>OZ024836.1:23193299-24393299 GCA_964016985.1 Anodontia alba | reverse complement strand
CCATGCACCCCCTCAGGAACCTCTGGGAGTAGTTTTATTTTGTTCAGGCGACGACTATACTGGTTAGGAATCGAGATGTTCACATTCTTTATTTTGGGATGGTCCCCCCATATTAGACGGTTTCCAAAATAGCCGCCAGGAAAATTGCGAAAACTCAAATATAGTCTTAGCTCATCTTACGATAATCTTATTTCTCATACCGTTTGGTGTTAAATGTTGATATTTAAGAACATAATACATAATTCTTGAATTTAAAGTTATGATTTAGCCTTTTGGATGTCTTATCTATGATGGGAGCCTTCTTGAAATTGAATTTTCATCAGTTTTTAGCTAGAGTTTGAATATATTTCATACTTCGTTGCAAAGTCAAATTTAAAGTAAAGTGAATTTTGAGTTTCAATCATAATGGCAATGTACTGACTTTATTTTTTATGTAACTACGTGTATAGAAGCAAAGCCCTATTGCTTCCAAGATGGCTGCCAGTTTGAAGCAAATGTTCTAGATTTTCGTGAAAATACCAGTGTTATATTTGACTTGAATGTTTGAAATGTGATTTTTCTGGTAGGAACAGATTCAATTCTCACTGCATAATGATTTGATTGGCACGTACCATCATGCATTTAACTACAACATGACGCCCATGTGCATGATGCAATAAAGTCAAAATACGGATAAGTGATTACTACTATAGTGACATTTGCATTGCCAGGATGTTCTGGTTCTGGTATGACTAAAGTTGTATGTCTGCCTCTAGGTGTATATGCTGTAACATTTAAAACATGCTATTTGAAACATATTTTGACAATTATCAGATTCAGTAATCGTCATCGGAACCATCTGTCACGTCTACTGTAAAGTCATCGTTTTCATAATCATCATTGTCAGATTCTTCATTGTCTGGCACAGCGTTGCTTTCAATCAATAAGTTCGGTAGATTATTCCTATTATACCAAAGTCGAGTCATCATCTTCTTTCATTCACCTGTGTCCATCAACTGCACTCGGAACCTGCATCAGATGGGTTTCAGGTCTTCCCCAAATGGCCACCTGGTACTTGGTTCTATGAATGTGTTGTTTTAGAGATTTTTCTATACGGAGGAAGGCTGCAGAGGTCAACATTTTGTTACCATTGATCGCCATATCTTTCAATTAACATTTCTTTTTATGATAGTAGAACACAGCTCATCACCTCTTGTTGGTCTGATCGTATCATACATTGCACAGACGAATGTCAGTAAGGTCTTCTGATGCGGTACAGTCTTCACCAAGTCTAGCAAGAACTTGCTGGAATCCTGGGTTCTTTTGAAGGAGCTTCACAGGCTTATGTATTAACGCTTTTAGAGCTGTGCAATATTCCTACAAGCTCTGTTATGTTAGTCAAGCACTTGTTATTACCAGTCCTGGTGTCAAAGTAAACTTTACAGGATAGCACTTTGGTATAATGCAACAGAATGAAAAGCACATCACTGTCTGGACTACGTACACGTTGACTTTCATATCCCTGCTCATGTGCATACTTGCAGTACAAAACTACCCTTGAGTCAGTATCTTCCTGATTAGAGTATAGAGATGCTATCTCTTGAAGTGTTGTGTGTTACTGGTCAGAAGACTCAACGCTGTATGCATGTCCTTCTGATATCATGACTACCTTTCTATTTTGGTACTTATCAGCAACCTCATCATCGCTCTGTGCACGCAATAAGAGTTTTGTTAGCTGCTGTTTATTTTTGTTATAGGTCAGGAATGTTTTCCAGTCTAAGGGCGTTTAGTCATTTCGCCCTGCAATACTAACAGCGCCACACCCACGTCTTCTCAATGCAACTATTGATGAAATCGAAAGAGGGTGGTAAAGTGGAGACTGAAGAACTCATTACATATCCTTTGACACCCGTACCATAGAGTCGCAAAGGCCAACGGATTCCTCAACAAGACATACAAATCCAATGGTTTCCATTATCTTATCTAAGATGTTGAGAATTCATTCGCCCATGTCTTCATCTGAATCCACACTTACAATAGAAGATGGAAACGGCGTCTTTCATTCTTGCGTGAGGTCCCTGGCAATTTGAACAGATATGTCTCGATGTTGGACATGGTAGTGAAGATCTCATATGTCGTCTTCAGTACCGATATGTTTCACCCCAGGTTGGTCAAGGCATTTCAGCGGAGGAGTCCTGGGGGCGGCGATAAGCTAGTTTTGAAGGGCGAAATGACTAAACGCTCTTCAGATTGGAAAGTATGCCTGACCAATGACGAGAATATAGCAGCTGACAAGACTCTTACTGCGTGTACAGAGTGATGATGAGGTTCTGATAAGTACCAAAATAGAAAGGTGGTCATACTATCAGAAGGACGTGCACACAGCTTTGTGTCTGCTGACAAGGAACACACCATAGTTTATTTTTTTCAAGATAGCATCTCTGTACTTTAATCAGGAAGACTGACTCAGGGATACTTTTGTACTACAAGTATGCACAAGGCCGGGATATGAAAATGTACGTGTACGCAGTCTAGACAGTGATGTGTTTCTGATACTGTTGTATCGTGCCAAAGTGCTGTCTAGAAACTGAACATCCTGGCAATGCAAATGTCACCATAGTAGTAATCACTTAATCTGTATTTTGACTATATTGCATCATGTCAATAATTATGTCAGCCATCTTTGACGTCATGTTATATTTGAATGTATGATGGTACATACCAGTCAAATCATTATGCTGTGAGAAATGATTCTGTTCGTACCCGAAAAATATTCCAAATATGGAAGTCATACGTATTATTGCATAAAAAGCAGTGCCGCACGTTATTAACAGCCGTGCATTAACTGGCGAAAAACCGTGTATTAACAAGGCAATTCACGCGCTCTTAATGCACGGCTACGCAACTTTCAATATGCCTGTACCGGGGCCACAGAATTGCTGCCGTCACGAGATATGTTCTGCCGGGCCCTAGAACGAGCATAGTCCGTGGAAATTTCATTCGCGAGACATCGGTGAAAAGGCAAAACAAAATAGTGCGTTAAATAACGCGAAATGTAGCAAATGTTTTCAGTTTTTATGCAATAATAGCGATCGAACATTGTTTTTCAATGTATTAACATTCGCCATGTCCCTTGGGAGGAGTTGAAAACCGAGGCCGGGACCTGGCGAATGTTAATGCATGAAAAACCATGTTTGATCCCTATATTGGTACTTTGTCGACAATATAGATTATTTGCTTTAACCTGACAGGCATCTTAGAAGCCATACTTAAGGTTTTGTTTCTACAATAAATACACGTATTTACATGCCAAAATAAACTCAGCAGATTGTCATTATTATTAAAACTCAAAATTCACTTTGCTTTAAATTTAACTTTGCAACGAAGTATGAAAAATATTCAAATTCTGGCAAAAACATAATAAGAATTCAATTTCAGGAGGGCTCCAATCATGGATAAGACATCCAAAAGGCTAAATTATAGCCTCAAACTCCAGAATTTGTGTATTATGTTCCTAAATATCAACATTTAGCACCAAATAGTATGAGAAATAAGATTATCACAAGCTGAGATAAGACCATATACGAGTTTTCTCAATTATCCTGGCGCCCATTTTGGAAACCGTCCAAAATGGTGAGATCATGACAAAATGGTGAATGTTAACATCTCGAGTCCTAACCAGTATTGTCCCCTGAACAAAATGATATCACTGCCAGAGGTTCCTGAGGGGGTGCATAGTGACCCCTCTGGGCCCATGGACTATATAATAAAAGATTGGACCAACATGGTAGATTTTTCGCCATTTCTGCCAAGGGTGACAACTTTTGTTATTTCCTATATGCTTGACTGCATAGCAAGTCCTTCTGAAAGTGCTCAATTCTTAAAAGAGAGCATTTGCTCCAAGAGGGAGCAAATTCTTTCCTTATATAGTAGACTGCTTTTTAGAAGGAGGCAAAACAACGTTGACAGAGTTATCGCCCCTGAAATGGCATCACTTCCTTTAAGTCTTTCTAGAGCCACATCACAGATTCATATATCCAGCGGGCACATGGTCGTCATACAACGTCGCATTAACGTCGATGCAACGTCATGACGTTTATACAGCATCGCATTAACGTCGATACAACGTCATGTTAATTATACAATGCGGACGTTGCATGACGTTGCATCGACGACAATGCGACGTTGCATAAATGTCATGTGCCTGCTGTGTAGCATTTACCTCTCCCACAAATGTAGCTTTAGGAGGAAAAGTTAATTCAGGATAAACGTTGTCGATATACCACTGGAATGATTTGCAGTGTAGATCTTGACGTAACTTCTTACGTGCTGAAACATCACCATAGTCACCCTGTAAAAGTACACTTAAATGTGCAGTTACTTTAAGTTTAAACAATTTTTATTTCTCTCTATGAAACGTAAGGACATACAGCTGAGTTAAATGACATATAATGACAGAAAGAGGATCTTTACTCTTCGGCGCCTAATTTCAGACTCCATTTGTCGCCTGCTTTGTTTTTACAAACAGAAAATCTATTGGGAACAAGGCATCGCAGGCGATACAAATCCTCTCTCACAAGACTACTTGGTGTAGGCAAACACTGAACTGGGAAACTTCATGACATATAATAGATATATGAATGAAAAAACAAAAAGCCTGTGACCTTAATGTAAAGGTTATATATGACCTTGACATTAAGCTACATTCAGATTTTCAGGTTGGGAAAGATTATATGATAGAAAATAGTTCAGTCAGGTCAACCTTGACCTTGAGCCCAGCACCTGAAAGTCGAACTTGCTCAAGATATTATCATACCCATAATTGTGTGAAGATATATTAAAATCCATTGATAAATGCAGGGGCTAAAGCGATGACAAGGGTGTTTTTTTCTTCAAAAAATAGCCACAGTTACCTGGACATTGAGCCCAGCAACCTGAAAGTTGCTCGAGATATTATGATACCAAATAACTTTGTGAAGATATATTAAAATCCATTGGTAAATGTAGAACCTAGAGCGACGACAAAGTTTTTTTTTTCTTCTAAAAACAGTTACAGTTACTTGACCTTAAACCCAGCAACCTGAAAATTGAACTCGCTGGAGATATAATCATACCTAATATTTATGTGAAGTTATATTAAAATCAATTGATAAATGTAGGCACTAGAGCGATTACAAAGTTTCTTTCTAAAAATAGCCAGTTACCTTGACCATGAGCCCAGGACACTGAACGTCAAACTTGCACGAGATATTATAATACCAAAAATTGTGTGAATATACATTAAAATCCATTGATAAGTGTAGGGGCTAGAGCGATCACAAGTTGTTGTTTTTTTTCTAAAAATAGCCACAATTACCTTGACCTTGAGCCCAGCAACCTAAAAGTTAAATTTGCTCGAGATATTATCATAACCAATGTTTATGTGAAATTATATTAAAATCCATTGATAAATGTAGGCACTAGAGCGATGACATTCTAAGAATAACAGTGACCTTGACCTGGAGCCTAGGTCCCTGAAAGTCAAAGTTGCTCGAGATATTGTCATACTCAACATTTGTGTGAAGTTATATTAGAATCCATCAATAAATGTAGGCGCTAGAGCGATGACAAACGGTGAACATACGTACGTACGGGACAACCCCTATATCGCTCCAAAAGTTCATTTTGCGAGGGGATAATAAGTTCAATGACTAAATGACTAAATTTCAAACAGCGCAGATCTTGATGAGACGACCCATGATGAGATTATTGTCTGTGGCATTGAAAGAGTTAAGCTTATCGAATCAGTTTCCTCTTTGGCAGATACATACAGATTACATACAACAATCTCAACATAACAAACATGAACAAATTAGATAAGCATGCAGAATAACAATACCAACAGACATTACATGTTTTATGATAGTAAATTAATAAAAAAAATCAATTAACAAAGGAGTAATGAATGTTATAAAGAAAAAGGAAATAATCTGAACGTTCACATGTTCGAGAGAGAGAGAGAGAGAGAGAGAGAGAGAGAGAGAGAGAGAGAGCGAGGTTCGCTTCCTGATCCCCACTCTTATCTTGATTAGATACACTTTAGAATTGTAATTGCCTTTCAGGTCCTCATTGGCGTCCGCCTGAAGTTCTAAGTACGTAGAAACACATTTTAGATTATTTCCCAGGCGAGAGTGGAATGATTCAATCATGACTGGTAAGAATTTCGAAAGAAATATGAGCTTAAATATTCCTAATTTAGTGCCAAAGAGGCCTTTCTGTTATCTAAACTTTACCAGTGTAGCTGAACCCCAAAAGTTTGGAAATGAAACGTATGATGCGCATGTCTTGGCAAGCAGCAAGACATACAGAAAGCAAAACGTTCAATTGTGTATGCATGGACTGCCTAGTGGGAAAGAATTCCGAAAGGAAAGGAAAATTTCAGATGTGTATGCCTGTGCTGCGGTCTGTAAAGCAGAACAATCGGGAACGTTTTTCGCAAATTATTATGCATCTTGTGAAGAATAACTGAAAACCCGCTCCATGCAACCTCGAATTAGAGTAGCCATAATTCTCGTTGTCGAGATCTGTTGTTAAGTTAATAAATTATATCAATAATGATCAATTTCATGTCAGATCGAATAAACAATACCAACGCAGTAAACATTTTCATTTATTTGTAAAACAAGCGTAAATAAACAATATTCGAAAAGGCCGCCATTTTGGTTGTGTCAAAGAGACCTGAAGGACGTGGACATTCGCTACTCTCCGCCGAAAACTGTCATAAATGAACGGAACTTGATGTTTGAAAACATTTGCGAACGTCCGCGAACCCTTTACTTCTCGAGACTATATGGACTAATATGAAATAAATGCACTGCCTTTAATGCAAACACACAGCCAGTTTTTTTGTTTTTTTCTTTCTGGTATGTATTAGATTTGACAGCAGTCAGTTTACAAAGTTAGCCTCAGGCGCCGGGGTCAACTGAGGTCACGTGACATGGTCGATATTTTTTTCTCTTTTTTATATTTGCATTTTTTGTAGTTTTTTTGTTAAATTCAGCAGGGCTTATATTGACTCAAAAGCAACTTTAAACAGATTTATCAACAGTTATGTCTCATTTTTGGCTTATTAATTATTTATTAATATGCTTACCGTGATGCCAATTTAAAGATGGCGAACAAGCTAAAACGAAGTTTGCTACGTGATTCCAAACGTGATTCGGGTGCCTAAATATGTTTGTCAGCATCTCCACAGTAATGCAGACACTTCGTGTGTTTGCTGTAACTTTAACGATCATTTAATATGATCAGAAAATAAGTGTGCAAGTATCCTCCAAAAACAAGAGAACATTCATAATTGGACTTTTTTAAGTAAAAAGTTGACTTCGAAAATGCGCAGAATGCAAAGTATCATCCGTGCCTTTGCTCTCATTCATATATTTTTTAGTATCCAATGATTCTGTTAACAGACAGTGAAGGCCTTGATCAGACTGCGCGGATGCGCTGGGTGATCTGGGCCTTCATTGTCCGCATATATCCGAAGACACATTTTCACATGGCGCGGCCCATTAAAAAGTAAATATGCAGATACCCAAGAATCACGGAAAACAGCCCTTCCGCGCCAAGCGAAAATATGCCTTCGGGGCATGCGCGGAAGGTGAAGGCCTAGATCAGACTGTGTGGATGCACAGTCTAACCAGGGCCTTTCCTGTCCATTAACAGAATCATTGGATACTACAGAATATATGAATGGAGAACAAAGGCTTGGATGATACATTGTGCATACGCAGGATGACCTGAACGCTTATTTTGCACATGTTCGAAGGCACTTTTTCGCTTGATCGGCCCATTTCATCTCGGGATGACTGAAGCACTGGTGATTCAAAACCTTTTTCTTATTGAATGCGCCCATGGGCGTAGACATTCTTTGAGTTTGTCAATGATCTGGAAGCAGAGGCTTATAATTCTACTAACGGGGCATAAACCTTGAAATGACTTACAGGAGGAAAGTGCCATTTCATTGGCTAGCCGACCCCAGAAGTGATTGGCAATAATGTGTTTGTATAACCCTTGCTGCAAATTAAGAAGATCAGATTAAGACATGATTTCAAATTTTAATACCTTTACTGTGGTCTTTTAACCTTAACCACTCTCTGGGTAAATTCAGCAGACGACAATTTGATAATATTGTTTCCTACTTTTTACTAGAAAGCAGGGTTCGTCATTTCATGAAAACTGTCTCCTGATGAGATAGTTTGCATGAAATGTCATAACCTGTTTGGGGAAAGGGGGGAATAAAAAATATTTAAAAATGTTGCCTGATATTGTTTTTACTCAGCATGCTAAGTGTTTACCAGCTTTTGACTGGGCAGCAGCCATGTAAATTATAATTTCTGTAAATATTTAATGAAGTATTGCTGAGGTAAAGCGATTAAAATAATGTTTTTTCTAGGAGAACTATATTGTATTCCCGATAAGCTCTCAAGTCTAAGCCAATCAGATGATAGGCAACCCGCACACAACATGTTATGTACTCTGTATTAGGGAGCTGATAGCCCCGTTAGCAGAATTATAAGTCTTTGTACGGTAGCAATTTATGAAAGGTCATGGACTGGTCCAATACTATTTTCCATGAACTGCTCAAACAAAGCATTAGCTTTCACAAAAAAAGAAGCTTTGGTTTTTGCTTAGCATACATTATGCGCTAAGGGTAGACCAAGCCTTTTTTGAAAGCCAACTCTTGTAGTAGATACTGTCAGAATGACTTACTATGTCATAAGCAATTTGTTCGTAATAGAATTGTTTGTATTCATCTAGCCACACCTCCGCTAGTCTAACACTGTTCTTTTTGAGAATCCTGTAGATATCCCCTCCCCACTTGTATGGAGAAGTGGCCCGGAATACATGCGCCACATGTGAGCAGGGGTGTATTTCTAGAGAACCGCCACACATCCATACCTTGGTAAGAAATATTTACATTTCACACGCCAAATAAACCAGAGTTGATAAATTATGTATAAAATATCTATTTGCTTAAGTATATTTATATCTTGATTTAAACTCTGGTTTATTTGTAGAGGTACAAATTAACAATAAACTGCATAACACACAGGTATAAGTATTGCATGCAGGAGGGATTTGAAGAAAAAAAGCTTTTGGCTTATATGAATTCAGCGTCCATAATATTCCAATGTATCGAAGATTCGTGATCATGAGTCAATGCATCCGTCAATGTACATTGTACAAAACACTGCATTTGTACATTTATATATATATACATGTATCTTACAAACAAGAGGCCTATGGGCCATGATTTGCTCACCTGAGTAAAAGAGCCATTGCATATTTGCAGCTGCCATGCAACATTCTTCCAGTATTGCCACAGCAACTAGGCCAGACATTTGACCGTGCCGTAAAAGAGTCAAATATCATTCTAGGATCATCATTTGAACAAACTTGGTAGGCTTGGCGTTCCGAATGCAATATACCAAGATTTAACGTGAAGGCTTTCTTGGTTCTGAAAGAAGATTTATAAGTGTGTTTTTTTTTTTTGTTTTTTTTTTGTTTTTTTTTTGTTTTTTGTTTTTTTTTCATATATATGGGCATGGCAGCCATCTTGTTCAAAAGTGCAGAGCCATTTAACAAATTAACGATACCTCTTCGACAGAAGGCCCCATGTGAAATCTGGTAAAATTGGTAAGACAGTTTCAGAGAAGAAAGCATTTAAAGATTACACGACTTTATACATGTACAAAGTCCAAAGGCAAGGGCAGATAACCGTCAGGGGATAAAATATTGACTGTTACTAAACATGTTCACTACTTTAATCATACATTGTAAGTTTCAGCCTTTAGTCGTTAATACATTTTGAGAAATTGATTTTTCAACATTTTGTATCGGGGACGCAAATTTGACCTTTCTGTAAAAAGATCATAGGTCATCCTAGGATAATCATCCGAACAAATTTGGTAAATCGAGTCCCCGATCCCGATGCTATATACGAAGATTCAACCTCCAAGCTTTCTTCGTTCTGGAGAGGAAAATATTTTTTAAGTTTTTACCATATATAAACATGGCGGCCATCTTGTTCAGTGGTGTGGAACTATCTAAATAATTTGTCACTATCCCTTCGACAGACGGCCCCTTGTGAAATCTGGTGAAATTGGTCGCGTTTTCAGAGAAGAAGACGTTTAAAGATTACACGATTTTATACAAGTATATAACCCAAGTGCAAGGGTGGATAATTCCCAGGGATCAAAGTTTTGATTGTAACTAAAAGGGTTTACTACTTTGATCATACATTGCAAGTTACAGCCATTAGTTTTTAATACATTTTGAGAAAATGCTTTCTCAATATTTTCTCCATACAAAAGTATGGGGACGCAAATTTGATCTTGCTGTAAAATAATCAAAGGTTGTCCTTGGATCATCAGTTGAACAAACTTAGTAGATCTTGAGTCCTCAATGCTGTATACCAAGATTCAGCCTCAAAGCTTTCTCGGTTCTAGAGAAGAAGATTTTAAGTGTTTTACCATACATGGGCCTGCCGGTCATCTTGTTCAGTGGTGCAAAACCATTTGAACAAATTGATGATAACCTTTCCACAGAAAACCCCATATAAAAATCTGTGAAATTTCGTCAGGCTGTTTCAGAGAAGAAGACGTTAAAATATTACGCGATTTTATACATGTAGATAGCCAAGGGGCAAGGGTAGATGAGTCCGGGGACAAAGTTTTGATTGTAACTAAAATGTTTTACTGCTTTGATCATACATTGTTAGTTTCAGCCATTCGTCTTTAATACATTTTGAGAATAATACAATATTTTCTCCATACAAATGCATAGAAACGCAAATTTGTCCTTGCCATAAAAAGTCAAATGTCAACCTAGGATCATCATTTGAACAAACTTTGTAGTCCTTGAGACCCCGATTCTATATACCAAGATTCAGTCTCAAAGCTTCCTTGATTCTGAAAAAGTGTTTTTACCATATATGGATATGGTGGCCATCTTTCCATGATGAAGAAACATTTGAACAATTTGTCAGTATCCCTTCGATAGAAGGCTGAAGATCCCAACATTTGTAGTCCTTGAGACCCCAAAGCTATATACCAAGATTCAGTCTCAAAGCTCTCTTGGTTCTGGAGAAGATTTTTTATGTGTTTTTTTGCCATATATGGGCATGGCGGCCATCTTACTTTTCGGACCGTGACCATTTGTATAAATTGTCAATATCCCTTAGACAGAAGGCTCCACAAACATTTTGAAGCAAATTGGCCCAGGGGTTTCAGAGGAGAAGTCTTTCGAAGGTGTGGACGGACGACGGAGGACGGACGACGGATGGAGAGCGATAACAATTCAAATTTAGTTCATCCTGAGCCTTCGGCTTAGATGAGCTAAAAGGAGCAAGAAACAAATAAACAGAAGCAAGTGTGTAATGACAGTCGACTCTCGTTATCTCGTCTTCACTTATCTCGAAATACCGCTTATCTCGAAGTGAAAATCTGGTCCATGTTTAAACATCAAAATCTATCAACAGGTAGCAAAATATTTTGAAAAAGAGGAGAAATTACTCCTAATGCGCAATTTATCCTCTTTTCCACAATATTTGAATATATCTCTAACTTCAGGAGTTAATTTACATATTAATTTGTGAAATGTAGTTGTTTATTTTTTCCTCAATTCTGCTAACCTGATATGTCGAGGTACGGATATCTCGAAGTATGTCAGAGTGTCCCTTGGACTTTGAGATAACGAGAGTCATCTGTAGTGTCATTCAATACCTTAGCATTAACTATTTGATTGCACCATTCTATTATACTTCATTATCAGATGAACTTCGTTCAAGGGAGTCTTCTTCTGACATTAAGCCGCGACAGAGAATATAAGAATCCATCATGAATGTCCAGGCAGGATAGGAAAATCTCACCCTAGGGTAGGAATTTCAACCAGGGACGAGGTTGCCGAGTCCCTGGTTGAAATTCCTACCCCAAGGCTGAGATTTCCCTGTCCTGCATGGACTGGCTCATGATGGATTCTTTTTCTCCCACCTTTAAGCGGATTGTTCCTATGACCCGCAGGTCTACTTCATGGTCATGTTAGATAGAAGTTTCTCACATGGACAAAAAGCCTGTCTCAAATAGGCAAAGGTGGGAGAAAAAGTTGTCTGAGGGGTAAATATAAACAGGAAGTCTAAGGTAATATTTCCTCAGTCAGCCCTTGCATTAACTTCATTATCGATGTGTACACCCTTAACAGTGCTATACATCGAGTGCATGTACCTCCTTCAATTTCTGACCTGTTAACCCATTTGTGTCTTGCATCCCCAAAGAAGGGGACACTTGCAAACAGTGTAGACCCAGATCAGACGTCGAAAGAATTTCTGTCCAACATGGTAATAATAATAATATCTAAACAGACATCTCTTATACAGGAAATGGACTCGTCCAAAGATTTGAGGTTAAATAACACAGAAAGCATTCTACATAAATCTATAGTGGATCATTATCGGCCCGTCAGGGTAGCTGACGGGCCGATAACAGCCTGCTGTAGATTTATAAAGAATGCTAGCTGGGAACCTACTCAGCATAAATGGGTTAATGAACTTAAAGATTCAGTATATAATTTCTCGGATATTTTGAATCCGTATTTGTTTGTACTGATAATTAGACCATAGTTATCACCGGCTTTTTAAATAGCATCCGTAATAGTCAACCCCCTTTATACGATACTCAATGCAACGAAAAAAAATCGTTATAATGATAATTCGAATGTCACGAAACCTTTGCCCAAGAGGTGACAGATAATAAGAAATTATGCGATTTATTGTTGTAAACTTCAAACAACATATGTTTTGGATATTTGGTAGAATCGTCACACTGAGGCGATTCTTAAAAATATCTAAAACATATGTTTTATAAGGAAATAAGAATAAAACAAGGTCTTTCTTTCATATCATTCTGTCCATTTAGGATTCTTTACAACAGCAAACTCATTTTAATGGCAATATCTTTGGGAACAAATACTGCCGTTGTAATGAGGGTTCACTTTATTCCCTCCATCCTTAATTCGGTCATTACGAAAACACGCCTATTCAAATATACTGAAAATTTTACCACCAAAAAAAATGAAAATTTTCAGATAACAATTCTTATATTTTTCACATTTCTGCTCAAAACATAGATTGACGGTACTCGTTAGAACCGCCTCGGCGAGGCGGTTCTAACGAGTACCCACAATCTATGTTTTTGAACAGAAATAAGAAAAAATATTGTATACCCCTGTAAACACCAGTTTTACTATATAAAAGTGGGGTTTAAGGGGGTCAACTTTATATAGGCATGTTTTCGTGATGCAAAACATTTTGGGTTATGCCATCAGAAAACAAAAAGCTCATTCACTGATTCTTTTTCACTTTGGTTTTGTCAGTAGTCGACTTAATAAAACCGAGTTTCCGATTTTTCTTTTGGGCGTTCTTTATTTCCAAAGGCGACATTTTAATCTTTTATAAGATTGAATCATCAATATGTGGTCAAATGAAATTATTAAATCCATTTATGTCTGACATCCCATAAAATGGACATTGGCAAACGCGGCGTCTGATCTGGGTCTACACTCTTTGCTTTAAGACCGGGATTTTCTCTATAGATGAAGATGTTAAAAAAACAGACACACCTTTAATTGGAAATGAATCTGTCCAAAGCGAGAGAGGTAGAAGAGTCCACTTTGCATAAATGGGTTTAATCATTACGAAACATGCCTATTCAATATACTGAAAATTTTACCACCAAAAATTAAAATTTTTCAGATACAAAATTCTGATATTTTCATAATTCTGCTGAAAACATTTATTGTGGGTACTCGTTCTCAATCTACGTTTTTTGAGCAGAAATAAGAAAACTAATGTATACCCCTGTAAACCCCGGTTTTATTATATAAAAGTGGGGTTTGAGGGGGTCAAATTATATAGGCGTGTTTTCGTGATGTTTAGAACAAATATGGTTAGGAGTTAGAGTGTCAAAGTATTGAGGGTTAATTTAGCAAACATACCCGTAAAGAAAGTTCTAAATTATCTGGTCCCCAGATTTCCATTCCTTCGTCATATTTTCCTATCTTCTCGAAGTAGTCCTTTCTTAATGAAAACAGTCCTCCTGATATTGTGGGGCTTCTGTCAAACACATAAAATATTGTAGTAAACTATAAAATGTCTGAATGACATGTAGTAAAACTTCAATGAGGCTCTCCCAGGGGGGTACATGTTCCCTTGTTCCCCTGAAAAAAAATCGACATTTTCCCTTGTTCCCCAAAATCAAAATCTTCATTTTCTATGTTCCCTGTTCCCCAAAATTGCCTTTGATCCCCTCTTCCCTTCAGTTTTAGACTTTTGTTCCCTTGTTCCCCTGAAATAAACGGCCTTATTTCCCTGTTCCCCAAAACCCCTGGGAGGGCCTCTTCAATGACTCGAACACAGATGGCTCGTTTACCGTGACTGATTTGAACTCGTTTTTCAGTCCTTGGGAAATTCTTCCGATAGCTCTGTCAATTAAAACAAAGACAGAGGGATATTTTAAGAAACTTTTTCTCTTTTTTCATCTAAAATTGTATGTTATGTGTACTCATTAGAGTCGCTTAATCGAGGCAATGCCAACGAGTACACTCAACAAACCATAATTTTATAGAAAACACAGCTCTAAATTGTCCACATTTACCTCATCACGAAAACACGCCTATATAATTTTGACCCCCTTTAACCCCACTTTTATATAGAAAAACTGGGGTTTACAGGGGTAAACATTATTTTTCTTATATCTGCTTAAAACATAGATTGTGGGTACTCACAGGTACCCACAATCTATGTTTTGAGCAGAAATTTGAAAAAATATAAGAGTTTTTTTATCTGAAAATTTTCAGTTTTTGGAGGTGAAATTTTCTATATATTTGAATAGGCGTGTTTTCGTAATGTAATCTGGTGACATGATTAGCCTACAGTGGCACAAACTACCCATGTCTAGAACAGGTTTCCATGGTTTCATAAGTGAACTAAAAAACTGATACAATCAGATCCATATCAAAGGGAAAGGCAGACAAACACAATTAAATAATCTGAGAATCTTGACAAGAACATAACCTCGGTGTAGGAATACATATTATGCCTACGGATGAAAGAAAGTAGTGCTAAAAAAAAACATTTATTCTTTTGAGCTTTTGTGCAAGTTTTACCCATTTTAGTCTGCAGACCCCAGCAGGATAATCGGCAAACAGTGCAGATCCAGATCAGACGCTGTATTCTACGGCGTCTGATCTGGGTCTTCACTGTTTGCAAATATTTCGCCATTTTTCTCCAGGACTATCTAAATTTATTTATATATATTTATTATTTTATTTATACGATATTTAAAGAGGATACACGATTAGCTTCAAAAACTAGTCTTCCTTGTGAACCTCGATAGCATACTAAACATAGAATACATACAAATATATACAACAAAATAATACAACATTGTTACAACAGAAATGTAAGAAATACGCAAATAAAAAGTTACAAACAATAAAACTATAGCACATGCTAAATGTTTGGAACAAACTTAATACTTAACTTCATGAAAGAGACTCTAAGGACATATAAAACACATGTCACACACCCATGTCACAGGTGTGTTATCTAGTAAATGATAATATTTTTAAAACACATCACAGCATAGGAAGATGTCCACAAAAGGACCGGGAGGTGTACCGGAGCGTCACATAGACCCTGTCCGCGTGTCACTACCCTAAATGAACACACTAAGTATATACTGTATATGCACATAAATATCATACCAACAAGATGAGAGCCAACTCTGCTTCAGCTGTGCCCATATACAGGCACCACACCGAAACCCGGTGTAATCTGAGATAGCCTGACATGTACCTAAAATTGAAATTGAACTCTTCAATATATAATGTTGTGTAATTTATTCAGTCCGAAATCGCTTTATAAACAGATTTCAATCCTTCATTTTATGCTACTAATTTATATATTTATTTCGATTCTGACATGTACATAGCAGCAGGGCTCCAAGGTGGAAGATTCTGATGATCTAAGAGGCATTTATTCTTTATATAAACCTTCGTGAACGTTTCAAAATGTGGTGACAAGCTCATATTTACATTCTCAGTGCATCTAAATAAAAAACTATAAATTCAACTATTTGGACATAATGTTTTCATACTTCAATGAATACGTTGACGCGACGTCACATGATCATTAAGTAACGTCAAAACAAACCATGGCTCTCTCCAATAGGATTAAACCAAGGTGACGTTATGGCGTCAATGACGCTGTTCCGTAGTGAATAGGAACACTGCGTGCAATTGCTTCAAATTTAGCCCTCGAACCAGATGTTTTGGTCAACTAATGGATGGAAAAATAATATAAATGTAAGTAATAAAGGCAATTTTTAATGCTCATTGAAAAATGTTGGGTCCCGAGTACGCCTCAAGATATAAGGCAAAAATCATTGGAAATTTGAATGTAAACTTGAAAAATGTTGGATCGTCTTCAGGTTTGCTTAGTTTGCTCGTGCGCCGATGTTGTTCATACTTCAATGAATGTTAAAGGCTCCATATTCCTAAAAAAGACATTTTATTATACAAGAAAAGTTGAATAAATTGGTATATGGTATTAATACAATCATAAAATGTGACACCTGACAGCCTGTAAAATTTCAGTTAGTCTCTCGTTCTTGAAATGATTTTTTATTGTATCTTTGAATTAACATTATTGTTGAGGTACGATCAAATTCATTTCATTTTTGATCCAGTTCAAAATCGAGAGACTAATACAGTTTATTTTGGTGTCAAACTTTGGATCATACTGACTCATGATCTCATAATTTTCAAGCTATAAGGCAAAATTACCTGACTGTGAAATTTATTTATTTTGAGGTCAAATTTTGGGTCATACTGATCCATAATATATAAGTATGATGTTTATACATCAAATACTCTTCAAGATATAAGGCAAAATTAAGGAACCGTGAAATATAGGACACTGTGACCTACATTTCTTTTAGGGTCAATCATCGGGTCATACCGATCCAAGTTATGACCTCTAAGAGAATCGCGGACGTAAATGTCAATGTAAACTTGAATGTAAACTTAAACATTGTCCCCTAGTTCCACCCTAGGGCATTACCGAGGAACAACTCTAGCACAGAATTGAAGATTAATTTCCTGGCCTTTAAGGAACTATAGTTATGACTCTGGTTACGAATGTGACATACGTACGTACGCGCGGACATACGTAACATCACGTCGAAACGCCATATGCTCCACTCCTGCCTTCGGCAAGCGGACACATACAAATATCAGAACCTTTGGTTGAAAAACGAAACGCCTCAGCAAGAGATCTGGAATTTTTGTTTTGACTTGCATCTAAATAGTTACGGAAGCCTACTTGTGGTATTGTGTTTGTGTAAGGATGTTTTGAGTTTTGTGTTTGTGAATTGTGAGTTTTGACTTCTATGTTTTAAGTTTTGGCTTAAAACTATGTCCCTCGTTACGTGTTTTGACATGTGTGTTTTGCCTTTAAAATGGTACGATAAAGAACATAAAAATAAGGCGAAGCAGGAAGTGTTTGTTATATTTTAGCTTTTTATATGCTGCACTATAAGAAATACCTGTAGGTGCTACGGTATAGTCACTGGTCAACGGTTGCCAGTGCATTGGCCGTTCTTTTAAAAGCCGAAGCATGTAAGTCGCAAGTTACGAACACAAAACACGAAACATCCTTATATAGAACACAATGTCACATATAGGCTTCCGTAGGATTCCGTACTTGTATGCCTCGTGTTGAGGATGGCCAGCCTGTCTCTCTGGAGATAAAGGAATCCAGTCAAAAGATATGCTGTGTAGATGAAATCCTCCTAGTACAGTAAGCTGTTCCCTATCAACAGCAAACGTGTCATAGTCTATACCGTTAATAACTGGGGCCACAATCAGATCCTCCCCTGTAGCCACACGATCTAGTAATGGCTCCAGCCAGCCTGTCAAACAAGAATAGAAAATCACATCACGACAAGAAATATACTAAGATTCCGCATATAAGACCACTCGAAAATAAGACCACTCCGCTATTAAGACCAGCTTTTGCCAGTTCCAAATGGGGTTTGCTTGGTATTCTGCATAGCTCCAGATAAAAGGGGTATTCGCAGACCTGGGGTCGATTAATTTCAAATGTAATCAATTACAAGTATAATTACTTTTAAATTTCATGATTACAGATTATAATTACAATTACTTTTTAAGCGGATGTAATCGATTGCGATTACGATTATTTTACAGAAGTAATCATGATTACTTTATGATTACATTCTCTGGATAACCTTATTTTTTGTTGCAAAGTTGGCGGTGCTATCAGTCCTGCATTTTCTGAGACAGATAAGCATCTCTATGTTTTCCTCTGAAAACACAGAGAAAACACAGGTTAAGGAAATGGTTAGAAAACTTATAATTTCAAACATTTATTTGAATCTACTGTCAACCCATTAAAAAAGATTATTTATTCAGGCACAATCTCACCAGATTATTTTCTATTGCAGATCTGAAGCATGGCCTTAAGCAACATACAGGCAAAGGTCCATGTACGCCACGTTTTGTAATGAATATGCAGGTGCATTTTAAGAATAATAAATCTGCCATGCTAAAAGCATTTTTCTATGTGTTGGCTCAGTCATAAGAACCCTTATTTCCCAAAAAAGGTTGGAATACTTATTTTAGATGCTATACATTGATTTTAGGGAATATAAGGTAAATAGAATGCATTGCGAATAAGTTTACAGCATATTTTAGACCAATTGTTTTTTAAATGTTTGTAATGAGTGCATTTTTAAAAGATATCTTATCTCTAATTAAAGACTGTTTTGACACCCTACTACAAAGTTTACACATATATGTGGTAGTCCATTCAGGTACAATAAACAATTAAGTGTCAAAGACAGGGCTTAACAAAGTAAACAAAGTGATGGGTAAATAACAAAATAAATGATCAGCTTACACAGCGGTGGATTATCTGGCATGATAGGATCTTTGAAATTCTGGAAACTGAAAATGATCATAAAACCGAACCCCATCACAAAAACACGCTTATGTAATTTTGACCTCCGTAAACCCCACATTTATATAGTAAAACTGGGGTTTACAGGGGTAAACATTATTTTTCATATTTCTGCTCAAAACATAGATTGTGGGTACTCGTTAGAACCGCCTCGGCAAGGCGGTTCTAACGAGTACCCACAATCTTTGTTTTGAGCAGAAATAGGAAAAATATCAGAATTTTTCATCTGAAAACTTTCAGTTTTTGGCGGTAAAATTTTCAATATACAGTCGACTCCCGTTATCTCGAATTCCAAGGGACTCACTACGAGACATCCGTACTTCGACATATCAGAGCTCAGACAGTGAGGAAAACAATAAATTGAACAACCACATTTAACAGATGAACATGTAATTTGTCTCCTAAAGTTAGAAATATATATTTCTCCTCTTTTTCACATTATTTTGTTACCTGTTGTCATAGTTTCATGTTAAAACAGGGACCAGATTTTCACTTCGAGATAAGCGGTAATTCGAAATAAGAGAGTTCGAGATAACGAGGTTCGACTGTATTTGAATAGGCATGTTTTCATAATGCAAAATGATAAGAGAATGTTGATTTTATACTTACATTGTAAACAAAAAAAAACTGTCTTTTCTTCCCTGACATAGTTGAAACAGGCATGTGCCTGAGCATGTTGTGGAAAGAAACAAATACATGTTACCATCTTAAGAGCCCTCAGTTTTGACCTATCTTCTAATATCTCTATACGACGTCTAGTCAGTGCAATTCTGAAGCCTCAAAAACTTCATTTTTCTGACATTGATTTGAGAATCTTTTCTTGCTTCTCTTCCAAACATAGATTGTCTCCTCCAGAACCGAAGATAAGTTTTGAAGCAGAAACAGGATAAATAATGTATACCTCAGTAAACCCCAATTATCCCATACGTTCAAATGAGTAACAAAATTAAAAGTTATCTTGACTGATCCTGATATGGTTAAAAACACTGTTTACACGTCACGAATCTCAAAATGTTCAAACATTGAACAGACATTTTAGTATTCAAGGGATCAGAACTATCTCACTAAGGTTTCACTGAACTGTCTCTTACAACAGACAATGAAGTAATGAAGCACTTGAAAGTATTTCACTTGTTTAGTTTTGTACACCTTAAAACACAAATAAAGAAGTTAATTACAACCTGTTTTAATGATTAATTGGGTATCAATTTAATTGTCTTAGGGATAAAGAAACAATTAATTTACTTTTATGTCTTTATGAAAAACACAGTCATTGGATCTTATTTTTTCTTTCATCTACTTTGCAGTGAAACACAACCTGCTTTTCAGCAACAATACATTCTCTTTATAACTGTAACATAGGCTTAGTATAGTATACTATTAATTTAAGACAATTTAGGATATTTTCACTGTCAGTTTTAAAATGTAATCATAAAGTAATCACAAAGTAAGCATGATTTCAGGCCATTCTGCAATGTAATCAATTACATTACGATTATTTTTTTTTATCTGTAAATTTTGTTCCCTTTATTTCTAATCATGAAAATTCATGATTACTGATGACTTTGCGATTACTCAGAAAATGTAATCGATTAATGTTTTCATGATTACAGATTACAATCACCCCAGGTCTGGGCATCCGCATAATATTTTTCTTATTTCTCCACAAAAACTGTGTTGTGGGTATACATTAGAAGCGCCTCGGCGAGTATCACAACCTACTTTTTGTGGAGGAATAAGAAAAATACCAGTACTTTTTGCTTGAAAAAAAAGTACCTTATCTGGAGCTATGTTCTACATTCAATATTAAGACCGCCCCGCTAATAAGACCACTTTTAGGTAGTACCAAAGGTGGCCTTAACCCTCGTCCTGCTGAACCCGGATATGTCCTGCCTTTGCAAACAGTGTACAGCCAGATCAGTTGGCTTTTGAAGAAGCCAACTGATCTGGATCTGCACTGTTTGCCATTAAGTATATGAATTTATATCAACAATCTGGCTCAAGTTCTCTGCTTGGCTAAAAACTAGAAATGGGCGTGGCATCTTAATTTATTCAGCAGGACAAGGCTTAATAGAGGAACTATACTGTACATAAGATCACTCAGTGTAAATTCCGAGTCAAATTTTCACAACCACGGCCACTTCATAGAACGTTTACACTTTTATTTATTTTATTTTTTTTAAGACGTTTGAAAATTATTGGCAATGTTTCAATGGACCCAGAGTAATGACAAAAACGTATTTCTTTTCTAAAAAATACCCACTCGGTGTACCGTGTTTACCATAAGTTTTCGAACAGATAGGGCCGTACAAATAGTGCTGACCCAGATCAGACGCTGAAAAATCGGCGTTTGGTCTGGGTCTGCGCTCTCTGCCACTCATCCAGGAGCTTTAAACACATCAACAGGTAATTAACACATAACACCCTGGGTAAAAATTTCAGCAGGCATTTTGAAATATTTTCATATCCCCCCCACCACACACACACACACACACACACACACACACACACACACACACACTCCCCTCCCCCACGAAAACAAGATCTGACAGTCCATGCTAACTGTCTGTCTCTAATGGAGACAATCTGCATGAAATGTCAAATCCTGTGTTCTGTGAAAAATAGGAAAAGATATCACCAATTTGTCGTCTGGTGAATTAGCCCAGAGAGTGCTAAAGGCTAAATGGATTTTTTTTTCAAATCTCAGAATAAGTACAGTAGATTCTCGTTATCTTAGACTCTCTGAAATACTTCGAGATATCCATACCTCGACATATAGGATTTGCAGAAATGAGGAAAAATAAATCGTACAACTACATTAAACAAATGACTATAAAATTAAACTCCTAAAGTTAGAGATATAATGAAATTATTGTGGAAAAAGGGAGAAATTGCTCCTCACCTGTGTTAGGTTTTCATGTTAAAACAGGAACCAGTTTTTTTCACTTCGAGAAGAGTAGTTATTCGAGACAATCAAAGTCTAGATAACGAGTGTCGACTGTATGTTTAGGAGTTTAGTATGCAAATACTTACCGTCCTTTCGACGTCACTCGGAAAGAAGCTTTTGCTTGGCGTTTATTCTTAATAGAAATGTTTTGTGCATACCTGATCAGAAACCATTTGCCTTTTCTGTTTTTGTGTTTTATTCTCAAATACTTACCCTAAAATTAAATTTACGACTAAATATTGGTCTGAACTATAAAATTTCTTTCTCAAAGTGATTTTTTTTTTTTTTTTTTTGTAATTTTTATCTTAGAAAACATGTCTAACTTTTCTTTACATATTAAAATTACTGATGTTTCACAACAATACTGGAAAACTTCAGAAAAATTGAACAAGCAAAACTAGTTGAAAACCTGCTGCCTATCTATGTACCTACATTTTTGTACCCTATCGATTTTTCGACCGTGTCAGTTCGTAGACATTTTACTATGGGGAAAATGAAAAGATTCGATTTTTTAACTAAAAAATGGAATAGAACTTGATGTGCATAGGTAGTTATGACAAAAGGTTTTGCATTAAATCTTGACAACAGTTTGCAAATTTACTTCTTCTATGTAAAGCGCCAGGCAAAAAAAAAAACAACAAAAAAACAACGACTGTCTGAAAGATGTCGAAAGTAGAGAGGATAAATATGGTGTGGAAATTTTATTATACCGTATTCGACCTAATTACCGCACCGTGTACTTAGGTTTTTCAAAATTACAGGAAAAACTTATGGTAAAATATATATCCACCTATACTAAAGGTATACTTAAAAAAGATCAGGAAAGGAGTTATCTAATGATGCTTGTGCGATGTCTTTGCGGGGTTTACCTGATTTTCTTTATAAAAGCATATGTAGTGGATACTCATTTGAATTGCATCGACAAGTCGATGCAATTCAAATAGGCATCCACAACATATGCCTTTAGGCGTAAAAACAAAATAGCTGTGTTTCCGCTAACGTGCTGAAAAAATTTGGTTCGTAGGTAGGAGAAACTTTTTTTTTTATTTTTCTATTTTTTCTCCGGAAAAGAACAGGGTCGGGTCTGTAATTTTATGAAAATACAGGTATTTTGTTGTTCATTTTTACTGATAAAAATAGCAGAATCGGGTGTTTGAAACAGGGTGGGACAGGTTAGCGGAAACACAGCTATTTTTAACGCCTTATTTAAAAAAGTATACAAAAGGTACATTGGCTGTAGTCGGAAGACTATGAAAGACCTTGACTGTGCGCTAATAGGAGTATGTGCGGTAATTCGGTCGAATACGATACATTGCATACCATCGTTTTTGCCATAAGCAAACAGCGAAGGCCCTGATCAGCATGCGTGCAGTTTGACTTGAGCATTGTCTGTTCGTCACATTTACTACGGTATCCATTGATTCTGTAAGCGGACAATGAGGGCCCACATAGGCTACTCTGGACCTCCGTTATCCGTAAATTGCAAAAGGGTCCTTTTCGTGCGTACAGCATCATATGCAGCCACTGACTGCCACAGACCTTAAGTGGATCATAGGTTTGATCCGGCTGTTCCCTTGCGCAGGCTGATCTGCACTTTAATGCCTTCAAACTAATGCCTCGAACAACGATGACTAGTTAACCTGGCTGAATCGAACTCGTTTTTTGAGTCACTGGGAGATTCTTCCGACAGCTTCAAATTTAAATATTAAGGACTATTTTACGGAAATTTGCTTATTTTATCTTGGACATGTATGTTGTGTATACTCATTAGAATAGCCCCGTCATCGAGGCCTCGATAAGGCGATTCTAATAAGTACACACAACATACATTTTTTCATGATAAAATAAGAATATTTGTCTAAAAGTTCCTTAAATATTTGCTATTTTTCTGTTTTGTTTTTTATGAGAATTCCATACACAATCAGCCCTCTTTATACCGACACTCGATACAACGACACAATTCGTTACAATGACAATTTGAATGTCACGAACCCTTCTCTCAAGAGGTGACAACTGATGAGAAATTTGCAAGAATAATGCATTTAACTTCAAGCAACATATGTTTTGGATAACTGTTAGAATCGCCTCTCTGAGGCGATTCTAACAAATATCCAAAACATATGTTCTGTGAGAAAATATGAATAAAACAAGGTCTTTCTTACATATAATTGTGTCCATTAAGGATTCTTTACAACAGAAAATTCATTTTAATGGCAACATCTTTGGGAACAAATGCTGTCGTTGTAACGAGGGTTCACTGTATAGGGACTCAAAGACGAGTTCGAATCACCTATGGTAGCGAGTCATCGGTGTTCGAGTTATTGAAGTTTTACTGTATTCAAGTTGAATACGGTGTCTGTATTGCTGTTTACCTGGGTAACATTCACAATGGGAGTCTAGAACCGTCACCACTGGAGCAATAGCGGCCGACATTGCTTCCGTTCTACAGCGGATCGACCCTACCCTTTCTGGGGAATGAATTATCCTCACTTTTCCAAGTTTACTCATATAAACGTCTAGAGGCTTCTTCAGATGAGCTACAAAAAAAAATAAATAAAATAAAATAAATAAATAAAAAATAAAAAAAAAAACACATCAAGCAAATCTAGCCAGGTTAGGTATATGTAGGCCCCTTGTACTGCCTCCCGGTACAAGCCGGTTTTTATAGCGACGTGGTAGAGTGTTCGATTGTCACACAAGCGCTCCGGATTCGATTCCAGGCCGGACTTGACGTGAGAAATTTGCCTTCGTCTGTTACATTTGATGTCCACGGTGGGCCCACAGTGGGGCTAAATGTAACAGACGAAGAAAAATCTCTCATGTCCGGTTTAGCGGGCATCAAACCTGGTCCGCTGAACTCAAAGTTCTACATTCAAGCCCGTCACCATAAAAGCCGGCTTGTACTGCGAGGTAGTACAACCCAGCTACTCTGACGGGCCGATAACGGCCCGCTATAGACTTATAAAGAATGTTTACTGGGAAGTGTCGTATATACCCAACCAGGTGAATAAAACAGGGAAACACGCACATGTGTTCAGCAAAAGCCAAATCTGTGTATATAAGTGGCCTGTTCAGGACACTGGATAATTGCCTATAGAAACACCAGTTATACGAAGATGCTGGTGTCAA
Organism: Anodontia alba; assembly: GCA_964016985.1. Classification (NCBI taxonomy): domain Eukaryota; kingdom Metazoa; phylum Mollusca; class Bivalvia; order Lucinida; family Lucinidae; genus Anodontia; species Anodontia alba. The sequence continues at coordinate 24,368,169 of OZ024836.1, read as the reverse complement.
CAAGCAAGTTCAGAGAATTTATGTTGCCCGCCTTTTAAATATCCTCTAATGGTATCTACTACAGCCCCATACACATGTGCCGATTTGCATATGTAAGTAGACTTGCACATATGCAAACTTTGCATAAGTGAGCAACTGTATTTTTGCTTAGCGTTCACATGAGCTTTGAGAGTCTAAACAATCTATACACATGCACCATTTGCATACGCAAGTACTTATTTTATTTATTTTCAAATAATATAGACCTTTTTAATGTTATTGTTTTTATCCGGGCTACTGACCACGTGATCACAATGTTATGCCACGTGACCAAAAATTGTGGATGATTTCCGGTTCCACTGATACCAATTGAATCAAGCCCATTTTTACTTGGAAAATAAATCACTTTTGGTTAATATTTAATCGTAAATTTTATCTAGTGTTTTAAAATACAGCTTTAAGAAGCAGTCTGACTGTTTTTCCTAAGATAAATACAACTGTTTCAATGATATTGTTCCGATATAAGCAGGCACGCGCGCAACCGTAATATTGCTTTATGGTGATCATTTTATGCTAGTTGTTGCTACTATATAGTCAAAATATATGTTAATATTTGTGGTTCAGACCGTGAGAAAAACCCATGTACAGTTTCAAAAATATGGGCATAAAACTGTACGAGGAGTTGTGAACATAAGGTACCCATTACTTATACACTTTGATAGTATCTGAGCCTAAAACATGACTAATTCAAAACGGAGAAAATAATAAAAATCAACCTGAGGATTATATCCAAATCAAATGCACATCTTTAGACAATGACAAAAACATCTGTACAGTTTCAAAAAGATCGGCATAAAATTGTAGGAGGAGTTACGAACACAGGTTTTATACTGTCAGAGAGTGTGGAAATATATGTATGTACCACGCATCACGAACTATGGTAAGCCGAATACCATGTCCCTTCGTTGTTCTTGCAAAAGGCGGGGACAGTAAAATAAAACCGACGACTGATAAAATGATTCAATCCCTTAAAAATTACGCAAACAAAAACATGAAAAGCTTTTTGAAAAGGTGATCAATACTTATCAGTTTTGCTTAAAGCTGATATTTCGAAAAGTTGATCAATTCTTATGAGTTTTCCTTAAAGCTGGTATTTTGAAAAGCTGATCAATACTTTTAAGTTTTGCTAGAAGCTGATATTTTGAAAAGTTGATTAATACATGAGTTTTCCTTAAAGCTGATATTTTGAAAAGCTGATCAATACTTATGAGTTTTGCTTGAAGCTGATTTTTTGAAAAGCTTATCAATACTTATAAGTTTTGCTTGAAGCAGATATTTTGAACAGCTGATTAATACTTATACGTTTTGCTTGAAGCTGATATTTTGAAAAGTTGATCAATACTTATAAGTTTTCCTTGAAGCTAATATTTTGAAAAGCTGATCAAAACTTATGAGTTTTCCTTAAAGCTGATATTTTGAAAAGCTGATCAATACTTGTAGGTTTTGCTTGAAGCTGATATTTTGAAAAGCTGATCAACACATAGGTTTTGCTTGAAGCTGATATTTTTGAAAAGTTGATCAATACTTATAAGCTCTCCTCGAAACTGATATTTTAAAAATCTGGGCCCAGTTGTTCAAAGCAGCTGATATTTTGAAAAGTTCATCAATACTTATTTACTTGAAATTGATATTTTGAAACGCTGACCAATACTTATAAGTTTTCCTCGAAGCTGATATTTTAAAAACCTGGGCCCAGTTGTTCAAAGCGTTGTTAGCTTAACGGGCTCGTTACTGGTCAAAATGTTAAATGTTCTAGTAAGTACAATATCTAATTCACAGGTATTTTTGCTGTAAAAATATGATTTGCTAAAAGCTACTCACATTTTTTTCAGCAAAAATATTAACGTATACGCCATATTTAATGATCAAAGTTTTAACGATACGTTAACTAAATACATCGTTAGTTTTGAACAACTGGGCCCTGATTAATACTTATGTTTTGCTTGAAGCTTATATTTTGAAAAGCTGATCAATACTTAAATATCATATGAGAAGTATATAATCTAGCAGTATGTCAAATAAAAAGATGCCTTCGAGCATCTGCGGACTGCGCAGATTCATATCAGTTTCTGCTTCCAAACAGTGTTATGATGGTTCTTGACGTCATTTGATACATTTAATACTATCTATATATTCTATGAGCAGATAGCGGCCATGACTGGTCCGATCGCTGTCCGCATATAGTCAAAAACATAGTTTTACTTTGTGCGGCCTAAAATTAATGAAGCGTAGTTGGACTATGTTGTACGTCTTATTAAAGTTTAGCATGCTGGGTAAAATTTTCAGTAGACATTTTGAAAGTGTTTCTCTTTTTTTCCTTTTCCAGAATAAAAAGGAATTGACATTCCATGCAAATTTTCAGCATAAAAGACAATTTCCATGAAATTTCAAAACCCCATTACTGGGAAACATAATGAAAAAAAGACCATCAATTGTCGTCTGCTGGATTTACCCAGAGCATGCTTAGTGTTCAATATGCTGGCCACAGCTTCCTCACAGATTGAACAGATGGAAAATTGATTACACCTTTCTTATTTTTCCTAGTAAATAGCATCCGACAGTGCATGCAAATTGTCCCCTCAGGAGATATCAAAGCCCAATTTCTGTGGAAAATGAGAAAATATTTCAATGTCGTCTGCTTTCCCCATCATGCTATGCCTTAACCCTTACAATGCCAAGAAAACCTGCATCTGAAAATGTCCCCTGTTTATGACGTCTGCTGAATATTCTTGCAAACTTTTCAAACCTATTTTTGCATACAGGCAAACAGTGTGGACCCTGATCAGACTGCTCTTAGAGGTGCAGTCTGATCTGGGTCCACACTGTTTGCAAAAAATGACTTTTTAAATCAAAAGCAGGTGAAAAAGCAGACGACAATTGTTGTGATTGGTAGTTTAAGGGTTAAAACGCCATATCAGCGCAGTTCGTAAGGCAAAGGCAGAGCCTAGCCATTTCATAAATACAGTAAAACCTCAATGACTCGAACATCGATGGCTCGTTTACCATGGCTAATTCGAACTCGTTTTTGAGTCCCAAGGAAATTATGATAGTTCCAGAGAAAATAATTATTTAGGGATATTTTAGGGATTTGTTTTCTTATTTTATCATGAAAATATATGTTGTGTGTACTCATCGAGGCGATTCTAATTACACTCAACATACCATTATCGTACAGACAATTGAAAAGGCATCCGTAAATTATCCCCATTGCCTCCTGAACTGGTGCTATAAATAACCCATCACATTATGAAAACATGCCTATTCAAATATATAGAAAATTTCACCCCAAAAAACTGAAAATTTTCAGATAAAAAACTCTCATATTTTTCATATTTCTGCTCAAAATATAGATTGTGGGTACTCGTTAGAACCGCCTCGGCGAGGTGGTTCTAACGAGTACCCACAATCTATGTTTTGTGCAGAAATAAGAAAGATATTGTATACCCCTGTAAACCCCAGTTTTACTGTATAAAAGTGGGGTTTAAGGGGGTCAAAATTATATAGGCGTGTTTTCATGATGAGTGGCTCCAACTGCTCATATCTAGAAGAAATTTCCATGGTCCCAAAGATGTCCGAGCTATTGAAGTGTGACCACTTGCAATATGTGCTGAAGGCATGTGTTGGTCCTGATCAAACTGCGCATATGTGAGCTAATGAATAGATGTAAGGCTCGTCGAAAGAAAAGGGCCTTTTTTGCGAATACGGGCAATGAATTCCAAAAATTGTCAGTCCTTTTAGGTCCTTGGTTGCTGTCTGACGGAATCGAATATATATTCTAGACAAGTATTAGCTTTCACAAAAAAAAACTTGGTCTACGCTTAGCACACAATGTGAAAGCTAATACCTGGTTATAATAACGTTGAGCAGTCCATGACAAATATCAATGACCCAGTCCGTGTCCTGTCACGAAGTGTTTCCGAAGCTATGGCAAATATTAAGATTGTCGTGGGGTATGGTTGGGGAGGGGGGCGGGTAGACATATATATCGACAAACAGAGAAGACCCTGATCAGACTGCCAAAGTACCTGAGAAAGTACATGACAGGCAAATTCGGGCCTTTGCTGGTTGCTAAGGGCCTTTTATCATATTGCGCAACATGATGCAATGTCGACTAAAATATTTCAATATCGATATCAATGGTAGTGTAACATCTTGTCTGTCAATAATACAGCCATACCATCACGAAAACATGCCCATATAATCTTAAACCCCACTTTTATATAGTAAAACTGGGGTTTACAGGGGTATACTTTTTTTTCTTATTTTTGCTCAAAAACGTAGATTGTTGGTACTCGTTAGAACCGCCTCGACGAGGCGGTTCTAACGAGTACCCACAATCTATGTTTTGAGCAAAAATGTGAAAAATATCAGAGTTTTTAATCTGAAAATTCTCAGTTTTTGGAGGTGAAATTTTCCATATATTTGAATAGGTGTGTTCTCGTAATGACTTATTAAAAAGTAGGCTTTATCATTTTGACGTGCCAAGAAAACAAAATGTATTTTCGGGGCATAGTAAACATCCTGCTCAGCAAGCGAAGCTTCATAACCTGATAAGGATCTTTGTTATATATTAATTTCTTTTATCTTTTCTGAAATTACGCATCACGAAAACATGCCTATATAATTTTGACCCCACTTAAACCCCACTTTTATATCGTAAAACTGGGGTTTACAATTATATACATTATTTTTCTTATTTCTGCTCAAACACATAGACTGAGGTACTCGTTAGAACCGCCTCGTCGAGGCGGTTCCAACGAGTACCCACAATCTATGTTTTGAGCAGAAATATGAAAAATATCAGAATTTTTTATCTGATATTTTTTTTCATTTTTTGGCGGTAAAATTTTCAGTATATTTGAATAGGCGTGTTTTCGTAATGATCTATTTATTCTACAGTATCCAATGGTTCTGTAAAAGATCAGTGTAGGCCCACATCAGATTGCGCGGACGTGCAGTCTGGTGTGGGCCTTCGCTGTCCTCATAGGTTCCGGAGGCACATTTTTGCATGGCGCTGTTCAATTAATCCTGAGTACAAACGAAGTGCACCTGACAGAAATTTTTTGAATTTCTTTTCATATCAGTTGATATTCTATCTATCTGCGACTGATCTGGATCTGCACTGTTTGTCAGTTACCCTTCTGGAGTCTCTAGACTAAAATGGGTTAACCACTGGATTTTAACCCATTTATACCGAGTGGACTCTTCTATCTTAACTTTTTGGACAGGTTCATTGCAATATTAGGAATGTCTGGCTAGTTTTAATTGTTAACATGTTTTAAAAAATCCTTTTCTAACTGCAAATAGTGTAGACCTGATCAGATGCCGCGTTCTGTGGCATCTGATCTGGGTCTGGACTGTTTGCCAATGTCCCTTTTACCAGACGCTATACATAAATGGGTTTAAGATCGTATTTAGCCTTGCAGTAAAAAAAAATTAAGTAAATAAAAATAAATAAAACAGGCGATTGTTGAAGTTCGGTATTATGTAAAACAGTTCATTGAGCATAAATATAGATTCTTCTGTGACGAGCAGCATACAGATCCTTCGGTGGACTCTTCCAACATTCTCTTCGGAAGGGTCCATTATCTTCTTAAGGGGAATAGATACACTTTCAAGGGATGCACCTGTCAATACACTTATATGGTTCTCTTCTGAAAAAGGGGTCTACTCTAAAAAGAAAGAATTGGCTCCCCTGGGAGCCATTTTTTTCCATTTAGAATACACCCCATTTCAGAAGTGGTTTAGTGTACAGTAATGCAAAACAGAAAGTCGCAAAAGTGGTCTCCCTTGCATAAAATGGTGGAAAATCTACCAAGTGTATTCAGTCCCTTTAAAGGGATAACTCCACCTGTTATTTGAAAGCAACTTGTCGGGGAAATGTGTAGAAGAAACATCTTAAAAGGTTGTCTTTGGAAACAAAGAACACACGAAAGAACGAAAATCTGAGACTCGGTTTTATCGAGTCTCTTCATACACAATAGTGTAGTTTGCTACCTAGCGCCAGCTTAAGTGGTATTCGACTTTCAAAGTACAGTCAAACTTCAATGGCTCGAACCCCTTTGGGACCATGAAAATTTGTTCGAGACAGCGGTAGTTCGAGCCTCGGAAGGTTACTATTAGTGCCACACCAGGAGGCACAATGGAGATAATTGTGGGGTATCTTTTCGGTGTTCTATATTTTAAATGTATGTTGTGTGTACTCATTAGAATCGCCTCATAGAAGCGATTCTAATGAGTACACACAGCATGCATTTACAAGATAAAAGAAGAAAATCTCCCTAAATTATCCGTATATCGTATTTGGAGGAAATCCCTGCGGACTCAAGAACGTGTTCGACTCATCCATGGTAAACGAGCCATCGGGGTTCGAGCCATTGAAGTTCTGCTGTAACCAGAATTGGCTCAATAATCCCAAAGGAAATAAAAATATAACTTGCATTATGACGATGTACGGAGAGATGTCTTACGGCTGCCACATGGCACTTCGGATCTGATCAGGACGCCGCGTTCTACGGCGTTTGATTTGAGTCTAAATTGTTTGTAAAATTTTATCGTTTGGAACGCCAAACATAAATTGATATGAAACTACTTACGCATGGTGGAAAAATCATCAAACAATATTATTTCTTTGATCAAGTGTTCTGGGGATCTATCAATAACGCTGTGAACCAGTCGGAGGAGAACACTCCAAGCCTCGTTGTGAAAACATATGATGATGCTGGTTTCCGGTAGATCGGAACGAAATTTACGAGGACAGCTGAAAAGAAGAAAATGTAGCATTAAGTGAACCGCAACGTGAGAACACGTACCTTCTTATATATATGCGCGCAACGAAGACTCAGATCAGACTGCGCAGATGCGCAGAACCAACAAAATGATTTTTGCCGTTCAATTAGTAAAATCATTCATTCAATTATAATTTGTTTAAAATACTGCCTCACATTATTTAACTACATGTACACTCTTTTTAATAGCAGAAAGACAAGAAGATAATAATTTTGAGAGTTCAGTCATAGTGCATGAGCTAGAGTTTGCGATAAAGAGTGTTTTATATGGCCTTTTATCGAGCTTCGGCAACAAAACAACGTAGGAAGCTTTTCCTCGTTCTCTTTAACTCTTCAATATTAACTGGAAACCTGAAAGACTGAATACTATGATTGTCACTAATAGACGACTCATTTTGCGTCAAAAACATGTAAATGTAAGATCCGAGAATACACAACGTATGGGGAAAATGAATATGAACTGTTAGGAGATCGCCATTGAGCTCTTTGCTTTGTTTCATCACAGAGTTTTTGATTATATGTATTTTCCTGTGATGTTTCACAAATGAGGTAGAATACCTCTAGGTGGACTGAGCGTATATTGGTAAACATGGAGCTTTATCAGAATTAGTGGTCTGGGCCCACTTGTTCAAAGCGTCGTTAGCTTAACGAGCTCGTTAGTGGTCAAAATGTTAACTGCTGTAGTAAGTACAGTATCTAATTCACAGTTATTTTTGCTGAAAATATTTGAGTAGCTTTTGCAACTGCACCAGCATATATGCCCTATTTAATGCTCAAAGTTTTAACGATACGTTAACTAACGACATCGTTCGTTTCGAACAACTTGGTCCAGGTGGTTTAAGCCCACAGTGGTTTTCTACTGATCGTTCCAATGCGGTTCCTCTGTTGCAGTTATTCTTCGTTTGTGCTTCGGTGGTTTCATGCGAGGCGTTTGTTTTGTCATTATTTGTTCCGCATGATTCCTTCTCTGGGTGACTCGGCTTCGTGATTGTGGCATTTCCAGGGTATCTTCAGTTATAGATTTGGATAACGTGTAAACATTATCCAAATCTATAACTGAAGATGAAAAACGAAGCGGAAAACGAAGTGAAAAACGAAGCGGAAAATATAAATGGACAGTAAAGGTCACAATAACGGAGCACAATTTTCCCGAGCACGGAAACAAAATAGATGAGGAACAAAAATATAAGTGAAGATATCCATAACTACGCACAAACCATCCGAGGCATCAAATGTGGGTGGGATGAGGAACAAATAACGAAAAACCAAACGCTACATATAAAACTACAGATCTCGACGCGCAAAAATAGAAAAACCATGACAGAGGAACCGCTTTGGAACTATCAGCAGGGAAGCGCTTTAACCAGTTTTACTCACGCGAAATCTCACCCTAAATTCTGGTGCCGCTCCAAATTACAAATAAATGTTCGGTTGACTTAAAGGTCCTCTACCTTATCTGTGAAACATCACAGCGAAATATATACAGTCGACTCTCGTTATCTCGAAGTCCAAGGGACTCTCTGAAGTACTTGGAGGTATCCGTACCTCGTTATATCAGCTTTGCAGAATGGAGGAAAAAATAAATCGAACAATCACATTTCAAAAATAATATGTAATTTGACTCCTGAAGTTAGAGATATACTGAAAATATTGTGGAAAGAGGAGAAATTGCTCCTGAAGAGCAATTTCTCCTCTTTTCCGCAATATTTTGTTACCTGTTGTTAGATTTCCCTTCGGGATAAGCGAATATTAGAGATGAGCGAAGTCGAGATAACAAGAGATAACTGTATAATCAAAAATACTGTGATGAAACAAAGAAAAGGACTCAAACAATAATAAGAAACAATGAAGGACAGAGTTGCAATAAACTACATACAAACAAACAAAAATAAAGGAACTGCCTTCAAATGGTGAGCAGAAACAGGCGTCCCATTATGGTACACACAGTTTGCCATTCTGTTTTTTTTTTTTTTTTTTTTTTTTTTTATTTTAGACTGAAACCCCTATTTGCATCAGTTGACAAGTCCAAATTCAAATTCAAGAATGGAAGTATCCACTTCAGAAACTTAAGGCCTTCGAACGGTCAGAAACGAGCTGCTTAATCTAGTTTTACTCGATCGAAACATCACTGAAGACGTCCACAAAGGATCTTAACATTTTCCACCATATGTCTTTGCTGCTTTTACTGACTAATCTCCATTCACTTTCAACACTGGTGTCTGTGGAGACCTGTTTATGACATCTTGTTTTGCATAAAAACATTTTTCTTTAATTAATTCTGTGTTTCGATCTCGTGACTCCCCATCACGAAAACACCCTATATAATTCTGACCCCCTTAAACCCCACTTTTATATAGTAAAACTGGGGTTTACAGGGGTATACTGTATTTTTTCTTATTTTTGCTCGAAAACATAGATTGTGGGTACTCGTTTGAACAGCCTCGCCGAGGCAGTTCTAACAAGTACCCACAATCTATGTTTTGAGTAGAAATGTAAAAATAACAGTTTTTTTATCTGAAATTTTTCAGTTTTTGGAGGTGAAATTTTCAATATATTTGAATAACCGCGTTTTCGTAATGCGAAGTTTGATTTTTATGGGTTTTTTTGGTTAAAATTTTCTATGATTTTATATGTGTTAACAAACGACGGAATATGTATCATAATTCTCCCATAGACAAACGATCAAAACTGGTTTTATATTTTATAAACTAAACCTACCATTAAAATGACCAAAATACAGCGCCCAGTTGTTCAAAGCATCGTTAACTTAACGAGCTCGTTAGTGGTCAAAATGTTAACTACTCTAGTAAGTACAATATCTAATTCACATGTATTTTTGCTGAAAAATATGAGTAGCTTGCAAAAGCCACTCACATTTTTTCAGTAAAAATATTAGCGTATACGCCATGTTTAATGATCAAAGTTTTCACGATATGTTAACTAACGACACCGTTAGTTTTGAACAACTGGGCCCAGACAAGAAAGAGGCAGTTGACCATTCGCATGACACACATTGTACATTAAATAACACCTTACGCCAAAAAAAAAAAAAAAAAAATCATGACACAAACTGATGTCAAAAATAACCATTATTTATAATAACAATGACTCGAACACGATGGCTCTTTTACCGTTGCTGTTTCGAACTCGGTTTTGAGTCCCTAGGAAATTCTTCTGATAGCTCAAGAAAACAAATATCTAGGGACTTTTAAGGAGGTTTTCAGACTTGCATGTTTTATATACCAATGAATAAGAACCACCTCATCCATACGATTTAATGAGTACACTCAATATACCATTATTTTATAGAAGATCTAAAATATATCCCTCAACTACCCTCGCCGGCTTCGGTTGCTCAGTTGAATGCGCGTCCGACTGCTGATCAGGAGGTTGCGGGTTCAATGGTCCCAAAGATGTTCTAGACATTGAACTTCGACTGTACAGTATAACCTCAATGGCTCGAACACGGATGGCTCGTTTACCGTGGATGATTCGAATTCTGTTTTCAGTTCCTTCAAAATTCTTCCAATAGCTCAAGAAAACAAATAGTTAATGATTTTTTTCTTATTTTATGATGAAATTGTATGTTATGTGTACTGATTAGAATCGCCTCATCGAGGCGATTCTAATGAGTACACTCAACATACAATCATTGTGTAGAAAATCGAAAAGATTTCCCTAAATTATCGTTTTCTGCTTCCTAAACTGGTGCCATGATTACCCTCAGTGGCTCGAACTACCCGTCTCGAACGAATTTCCATGGTCCCAAAGACATTCGAGCCATTGAACTTCGACTGTATGTAGATAAATATAAATTTTATTTGAGATATCCACAACTGGATTTATTAGATAAAAATTCTAAAAGATTGCCTATAGAAACAAAGAACAAACAAAAGGCCAAAAATCGGAAGTTTGGTATTATTAAGCTCTTAATATGCAACAACGAAGTTTGCCAGGCTGCACAGGCCCTAACCTTTAGCGCTTTAGCGGTATTTGATTTTCAAAGAAACCAGAACAGACTCAGTGATACCAAAGGAAACAAAAATATAAGCTGCACTGTGATGGCGTGCGGGAAGAGGTTTTAGGGCCGCCACACAGCACTTATCACCAACTGCAGTGAAGTATTAAAGTCGTTTTACAAATACAGTCAACTGTCTTTATACCGACACTTGGCACAACGACAAAATTCTTTATAAGGACAATTTGAAAGTCACGTAACATTCGCTCAAGAGGTGACAGTTAATAAGAAATTATGCAAGAATATTGTATTAAAACTTCAAGCAGCATCTGTTGAGGATATTTATTAGAATCGCCTCAGGGAGGCGATTCTAAAAAATATCCAAAATTTAATTTTCTATGAAGAAATTAGAATAGCACAAGGCCTTTCTTACATATCATTCTGTCCATTAAGGATTCTTCACAACAGCAAATTCATTTTAATGCCAACACCTTTGGGAACAAACGCTGTCGTTGTAACGAAGGTTCACTGTATACATTAATCGAGCAATGGGTATGCAAAATAAAGCGGAATGTTGTACTGTATTTGTGTTATGACTTTTGGTAATACTATTTTGTGGTAAGACTTCAGATTGATATATTTTGCAACGTGACTTTTGGTAACTACATTTGTGTTTAATGTATGGTGTGTTTCAGTTATCGTAAGGTTCAACACTGTTCTTCACTTTTTGTCGACTTAAGTTTAGTTCATGAAATATCAGAGTCAATAGTATGTGGATGAATTATAGTCAAATATTCATACAGAGAGCGCTTGTGAAAACCAGTGACTAAATATTTTTTGTATAATCCTGTTTGATAATTCACTAAATTAAAACCAAAATAATATCATGACTATAAAGGCTGGTCACCAGTGACCAGCCTTTATATTCATGATATTATTTAGAATTATTTAGAATTATAAGAATAAATATTTAGTCACTGGAGACTGGAGCCAGTCTACCCCCACTCTTAGTATTTTTCCTACTGGCCGTTCCAAAGCGGTTCTTGTGTTGCTGTTCGTCTTTGTTTGTGCGTTTGTGTTTTCATATGTGGTGTTTATGGTGTCCTTATTTGTTCCTCATCTCTCCTTCCGTTGGTGCTTCGGGAAGCTTGTGCTTCGTGATTGTAGCATTTCCAGTGTATCTTCGCTTATATTTTACACAAAATACAGTGTCACATATAGGCTTCCGTATCTCTTGAGCAGTCAGTTTATTATTCACTATATAACATCTGTTCCGCGCCATCATATAAAGGTTCCTTAAGACATTGAAACAACAGAACAATAATAGTCTCTAGTGAAGATATTATACCTATGTAACATCTGTTACAGAAGCCTTGGATTAAGATGCTGGATTAGAAAGGATCTATGATTAGTTATACAGATATATGAAAACTTCTGTAAAACTACACTCAATTTGATTTTATTACAATATGTTGATTAGACGTGTGTCCAAAGCACACAAATGCCCCCGCCCTTTGGTCTTACCCATATGGCAACAATATCTGGAGGCATAAATTACAACAACTATTTTTCAAATGCTCAATCTGATATGTTGTATACTTTGACCTCTATCCCCACCCCAGTGCAAGACACGGGGGCAATTCTAGCACAGAGTTGAAGGTTTAGGACTGGGTAAGTAGCATACCACATTCCAACTTCATATCATATAATAAACAAAAGTTCGGACCTCCAAGAGAACGCGGACGTAGATGTCAATATAAGCTTATACATTTGTTAAATTCTGGTTATGAATGTGATATACGCACGTACATACCTACGAACGTAACATCACGGCGAAACACTATATGCCCGACTGCTTCCTTTGCTGGCGGAGGAATAAAACGAATTAGAAACCCAGCAAACTTAAAACGTCACAGGAACGTCGTTACAACGTCGCCGCAGCGTCGCGGCGTTGCAGAGAAGTTGTAGCGACATTGTTGCGACATTGTGTGTTTGTTGGGGATACACAAGAAAGGCCACAATAACAGAGCACAGACTTGATCAGGATTAATGCATAAAAAGTAGTGTCGCACGTTATTAACAGCCGTGCATTAATCGGCGAAAAGCCGTGTATTAACAAGGCAATTCACGCGCTGTTACTGCACGGCTACGCAACTTTCAATAAGGTCGTACCGGGGCCACAGATTTGCTGCCGTTACAAGATGTGTACTGTCCGGCCCTAGAACGAGCATAGTCCGTGGAAATTACGTTCGCGAGACATCTGTGAAAAAGCGAAACAAAATAGTGCAAGAAATAACGTGTAATGAAGCAAATGTTTTCAGTTTTTATGCAATAATAGCGATCGAACATGGTTTTTCAATGCATTAACATTCGCCAGATCCCTTGGGAGGTGTTGAAAACACCTCCCACGGGACCTGGCGAATGTTAATGCATGAAAAAACATGTTTGATCCCTATATGGAATGACACGAAAAGACATCAGAAAACAGCACTTTAAGGAACAAAAATAAGGCTCTGCAACAGACACATAAATAAACTTATCCAGGAACTTACGAAAGCGAAATAAAATCATGAATACGACCTTGCAGAGAAGATAAATTCAGATAGCAAACGTGTGGGCTATGCGATGACCAAATTTAAAACAAAACCAGCCATAAGGCAGTTAGAGACACAAGAGGGTCTGGCCATAAGTGAAAATCGGGAAAAAGCAAACTTATCAAACAATTACTTTGCAAGTGTGTTTCAAAAAGCAGAGTCTGAGTTACTGCCAGATTTTGGAGACAGGCAATTTATAATGGAGCTGAACACTACTGACGTAAAAACGGAAAGAAATAGTAAAAGCAGTCGACAGAACAGAATAAAATCATCAAAATCTCAGGGCTCTGATAATATCCATCCAATGATAAAAGAATGTAGAAATGCATTGCAGGTGCCACTAAGATTACTACAGTCGATTCTCGTTATCTCGAATTCCAAGGGACTCACTAAAATACTTCGAGATATCCGTACCTCGACATATCAGAGTTGAGAGAGTGAGGAAAACAATAAATTGAACAACCACATTTAACAAATGAATATTTAATTTGACTCCTGAAGTTAAAAATATATATATAAAATAATGTGAAAAAGAGGAGAAATTGCTCCTTAGGAGCAATTTCTCCTCTTTTCCACATGATTTTTTTACCTGTTGTCATAGTTTCATGTTAAAACAGGGACCAGACTTTCACTTCGAGATAAGCGGTAATTCGAAATAAGCGAGTTCGAGATAACGAGGTTCGACTGTATTTGAAAAATCTATCACAGAGGGTATAATTCCAGAAATATGGAAAACAGCACACATATCAGCTATATTTAAATCAGGTTCAATATCGAAGTAACTTATCGTCCTATTTGTCTGACATCAGTACCCGGAAAAATCATGGCGACGCAGCAGTAAAACATATATCCGAAAATAATCTCATCGCTAAGTCACAACACGGCTTTTTTGCTGGTAAATCATGCGCAATCCAGCTTTTAGAATTCTTAGAAGATGATACTGCAGCTCTTTATAGAGAAGATGTTGACGTGATTTTTCAGCAAAGCATTCGACCATTCTCCATATAAGAGGTTACTTAAAAACTTATGGGGCTACGGAATAGGAGGCAATTGACACGAATAAATTAAAGATTTTTGTCAAACAACTCAGAAAATAACTTTTTAGATTCAAAAAAGTCTCGAGTGGTATACCCCAGGACAGTGTCTTGGGGACCAACCTATTCCTGGTTTATATAAATGACTTGCCTGAGGTGATTACAGCCATGATGAAGTTCTTTTCTGATGACGCCAAAATCTACAAAAGTATCTCGACTGTCCGGCACGTAACTCAAGAACAAAGCAGTTACATGGGCAGATATCTGGGATATGCTATACAACTATAAAAATGCAAACATCTCCAGATTGGTTCTCGTCAATCTTCAGCTATTACATACACAATGCAAACGGGACAAGGTACAATAGATATCGAAAAAAGTTGCTACTGAAAAAGATTTGGGTGTTATAATTGACAAGACAAAATATTTAGACGTAAACGTCTAAGTACCGGCCCAAATTTTGTACATGTTTACACAGAGGTATGGGACAAGAGTATACTAAAGTTTAATAAATTTTCAATGTAACAGGTAAAAAATCGAACAACAATTTGATTCTTTAACTTTCACTGCCACAGGCGATAATAACAGGCTTTTGCAAACAGCATAGATCCAAATGAGACGGATCATATGAGCCGTCTCATCTGGATCTACGCTGTTTGACATTCAGTCTTTCAACTTTATGTATAAACTTCTTTTCAAGCGATAGTTTGTTAAAAAAGAAACGCAGACGACAATGTCGTCTGAAATTTGGCACCGAAAGAGTTAATGTTTGCTTTTGTTAAGCTTTATGAAATTTCTTGATTTAAATGAAAATAAAATAGACATTAATCTGTTTACAACACAGTTTGTAATAACAAACCGACGATCCCGGCAAATACAAACAGTCCTTAGTGAGCTAATCGAACACGCTCCCATATGTAAAACTCCAAAGCCATATTAAGAGACCGGCGCCGGTCAATCAAGCGCTGAACTTCAGTGAAAACATCGCCAGTAAAATTAATAAAGCAAATCGTAATCAGTGCATTGTTTTTTGGACTTTTACCTCTGTGGACAAAAAAATGTTTTAATTCTGTTCAAATCAATAGCAAGACCACATCTTGATTACGCAGTAACTGTATTTCACCACTTTACAAAAAATATGATATGATAGCAATGAAAAGTGTACAGAGGAGAGCCCTTAAATTAGTAACCAGTATTAAGACTGTGTCATATCATGACGGACTGAGGCATCAAGGATTTCGCAGGAGAGAAAGAGTCGATTTGGTTGAAATATTTAAAATTATGAATAATATAGATCACATAGAGAAAGAAATATTTTTACAACTTTATCGTATGCGGCAACTAGAGGTAATCAGCTCAAATTTGCTGAAAATAAAACAGCACAGATTAAAAATTCGGGCAGATAGTTTTTGCTTAAGAGTGATCGACTCGTGGAACATATTACCAGAAAAAGTAATCATGGCACCCTCCCTTAACTGTTTTAAGTCAAGGCAAGTCAAATATATTGGACCGCCCCTATAAATTTGACCCTTGGTACTACTACCCCTGACCAAAACCCCAAAAAAGTTAAGAGAAAAGTCCAGGGAGTGCCACAATCACAAACCGTAGCCCTTCCTTGACACCAGGAGGAGGAGGAAATCGACAAATCCAAACAAGCACTAATCGAACAAACATACGAAAAGCACTAAGATTAGCTCTCTCTTCCCCAAGCGAGGTAATCACAATGCTAAAAGGACTGAAAAACACAAGTACAAAATGACACAAGGTAAGACATAAAACAAATCGCCTCGTAGAATAAACCACAAAGCAACAAAGAGTAAGACCAACACCGGGACCACCGCCTTAGAACGGTCAACAACTGTGGGGTTTAAAGCACTTTTACAGCTAGCCAACTTCACCCTGGGTCTCGATGCTACTCTTAATACAGAAATACATAAAAATTCGGTTCGCATAAAGGCTCCCAACTCAGTCAATGCATCAAAGCGAAAACATAAAAATCAAATTAATCACTATAATAAACAAAGACGAATGCTCATGGCTAATTCTACTTTATGCCAGAGTAAATGAAAACCAATAGTTGAACCACGGCGGGCCAAGCCATAGACATATCGTCAAGCCCCAACCCACTGGGTTAAAGTTTTATGAAGAGGCCGTCATTGAGTCTGAGGCCCGAACCGCCGTCGTGCAATTAAAGAGTGAAACATAGCCATCAACAATGATTGTGTTGACAACTAGACATGCAGTCTGCCGCATAATATCCAGGCTATAGCCAATTCTTTCGTAACGGTTAATAAGCTCCGAAAAGTTAGATTTTCCTACAATTTTTCTAAATCTGTACACTAGCTCACCGTAAAATTCTGGTTCCGATATACCTTGTTGCAGAAGTGTTTTCAGGCTGACGCTATATTTTTCTAGCAAGGCACTGTGTCTGCGATAAAATTTCGAAAACGTCTTACGAAGTTTAAAATAACGATAGTCCTGTCTAAGAAGTTTGGCAGTAAGGGCTTTATTACGGTGGTTAAATCCACTAAGATTTGAAGAAGCTCTGGCGAATCTAATAAGTTGCGATATGTATACCCCATATGAGGTACGCCGGGGGACATCGCCATCCAGAAAAGGGAAATTGACTATATCAAAATCAAAATCGTCCCGTTACCATAAAGTTTTGTGGAAACTGTACCATTATATATACATATATTCAAATCCAAAAAAAAAGGTGCCTCGGTATCGGAAGAATTTGCTCTATTTGCTCTACAAAACCTACTACAAGAACGCACCAACAGAGGCTTAAGCCTGTTCCGTGTTCCAGTTATGTGAGTATGTCAGTTAAGTCTCTTCATAGGCAGCAATGCAGTTTGCGAAGTCTAATTTCTGGAAACAAAAATAAACTAAGGAGACAATTTTCATGAAATGTCAAAGCCTACTTTTCGGGGAAAAATAAAAAAAAATTCAGGTCTGTTGTCTTCTGAACTGGCCCAGAGGGCGGTAAAGGGAAGATAAAGACATGTCTTTTTGTCCCTAATCTGCCATATGTGGAGGGCCGTACATAATGTTGAGAAAACTTGTGACCAAACCCGTTTGCTACTTTTTGGGGGTGGGGTGGGGGTGTGGGGTAATATATGATTAAACTGAAATACCTGTCATATCTAATATCCGGTAGAGATCTGTGAACTGAAATCTTATCACTCACATAACGATTGAAACCATGTCCTTCATAGCCCACATCATAGATAGATCTTTCCTCAGCAGACAGTGTTTCTTTATCTACAATCACCGCTGAACCATTCTCACCTAAAGCCAAAACAGAAATACTATTGAACTTCAAGAACTCGAACACCATAGCTCGTTTACCATGTCTGATTCGAACTCGTTTATGAGTCAATATGAAATTCTTCTAATAAGTCGAGAAAACAAAAAAAAACAGGTATATTTAGGGTGTGTTTTTTTTCTTTTTATTTCATTATGAAAATATATGTTGCCTATACTAATTAGAACTGCATTGTCTCATCGAGGCGATTCTAATGAGTACACTCAACATACCGTTATTTTATAGAAGACCAAAATGACATAATTTAATTATCCTGCCTCCTGGCTTGGCGTTATAATTAACCCTCCGTGGCTCGAACTACCCATATCATGAACAAATATCTATGGTCCTGAAGATATTTAAGCAATGAAGTTTGACTGTTATAGTACCGTATTCGACCTAATTACCGCATATACTCCTATAAGCACACAGTCAAGCAATTTAGTATTCTTTACATTTCAGCCAGTGTACTTTTATCTACTTCTTTATAAAAGCATATGTTGTGGATACTCATTTGAATTGCCTTGACAAGTCGAGGCAATTCAAATGAGTACCCACAACATATGTACTTTTATAAATAAAATCAAAAAATAATATCGCATAAGCATCATTAAATACATTCCTCAAGAAGTCCTCTACTGATTTTTCTTTAAAGTTCGCCCTTATTAGATGGATAATTTACTATAAGTTTTCCAGTAATTCTGAAAAAACTAAGCGCATAGTGCGGTAATTAGGTCGAATACGGTAGTTACAGTTGTATTAGAGTACGTGGTGATAACAAGATTCTATAGAAAGTCAGTACTTATATGATGGCTCACTTGATTTTTTTCCATAGCTTTGGAGAATCTGTTATGAATGTCTTGAAGATACCACCTGGTTCATATTTATTAGAAATTTAAAACTTTTAGTCAAAACGTATTTTGTTTAGATCCAGCAGTGCATCCTTTTAGTATCTCTGTGGTTATCGTAATAAACAGTGTTATTCTTATGTAATTTGCATCATGAAAACACACCTATATAATTTTGACCCCATTAAACCCCACTTTTATATAGTAAAACTGGGGTTTACAGGCGAGGAGGTTCTAACGATTACCCACAATCTATGTTTTGGGCAGAAATATGAAAAAATATCGGAATTTTTATCTGAAAATTTTCAGTTTTTTGGTGGTGAAATATTCAATATACTAGAATAGGCGTGTTTTCATAATGGTATCTCAAAGTTCAACTTATTTCAAACATATTTTAAGTCTAAACTTTCTAAGTCATAGGGTATTTATGTTTTAATAGTTTATCTTTTTTATAATGCTATTATGGAGGTAACATCTGTGCTTGTTGATATTACATAAAATAACAATCAATCAATATTATTATTATCATTAATAATTTTATTATTATATGTGCAAAACAAGATAAACAACTTTGATAATAATAATAATAATAGATTTTTAGACCACCCAACGGACCGAACAAATATATGTTTTTACCACTATGGAAGCTGAGGGCGAGGGTTGGAATTCCTGAAAGCTAGCTTAAGCCCCCCGCACCCCCCCCCTCCACCCCACCCCACCCAGTAATTCATTACTGACCGTTCCAAGGCGGTACTTTCATAATGGTAGGTATGTAGTGTTTTACTTTCTAATATGTTTCTTTTAATAAATATATAAGTTGATTATATATTCAGTTAAAAAAAAATAAGTGAAAAGCCCAGGGAGTGCCACAATCACAAGCCGCAGCCAAGGAAGAGGAAACAGACAAAACCAAACAAGTGCAAATTGAACAAACGTACGAAAAGCACTAAGATTAGCTCTTTCTTCCCCAAGCGAGGTAATGGCTATGCTAAAAGGACTGAAAAACACAAGAACAAAATAACACAAGGCAAAACTTAAAACAAATCGCCTCGTAGAATAAACCACAAAGCAACAAAGAGTAAGACTAACACCGGGACCACCGGTTTAGAATGGTCAATAGAATAAGCCACCGGGGAGTTTCAGCATTTTTACAGCCGACTAACATCACCCTGGGTCCCGATGCCACTCTTAATCACAACTAGTAAAATAGGAAGCAAAATGGGCACCTGTTGAGGGTGACCATAATGCTAGCATCACAAGCAATTGGTATAACAGAAAGCAAAGTACGCAGCTATTGAAGACCGTGACCACAATGCTAGCATCACAACACATATAAAGAAAAGCAATGCGGGAACCACAAAGCTACAAAGAGTAAGAACAACACCAGGACCACCGCCTTAGAACGGTCAATAGAATAAACTACCGGAGGGTTTAAAGTACTTTTACAGCCGGCCAACTTCACCCTGGGACCCAATGCTACTCTTAAGTTTGGGTAACAGTTCCCACCTTTATGGGAAAGAGTTGCCAACTCTGCTTGCCGTCTGGTCATTTTGTGACAGCTATATTGTACATGTATTTGTCTGTTTTTCCCTTTGGTGTTGGGGGCCTTGATGTGGATCTGATTGTATCAGTTCCTTAGTTCTCTTATTTACTTTTAGTGGATAAACATTTAGATCTTGCAACGTTGTGTCATCAAACCAACATTGCAAGCATGTATGGTAACATTATAACATTGTATTGTTAAACGTTATACAACGCTATGCTGTAGAGGTTGAAGTTTAATATACCGTCTGATGATGGCCGAGAGGCCGTGAGGCCGAAACATTTCCAAGAATTCAGTAAACAAAAAACAGCTTGCATTACTTATTCTGCCTACTAAGAACCTTTCAATTAGTCCTGCAGCCCTGAACATTTTGTTTTGCAAACAGTGTACATCCTCATAAGACGGCTCATAATAATAAGCCGCATCATTAGGATCTACGCTATTTGCCTTTCTATTTTGATTTGTGCCAGAGAATCTTATATGGAACAATGATCTGACCAGACTCGAGAATGGAGGAGTCCACTTAAAAAAAACATGGGTCTAAAAAGGTTAAAAAATGGATGAACATATACAGTTTAGAGACAAACGGCTTTTCTTTAGATCTGCGGTGTACATAATCATTTTCTTGAAAATTTATTTCCAGCGCCATTGTTTGATATTACAGTAATATGGGAAAAAAAGTAAAAAAAAAAAAGTCAATTTTTAGAATCTGCAGCAGCCAAAGTCAACTACGACAAAGAAAGCGCTGACCATGTTTTACAACACTAGTTCACAAATTTCAACGGACTTCATTGACTTCTGCCAACTTGCGACGGCTATTTTAACATGAGCTCGAGGGTTGAGCGCAAGACTGGCGTAAGTCAGATGGTTGTTTTTCCCCAAACCTAATCTCCTCACCATGAAGGCGTTTTGAAGATTACAACATTTCTTTCTGTAAACAATGAAAATTTAGGTGCCATTGCTCGTATGAGCAATGGCACCTAAATTTGCATTGTTTACAAAGGGGTCCAAGTTGCCCCTAAACAAGGGTTTCAAAAATATGTTTGAGTTACCACAGTCTAGCGCTCAACCCTCGAGCTCAACATTGCATTGTCGTTCTTCTAAAAAACGTATTACCTGGTTGTCTCACCAAAGCACTCTTTCTGACTTCGATGGTATCCGCCTGGAAAAGAAAATAAGCTGGTCAGCACAAGTTCACTGTAGTTTATCTAATTCGGCAATTTCTGTTTCGTCGTTGAAATTGGTGTTACGGTAAAATTCTGTCATTCGCAAGTTCCAGAAAGTCCAGGTATCCTTTTAGGATACCTGGACTTTCTGGAACTTGCGAATGACAGAATTTTTCCATTGTCTTAATCTTGTTCGTTTTGACGGCTCCTCATCTGGATCTATACTGTGCACACAGATATCTGTTTAGGTCTACCTGGCTGAAAGGGTTCAGGTGTCTGGATACTCTTGCTAGTTTTTCTGCCGTTGTGTGTAAGAGAAACAACTATTGTGACTTTATGATTGCTTTCAGGCTCACCAAGTTCCTTCTGAAAAGGGGTCTACTCTAAAACGATAAGATTTGCTCCAAAGCGGAGCAAATTCTTACCTTTAAGAGACAGCATATTTTCAGAAATATTCTAATACATGTACGTCTCTATCACACATCCAATTTTCTCTAAGCTCTTAGAATGCACACTCCTTTCGCTTCTTTCCTTTCACTTTTTTGCATGATGCATGATCACAATGTTTCGATTTGATGTTCATGAACTGAGGGAAACAAAATCACATAAGCTAAATACGAGCGTAGCTATTTTCGAATTCCTTTTAGTTTAAACATATTTTATTTGTAAATACAGATACAATACATATCAACATGAACATGGATTCAGAAAAAAAAAGCCAAGGACTCTGTCTCCCTTTTGTATATTTGCATTACTCGTGTAATGTTTATGTAGATATATAGAAGTATGGACGAAATATATAAAATAAAATATGTTTAAACCAAGAGTTAAATAAAACAGTTTTAAGTCCCCGTTCAGGACCATTCTCCCAGCCTACACTCAGAAACAATCGATCCACCAGTGCTGTCATTACTTTTGTTTTCCGTGTGTAATGTTTTCTTGTTCTGATGCCAGCATTGCTGTCTTGCATTGTGATAAGCTCAGTGGGGAACAATGCGCTGATCGCTTTGTTTTCGTTTTTTCCGTAAAGTGTGTGGTGCCTTCCTCTTCGTGTTGGTGTCATTGGTAGGCTAATCTCTCTGACTGTAGATATTTCTGGACATCTTCTTTACTATCTGTTAAATCAGAGGTACAGAGATGATCACATTGTCAGAAAGGATCCTCCAAACACAGCAATACGACATCGAAGAGTACGAAACATAAAAAAGCCCTACAGCGAGCAACCACAAGGCCACACAAAATACAAGCAACACAAAAACCACCGCCATAGAACAGTGAATAGTAGAAATTACCGGGGTCGGTGTTGGAGAGGCGTGGGTTGGTGTTAAATCGATTTTACTAGTACAAAATCTGAAGCCCTAACAGCCTGAATCATAACAAAATAACAAATAGGCAATGTAGCATAATAGAAGGACTGAACCGGCCAATGACGTTTATACAACATTGCATAACGTCGGTACAACGTCATGATGTTTCCCAAAAAGACCTGGGCCCAGTTGTTCAAAGCTAACGACACCATTAGTTAAAGATTCGTTAAAATTTACATCGAGTGATACGCAAATATGCTGAAATTTTTTGCTGAAAAAATGTGAGTAGCTTTTGCAGTGCAAAACTACTCACATTTTTTTTTCAGCAAAAAATATCAGAATATTGTATATTGAATCTGCTAAGACAGTTAACGAAATTACCCTTAACGAGCTCGTTAAGCTAACGATGTTTTGAACAACTGGGCCTTGGTCTAGATTTAGCGCATATTGTGTGCTAAGCGTAGACCAAGTGTTTTTGTGAAAGCTAATACTTGTCATTTCAGGTTTGTTTTCAGCCTTGAGCCTCGTTT
This sequence comes from Anodontia alba, assembly GCA_964016985.1. Classification (NCBI taxonomy): domain Eukaryota; kingdom Metazoa; phylum Mollusca; class Bivalvia; order Lucinida; family Lucinidae; genus Anodontia; species Anodontia alba. Next base: position 24,345,055 of record OZ024836.1, on the reverse strand, counting down.
AGGTGAACTAAAATGAGGCTTTTGAAACAGCCGCCCATACACCTAACCACAGTGAGAAGGAAGGTAAATGTTTACATGCCAGCTTTATTTCTCTTGACCGTGTATTCATAAAAAGGAGAGTTCCAGCCTATGGAGAATTGTACATAGGACTCTGCCAATGTACGGAATCTCATATTATTATGCACAAGTATTACCTAGAATATGACTATGAATAAGGTACATATCCCCTTTCATCTATTCCCCTTGCTAAAATAGACGGTTTTGTATAAAATTACATCTGAATATATGTACCCTTGCAAAACGCACTCCACCGCTGTCAGTAACTCGTAATTCGGATGTCATATTTGCTGCTGATAAAAACAGTAAGTCACTGCTATAAATGCTTATAGCACACATTTACTTACTTGTATGATATTGGAGCCTTTAGGTTTTAATTAATTTCAAGCTGATACCAGATTTCAACTGCATAATTATTTTCTGACAAGTTTAATCTTACTAGGTTCCGGTTCTTGTCAACCTATTATTTCAATGTAAAAAATTGGCCATGCCTCTCTGAATTATTTTCACAAAATTTCTTCGAAATTGAAAACCGGTACCATATTGTTTTTGTTTTTTTTAATATTAGATATGACAACTCAGATTACAGCAAAATATGAAAATACACATAATAACTGATTTAAATTTAGGTGATGTTTTGTTTCATTCATGTTTGGGTTTTTGTTTTGGTCCATAATTAACTGCTTGTGTAGAATCACCTTTTCTAGTAATAACAACATGTGTTATCCAACTCCGAGTATAAACTGAGTACTTATGGTCTATTTAATGCACCAGTCACTTTTCACAACCGATGCTCATTAATCTGTGTTTTTGTCAGAAATTGGTTCTCTGGAATGTTTCAAATAAAGTAAGTGTCATTTCAGTTACTTATCTGATGGCTTCAGAATATTTGGGACGTCTTTGATTTGTCGATATATTTTCTTTTTTAATTTTACACTAAATCGAACTTTAGAAGTGCATATCATGCATTTTATGGATATGTTACCGGTTTATAAATTTAATGAAACTTCACATATAAGGAGCGGACATATGTGGCTTATTTTCAGGCAAATATCATAGGCTGACAAGAAGTGGAACATTGATAAATTTGAAGATGAATTTCTTATTTTTCTTATTTTCAGCTAAAATTAAATAAGTTTTTGATTTTCAATATTCGATATTACTATTACAGAACTGTATACAAATCTTTTTATGGTAGTAAAATAATCCTTATGGAGTTCCTTCACTACGACAATGAGTATTATTGGGGATTTATGTTGAATTGTTGATTTTATGCTGATAGGTTTTGAGACAGGTATATCTATAAGCCTGGTGTACATCGGGGGTGGGGGGGAGACTCATTCAGATTAGATTAGATTCAGAGTCAGATTACCCTGCGCATGCGCAAAGTATCATCCGGGAGTTTGCTCTTTATTCGTACATTCTGTTGTATCCAATGATTCTGTTAGCGGACAGTGGCCCTGATCAGACTGCGCTCCCGCACAGTCTTATCTGGGCCTTCGCTGTCCGCACCTTACGGGAAGTCACAGTTTTACTTGGTTGGCTTAATTAATACATCCCTGCATCAGATTATTCCAGATAAGGTGCGTTTTTATCCAAGAATTGTTTATACCTTTTCTCGTTTCTCCACAAAAACTTATGTTGTCGTACTTATTAAAAAGTGGCTTGCCGAGGCACTTCTATTGAGTAACCGCAACATATGTTTTTATGGAGAAATAAAATAAAATCCTGAAACCCCCTTTTATCTAAAGCTATACAATTTAACCTATTTCATTCTTGAGACCCTGAAAGTGTAATTGGAAAACAGTGCAAATCAAAGCAGACACCAAAAGATCCGGGTTTTCACTATTTGCAAATAGTTTAACTCTTCTGATATATAGTGTGGGGGTGGAGTTCATTCAGTCTAATATGGGTTAAAGCAGAACTTGCGTTTGATCCTCCTAAATTCCTGGGCCAATTTCATAGGAATTTTGCGTAGGTGACTCGCTACCAAAATAGTAAAAAATGATCTGCATCAATGAACAAGATGCCCGCCAGAGCTAAAAATAGAAAAATTAAATAACTAAATTACAGCTCCTCTTATATCATTGGACTAATTTGAATCAAACTTGACAGGCATGTTGCCTATGTGTCTCTCTACCAAAATAGCCAAAGTTATCCCGCATCAGTGAACAAGATGGCTGCCAGAGCTAAAAATAGAAAAATATTTAGATGACAGCTCCTTTTAAACCCTTTGGTCAATTTCGATCAAACTTCACAAGAATGTTGCCTAGGTGACTCATTACCAAAATGAACAAATGGTTCTGCTCCAATTAACAAGATGGCTGCAGAGCACAAAACGGAAAATCTTTAAATGGCTACTGCTGTCACACCTTGCACCAGTTTCAATTAAAGATCTTTTTTTCTTCTTTTTATTATGATATCTTGGTTTAAACATATTTATTTTATTTCAAAGTTACAATGATCATACAAACAGACATGACATATACACAAAAGATAGGATTAGAACGGAAGCATAAGCTTATTGTGTTCTTCTCCTAATACACATATATGAATTGTATTACATCATGGCAGTTTATCATTATTACAAGGATTACTTATTTAACGTAGACAATACGATATATGAACAGAGACTCAACCAATCATTATAGCAGAATGAAATTAAAACAACTTTGCAGTAACAGGAGATAACATAAAAACCCCATGACGGTTTGAGCGACAATGAAAAAAGAAACAAAGAAAAAGAAAAATAAGACAATAGAAAAAAAGTATAAAACGGTAATCCGGAGCGAGAAGGAGCGGAAGGGGAGGAAGGTTTCACTTGATAATTTCCGATAATATCGTAGGCAGAAATATACTGACCTCATATATCACTAGCTCTGATTTAATCTGATTAGATGATACCAGTATCACCTACAGGTAAGTGCTTAAAACCTTTTGCTGTTCTGTATGTACTTGTAAACAGCTTCAAAAATGACTTGATTTGTTTCATAAGGAAGTGACTCATCACCATGTAGAAATACATGTAGAGACGCATTACAATATTGAGACTCTATCCGAAAAAGTTCGATTCGATTATCTCGATAAAAGTTACAAGATAAGAACAAATGTTCCGCGGTTTTCAACATCACCACTTCTACAAGAACAGAGTGGGGTGTCTGAAATTGATTTTACAAATAAGTCATGATTTAAAGAGCTACAACCTGTGCGTAGCCTAGTATGCAAAATTTGTAACTTTCTGCTTCCAGTATAAAAAATATTTTGGAACTGCAGTTTTGTTTCGGCTTATCTGTCGTTTAAAAGAGTCAATTGAATCTACGTATTTATCATTTTCTGATAAAGTGTTCCATTCTCGTATGACAGACGGTAGGAATGAATTGAAGTACAAAGCAGTTCTCGCGTTAATAGTTTGGACATCATTTGCGTTTCTCAAATTGTAACGTGATCCTTCGTTAACTGAAGATGGAACAAGTGATGAAAGGTAATCAGGAGTTAAGTTATTATACATCTTGTAGAACAAAATCAGCTTATGATTAATTCTTCTTTTTTCAAGAGTTTCCCAACCAATCTCTTTGTAAAGATTTTGAATTGATATGAGTTTAGTAGTACCAGAAGCTATTCTAGCTGCTTCTATCTGTATTTTTTCGAGTTCCTGTTTTTCATAATCGCAGCAGTTATCCCAAATAACGTCCGCATATTCTAAAATAGGTCGTATAAATGCTGTATAAATTATTTCTAAAGATTCCCTGTCTAGTTCGTATTTTAATCTACGCATAATATTAATTCTTGTCCAAGCTTTTTCTTTAATATAGTCAATATGTTTATGCCAAGAGCCATCATTTAAAAAATATATTCCTAAGTGTTTGTGAAATTCAACTTCTTTGATTTGCTGCCCTAACATGATTAAGGAGCGGTGTACAGGTTTGTTGATTTTCCTGGATATCAGAAGTGTTTCCGTTTTTAAGGGATTGAATTTTACCAATCAAGCTTCAGCCCATTTAGCTATTTTTTCAAGATCTGCATTAAGAATTTCTGCCGCAACATCTGGATTACCGACAATTATGAAAAAACAGGTATCGTCAGCAAAATGACGTATGCTAGATCCAATTTCAGTCACTATATCATTTATGAAAATTAAGAAAAGAAGTGGTCCTAGGATTGATCCTTGAGGAACGCATGCCTTGATATAGTTCCATTTTGATTCTACTCCCTGTAAGACAACACGTTGTTTTCTACCATCCAGATAACTAGAAAACCATTTTAATAGATCACCAGAGATTCCTATTGATTTAAGTTTATGAAGAAGGCCGGCATGCCAAACACGTTCAAAAGCTTTACTTATGTCACAAAAAACAGCCCGAACTTCTTTGCCAGCATCAAGTGCCTGGCAAAATGTATTATACAAGAAAGTGAGTTGGTTAGTAGTAGAGTCTCCAGGTATGAAACCAAACTAAAAAGATGTAAGAATGTTATTATCACGGAGATGATTAAACAGATGTTTAAATACAAGTCTTTCGAAGACTTTGTCTAGATTGCTCAATAAAGATATAGGTCGATAATTACAGACGTTAGAAGCATCACCAGCGCCTTTAGATACAGGACAGACGTGAGCTATTTTAAAAGTTATTGGAACTTCTCCTTGATGTACGGACTGATTAAATAAAGTAGCTAGTGGTGTTGACAGTTCACTAGCTAGTTCACGAAGAATGCGGTTACTTATTCCATCAGGACCAACGGCTTTACCCACCGGAAGCGTTCTTAGTATTGCTTTGACCTCATCAGTAGTAAACACAAGAGAACTTAATGGTTCATTCACAATGTAATTGTTGATAGCAGGAAGTGTGACATTATCACCATCTAATTAAGTTTGATCTCTAAAATAATCATTAAAAATATTTGCTTTTTCAACTTCGTCGGAATATACCAAGCCATTTCTTTCCAATGGGGGAATAGCAGAAGCAGAATTGGGAGAAATAAATGTTTTTAAAACAGTCCACCATTGTTTTGAAGATAGGGTTTCATATTTTAGCTTATTTGAGAGGGAGTCTATGTTCAATCGATTTTTTTTAGTTACGAATCATTGTAGTAATTACATTACGAAGATGTCTAAATCTTTCCCAGTTAGCTTGTGTATTTGTCCGTTTTGCTTTTTTATACGCTCTTTTACGTATACGTATATGTTTTTTAATTAAAGTAGTTATCCACGGTGGCTCAGTCGGTCGTATTGTGACGTGTCTGTTAGGAATACAAGAATCAGTAATTTCAATTAAAAGATTATAGAAGTTCTTAGTGTATATATTTATATCAGAGTTTTGAAGAGAATTCCAATCAGAAGAAGATGCTTTCTGTCTTAATAGATCATAATCGCCCCGGTCGTATTGCTATATACGACGCTTAAAACATTTAATTTTAGGTTTTGAGAAATTGAATACTCCAAATACAGGACAGTGATAGCGAATGTCTTGATGTAGGAAGGGGTCGCCAACCTCTAATTACTATTCTATCTTTGTTGCTTACTAGTAATAAGTCAATGAGAGAGGACGAATTTTCCGTAAAGTGGGTAGGCTCACTGATAGACTAGAATAAGGAAAACTTTTGACATAGTGAATTAATTTTACGTGCATATTGCGAATTTAACATATTAATCTTCGAGCGAGGAATAGTAAGTCATATCTGAGTTCGGTGGTCTGTAAAATAAACCGAATAAGATATGTTTGTGTTTGAGCGTTAAATCTATCCAAATACATTCTACGCCTCTCGGCTCTAGGGCACACCTTCTCCGATAGTGAATATTTACCTTAACATATAGAGTTACTCCGCCATGGCTGTCACCGACTCTGTCCTTTCGTTCGGGTTGTCTAAATGTCTGAATGTGCAAATCTTGCGAAGGGACAGAAGGATTTAGCCAAGTTTCACTGAAAGCTAGAATATCAAACTCAAAAAGCTCCGTGCCTAGGATATCAAATTTCTGTACTAGACTCTGTACATTATAATGAACAAAAGAAAGATGATTCGAAAGGTTTGAAAAATTAAAAACTGAAGAGTGAGTCCAGGAAGTGTCTGGGATACTGCTATTTGAAGAGGTCGAGAGAGGACCTGGATTAGGATGTATGTCCCCAGCCAGTAATAACAGGATAGAAAGTTATTGTAACCATGGTAAATATATAAAATGTTACTTTGTACGTAAAAGCTGATTTGCAAAAAATACCTGTCCTTTTATTATGCGTTTACAAGAATGCCTGTATATAATGTTTTCTGCTAAATCTGAATCACCTTGTATAGAGGATATGAATGCAAATGTTAGAGCCGGTCTAAAGTAAATATACATTACTAAGAGAAATTGGAATTGAGTACGTATTGAAATAAAAGCACGCACGCAGATTTTATCGCGATACATTATGATACTGTTGACTGAAGAAAGAAAAGAACAATCGCTAGTCTACATACGTGCATCATATGGTAGGTGAAGACAAGCTTAACAGAAGATATGCAATCCAATTCCATCCTACACATCCCCGTTTCACCACCCATCCCATCTCCGGAATAAGGTATAAGGAAAAGAAAAGTCAATAAATAAAAAGAATCGAGGGCTCATCTCAAAAGAGCAAGAAAGAAGAAAAAATATTTGAAAAAGGTTCCTTTGGGAATTTCATTTCTTGATAGAAACTGCGAATCAACGAAGGCTCAGATCGGTTCATGTGAACAGACCAGGGCACCCGCTATTCGCAAATAGGGCTTTGATGTATCATCTGTTACATGTGTATGAACTGAGCACTTAATAAATATTTCAAGAATAAAACACGCAAAGCATATCTGCCACACATATGATAAGACATGATTCATGGAAGACATGACCCTATGAATAAACCGTGCAACGGAAAGCCTGACGTAACCGTCGTGAACCTCAACCTAAACTAGCCAGCTTTGGCAATTAAATTGTAGATCTGCACAAAGCACCGCAATCACAACATCGCCAAGTACAAACTACCTTTATGAGGCATGCTCCATACATGCTTGATTTCAATAAGTTTCTTATTTAAAAAATAAGAACTCAATCTGGTCAGAACCCTCACTGTTCGCCGGTCAGATTCCGATTCTGCAAAGTATTATGTCAAATATACAGGTATAATGATATTCTCACAACATAACCTGATCTTCGGTGATCTTTAAAAAAAATCTGCCATAAACAGCAGTAACCAGACCTGTCAGTAATATAGCTGTATACTAGTATACATTCATAAACAAACGTGTATATGAACATATCCATACATAAGCTAGCCAGATTATGCAGCATCATTACTTTATTAACCGTCCGCTTTATTTTGTACATGAATCGATCTTAGACCAAGTACGCAATCCCGTGCTAACAGCAACAGCCCCGACATGACCCAGCCGACAAGAAAAAAAACAACAACAAAAAAAAAAAACATGCTCACTGGACAATTCTGCAGATACTAATTAAAGCGATCGCAGCGAACATGTACAGATAAAGTGACCTCATTCAAAATTACAAACATTAACGTCAGCGAACGTATGCCATCACCACAGTGTATACGACATGGTTTACAAATTACAACACAGCCCAAATCAACTTACGCAAGCTGATTAACGGTCATGTGTTTACTTCTCAGACCCTGTGATCGACAAGCGCTATAATCAGTCATTCATATCTACCCGAAGCACCCAGTCAGATAACCTGAGACAACAGCCTCTGGTCAGGGTTCGCACTGTTGTCTCAATATCCAGCAATTTATACATATATCAACAGACAGTAAAATGTACTGGTTCAGTTTGTTGCACAAAGTTGGTAAGATATCATATCCTGATATTTAGAGCAACTACGTTATTCTGACGTGTGTTATTTGGGAGATGAGATATTGCGAGTTAATGCACAGGCTGACCAGTACCATCGCTGTCACAGATGTCAAAACAAAATCTATGAACTCAAGTCAACTATGAGCGTGGTATGGATAGGGCCGATCCAGATAGAATTCAGAGGGGTTCAATTTGACAATTTACCACATCTGCTCTATATATTCAGACAGGCAGACCTTTGTAGACAGACCAGACTCAAGTCAGTCCCCGTCGAACTCAGCGACTGATCAGGGTCTACACTGTTTGCCACTCAGTCAGAACTTTCCCACACACTTGTTGTAAAGAAGTAGGAGATAAAGAGTAAGGGTATGAATAAACAGAGCAAATGCGATATTCCGGATAGTGAGAGATTTTAAGTGGAAGTGGGTTCAGCTGAACCCCCAAATTCCCTCTGAGTCCGCCTATGATTTACGTCACTGTGAGGTTGGATTGCATCAGTTCAATACTATGATGTTTTCGATTTAACGTAGCATGAAGTTAATTTTCATGCTTAGCACAGAAACACCGGTACTATTGTAAAACGTATTAGTGCATATAAATTCACTGTATGCAGTTAACTCCAAATAAAAACCTGCATATCTGGATTTGCCTGTGTCAGTTATGTAAAGTCTGCTTCGGCAGCTGGGACGGAAGAAATCATTACTGTGATTCAACGGCACAAATGGCGATGCAGTAGCATGTTGTGGAGCATGAAGAGCATGACAAGGCACAACAGAAGTCATGATCATCCATTGCATCCGGGCTTAGCTCCAGATGTCCTGACACTGTCTTGCCTCTGGATCCAGCTAGGTCAGGATGAGAGAGTGAGGTTGACTCTGCGCGCCTCTCCCTCACTATAATCTAATTCACAGCGCATGTCATCTTAATCAAGTCTCATCAGCCATCTTAGAACTCACAAATAATAACACATCACACAGTTGATTAGGATTGGTCATTGTCAGTAATGACAGACGAACAAGAAGATGCAGGTAAGAAGTAGTTTTTTCATAGGAGCTTTTACATAGTACAAGTAAAACAATCCTAACACTACGAAAATATGCCTTTTCAACAAAATGTAATGGCTTTCAAAATGGAAAGTTTCAGATGGAAAAGAAACAACATTTTCCACATCTCCGCCCGAAATAGAGACCGCAGTCATTCGTTAGAACCGCATCATCGAGGCGGCTCTAACGAGCACCCACAATCCAAGCCACGAGCAGAAACAAGAAAAGTAGTGAGTACCCATGCAAACCCCATATATCTTGATGCAGTTTAATAACGGTCATGTGGAGACAGACCATGACACTCAGATTAGTGATTCACCTAGCACCTTTCTTTCGCAATTTGACAGCAATATTCTTGCGAAGTTTGATTGAAATTGGCCAAAATGTTTAGGAGTTGTAATATAAAGTTTTTTGTTTTCTTTTTTAGCTCTGGTGGCCGTCTTGTTCTTTGGAGCGAAACCGTTTTAGCTTTTTAGTAGAGAGACACCTTGACAACATTCTTGTCAGGTTTAATTAAATTGGCCCAATGATATAGGAGGAGTTGTCATTGAAAGTCTTCGTCTAATTTTAGCTCTAGCAGCCGCCTTGTTTACTGGAGCAAAACCGTTTCAACTATTTTGGTAGAGAGACACTTAGGCAATATGCCTGTGAAGTTTGATTGAAATTGGCTAAATGATATAGAAGGCGTTGACATTTAAAGATTTTTCTGTTTTTAGCTCTGGCAGCCATCTTGTTCATTGGAGCAAAACCGTTTAGCTATTTTAGTAGTGAGTCACCTAGGCAACATTTCTGTAATGGTCGATTGAAATTGACTCAGTGGTGTAGGCGAGGTTGTCATTTAATTTTTGTTTATCTTTTTTTTAGCTCTGGCGGCCATTATGTTCATTGTTTTATCTATTTCGGTACAGTCATCCAGGCAATGTTCCTGTGAAGTTTGACTGAAATTGGTCTATGCATCACGAAAACACGCCTATATAATTTTGACCCCCTTAAACCCCACTTTTATATAGTAAAACTGGGGTTTACAGGGGTATACATTATTTTTCTTATTTCTTCTCAAAAACATAAATTGTGGGTACTCGTTAGAACCGCCTCGTCGATGCGGTTCTAACGAGTACCCACAATCTATGTTTTGAGCAGAAATATGAAAAATATCAGAATTTTTTATCTGAAAATTTTCATTTTTTGGTGGTAAAATTTTCAGTATATTTAAATAGGCATGTTTACGTAATGGAAGTAGGGGTTGTCAGTTATGTCAAATTGTTGATGCAGCACGATGCCCGATGAATGACGCACGACGCACAACGGACATTGACCGATCAAAATAGCTCATTATGAGCACTTCATGCTCAGGAGAGCTAGAAAGATACTATATTAAGAGAAAATGAAGACTTTTGTTAAGTAGCATAAAAACAGTCTAATGGGCCCCTGCCTCTTGACAATCATACAGCCCACGTGGCCTTGAAAATAAGATCAAGGTCATCAAAACTTAGCAATCTCTTTGAACCGTCCCAATATTGTTTTCAGGTAAGTTTCAAAATAATTCACATTTCATTTCCGGAGAAAGGCTAGGTTTTGCTGAATTCCAAGATACAAAAATGGAAGATTTTCATAAAAGAGATGCTGCAGATGTAATATTTTTATTTAAAGGGAGGTCATTTGAATAGGATATTACCTAAGGCATTTGCCTAACAAACAGAGGAAGGTATAATTGGGTGTGATATATTTTAAAAGAGAAACTGTGCTTAAACTATGGTACCTTAGGTTCATACTGATTTATCCCACCCACTTTAATGATCACGTCACTCCAAAACTAGGGCTTACGTTGCAAAATCAATACTGTTTTAGTAAATGGGACACTATAGGTATTATATCAGCAAAAATGAAGACTTTTGTTACGGGGCAGAAAAAGGGCCTTTTTAACACCCCTCTTTCTACATACAGTTGACTCTCGTTATCTCGACCTCGCTTATCTCGAATAACCGCTTATCTCGAAGTGAAATTCTTGCCCCTTCTTAAAAATGAAAATCTAACAACAGGTAAAAAAATATATTGTGGAAAAGAGGAGAAATTTCTCCTCCTCTTTTCCACAATATTTTCGATGCATCTCTAACTTCATGAGTCCAGTTACATGTACATATATATTTGTTAAATGTGGTTGTTCTGCAAATCTGATATGTCGAGGTACGGATATCTTGAAGAATTTCAGACAGTCCCTTTGAATTCGAGATAACGAGAGTCGACTTATCTATATTTTGCGTTGTAACCTACCTCTTTGACGATTTTCTTATCGGACGCACCAAATCCGTCTTTTTGTTGACCATTGTTTCTATTTCCACCGAGGACTTGTAGAATGGTCGACTTTAATTGATTTAAATTTGAAGAAATATCCTCTAAATTCTTAGAATTTTTTCGAAGTTCTAGAAGTATTTCATTCGATTCAGAAACTTTATTAAAAGTCAGTCTTCTCGATACATTCAAATTATCCAAATATTTAGATAAGTCTTTGCGTTCAGAATTTGTGATATTACTTGACCGTTCATCTAGTAGAAGAAATATAAAAAATGTTGTCAAGACCCAGCTTATAAAAGCTAAAGAAATCCATCTTCCATTCGAATTTCTCCAAACACACATCTTCAGTCCAGAGAGAATATTTTCCATGTCAAACAATAACAGAAAACTGACTGATTTTTCCGATTACCTTACGTGTTTTCAACATTCGTGCGTCTTCTTGTTTGAAAGTTTAGCATGCTGGGTAAAAAATTCAGCAGATCGCACTTTAATATATGTTCTTACATGTATATCCAGAAAAAAGGGATTTGACATTTAATGCAAATTTTGTCCTGAGAAGGCAATTTGCATGACGTGTCAACCTCTGTTTTCTGGGAAAAATAGGAAAATTTCTGCCCTGTCGTGGGAAAAAAAGCCGTCATAACATATGTGAACAGGAAGATTCATGCGATCCTGCCAAGGCGGTTTTAACGAGTACCCACAATCTATGTTTTTGAGCAGAAATAAGAAAAATAATGCATACCTCTGCAAACCCCAGTTTTACTATATAACAGTGGGGTTTAAGGGGGTCAAACTTATATAGGTTAGTTTTCGTGATGAGACTTGTGGCCTTGCTAGGTGCTGGGCATGCACACTAAAAGATTGACCCCGACGTTATGTCAGAAGAGCCTTTTTTCCGTGACGAGTCACATATCAATCTGTCTTCTACAGATCGTGCGAAAGTACAAAATCGAACACGTCCTCTGAACAGGGAAACGTCATTATCTATTTTAAGAGATCTACAACGTGTCACAATAAATGTACCATCAGACATGTGCGTCCAGCAAAATGAAAACAAACAAAAAACTCAAAAACACCTTGCGCATCCGCGCAGCCTAGCCAGAGTCTTTGCTGTGCGGTATCCTTTGCTATTCACATGGCGCCAGCAGAGACTCTCATCAGACTGCAAGCTGATCGATCTGAGTATTCGCTGACAGTTGTTTTTTATTATTATTATTATTTTATTTCATTTTACTTTATTTTTTAGTTATTTTTGTTCGCCATTTTTACAAGGGAGACAACTTTTGTGACTTTGTGTTTGCTTTCCTGCATATCAAATAGCCTACCTTCTGAAAAAGGGTCTACTTTAAAAAAAATTGCTCCCGTGGGAAGCAAATTATTTCCTTTTAGAATAGATCCCGTACCGAAAGGGAGCAGAACTATTTTAAAAGTGCATACATTCCCCTTAAATATAAGTCTTTTTAATATAAGTCTTTTTATTATTATTATTATTATTTGGCATTTTTGGTATTTTACAACTATGTCATCATTAACGTCAACTGAAAACTTATTATAATTCTTCTTCTTCTTCTTATTATTATTATTTGATATAACAAGAATAAAAATGATAATAATAATAGTAATAATTTTGTTACAAATAATAATAATAATAAGTTTACATTATTAATAATAATGATTATGATGATAATAATAATAGTTGATAATGATTTTGATAATAACACAAATAATAATCAGTATAATAATAATAATAATGAATACAATGATAATAATAATAATATCAAATAATAATAAGAAGAACAACAACAACAACAATAATAACAATAATAATCAAAATAATAATAGTAAACGACTTTTATTCAATATGTAACCAACAGAGAGAGAGAGAGAGAGACAGAGAGAGGGAGGGCGGGAGGGAGGGAGAGACAGACAGATATATATATATATATATATATATATATATATATATATATATATATATATATATATATATATATATATATATATATATATATATATATATATATATGTATGTATGTATATATATATATATATGTATGTATGTATGGGTAGATAGATAGACAGATAGATAGATAGATAGATAGATAGATAGATAGATAGATAGATAGATAGATACAATGTAGACCCACGTCAGACGCCGCTCTGATCAAGGTCATCCAGTTATTGTAGACATATGAACATGATGAAAATGGATTTGTTCAGATTTTAGGACAAGTGTGATAGAACTTGAAGGTGTCCAAATATTAAACCCACTTATGCCTAGCGTCCCATGAAAGGTAAAGGCAAACAGAGAAGTCCACGATCAGACGCCGCATAACGCGGCGTCTGATCGGGGTCTACACTGTTTGCATTAAATATGGGAATTTCTATTAATTTAAAAGATACTACTAATAAAATACACTATACATTCTTTAAACTTGAATTGGAATCGTCCAAACAATGAGGTAGAAGAATCTACTAGGCTTTAACCCTTGTCCTGCTGAATAAATTAAGATTACTTGATCCAGGCTGTTGATACAAATTCATATACTGAATGACCAAGACCGTGCAAATCCAAATTAGTTGGCTTTTACAGTGTTTGCAAAGGCATGGTATATCCGGGTTCAGCAGGACAAGGGTTAACAAATTAACCATGGTTTGGCGGATGCCTACATGCCATAAGCTGTGGACTAAAATCTGTGAGATAAGGCAAAATTTTAAGGGAGATTTGACAAAATTCTGTGAGATTTTCTTAAACATCCTATGGAGTTCCCCAAATACAGCCTAAAGCCTTTTTTACATGTAAGAAGCTTGTGATAACCACAACAGTGTGTGATTTATGTTTATTTCTTCATAAAATATGTTGTAAAATGGTCTGAAAATTCTGTGAGATTTGAATTTTTTATGGGAATTGCCTTCCAGAAGGGCAAAATTCCGTGAATTTTTATCTCACAGGGTGAGATATGGCATGCATGCGGATGGTGAAAATCCTGACAATATTGCGAAATGTCGTTTTTCTCCTGGTGTTTTTCCCCAGCGGCGCGGCATTTGTTAGGGGACATGTTGTAATATATCGAAATCAATTTATTCACAACGCGCGAAAATGGCCCTTATTAAATTTGCTGATCCAGTTGTTTGTTTACCGCTTACAGAATCAATGTATACTGTAGTGTATATCGAGGAACGGAAAACAATGTAAAAACAACGTCGATTCAACGTTGATTCAACGTCAAGACGTTGAATCAACGTTAAATCGACGTTGTTTCAACGTCTGTGTCTGCTGGGCCAGATCAGACTGCACAGATGCACATGCTGATCTGGACATTCGTTGTCCGCATATGGCATAAGAGTCCTTTTCCTACGTATCAAAATCAATTTGTTTTGCTCAACATGTTGCAATGACTTTTATTACACAGAAAACAGCTATGAATAGAAACGTGTTTTTTGTTGGTTTCTTTTTTCTTATTTTGTTTTTTATTTTATCTCCATTTCATCGATTGTGAAAGTATGGAAGCGTCCTAGTGCCAGGTGAAAAAAATATTTAAGTCCTACGTAGGAGATAATGTCCTGCGTAGGAGTTAGTAACTCCTACGTAGGAAATAATAAGTCCTATGTAGGAGAGTAAATCCTACGTAGGAGATAATGCCCTACGCAGGAGATAGTAAGTCCTACGTAGGTGATAGTAACTCCTACGTAGGAGATAATAAGTCCTACATAGGAGATAGTAACTCCTACGTAGGAGATAGTGAGTCCTACGTACGAGTTGGTAACTCCTACGTAGGAGATAGTAAGTCCTACGTAGGAGTTAGTAAGTCCTACGTAGGAGATAATAAGTCCTACGTAGGAGATTATGTCCTTTGTAGGAGATAGTAACTCCTACGTAGGAGATAATAAGTCCTACGTAGGCGATAGTAACTCCTACGTAGGAGATAATAAGTCCTACGTAGGATACTGTCCTATATAGGAGTTAGTTACTCCTACTTAGGAGATAATAAGTCATACGTAGGAGACAGTAACTCCTACGTAGGGGATAATAAGTCATACGTGAGAGATAGTATTTAGTTATAGATAATTCAATACGATTTTGAAATGAAGATCAATAGTTTAACCTAAGAAAACAAAACATATTGTTTAATTAAAAAAAGTAATATATTTAGTGAATGATAATTCAGGAAGACCAACAAGTTGTCATCTGCTGAATTAGCCCAGAGAGTGGTAAAGGTTAAGGGATCAAATATCCACCCCGCCCCACCCACCCAACCAACCACACACACACACAAGAAAGGGTTTGACATTTCATGCAAAGTGTCTCTGTTGGAAACAATTTGCATGAAATGTCAAATCCTATTTTCTGGGTAAAATAAGACAAATATCACCAATTTATCGTCTGCTGAATTAGCCCAGAGAGTGGTAAAGGTTAAGGGTTAAACTATTTTACCCCAAATATTAGTTTGGCAGCTCATGCAAACTGTCTCTGTTGGAGACAATTGGCATGATATGTCAAAGCCTACTTTCTGGGAAAATTAAGAGTATCATCAGTTTGTCCTTGATGCATAAATGTTGCCTTACAATCATTTTTCAGTTAATCAATCAAACTTAAGAAATTTTATTTATGTGACAGATTAAAGAATTGCAGTGACCTGTCTCAGATACAGGACACTTGTGCCAGATTATGAAAAAGGGAGATTGTGTATTATGCAAACACGAAATACCCAGATCAGACAGCACAACTGCACATTCTGATCAGGATTTTCACTGTTTATCAATTCATTTTACTGTAACCAGTGTTTCATTAGGTACACAATTAAAGATGCCGATTTGTCTGTCCGGATTCTTAGATAATTGTCGTAATGGTCCTTTACAAATGTTGATGTTCATTTAATGTTTGGACCGCTTTGTTTTTATTGCATGGGTTATAGATCAAACTATAACGTTGTCCAGTGGCCTGAGGCTTCTGGTTCCCAGCTGTATGATGTCAAGTAGATAAATGAAACCAGGAGGTATATGTCCCTGGAGAAGGTTGTATTTAACCGGTTCACACTTCATGGAAATACTGCCTTTATGTGACTCAGTTGCCTGGTAGCGTTAAAAATTTAGATACAGATACTGGAAATACACAATGATGTTATTAACCTTTACCACTCTCTGGGCATTTTCAGCAGACGACAAAATGATGTTATTTTTCTTATTTTTCCCAGAAAACAGGATTTGACATTTCATGCAATTGTCTCCTAAGGAGACAATTTGCATGAAATGTCAAATCCTGTTTTCTGAGAAAAATAAGAAAAATATTTCAAAATGTCGTCTGCTGAAAATTTTACCCAGAGTGCTAAGCGTTAAACTTGTGTTTATATATGTTTGAACAATCTTTTCAAAACAATGTACTAATAAAAATTAAAAATAGAATGTCTTGTTGATATTTTGTAGAACTTTGAGGTGTCTACAAGTAAAATAAGAAACAATGATGGTTGAGTCTTTTCAAATAAAAATGGACTTTATGAATTATGAGACCTCTGTAGACACAGTAGTCCGCTTTATGATCAGAGTCTACACTGCACGCGAATAGAGCTTGCACATTCTATCAGCGAAAAAAAATGTATGCACATGCTGATCTGGAACTACAATTGTTGCACATATTATTAAATCCTGTTTTTATTATTTGGTGAGACTCTTGTTATTTCTGTGTCGGGTAGTTAGTAAATATGGATAAAATGTCGTTTTCTTTAGATTATTACTGTTAGTATCCTAGGTTTCTAGACAGAGAGGCCTGTGCTTACAGTGTAGACCCAGTTCAGATGTCACATAACACATTGTGTAATCAGGATCTAAACGGTTCTACACTTTGCCAGCAATGTTTAGATAAATCAGTGGGTACTATAATGGCCTTGTAAAAATATAGGGCAAGTGTGGTAAAGGATCATCTGATATCCCAGGTTTGTTTTAGAAACAATTACCTTTTGGCCAATGTTTGATAAGGTGTGAAAAATTTATTGAATCTGACAGATGGTGGTTAGAGAAGAAAGTGGTTTATAGTATTTAACCTAAGTATTCTGATAGACACACCTTAACAAACAGCAGTCGCGGCCCCTGATTAGACATTACATTACAGAGCATCTTATTAAGGTCTGCACACTGTTTGCCACTCAAATAGCACGTATAATTTAGCTATGTCAACAGGTAGTAATACGGACAATCAAATTTCAGTATGATAGGGATTTAAGGTGTTTAATAATTAGCAATATTATACCCCTAAAGACACATGCAGTAAAAACTGTTAAAGCTCCACGTAGCTCTTTTAAAACAAAACGTTTTGAACATGACCAACATAATAATATTTATTCTTCGGAATTCAAAGGTACAGCTAAATCACTCTTACTATTAGTAATCATTTTAATAAATTAATAAATACATAAATAATGGTAATAATAATGATAATAATGTCATTATTATCCCTATGTTTCTTTTTCATTATTATCACTATGTTTAATTTCTTAGAAAACCATTTTATGAGATAAAATAGGACCAGCATAGGATTTTCCGAATTATGATATACAGCTTGATTACTATTATAATTATTTCTGAAAATAATATCAATAATAATGTTATTATTATCATTTTGTTTTATTGTAATTTCTTAAATATTATAAATAATCAATTGAATAGATATGCTTTATGGAATGAAATATGACCAACATTGTTTTTCTCCGCATTGTAATGCGGTTACTAACACCTTTGTAGGAGAAAGTAAGTCCTACGTAGGACATAATCTCCTACGTAGGTGTTAATAACTCCTACGTAAGACATATTATCTGCTACGTAGGAGTTACTAACTCCTACGAAGGACTTACTATCTCCTACATAAGAGTTACTATCGCCTACGTAGGATATATTATCTCCTACGTAGGAGTTACTAACTCCTACGTAGGTCTTATTATCACTTACGAGTACGTAGGACTTATTATCTCCTACGTAGGAGTTACTACCTCCTACGTAGGACTTATTATCTCCTACGTAGGAGTTACTATCCTACGTAGGACTTATCATCTCCTACGTAGAGGTTACTAACTCCTACGTAGGACACTATCTCCTACGTAGAACTTTTTATCTCATAGGTAGGAGTTACTAACTCCTACGTAGGACTTATTATTTCCTAATAGGAGTTACTATCTCCTACATAGGACTTAAATATTTTCTTTTCACCTGGTACTAGGACGCTTCCATATGAAAGCCTCGTTTACTATAGAACAGTATTTTATATAATTTAGGTAAAAAATCAAGTTATGCTGTGAGCAATAGTCATTTGCATTGTTGAAACTGCATTTTGCATTATGAACCTTTCAATATCGAAGCAATGTATCGGAATATGCAACATGCACATTCTGGTTTGCAACTTTTGTCATTAGCATTTGAACGTTCTAGTATGCGCTAAGCAGTTCCGATTTTCCTGTGGATAGGCGGGGAACCAGTTATTTAGGAGTCGGTAACGTTCGGTACTGTCCGTAAACTTGCTCGACTTTATCCGGCAGCAAGCGGTCATTTGAGTAGCATATTACCCACAGGCAACGTCAGCAGCACCATCAACTTGGACTGTTCTATATCTGTAGAAGCTGTGAATAACATGATTATTCACCAAAAGCTGCCTTTTCCATGAGACATTTCCTTTGGTGCATATTAGTATCACCTCAGCGAGATAATAATCATTGTAAACACCTCACCGAGGCAATTATAGCCTGCATATTTGATATGAACATGCGGAGACAGTGGAAAGTCTTATGCGCCAGTCATTAGCGGGGATATAGCGGGCCTTAAGTGCCCTGATTTAACCTCCAATAAGTCTTGGCAGTGCTGTAGATGTGCCTGGGTATAACTTCCCGCCACAAAATGCTTTTCGTACATAAATTAGAGCCACACCTACCTTAACTTTAGTTTTACAATAACCTGGCTCATACCGCCAATGGTACTTTATCTTTGAATTTACCTGCATCGAGTAAATCAGAACTTTTTTTGCCATGAAAAAGATACAGATCGATTTTTGCAACAGAGATCAGACTGTTCCAGGAAACAAAACATGGCCCCAGGGTGGAGATGCTTTAAGCATGGATATTACTATAAATTTGTCCCCGTAGTGCAGAGCGTTAAGCAGGGCTTTAAAAACTGAAAAGTTAAAAGCCCCGCGATTCCCCGGCCCCGTAGGAGCCTGAACTTAAAATGCCTAGTGCATTATCTGGATACCGCACTCATCTGGAGCCATCATAAGACGAGAGCGCTCTGCTGTAGAGGCTATTCGAATGGAATGTTATCCTATGTGATCACTGAGAAATGCTGTTTGCAATAACAAAAAGAAGAATCTCCTAATGTTACCTTTCATAAGATCTAAGATTTTTTTTTTTTTTTTTTTTTTGAAGATATGTTATCGCATCGTGGGTAGGGAAGGGTTAATGATCGCTTGGTGCCGTCCCAACTCCCCATCCACGCACTCGGAAAGGAATATAGAGCGTTTCTTTCCATTTACGTTGCCGTCGCTGTGACGCCACTATGATCTTATCTGTACATTGTATTTGTTTGACAGACTTACAAATGTAACAGATCTGTTATTTGACAATTTAATAGAGTGTAACAGTTTTATATTGACAACTTTGTGCCCAAATCAATCTCTGCGCAGACTACGAAACCGAAAGGTATTAGCGCTGCCACCAGTAGCCAAAACAGAGAGAGTTACCAGTAATTCCCAGCTCGTTAGAACGCTCAGACACTAATGCAACCAACAGAATACAAAGACTTATTACAATCTTAATTAATAAAAACAGATATTTCCAAATTCAAAAAACTTTAGAATGTCTTCATTTTCCCTCTAAATGTCAGGAGTACTTTCGTCAGTCTGTTCTGTTCTGTATGAAACTGTACAATTTAGGTGTGCGCGGCTCACCGGAAGCCCTACCTAAATAAACGATAGGAATGTAATTTATTACTGTGGAACCTCAGGGATATGCTGTGGGTTACGTAGGTGCGTAGTTATGCCGCGCTTATGCTTCAGGGCGTCCCCTGAGTGGACCCACATCCAGCTATACACTGGAAACTAAGACTGTCACTCTGAACTGGCGTCCAGCGACGTGGTGCGACACCCGGGATAGATCCTCACCTTACAGGCAAAGTGTGACGGCTCTACCAAACTAAACAAATAAAAATAAAACCCCCAAAATAAAGTCATCGTCTGTCTAGGAGTTTAACGATTATCTCAGTGGAATGTCCGTCAAAGCTAAAGTATTGACTGGCATTTCGCAGACAATATGCCTGGACCCAAAACATCCTTAAACTCTGAGGGCAAAACGGCACAGCCCACGAACTACGACATTGTGGTTATCTAATACGATAAACTTATAGCTGTAGTCTGTAAGAGGTCCTTGATCTGTTAACCCTCTAGTGCCCAACCAGAGAAAGCATTTTTCAATAACTTTCATATTACCCACAGTGACTTATTTTGGAAAGTATATTACAAGATTACACATGAAATTTTTGGGAGGTCAAAGTTCACGGAGATATGTATGTATCATATATGATAAATTGGGCATTAAGTATTCCCAAGCAAGGGTGAATAACTCTAGAATAAAAAATCTTTTAGGATTTATTTGCCTTCAATATTTGCATTTATTAAAAAGATTCTTTTCTAACAATGTGGTTGGGCAATTTTTCATTTTGAGCAAAAATTTTGCCCAGTGTATCATATATGATACATCCAACTTTTTTCACTGTGATGGCTAAAAAACATATTTTAAATTAAACCATAGAATAATCAAATGTATTTTCTTATGACCTCACATCTTGACATACTTTATAGCATTAAATATCAACAATATATTGAAATATCCTGGTCGCGGTACCACATATATGTCATCTATCATATACGATACGCGGGGCACTAGAGGGTTAATACGCATAGACACACCTCATGAGGATCTGTAGAGGGGAGCGCCTCATGAGGATCCTTGCTCTGTATTTATGCAAGACCCTAACCTGTTCTACTGTTGCGTCATGAGGTGCTCATGCATTGTACAAATGAGGAAAACTGTGAAAGGACCTCAAAATCTGCCTACCTTCCGAGGAAACTAGAAACTATGTTGCGAGGGACCTTCGTGAGGAAACCTCGACTGTATTCTGTGAGGGGACCGATGAGGAATTGGTCCCGGCGAGGAAACTGATTAAGGAACTGTGAAATAGTCTGTAAGTTTTGAGGAACTGTTGTGTACTGTGTGAGTCACGGAAACTGACTAATTTTATCTCCTTCGCTCCCGGTATTTATAGTACCCGTTCATGGCCATAATTCCCAGCCAATCAGAAAACAGGAATGTATCAGCAACAATGGCGGAAGGCTTGCATGGAATGATTTTGTGGTAGGGTAATGTGTAAATTCGCTGTTTGTTAGCTACTACGATCGAGAGATCGGGACTTAACATTATAAATGAACGCAGTACTATGGAAATTAACTAATAGAATGAAATTTGGTAAGATATTAACACTATTTACCACGTAGACAACGGTCGAATCGGGCCCTCTGATTCGACAGTTGTCTACCTTCGATTTTCTGACTGTTTTGGCACCATGATCCTTCTTTATTATGTAAAAAACCTATTAAAATGTAGCGCTATATAAAATCTGTGGGGTATATTGCCCTCTGAATGTGCACAAGTGCGTATTACATGCGTTGGTAATAACCGCGAAAACTAATGACATGTTGTACTCGTCATACGTTAATGCCATGTTCTACTGTACTTGTCGTACGTTAAAAAGACTGTTACGGTTCACCCGTAAAGCACTGTAGTTCCTTGTCTCATCTCGAACACGTTTCTCGTGTTCTGACTCTTCTTTAGTGCCAGATACCACTCTCTTGTACTTTGGAAGGGGGAGGCCTGTGAAAACTCCCCCTGGTCAATCACTTCTTGGAGAAACAGAACATTGTAGACTAAAGCAGAGATAACCCTTTTGAAGAGACTGTGTGCAGCACCGTTGGCAAGTGCCTATGGGAACAACTTATCGGTCAGTCCAGAGAGCCGGCTCTCGCCACAGCTGTGATAGTCGACCAAGGCAGCTTTCACTGGGAGACTCTTTTGATTCATTGCGAAAAGACACGAACAAGACTTTTTTCTGTATTAACCTTTCACTGTGTATACAAGAATAATGCACATCGGTTTTCCATTAGACTAAGTGGATGAAAGTTTGTCCCAAACGTTTAAATATGTTGCCTTATATTGTCTTTATGATTACTCACAGCCTTGTGGTTCCTCGATAGTTTCTTTTGGCTCTTTCACCAAGTTGGTCTTTAGACGGTAGATAATACCATTTGGCATGATTGCCTCCTCTGTCTTTATCAGGCAGCAGTTCTTTGGAAAATTGACAGATATTTCTCTTCTGCCGATTGTTAGTGCCTCCCGCCTCACATTACCGATAAAATCGTCAATCCCTGACCTCTGTTCAAGGCTCTAAATGCTAGGTGGGGATCAGCTCCAATAGCGTCATAGCAGCTCCGCCTGTCTTGGATGTCAACATATTGTGGACTCCATTTGGAGGAAGATAGTCTGGGCCCGACGGATATTATCCGGAGTGGTACTGTATGTGGTAATTTGATGGAGACTGTCATGGGGTAAGATCTGTTTGACTGTACTTGGTGGAGCAAACGGTGTAGACAAACACTCAAGGGATGAAATTTGTGAGATTCTTTGCGGTGCAGGCTCTGTCTCCTGTGGAGAGTCAGGCTATGTCCCCTGTGGAGCTATGTCCCCTGTGGAGTCTGGGTCCGTGTACGTCTTTAAGGTGTATGTTCAACCCCTTTTCGTCTACAAATCCAATAGGACGATTACACTTTCTGCATATATGCGTGCGAAGAGTCTTTGGCATCTGAAAGGAAATACAAAGAAAAGAAAATTGAGTTTTATGGATGCTGAGCTGTCAGGCTGTGGAGACACGAACGAAACCCATAATTGTTTTCCTTAGAACAACTGTTTAATGTTATTGCCTGTTAATTTATTAAACATAGCTGATGTAAGGTTAAAGGAGATTATGGAGAACCACCTGTTTTGCTGATTGAGGACCTCTTTAAATTTTGTAAACAAGATCAGTCAGCTTTTTGCGCAATACGATAGGGACCCTCCCAAACGAACTGTAACTTTGGAGCAAGAGATCGTTTTCGTTTTGTCTGCAACCATACCAAGTCACTTTCGCTGTATGAATGCTGTTGTACGCGACATTTATATGTGCGTTTTTGTCTGTCGCTTGCTTTTAGCATCTTTTCACGTGCTAAGCTATGAATGTACTTGAGATGTCCTTTCATGTCTCTGACATACTGACATTCGTCTTTTCTATTTTCAGATAACGGTCCATACAAGATATCAACTGGCAGTTCGTTTCACGGCCAACGGTCCATACAAGATATCAACTGACAGTTCGTTTCACGGCCAAGCATCATTTGATTTGGTAAGTAATCTGTACTTTAGTGCTCAGATGATCTGTATGCGAGTATAAGAAAAGGAAGCTTTTGATCCTAGTCATGTTGACTAGAAGAAACAAACTTTGTCAGTATATTGAGGAGAGTTCGTTTGAAGCGCTCAACCAGACCATTACTTTGAGGGTGGCTATAGATCTTGTTTTATCTATGTCAAATAATAAAAATATTTGTTGAAAGACTTCAGACTCAAATTGTTTCCCTTGGTCAGAATGTAACTGTCTCAGCATGCCGTATCTACAGATGAATTATTTTACTAGCAGGTCTGCAACAGTGACTGTCTCGATATTTTTCATTGCAAAAGCCTCAATTCACCGAGTAAAATAGCCGGAAATGACTAACACGTATCTGTTGCCACATCTTGTCTGAGTTATTTGACCTACAATGTCGTTGCCAATTCGCTCCATGGATGCACCAACTTTGGAAACCTTTAAGTTTGTTCTCGGTTTCCTGGTAACATTCTTAGCTCCTTGACATTCTGTACATGCTCGGCACCAGTTCTCTACATCCTCACCAAGGGTTGGCCAGTCAAATCCGAGTGACTGTACGAGTTACGCCAAGGTGTCCGGCAGCAATGTTATTATGCAGTAATATCATCACCTTCTTCCTGAGGGCTTTTGGTACAAGTAAAAAGTAAATCTCAACACCTGCTTCGTCATGGAATTTTTTTTTTTGCGTCGGTAGGCTAATCCGTTGTGTAATATAAGACTGTCCCAAAAAGCCCAGTAATGCTTAATACTGGTGGAAAGATGTGATTTTTC
The DNA here is from genome assembly GCA_964016985.1 of Anodontia alba. Lineage (NCBI taxonomy): Eukaryota > Metazoa > Mollusca > Bivalvia > Lucinida > Lucinidae > Anodontia > Anodontia alba. The sequence goes on along the minus strand of OZ024836.1, from coordinate 24,320,597 downwards.
TTTCCAGTCTGGACGTCTGCCCTGTACTAGCCAATGATGTAACAGAGAAATATCCTCATCCTGGCTATGAGCCATTCTGATTTTGTCATTATCAGCCGAAAGCCAATCCGCGTTGTTCTCTGTTAATGAATCAGGATCTTCTTAACCTTTGGAAGACTGAGACTTTGTCAGCATCCTCAGTGAGGGTCTGGTTTTGGGGTCCTGAAGCTGTAGTGTTTTGTCATGCACCTCCTGCTTTGAGCAATAATCACAATTGTCATAAGGCAGACGGGATAAAGTATCTGCATTCATGTGTTTTTTCCCTTATTTTTAGGTCATAAGCTCCGAGGGTCTCCAACCAGCTTGCCATTTTACCCTCAATATTTTTTAAGCTCATCAGCTACGTAAGCGCATCATGATCAATTCGCACCACAGTTTCTACACCATAAATATAGAGTTATAGTTGGACAGCAAAGAATAGGAGTGAAACATAAGGCTTGTTTAAGCCTCATAAACGATTCCTGACACACTTGGGTCCATCGGAATGGCTTTTCTTTTCAGTTAACTTGTGTAGAGGTCTAGCTATGGTTGCAAACCCCTCTACGAAATGCCTGTAGTAAGAGCACAAGCCCAGAAAACTTCGTACTGCATACACATCTTTGGGGGCTGACCACTCTTCCAAAGTTCATATCATATCTTCGCAGGATCTGTTGAGATACCACGCTCACAGACCACGTGACCCAGAAAACAAACTTGTTTTTTCAATAGCTGGCATTTTTGAGGCGAAACTTCAGGCCAGCTGTCTGCAGTCTGGACAGTATCTCTGCCAACCGTTCCAAATATTGCTCGAAACTGTCAGCAAAGATAATCACGTCATCCATATAGCGTAGGCAGGTTTCCCAATGCAGACCTGACAGAATAATCTCCATCATTCTTTCAAATGTCACTGGGGCATTACAAAGACCGAAACTGATCACTTTAAATTGATAGAGCCCACAGATCGTCGTGAAGGCTGTCTTTTCAGCATCAGCAGGGCATCATAACCTGGAAATATCCACTTTGCAAGTCGAGAGTGGAAAACCATTTTTGAAACATGAACTCGTCTATCCGTGGTAATGGATAGCTATCTTTGAGAGTTATGCTGTTTAACTTTCTGTAAATCCACGCTAAACCGTGTGGAACCGTCTTTCTTTTGAACCAGCACAACTGGCGATGACCATGGACTGCGAGGGCTGCACGATGCCCTGCTTTAGCATTTTTGCTATCTCTGCTCTCACTAACTATCTGTATGATAAGGGCAACTGGGAGGATTCTGTTTAATTCGCGCTGTAGTACCAGTATAAATCTTATGTTTTACAACGTTTGTCCGCCCTAAATCTGTCTTACGCTTTGCAAAACCACCTTAGTGCTCCACAAGAAGCTTTTTAACCTATACAGTCTGTTCACTGGTGAGGTTCTCCTGGGCATTTCCCAAGCTGGTTTCAAGTATTCGGGTAGGGTTTCACTCCCCTCAGATCCCATTTCTCGGTTTATTTCTCGGTTTATCAGATACGGGGTGACATGTTGCTGTATGGATATTTGCGTATAGCACCTGTTTCATTCCGGAAACATTCAGAACCCGCAAAGGAACAAAATCTATGACTGTTTGGGCAATCAACAGACCATTTTTGTACGCCTGGTCTTCTGCTTCAATAATTCCCTTCGTTATATGAGGGGTGCAACCCTCGATCCTAGCTGGAATAATCATTTCTTTAGCCCGAGGAACTGTGACATTTTCAGCTACCTGTATTCTGAATAATGACGGAAGTGTGCTCATAGACACATTTGACCAAATTTTCATTTAAAAGAACTTCACCTTTTGGAACATTTATCTGGCAGTGGTGCTCGCACATGAAACATCCCACATCCCAGCACCTCTGGGGTCTCTATCTCTGCAACTGCCACGTCTGTGTATAACTTACACCACGTATTTGCACAGAAAAAGAAGCCTCTCCACACACTGGAACGAGACTTCCGTCAGCCGTCCTCAGCCTAACATCTGATTTGGATAGCAACAACAGTTTTCCGTCATTCTATATAAAGCTGGGTGAATTGTTGATAGTGAGGAACATGTATCAATCAGACAACTCACGTTAATGCCGCCTATCTCCGAATGAAGAAACATTCCCTCATAGTCATCTTTACTGCTTTTTGAGTCTGTTTCCATAGCTCAGGAGCGACACTCTTCCCCAGTGTACAACAGTTTCCCTAATTCTGAGATGATATTTTGTTCAACTCAGATTGCTGTAACTCTAAAGCTTTCGTTTTGGTAAAGCATTCTTGTTCTAAATGTCCCCTACGGGCACAGTAGATGCACAGTCTTTGGTTTCTAGGAGGATGTCGAATTCTGTTTCGTTTGTAATTGTTGACTTTATTTTCTAGTATGGGCTCCTCTATCTGTACCCTCATAGTTGCCTTATTTAACCTCGGAGGGTTCAGTTATTTTTGGCTTCCTCGAAAGGCCTCACTCCAATGCCAGTTTGAAGACAGTCTCAATAGTTTTTGGATTCCCTGATCCATTCCATATCTGGGTCGCCAAGGGAATCCTCAAATGCATTTCGGGCCAGCGTAGCACGTACGTCAGCGTCGGTGTTTGGATATGCTTGCCTCACAAGGCGCTTGATATCCTGTGCAAATTCTGTCAGTGCTTCGTTTTCCTAACGGAACTTACTTTTTAATTCAGAGCGAAATAATTCTGACTGGTCTTCGGGCTCAAAACGAGAGGTCAATGCTGTGACTATAGACCCGAAATTATTATGTTCTTGAGGTTTAAGATCATCTCTGAGACGCACAGCTCTCAAAAGCTTTGGTTCTGATGCCCCATTTTTCAAACACAGCTACCATCTCAAAGTGAATCAGATACCCTCGCCATCCTATTTTAACGGAGTATGTCGCCGGGTTTTAAGCTTTTTAACAACAGTTCTGTCATCACCTCGTCGATGTCTATTTGTCAGTTCATAAGAAGTTCTGTTAGGTTCCTCATGAGGGGCCGGGTCCTCACTAGGATTGTCTGTGCGTACTAGACAATTATTGGAAGTCTCATTGTTATTTAAGTCTAGTTCCTCATCACTGGAACCCTCCCTATGATGCCTATGTTCTGTGTCTACCATGCTTGTTCTATTTCATAGTCTGTCAACCTCATTTCTCAAATGTCTCATTTCCTCATAGAGGTTATTGAAATCTGTTATTGATATGTTTACCATCTCCCGACTGCTACTTCTCCTGCGACTTGCATTTCTGTTAAAAATGACCTCGCTGTCATCACTGTTATTTAGGTCAGGATGTTCTTCGTCCCTCACAGGAGATTCGGGAGGTGGGAGCCGAGTTTCCATGTCTCCACGATCTGAATTCAAGGCTCTGTTGGAAGCCATAATCGTGCCTGAGCTAACGAGGACACTGTATTGGAGATCCCACCGCTGTGCCACCAAACTGTAGCGTGCCGCCGACCTGGGAGAAACTCTCTCTCTCTCTCTCTCTCTCTCTCTCTCTCTCTCTCTCTCTCTCTCTCTCTCTCTCTCTCTCTCTCTCTCTCTGTGCGCAAGCTACGAAAACAAAAGGTATTAGCGCTGCCACCAGTAGCCAAAACAGAGAGAGTTACCAGTAATTCCCAGCTCGTTAGAACGCTCAGGCACTAATGCAGTCAACAGAATACAAAGATTCATTACAATTTTAATTAATAAAAACAGATATTTCCAAATTTCAACAAGCTTTAGATTGTCTTCATTTTCCCTCTAAACGTCAGGAGTACTTTTGTCAGTCCGTTCTGTTCTGTATGAAACTGTACAATTTAGGTGTGCGGGGTTCACCGGAAGCCCTAACCAAATAAATGATAGGAATGTAATCTGTTACTGTGGAACCACCGATATATGCTGTGGGGTACGTAGGTGCGTAGTTATGACGCGCTAATGCTTAAGGGCGTCCCCTACATGGACTATCATCCAGCTTATACATTGGAAACTAAGACTGTCACTCTGAACTGGCGTCCAGCGACGTGGTGCAACACCCGGGATGGATCTTCACATTACAGGCAGAGTGAGACCCCAAAATAAAGTCATCCTCTGTCACGGAGCTTAACGATTATCTCAGGGGGATGTCCGTCGATGCTAAAGTATCGACTGATATTTCGCAGACAATATGCCTAGATCCAAAACATCCTTACTCTGAGGGCACAACAGCACAACCACGGCCTACGAACTACGACCCTATGGTTATCTAATATGATAAACTTATAGCTGTAGTCTATAAGAGGTCCTCGATCTGTTAATATGCATAGACACACCTCATGAAGATCTGTAGAGGGGAGCACCTCATGAGGATCCTTGCTCTGTATTTATGCAAGCCCCCAACCTGTCTGTCCTACTGTTGCGTCGTGAGGTGCTCATGCATTGTACAAATGAGGAAAACTGTGAAAGGATTTCAAAATCTGCTTTCCTTCCGATAAAGTAAAACTATGTTGCGAGAGACCTTCGTGAGGAAACCTCGACTGTAATCTGTGAGGGGACCGATGAGGAATTGGTCCCGGCGAGGAAACTGATTAAGGAACTGTGAAATAGTCTGTAAGTTTTGAGGAACTGTTGTGTATTGTGTGAGTCACGGAAACTGACTAATTTCATCTCCTTTGCTCCCGGTATTTTAGTATCTGTTCAATTCCATAATTCTCAGCCAACCAGAAAGCAGGAATGTAACAGCAACAATGCCGATGGGCTTACATCGAATGATTTTGTGGTGGGGTATGACAATGTGTAAATTCGCTGTTTGTTAGCTACTACGATCGAGAGACCGAGAATTACATTACAGTTGAACGCAGTACTATAGAAATTAACCAAAAGAATGAAATTTGGTAAGATATTAATGCTATTTACAACGTGGACAACGGTCGAATCGGGTCCTCTGATTTCACAGTTGTCTAGTTTCGATTTTCCGACTGTTTCAGCTGCTTAATATTGTTTTGGCACCATGGTCCTTCTTTAATAGGTCGAAAACATTTTAAAATGTATCGCTCTATAAAATCTGTGAGGTATATTCCCTTCTGAATGTGCACAAGTGCGTATTACATGCGGCGGTAATAACCGCGAAAGCTAATGACATGTTGTACTCGTCATACGATAATGCCATTTTCTAATGTACTTGTCGTAAATTAAAAAAAAACTGTTACGGTTCACCCGTAAAGCACTGTAGTTCCTTGTCTCATCTCTAACATGTTTCTGGTGTTCGGACTGTTCTTTAGTGCTAGATAGCACTCTTGTACTTTGGAAGAGGGAGGGCTGTGAACCCCCCCCCCCCCTACCCCAATCACTTCTTGGAGAAACGGAACAGTGCAGAATAAAACAGAGATAAACCTTTTAAAGAGACCGTTCACAAGTGCCTATGGGAACAACTTATCGGTCAGTCCAGAGAGCCGGCTCTCGCCACAGCCTTGATAGTTGACCAAGGCAGCTTCCACTGAGAGTCTCTTTTGATTCATTGCGAAAACACACGAACAAGACTTTTTCTGTATTAACATTCACTACGTATAAATGAATAATGCACATCGGTTTTCCTTTAGACTAAATGGATGACTAGAAAAGAAGAAGAAGAAGAAAAAAAGTATACAGGAATATGCAGCTGCAGCTTTGCTACAAAGGGTTTATATTTTGCTCTCTCCGTGTTATCGATACGCTTGCAGAATTCTTACGGTTACTGCCGAGAACAGAGGAAGTGTACGAGAAAGTACGAGTGAGCGAATACAGCGCTACAATATGAAAATAATCGGAACTACAAGCTGCAAAAGCGGGAGAAGAAGTGAATAAACCAAGGCAAATTCCAAAATCAGACTTCCAATATGAACAATTATACTCGTACCTGGATATAACATAATCACATCGTACAACCTGCGCCTTTGTTGACATAAAAAGGGTTTGTGAAGAAATAGTGCCGGTAAAATCCAGAAAGAAAGCATTTGACTTTTATGCATTATGGGTGTATTATGTAATAATATTATGCAGTGCTGTATACTACCGAGCCAGGTACTTCATTTAGTTCTAATTCGCGATATTTCAGACAGTTATTTTTGTGAGATGAAATCAAGTGTTCGATTATATGCACTGAAAAATATCTTTTTCAGTCACAGTCCCTCATAAGCCTTCAGTACTAAATCGATTTGAGTCCCTATTAAACATTGAATTCCAAAACGCCAGATGACGCTTATTTTCTACTGTTTGATCTTCCTGGAATTGACAATTTGACTTTGTATGGTTTGGAAATATTAGTAAAAGTGTTTGTTTAAAGCTTATATCGATTTCATACCGAAACATTAGTGCAAATTCAGTCAGAACGTTGTTGTTTTTTTTTTTATCCGGAAGAAACAACTGCCATTCTGATCTGCCGTCCATATTAGCCTTCACATTTCTCCTTTGCCGGGTGTGTTAGCCAAATAAAAACTGATCTAAAGGCAAAGGCAGTTGTTTTTCAGAAACTTTTCCGTTTGGAAGCGTATAACTTCGTTATTAAACCGAGTTGCGAAGCGAAGTTTGGCAGAAGTGCTGTTGAATGATTTCAAATTTAATTTATGAAAGAGAAAATACCAGATTTTGTTCCTGGGAAGAACGACCTTTGCAGAAAACGACTTTTGGTGCAAATTTCTGGAAATATTTTTTCGACCACCTAACATATGCTTACGCGGCAGTGAAATTAAATCATATTACTACTTCGGGGTCTTCAAACATTAACTAATATGCTTCCCTATAATGCATAAAAGTGGAATGCTTAATACTGGATTTTACCGCGCAATTTCTTCGCATATCGTTTTTATGTCAACAATGTTTACATCTGTCATCTCGTTAGCCATCTAAAGTCAAAGGCGCCGGTTGTACGGTGTGATAACAGAAGATACAAACCTCGGCGTGTGTGTGTGTGTGTGGGGGGGGGGGGGGGGGGGTCGGGGGGTAACTTGGGGGTAATTTTGGTACGGGTGTGCGAGTCAGTATTTCAAAACCTACCCCATTCATATACCTGGCCTTCGAAAAAACGGACCCATTCATATACTTCATCATCCAAAATGTTGACCTATTCATATACTGCCCTTTGATTTTTGTACCCATTTTTTGCTGGTTATTACACAAATATCATAGTCAATTCATGTAATACCAAGAGGATAAGTAGCCTCGAAAAATCTCTGAGCGAAAAATATGTGCATATACCAGGATGTCAGAAAAATGGGACCTTTCACATAGGAATCCAGAAAAATCGGGCCATTCATATACTTTATGTTGAAAAAATGGGGCCAGTCATATACCTGGCAGTGCTGAAAAAGGGTGCTATTCGGCACGCACATCCGTACTATGCCATATATAGGAAGTTACTCCGCCCCACCCACCCGAAATACAAACTGAAAAAGACGAAAGATGCAAACGACATCATAACAATTGCAATTAAAATATTGGATATTTGAGCTTTTACCTAAATACGTTTCCATAGTTTACACCTATTAAAGTCAGTTTGAAAAAAAACAAAACAAAAAAACAAAAAAAAAAAAAAACTTGAATATGAGCCGGGGCACAGCAATTCCTACAATATTGCATGTGCGCCCAGCGAAGACTCGGATCAGCCTGTGTATTCTTATTTGAGTCTTTGCTAGACGCACATACAATATTGCAGCAGGGGCGGATCACGGATTATTTAATGGGGGCTCCAAAATTTCTGAGGGTGGGTGTGTCTGTCAGAGGGAAAGGGATGTCGGTTTCAAAAATTTTCCATACTTACTTGCTCAATATATTCGGACAAACAGGCCTGAGCAAACAGTTTAGACCCAGACCAGACGCCGCGTTCAGCGTCGTCTGATCTGGGTCTATATTGTTTGCCACGCATTCTGCAATTTAAACACGTTTAGAGATAGTAAAATCATTCAGAAGGCAGGAAATCGCACAAATGTAGATAATAGATAATGAAATAAATGCTATTTCCGGTTTCATCATATAAATACGCAGAAAAAAGTTTAATTTCCTTATTTTCGTTTTAAGGGGGAACCACAGCCTGGAAAATCAAGACACCATATCCAGAAGTTCAAAGAGTTGCAGCTGGGATGTTCGTCTCGCGCTTGTTGAGCACTTGTTTTATCTGGAATGTTTGAATTTCACTTGATTGTATAAATGTTAATAATTTAATGATTGCATTGAAGACAGGGTGGTGGTCCCGGGTCTGCAGGGAGCTCTACGACCTCTAATAGACATACTTCTGCGATAAATATTGTTGACATGCCTATTCGAATGTTTGTAGGATTCTTTGCATGTCATTATGAAAACACGCATATTCAAGTATATTAAGAATGTTACCACCAAAAAAAAAGGAAATTTTCAGATGAAAAATTCTGGTAGTTTTCATATTTCTGTGGGTACTTGTTAGAACCGCCTCGGCGGGGTGGTTCTAAAGAGTACCCACAATCTATGTTTTTGAGAAGGAATAAGAAAATTAATGTGCACCCCTGTAAACCCCAATTTTACTGTATAAAAGTGGGGTTTGAGGGGTGGGGATGGGGGGGGGGGTCAAAACTAGGCGTGTTTTCGTGATGCTGTGGTCCACGGGATCGGATGAACTCGTATGTGGATTGAAAGAACACGTACGTGTACCCTAACAAAGACAGATAGCATGTGCCTTAGTTGAAATTAGCATGTGCCTTAGTTGAAATAGCCATTCCTTAATAGATCATAGATAAATTCACTATCTGCCTTGAACAACCTTAACGCTTAGCACTCTGGGTAAAATTTTCAGCGAAAGACATATTGACATATTTTTTCTTATTTTTCCCAGAAAACGGCTTTTGCTATTTCATGAATTTGCATGGGATGTCTAATCCTGTTTTCAGGGGGAAATAAGAAAAAAAGAAGAAGACCGTATTATGTCAGCTCTATTCGACGAAACGGGTTAAAATCATTCGCTGACGCATGAATGTAAATATCTATATGGAAGAATGTACGTGCCTTGATGCGATGATAAATCTCATAAAACGATCAAATCCTTTGATTCAACTTTCACTGTATGCATTTAAACATCTTTATAACATGATCTTCAAGTTCTCGCCAAAACCAAATATTGAAAATCAAAGAAAACCTTCTTTATTTAGAATAATACTTTGTTAGAATTAACGATGCACACTGCGCGAAGGTACTTTCGTCAGTAATATAAACAAGGTTAGCTGTTCAGAAAGTCATCTTTTAGCGTGATAAAAAGTGTCTTGTAGAGGTATTTCAGAGCTGAACCAAAGTACACTTCTTGCCATTTATCTCTGTTTAACGTGAATAATCGGAATGAAGTTGGTGGCTTTGTAGGTTGCCAAGGGTATGTTTGTATGCATTTGGTGTTTAGACTTACCATAATTTGAGTAGGTCGTGTTACCTCATCTAAGTCGTCCATTTTCCCGACATGATCAGCCCCAGCACCTGCCAGTTGCAAAAATTATCTACTATTTTTCGTCGCTTGTCTCCTGCTTTGAAGATTCTTCCTGTTTGCTTTGATCGCAGCGTCGCCAATTTCCTTTTTACATCTTTTAATCGTTTTCGTTGGCCGCGTGTAGCACGTAGTACGTATAGCTCTGCTGGTAATGATGACACGTACTGATAACTTAGTTGACAATGATCACACGAATTTTATAACTTGGGCGACAATAATGCCACGTATTGATAATTTGAGTGACAATGATAAGACGTATTGATAACTTTGGTGACAACGATAACACGTATTGATAACTTGGATGACAATGATGACACGTATTGATAACTTGGGTGACAATAATGACAAGAATTGATAATTTGGGTGATAAAGATGACACATATTGATACCTTGAGTGGCAATGATACGTTACTGACAACTTACGTGACAATGATGACAAGTACTGATAAAATGGGTAAAATGATGGCACGAATTGACAGTTCGGGTGACAATGATGACACGTATGTCAGCTTGGGTGACAACGATGACACATATTGATAACTTGAATGATAATGACGAAACGTATTGATAACTTGGGTGACAATGATGACATGTATTGCTAACTGGTAACAATGATAATACGTATTGATAACCTGGATGACAACGATGACACGAGTTCATACTTTGGGTCACTACGATGACACGATAACTTGACTGACAATCATGACACGTATTGATAACTTTGGTGACGATGATAGGCATTGATAATTTGGGTAACAATCATGACACTTATTGATAGCTTGGGTGACAATGATAACACGTATTGATAACTTTGATGACAACGCTGATACATATTGATAACTTGGGTGAAAAAAATGACACGTATTGATAACTTGGATGAAAACGATGACACGTATTTATGACTTAGGTGACAAAGATGACACGTATTGATAACTTAGTTGACAATGATCATACGTATTGGATACCTTGGGTGATAATGATGATACATATTGATAATTTGGGTGACAATGATAAGACGTATTGATAACTTGGGTGACGATAACATGTATTGATAACTTAGATGACAATGATGACATGTTTTGACAACTTGGGTGACAATAATGACTAGAATTGATAATTTGGGTGATAAAGATGACACGTATTGATACCTTGAGTGGCAATGATACGTACTGATAACTTGGGTGACATTGATGACAGGTACTGATAAAATGGGTAAAAATGGCTCCACGAATTGACAGCTCGGGTGACAATGATGACACGTATGTTAGCTTGGGTGACAACGATGACACGTATTGATATCTTTGATGACAACGTTAATAACTTGGTCGACAATGACGATTAATGTTGATAACTTAGGTGACAATGATGACATTTATTGATAAATTCAGTGAAAACAATGACACGTATTGATAACTTGAGTGACAAAAATGACACGTATTGATGACTTGGGTGACAATGATGACACGTATTGATAGCTATGGTGACAATGATGATACATATTGTTAGCTTGGATGACAACGATGACACGTATTGATATCTTTGGTGAAAATGACGACACATATTGATAATTTGGGTGTCATTAATTGCAAATACTGGTAAATCTGTTGAAAATGGTGGCACGTATTCATAACTTTGTTGACAATGCTGACACGTATTGATAACTACAGGGACAATGATAACATGTATTGATAACTTGGATGACAATGATGACACGTATTGATACCTTGGATGACAATGATGACATGTATTGACAACGGGTGACAACGATGACAGGTGTTTGTGACTTAGGTGACAATGATGACATGTATTGATAACTTGGGTGACAATGATGACATGTATTGATAGCTTGGGTGACAATGATGACACGAATTGATACCTTGGATTACAATGATGACACGTATCGACAACGGTTACAACGATGACAGGTGTTTGTGACTTAGGTGACAAAGATGACACGTATTGATAACTCTGGTGACAGCGATGACACGAATTAGGTTTCAATTATGACACATATTGGTAGCTTGGGTCACCATTATGCCATGTATTGGTAAATTGGGTGACAATGATGTGACGTATTGATAACTTCAGTGACACATATTGATACCTTTGGTGACAATGATGGCTCCTATTGGTAAATTAGTTGACAATGATGACACGTATTGATTAATTGGGTGTCAATGATGATATGTATTTATATCTTGGGTGACAACAATGATACGTATTGCTAACTTGGGTGTTAATGATGACAGGTATTGATACTTCGTGTGTCAATGAATGCGCGTATTTATCACTGGTATCAACGATGACACGCATTGATAACTTGGTTGACAACGACGACACGAATTGATAACTTTGGTGACACTGATGACACATATTGGTAACTTTGGTAACAAAAATGCCACGTATTGTGTTAATTGATACGTATTGAAACTTCGTTAACAATGATGAAACGTGTTGATAATTTAGGTGACAATGATGACACGAATTTATCACTTTGGTGACAATGATGATACATTTTGGTAACTTGGGTGACAATGATGCTACTTATTGGTAAATTAGAAGAAAACGATGACACGTATTGGTAATCTGGTTGACAATGACGACTCGTGTTGATAACTTGTGACCATGATGATACGTATTGATAACTTCAGTGACAATGGTGACACGTATTAATAACTTAAGTAACAATGATGACACGTATTGATAGCTATGGTAATAATGATGATAGATATTATTAGCTTGGATAACAACGATGACGTGTATTGATGTCTTTGGAGATAATGACTACATATAGTAGTAATTTGGGTGACAATGACGGCACGTTTTGGTAAATTTGATGACAATGGTGACACGTATACATAACTTGCCATTGCTGACGCGTATCGATGACTTGGGTGACTAAGATAACATGTATTGATAACTTTGATGACAACGATAAGACATATCAATGACACGAATTCGTAACTTGAGTGACAATGATGACACGTATTTATAGCTTGGGTGACAATGAACGAGAATTGATACCTTGATTGACAATTATGACACTATTGATAACTTTGGTGAAAACAATGACAGGTGATCGTGACTTAAGTGGCAACGATGACAGGTATTGATAACTTTAGTGACAAAGATGATACGAATTGGGTGACAATGATGACACATATTGATAACTTTGGTGACAACGATGCCACGAATAAGTAAATTTGATGATGTATTGGAAACTTGGGTGACAATGATAACAAATATCTATCAATAACTTTGGTGACAATGATGGCTCCTATTGGTAAATTAGGTGACCATGATGACACGTATTGATTACCTGGGTAAAAATGATGACATATGTTGAGACCTTGGGTGACAATGATACGTATTTATAACTTTGGTAACAATGGAATCACATACTGATAACTTGGGTGACAATGATGACATGTATTGATAACGTGTGACAATGATGACACGTATTGATAACTTGGATGACAATGATGACAGGTATTGATAACCTTTGTGACAACGATGACATGTATTGATAGCTTGGGTGACAATGACGACACGTATTAATAACTTGGGTGATAATGATGACAGGTAGTGATAAACAGGTGACAATGATGAACATATTGATAACTTGGGTGACAATAATGGCACGTATTGGTTAATTGGGTGAAAATAATGACACTTATTGATAACATCGGTGACAATGATCACACCAATTGACCACTTAGGTGACAATGATGACATGTATTGATAACATGGGTGACAATGATGAGAATGAAGAGTTTAAAATGCAGATTCGAAATGCACATTCGAAATTCACAACTTGAGTGACAAAGATGTCACGTATTGATAACTTCAGTGACAACAATGACGCGTATTCATAACTTAGGTGACAACGATGCCACGATTTGGGTGACACTGATGACACATATTGACAACTTTGGTGACAATAATGTCACGTATGGTAAATTGGATGACAGTGATAAGACGTATTGACAACTTGGGTGACAATGATGACAAGTATTGATAACCAGTGACAATGATGGTTCCTATTAGTTAACTGGGTGACAATGATAACGTATTGATTTCTTGGGTGACAATGCAGACATGTATTGAAAATTTCGGTGACAGTAATGACACGTATTTATATTTTTGGTGACAACAGAGACACATATTAATAACTTGACAATGATGATACGTAGTTATAACTTAGGTGACAATGATGACACGTATTGATAACTTTGATGGCAATGATGACACGTATTGATAACTTTGGTGACATAAATGACTCGTATTGATAACTTTGGTGACAACAATGACACGTATTGATAACTTGGGTGACAATGACGACACGTATTGATAACTTGGGTGACAATAATGACACGAATTTATAACTGAGGTGACAACGGAGACACATATTAATAACTTGGGTGATATATATTGGTAACTTGGGTGACAGTGATGATACGTAGTTATAACATGGGTGACAATGATGACACGTATTGATAACTTGAGTGGCAATAATGATGCGTATTGATAACTTTGGGGACAACAATGGCACGTATTGATTACTTTGATGACAACAATGACTCGTATTGATAACTTGGGTGACAATAATGACATGTTTTGATAATTTGGGTGACAATGATGACCCGTATTGATATATTGGGTGACAATGATAGCATGTATTGAAAACCTTGATGAAAACGATGATACACATTGATAACTTGGGTGACAATGACGACACGTATTGATAACTTGGGTGATAATGACGGCAGTAGTGATAACTTTGGTGACACTGTTGGCACGTATTGGTTGATTGAGTGAAAATAATGACACTTATTGATAACTTGGGTGACAATTATGACACGTATTGATAACTTGGGTGACAGTGATGACACGTACTGATAGCTTGGGTGACAACGGTGACACATATTGATAACGAGTGCCTATGATGACATATATTGATAACAGGGATGACAATAAAGATATGATGCGTTTGAAATGCACATTTAAAATGCACATTCAAAATGCACAACGGGTGACAATGGTGGCACGTGGTGACAATAATGACCCATATTAATAACTTCGGTGACAACGGTGACACGTAGTGATAACTTGGGTGACAATCATGACACGTATTGATAACTTGGGTGATAATGATGACATGCAGTGATAAAAAGATTAATAATGATGACACATGCTGATAACTTGGGTGACATTGTTGACACGTATTGGTTAACTGAGTGAAAATAAAGAGACTTATTGATAATTTCGGTGAAAATTATGACACGTATAGATATCTTGGGTGACAATGATAGCATGTATTGATAACCTTATTGCAAACGATGAAACACATTGGTAACTTGGGTGACAATGACGACACGTATTGATAACTTGGGTGATAATGACGGCAAGTAGTGATAACTTTGGTGACACTGTTGGCACGTATTGGTTGATTTAGTGAAAATAATGACACTTTTTGATAACTTTGGTGACAATTATGACACGTATTGATAACTTGGGTGACAATGATGACACGTACTGATAACTTGGGTGACAACGGTGACATATATTGATAACGAATGACTATGATGACATATATTGATAACAGGGATGACAATAAAGATATGATGCGTTTGAAATGCACATTTAAAATGCACATTCAAAATGCACAACGGGTGACAATGGTGGCACGTATTGGTTAATTTGGTGACAGTAATGATCCGTAATAACTTTGGTGACAGCGGTGATACGTAGTGATAACTTGGGTGTCAATCATGACACGTATTGGTAACTTGGGTGATAATGATGATGTAGTGATAAAAAGATTGATAATGATGACACATGTTGATAACTTGAGTGACAATGTTGACACGTATTGGTTAATTGAGTGAAAATAAAGAGAGTTATTGATAACTTCGGTGACAATTATGACATGTATTGATAACTTGAGTGACAACGATGACACGTATTGATAGCTTGGGTGACAAAGGTGACGCCTATTGATAACTTGAGTGACAATAATGACATGTATTTACAATTTGAATGACATTTATGACAAATTCGAAATGCACAACTTGGGTGACAATGATGGCACGTGATGGTTAACTTGCTGACAATAATGACAAGTATTGGTAACTTGGGTGAAAACGGTGATATTAAAAATTTGGGTGACGATGACGACACGAACTGATAACTTGGGTGACAATGATAACACGTATTGATTACTTGGATGACAACGATGACACGTATTGATTACTTTGGTAACAATGATGACACGTATTAATAACTTGGGTGACAACAATGACACGTATTGTTACCTTGAGTAACAATAATGATACATATTTTATAAATTGGATGACAATGATGACCCGTATTGATATCTTGGGTGACAATGATACCATGTATTAATAACTTGGAAGACAACGATGATACGCATTGATAACTTGAGTGACAATGATGGCACGTTAGGAGAACTTGGGTGACAATGATGACACGTATTTTTAACCTGGTGTCCAATGATGACACGTATTGATAACTTGAGTGGCAATTATGACAATGAATGATTTGAAATGCACATTCGGCGCAGGCCACATCTTTGTTACGTCGGTGGATTTAACGCTTAGTGTTCTAGGTAACATTTTCAGTGGACGACATTTTGAAATAGATTTCTGATTTCCCAGAAAACAGTATATGACATTTCACGAAAATCATCTTCAATGGCGACAATTTGCATGAAATATAAAATCCTGTTTTCATGGCAGCCATTATACATGTATATCCATATTTCATTAAATTCTTGTGTTGTTACAGAAACAAAATTCTAGCAACTTTCATTCAAATTGCAGAAATAATTAGCCATACTTATAAAGGAAACATATCGCTATCCATATAATAAAGTTATGACTTTGTACAGTCACGTCGTTTTGTTCGCAGTGACACTAAAGTTGGGACTGTATTATGACGTCATAATGTTTGCTGACGTTTTGAAATTGAGGTTTTCCTACTTGACACCCTATAACAACTTAAAAAAAACAAGATCTCTATAATATTTTACGATGGATCATTGATCTTTTCAGAAATGATTCTATGTGGATGGATTTGTCAGAATATGTCAAAGTTACAAATTATCAAAACTTGCCGTAAAGTCCCTTTTGTCAGACCGCTACCCAAATACAGGTCTTAAGCAAATCTTCGACTGTTAACATTTTTACTTCAGTTGTATTACAGTCTATTTACTAAATAAGGGACGTCTAACCTGTATGAACTAGCATTGTTCGAATGTGCTAAAACATCTTACCGTATTAATCCAGGGAAGGATCCGCGATTTCAGTGGGGGTTCGAGTTGATCAAATTACCGTACTTACTCTATGTATTCGGACAGACAGACCTGAGCCAATAGTATAAATCCAGATCAGACGTCGCAAAACGCGACGTCTGATCAGGATCTACACTGTTTACCACTCATCCAGCAATTTTAAACAGATTCACAGATAGTAAAATGGGCGTGATGAAGGGAAGTACAGTCGACTCTCGTTATCTCGAATTCCAAGGGACTCTCTGAAATACTTCGAGATATCCGTACCTCGATATATCAGATTTGCAGAATTTAGGAAAAAATAAACTGAACAACCACATTCAACAAATGTGTATGTAATTTGACTCCTGAAGTTAGAGATACATTGAAAATATTGTGGAAAAGAGGAGAAATTGCTCTTTAGGAGCAATTTCTCCTCTTTTCCACAATATTTTGTTACCTGTTGTTAGATTTTTATGTTTAAGCAGGGACCAGATTTTCGCTTCGAGATAAGCGGTTATTCGAGATAAGCGAGGTCGAGATAACGAGAGTCAACTGTATAAGATAAAGAGTAAGGATTGTGAATATCTAGGGTAAATACGGTATCCCAAATTTCCCATGTAAATGAAATTTTGAGCCAAGCGGGGCTCAGCTGAACTCCGAACCCCATCTGAGATATGTACATTTCTATCTTCACTTTTCGTATCAGTTCAGATAAACCTTTTCCCATGGCGTGGCTTAAACATCAAAATGGTTTATTTTCTTAAAATAACAACAGTGTCAAATAAAGCTTGCATACTAATTTAAGAAAGTCTGACTGTTTAACATCTTATTAAAAAGGAAATTATTTTGATTTGAAACAAAAGAAATTGCCTTATTATAACAACATGAAAATGATAATCATAACAACACTTAGCCACATAGATTAAACGTTTTAACCCCACAATAGCGTGTTTTATTTTATTCTACTGACCGTTCTAAGGCGGTGGTCCCGGTGTTAGTCTTACTCTTTGTTGCTTTGTGGTTTATTCTACGAGGCGATTTGTTTTAAGTCTTGTCTTGTGCTATTTTGTTCTTAAGTTTTCATCCTCTTAGCATTGCGATTACCTCGATTGGAGAAAAGAGAGCTAATCTTAGCGCTTTTCGTACGTTTGTTCGATTTGCGCTTGTTTGGTTTTGTCTGTTTCCTCTTCCTCTTGGTGTCTGTGAAGGGCTGCGGCTTGTGATTGTGGCATTTCCTGGACGTTTCTCTTACCTTTTGTGTTGTCTGGTTATGTCTTCGAAACTTGCCCGTCTTTCTTTGTATAAAGCTGTAACATCAGTATGTATTTTTACTTCACCTTCGTCACAGTTTCTCTTTTCTATCTTTTCCAGCACTTCTTCAGAGGGTCTGAATTAGTACCATTTGTGGCACATAGTTTCCTTAAACTCCTTGCTAATCTGGTGTTCTTTATTGCCTCCCATGGCATCTTCTAGTTGCCTCTCTTAGCATCATCTGTTTAGCTCTCTTGGTATTTTCTAGTTGTCTCTTTTGGCACCTCTAGTTAGCATCTTTTATGTGCCTCTCTTGGAACCTTCTAGTTGCCTTTTGGCATCCTCATTTGCCTCTTCTGCCAATTCTAAGGATATAACAGACGGAAAGAATAATTACCATAAACTGGTAAAAATCTAAGTAATTGTTAGGGATTCCAAAAGCTGTAAACAACTAAATCAGATATGCAAGAGGGGAACACTGTTCAGTCTACAGAAATAAGTTTTAGGCGTCGCAAGAGTACTATATGTGTCTTAGACATACAAGAGCATCATTTTTATCTTACAGACATACAAGAGTATCATATATGTCTTACAGACACACAAGAGCATCATGTGAATCTTACAGTGAAACAAGTGCACCTTATATATCTTGCAGGCAAACAACAGCATAATACGTAGAGACATACAAGAGCATCATATGTGTATTACAGACAAGCAAGAGCATCAGATGTATCTTACGAACAAGTGCATCATATGTATCTTACAGACAAACAAGAGCACCATATGTGTCTTACAGACAAACAAGAGCATCATATGTATCTTACAGACAAACAAGAGCATCATATGTATCTTACAGACAAACAAGAGCATCATATGTATCTTACAGGGAAACAAGAGTATCGTATATGTCTTACAGACACACAACAGCATCACATGTGTCTTACAGACAAACAAGTGCATCATATGTATCTTACAGACAAACAAGAGCAAGAGCATCGTATGTGTTTTACAGACAAACAAGAACATCATATGTGTCTTACAGATACACAAGAGCATCATATGTCTTACAAACAAACAAGAGCATTTGTATCTTACAAACAAGCAAGAGCATAATATGTGTCTTACAGATACGCAAGAGCATCATATGTGTCTTACAGACAGAATGTCATATGGTAGTTTACCGTCGTGCGGAGCGATTTTCCTGGTAAAACTGTGGAACACAGCCATACATTATAAGATATTGTGTCATTTTGAATGACAGCTGTGTATGACGCGACTGACGGCCGTGTAGTTATGTTATACATGTCAGAAAAAATAAATAGTTTGCGATTAATTCTTAAAGGTAACATTTCTTATGCCGCGTTCTGTGCTGTCTGATCTGGGTCACTACGGTATGCAAAGGTCCATTTTGTGAGAATCTAAGCATGAATGGGTAAATATGTGGGACACTAAGAATGAATATGTAAATATGTGGGACACTAAAAATATATGGGTAACTATGTGGGACACTAAGAATGAAAGGGTATTTATGTGGCATGAATAGGTAAATATGTGGGATGATAGGCACGAATGGGTAAATAAGTGGGATGATAAGCATGAGTGGTTAAATATATGGGATGGTAAGCATCAATGGGTAGGACGGTCAGCATGAATGGGTAAATAAGTGAGACAGTAAACAAGAATGGGTAAATAAGTGGGACGCTCAGCACGAATGGGTAAATAAGTGGGACGGTAAGCATAAATAGGTAAATATGTGGGCTGGTAAGCATGAATGGGTAAATATGTGGGATGGTCAGCATGAATGGATAAATAAGTGGGAGCATGAATGAGTAAATAAGGGGGACGCTAAGCACGAATGCTTAAATCTGCTATACAACGAAAGACATATATAAATGAACAAAAATATGTTGTCTCAATTTGTCTTAGAGCTAGCTGTAAATTATTTTATAAGACTCTACATAATTACAGTCATTGAAGTATTCACAGTTCATATAGTTAACTGTATTAAAACAATTGTTTGCCACCATCAGCTGTCCGTTTGTAGCATTGTATTTCACGCATCTTGGTAAATTGCTCCAAGCGTCCATGTTTGACAGTAATATTCTATAATTGTCAAGAGACGGTGTATATACACACACCTCACGACTAAGTCTGTTACAAACGTATATTAAACCTCTGTTATCAGGACTGAGTCCTGTCTGTCCCGTTCCAAAAATGTCGGAAACATCGAGAACGTCTCCAGAACTTCCGTCTAGTTTCATTATCTTATTATACATAGTGCCTGACACTATTACCACCAATTTATTGTTCTCCAAGAAGCATGTACTGCAGTTTGCACGCCACTCATTGTATCCATCTTTCCTGTTCCTTGGCCTTGACCAGAAGGTCTTTCCATGTCTATCAATAACCTTGATTGTAGGTGTCTGAAGTCCAATAAGAATGATTTTATCTTCATAACACGAAATTCCCTTAACCGTCTCCCTTAGTTTTATTGTGTCTTTGATACGCAAAACATTGTTTTTAATATTCAATACTTTAAGTTGTTTCTCTCCATATACACTTAAGATGGCTTCCTCATTATTTAAAGCTGCCACCTCCATATTCAAAAACCTTATAGGGTAAACATATCTTGAAATGTACTGGCCCTCCTGGTCGAATAATTTAATGCTTTGATTATTGAAATCCACAAGAAGAAGTCTACCATCTGGTGTTATATCCATGCTACATATCTGACAATCTCTCTCGTCGGAAGGTATCTTCGCACATATTCGAGTCTGCGAACCAACCTTTAAACTTCTGAGGCTAGAAACGGCAGACGTTTCAGAGGCGATGTTGGTACCAGACAGATGACAGTCTTTGTCTATGCCGGGTATTACCTCGTGGATCGATCTTTGTTCACCGATATCGCAACCTTCTAAACTGGCTACACTGGGAATACTGGAAAGACAAGAAGAATAAAACAATTACAGACATTAATTGACTCGAACAATGATAGCTCGTTTACCGTACTTATTCGAACTCGTTGTTTTGAATCCCTATGAAATTCTTCCGATAGCTCAAGAAAACAAATATCTGGGAATATTTAAGGAAATTTTCTTATTTTCATTGTAAAAATGTATATTGGCTGTACTCATTAGAATCGCCTCATCGGGGCGATTCTGAGTACACTCAACATACCATATCTTTAAAGAAGATCGAAAAGACATCACTAAATTATCCCCACATCACGAAAACATGCCTATATAATTTTGACCCCCTTAAACCCCACTTTTATATAGTAAAACTGGGGTTTACAGGGGTATACAGTATTTTTCTTGTTTCTGCTCAAAAACATAGATTGTGGGTACTCGTTAGAACCGCCTCGGTGAGGCGGTTCTAACGAGTACCACAATCTATGTTTTGAACAGAAATATGAAAATTATCAGAATTTTTCATCTGAAAATTTTCGTTTTTTGGTGGTAAAAATTTCAGTATATTTTAATAGGCATGTTTTCGTAATGATCTGCCTCCTGACCTGGCACTATGATTAATCTTCAGTGGATCCAACAACCTATGTATGGAACAAAATTTCATGGTCACAAAGATGTTCGAGCCATTTAAGGGATAACTGCATTCAAATTTGTCAATGTCTAATGCATTTATTCATTTTTTCTATTGAAAAAAATGTACTATTTGCACAAAACGACAAGTGCTGTGAGCTGCGTAAAACCAAATGCCAGCCAATGAGAAGCGACGTTACGTGATGACGTCGGATTTGCGACAGTATATCGCAGATTCTAATGCACTCGCGTATGTAACGCGACGTCTGATTGGATAACGTCAAAAATTTGCGACGGTATATTCTGCGATATACTGTCGCAAATCCGACGTCATCACGTAACGTCGCTTCTCACTGGCTGGCTTTTGGTTTTATGCAGCTCACAGCACTTGTCGTTTTGTGCAAATAGTACATTATTTTAATAAAAAAATGAATAAATGCATTAGAATGGGGATAACTGCATCAAATTTGTCATTTGGGGAGGTAAATCGGTGGTTTTACGGTCGCAAATTACGTTTTACGGCTCCGCTGACGCGTCGCCGTAAAACGAAATTTCCGACCGTAAAACGCCGATTTACCTCCCCAAATGACAAATTTGAATGCAGTTATCCCCTAAATATACCGTCGCAAATTTTTGACGTTATCCAATCAGACGTCGCGTTACATACGCGAGTGCATTAGAATGAAGTTTGACTACATAGCAGCTGAAATGTTTAGTACTAGGATAGTGAAATATAGCACAGATGGCTTATTATTATTTGGTTTGGTTATTCTTACTGAAACTGCTCTTATATAACCGAGGCAAACTATAGTTTGTTTGTTTGTTTGTTTGTTTGTTTGTTTGTTTTTGTTTTTTTTTTTGTTGTTTTTTTTTTTGTTTTTTTTTTTTTGTGTTTTTTGTTGTTTTTTTTTGCTGTTTTGTAAGGCCATTCTGGTTGCTTTTAAACGCGTTATATAGTCGACTGTCAATGGCTCGAACACCTTTGCGACCAATTAAACTTGTTACAGACATGGATAATTCAAAGCACTATGGGTTAATCGTAGGGTCAGGTTATGAGGCAAACGGAGATAATTTAGGGCTGTCTTTCCGATCGTCTGTAAAATAATGGTATGTTGAGTGTACACACAACATACATTTTCATGATAAACTATAAAAAAATCTCTCAATAATAAATAATTGTTTTCTTGAGCTGTCGGAAGAATTTCCTATGGATTCAAATACTAGTTCAAATCAGCCAATGTAAACAAGTCATTGGTGTTCGAGACGAAGTTTGCTGAAATACTAAACTTAGAAAAATATAATCCTTTTCATCTGGACCTTTGTCGCATGTCTACACAGTTTTGGATACTATAGAATATCTTGAGAGTCAAAGAAGGCCCTGCATAGACTGTGCAAATGTGCGCATCATGAAAACATGCCTGTATAATTTTGACCCTCTTAAACCCCACTTTTATGTAGTAAAACTGGGGTTTACAGGGGTATACATTATTTTTTCTTGTTTTTGCTCAAAAACATAGATTGTGGGTACTCGTTAGAATCGCCTCGCCGAGGCGGTTCTAACAAGTACCCACAATCTATGTTTTTGAGCAGAAAAGAGAAAAATGTCAGAATTTTTTATCTGAAAATGTTCATTTTTTGGTGGTAAAATTTTCAGTATATTTGAATAGGCATGTTTTCATAATGGAATAAATGTAGAAATGAGTCTTAGCGTCAGAAAACGTACCTTTGGACATGTGCGCATGTGGAAACAGGTGCAACCAGCGAAGATTCAGATCAGCCTGTGCATTCGCACAGTCTGATCAGAATCTTCACTGAGCGCATTTTAGATAGCCAAGGATGTAAAGCTTCTTCACATCATGAAAACATACATATATAGTTTTGACCCCCTTAAACCCCACTTTTATATAGTAAAACTGGGATTTACAGGGCTATACATTATTTTTCTTATTTTTGCTCAAAAACAGAAATTGTGGGTACTCGGTAGGGCGGTTCTAACGAGTACCCACAATATGTGTTGAGTAGAAATATGAAACATATCAGAGTTTTTATCTGAAAATTTTCAGTCTTTGGAGGTGCAATTTTCTATATATTTAAATAGGCATGTTTTCGTAATGATGCGAATAACGACGACTGATAAGACTGCGCGGATGCGCAGGCTGATTTGAATCTTCACTGGGCGCACATGGCTAATGGTACGTATCCTGACGTTGCGACTCATATGGTCTTACTTCCTTTGCGGCTCTTTCTGGATATCATGTGTTTCCGTTTCCGCGGCACTGGTCGGTTTCGCTATCGTCTTTAAAGTCAATCTCTTTGAACTCGTTTTCACATCCTTTTTTGGATTAACCTGTATTTTCGAGGAGACTGTCTTCTTCTGAGCTTTTCTAGAAACTGAATCAGATCTTCGTGTTGCGGTTTGTTTTTTGGCTTGAGTGTTGATTTGTGTCTTTCCTAGTTTGAAGGTTTCGTTATCCCCAGTGCCTTTGACTTTCTGTAACGAGCCATTCTTAACACCAGTGATAAGGGCAGTGTTTAGATGACGGCTGGCGGTCTTTTCATCTTTAATCATATAGTTGGCACCTATGTATCTTAAAATTGACTGTCTTGAAGATCCATTCGCTTCCTTAAGATTAATCAGAGCATCCTGGATCATCTTACTATAGGTTGGGCATTTTAGTTTTGGTGTTTGATCGGATGGTTTGGCTTTATTCGTTGACATCTTTCCCCTTCAAGGACTTCAAGGAGACACTGTTGAGAAGAGAAAGTACAGAATATCATATCGTGATGTCTTCGTAACTAGTGTATTATAGTTTGATCAGAGAGAGAGAGAGAGAGAGAGAGACAGACAGACAGACAGACAGACAGACAGAGAGAGAGGGACAGTGTGCGTGTGTGTGTGTGTGTGTGTATGTGCGTGCGTGTATGGTTAGTCGTTTTTAATGATAGTGAAAATGTTTAAAATATATCTTAATTATTAAACTGATAACAATGCTAGTCTTAAGGGGAATGATACTTTCAAGGGAGGCAATTCTATCACCATTGTTTTACCTCCCTTCTGAAATAGGAGGCTACTCTAAAAGGAGAGAATTTATTCCCCTACTAGGGGTGGGAGCAAATTCTTTTCTTTTAGAGTAGATCCCTTAATATGAGGGATTAGGTGTGCAGGAAAGTAAACAAGAAGTTACTAAAGTTGTCTCCCTTGTCAATAATGGCGTAAAGTCTTCCATGTGCGTCAAGTTCCTTTAAGAAAAACAGGTGTTTAATCTGTTACAGTGCAGATATCGCTAGATATACCAGTTTTATCACACATTGTACAAAAGAATCTCCTACTCATCTATCGTTCAGTGAAACACTTCAATACTGAAAACAAACTTTGTACTTTTTCCTTTAGAAATAAGATTTAGCACCAATAGAGTATTTGTGTTGTACATTGTACAAAAAAAAAAAAAATCAAAATCAATATTCTTTGTTTTTCAATATATTAGTAACTAGTTAAGCAGTTTTGCAATATTTTCTGCTATGATGTGTTGGAATCAATACACCATTTTCGGATTTTATTATAACAAACTGAAAGAAACGCCATCTTTGATGTTTGCTGCATTTGGCACTATCATGGAATCGGTTCAATGATCACAAAGGACCAGGAAATATAATCTACACTATAGTGAAGTACG
The DNA here is from genome assembly GCA_964016985.1 of Anodontia alba. Lineage (NCBI taxonomy): Eukaryota > Metazoa > Mollusca > Bivalvia > Lucinida > Lucinidae > Anodontia > Anodontia alba. Next base: position 24,295,398 of record OZ024836.1, on the reverse strand, counting down.
GGGAAACGTTTTATGGCCGCCACACGACGCCAACACCAGCTTATTCATTATGAAAACATGCCTATTAAAATATACTGAAAATTTTACTATCAAAAAATGAAAATTTTCAAAAAGTTCTGATATTTTTCATATTTCTGCTCGAAACGTAGACTGTGGGTACTCGTTAGAACCGCCTCGACGAGGCGGTTCTAACGAGTACCCACAATCTATGTTTTAGAGCAGAAATAAGGAAAATAATGTATACCCCTGTAAAGCCCAGTTTTACTATTTAAAGTGGGATTTAAGGGGGTCAAAATTATATAGGCATGTTTTCGTGATGTGAAAACGTTTTTCCTTTCATGGAGTGATAAAAACATTTGCATAGTTAAAATGTCCGTCAACTCGAATGTGGCCTATGTCTAATAGGAATAATATCAAAGAGCTTAAACAACATACGATTTCAAGGCTTTGATAAAATGATATTTAATCTATTTACACCTAGTGCACCCTAAACTTTAGGGACATTGACGAACAGTGTAGACCCGGATTAGACGGCGCAGAACACGGGGTCTGATCAGGGTCTACACTTTTTGCATTAATATAAGAATTTCTATAAAACATAGTAATAATAATAATAATAATAATAATAATAACCAGTCAGACACGCCATCTATTGGAAAAGTACCTGTTCAAAGAGTTGAGGTAGCACTCGGCATAAATAGGTTAAGCTGAAACGCCTCTTCTTTGTTACTAGAAGGTGCGTGTGCAGGTCAAGTCTGTGATCCTAGTTCAGACTTTTCTGCTAGTCCGGTTACGAAGTCAACCGGCATTACACATGAGTAGTATATTGTTCTTTATTGTCTTAACTGTTGTGGAACTTATTGTTTATCTGTCAGTGTAACACTGAAAGATAAACAAAACGTTCCACAGTAGTAATGGCTAAATGTTTTATAATACAGTAAAACTTCAATGGCTCGAACATCTTTGGGACCATTGAAATTTGTTCGAGAGATGGGTAGTTCGAGCCAACGGGTTTTAATCATGGCGCCAGGTCAGGAAGCGAATAGCGATAATTTATGGAATTTTTTTCGATCTTCAACAAAATTATATCGATGAGGCGATTCTAATGAGTAAACACAATACACAATTTCATAATAAAATAAGAAAATTTCCCTCAATATTTGTTTTCTTGAGCTATCGGAAAAATTCCGTAGGGACTCAAAAATGAGTTCGAATAAGCCATGGTAAACGAGTCATCGCTGTTCGAGCCATTGAAGTTCGACTGTACTATTATGAAGAACTACACAGTGAAATAAAATGAAATACTCGAGCTATCATAAATGCGTCTCAAGTTGTTTTCTTCAGTGTTCTAAAACAAGTATTGTTTTTTCCGGTTATATTTGTTTTCATTTATAAGCTTCCAAAGCCCGCATTTATAGAAATAAACTATCTATATCTTCTATATTTCATACTTTACTTTCCTGAAAATCTGAAGGTCTAAAAATGTAATATTCCTAGCCCCGGGTTTGGCTAGCGGTATGAACCCGTATCTCTAGCCCCGGTTTTGGCTAGCGTTACGAACCCGTATCTCTAGTCTTTTAATATAGGCTAGGAAAACGGACCCGTATCTCTAGCCACTGCCTATGATTTATGCAAAAATATACAAAATCATAAACGTATATACAATCTTTTAGAAATAAAATATATGTTAACCTTACTATGTTTTGTGTTAATCCAAAACGTTATTGTATACTTTACAGGTATGTCTGCATTCATATTAACATATTATGTGTATTGATTCACCTGTGTTGAATCGATCCACCTTTACAAGTGTATTGCCTACATTGACAAAAAATGTCAATAAGCAGTGCCAGAGACTTATAATTCTTCTGTTAGAAGAAATAATAAGCCTCTGGCAGTGCGTATTAGATACACCCCCTCACCCCACCCCCTCCACCCCCCCCCCCCCCCCCCCACACACACACCGCACAGAAAGCAAAATGTAATGGACAGACGGACAAACGGATGGACAACATGAAAAACAAACAGTATACCCCCACCCCAATAAATAATTTGCGGAGGTGGGTGTGTATCATTGCGACAGAGAGCAGCTACACCAACAGATTATTCGACCTATGCTATAACACACACAATGCGCATACGCGAATGCACCGGCGCACACGCACAAACGCACGCAGCTATATATACAGAATGGAATTTAATTGACAATAGTAATATAAAAGGTCAATGTTCCGTGAGTACACCTCCCCGGAATAATGTTGAGGCAACCGATTCGACGTTGCACATATATACGTCATATCGAGGGTTGAGCGCAAGACTGTAGTAACTCAAACATATTTTTGAAACCCTTGTTTAGGGGCAACTTTGACCCCTTTGTAAACAATTCAAATTTAGATGCCATTGCTCATACGAGCAATGGCACCTAAATTTCCATTGTTTACAGAAAGAAATGTTGTAATCTTCATAATGCCTTCATGGTGAGGAGATTAAGTATTGGGAAAAACAACTGTCTGACTTGTTACAGTCTTGCGATCAACCCTCGATATGCCCACTGGGCTGTAGCGTTAAAACAGCGGAAGGATATAAGCAATATAAGGATCTTTCATGGTTGTAAAGGGTAGATAGAAAAATCCGTCCCGAGGATCACTGTCTGGCATCACGAGGCTTGCCGAGGGACGGATTGTTCTATATACCCTCACACACGATAGATTCTTTTTCTTGCACACCTTTCATTTTTGAAGGTAGATTTTTTAATAATGTCGTCACTTCGATAGCTGACGTCCGCCATATTGTAATATTACTGTGGTGTTTAATTTAAACCTTACCGATGGCGTACGTGACGTCCATTACAACCAGAGCATACCAAATAGTTTACGTGAGAATTCTCGATTTTTACCTTACCCTGGGTAGGATAACCTTGTAGGATTATACGAAACTATCATGGATGTGAGGGGTAGATAGAAAAATCGGTCATACTGAGGGTTACCGTCTGGCATCACGAGGCTTGCCGAATGATGTCAGACTGTGATCCCGAGGGACGTTGTGGTAGCATAATGAACGTGTGACACATTCCAACTTATAATTTATGACGTTGCATCGATGTTAAGGCGACGTTGTAAAACCGTCATAAAAATCCACTATAAATCTTCGCTGATAGCGACTCACAGGTACATCGCGCTGTCACCGTCTGAGAATATGACCATGCAACTTTAATGTCGTCTCATGTTGACGACGCTTGTGAGTACATATCCTAATATTTACATTTTCGATTTAAGACTCTTAGAGAAACCTATAGAACCTAGTGTAGTTCATTCCTCCATGAACACAATGGATCTCGCGAAGTGACGTGGCGTCAAAACAACTGACGCTTTCGGAGATTTGATTGGACGCTGCTACTGTTGTGATGACGTCGCCGCTCTTAAGCTATCCAAATATAATCCGCCTGCCCTTAATGCAGCTTGTAATGTGAAGTTCTCTCAAAGGTACGCAAGAAAAATAATGTAAATATAAGTAATGAACTTGATTTTTTTCCGAAATTTATTGAGGTATGGCCGCAGTGGGTCGCACGCAACCCACTGCGGTCATACCTCAATGAACTTCGAAAAAAAAAAAACAAGAATTCCGCGGAAGGCGTCATCGCACCTGCTGGGGCAAAAGTCACAGGAGCCTCAATCAGAACATGGTTATTAAATAAGTTTATTTCATTCTTAGCAGTGCTTAGTTGGAAAACTGGGTTGAAACAAATGCAGACAGTGCCTAGTGGGGCACATATATTCCAGGCCAGTGCCATTCCCTCTAATGGCTATATCTTCAGCACTGACCTTTCGTATTATACAGCCCAATGATAACGGAACATTGACGTAAAATGTGTAAAAGTCACTGGAGCGTGAAATATAGGTCAAGGTCACGGGTCAAGGTACCTGCTCATTCAGTACATCAAGGAGAAGCACTATGCAAGGTATGGTGGTTGTAGGCCTTATAGTTGAGGAGTTATCAAACATCAACGTAAAATGTATCAAATATAGGTCAACGTCACTGGGTCAAGGTACCTGCCAAGCCAGAGCAATGAGGTGAAGCACTAATCAAGGTTTAGTGGTTGTAGGTCTTATATTTGAGGAGATACCGAACATCAACGTAAAATGTGTCAGTCACTGGAGTGCAAAATATAGTTCAAGGTCACCAGGTCAAGGTACCTGCCGAGTCAGTACATCGAGAAGTACTATATAAGATTTGGTGGTTGAAGGCCTTACAGTTGAGGACATATGGAAGGGCGACGTACAGGTGTAAAAGTCAATGGAGCGCGAAATATAGGTCAAAGTCACCCAGTCAAGGTACCTGCGGAGTCCTACATTGCGGAGAAGCACTACGTGAGGTTTGATGGTTGTAGGCCTTATAGTTGAGGAGATACTGAACGTCGACGTAAAATGTTTAGAAGGCACTCGAGCGCAAAATATAGGTCAAGGTCACCGGGTCAAGATACCTGCCAAGTCAATACATCTAGGAGAAGCAAACTATGCAAGGTTTGGTGGCTAGAGGTCTTACACTTGAGGAGATCTGGAACGTTGACATAAATTATGTCAAAGTCACTGCCACCGAAATACAGGTCAAGGTCACCAGGTCAAGGTATCTGCTGAGTCAGTACATTGAGAAGAAGCACTTTGCAAGGTTTGATGGTTGTAGGCCTTATAGTTGAGGAGATATCGAACATCGACGCAAAATGTCCAAAGTCACTGGAGCGCAAAATATAGGTCAAGGTCACCGGGTCAAGGTACCTGCCGAGTCAGTACATCTAGAAGAAGCACTACGCAAGATTTGGTAGCTGTACGCCTTATAGTTGAGAAGATCTAGAACGTCAACGTAAATTATGTCAGTCAATAGAGCGCAAAATATAGGTCAAGGTCACTGGGTCAATGTACCTGCCAAGTCTGGAGGTCAGGGAGATGTGTCATGCAAGGTATGATGGTTGTTGTAGAATTGTAGTTGATTAGAATACTTTGACGTAAATGTCGAACTTCGACATAACAGAACTGTTAACAGACAGACGGACGAACAGACAGACGAATGGAAAAGCGGCACCTATATCGCAAAGTCAGGAGGTCAGGGAGATGTTTCATACAAGGTTTGATGGTTGTTTAGTCTTGTAGTTGATTAGAATACTTTGACATAAATGTCGAACTTCGACATAACAGAACTGTTAACAGACGGACAGACAGACGGACGAACGGACAGACAAATGGAAAAGCGGGCACCTTTGTCGCAAAGTCTGGAGGTCAGGGAGATGTTTCATGCAAGGTTTGATGGTTGTTTAGTCTTGTAGTTGATTAGAATACTAACTTTGACATAAATGTCGAACTTCGACATAAATGTTGACAGACGGACGGACAAACGGACAGACGAACGGAAAAGCTGACACCTATGTCGCAAAGTCAGGAGGTCAGGGAGATGTTTCACGCAAGGTTTGATGGTTGTTTAGTCTTGTAGTTGATTAGAATACTAACTTTGACATAAATGTCGAACTTCGACATAAATGTTGACAGACGGACGGACGGACAGAAAATCGGACGCTTATATCGCACCCTGCTACAAGCAGGTGCGATAAAAACGAAATTCATTTCTTAAATGACCTGGCATTTTTCGGGTGAAATTTCATTTGCCATGTACTTTCCCACTACTGGAGGACATTAAGGTCCTATTGGGAGTGGCTTTACATCCTCGCTGCTCCCAGTATGACGGTACAGAAGCGCGTCATCTGCCAACAGTCTGCTGGTGTCTGAATGTCTCGACTCTGGGAGGTCACTGATGAATACCAAAAACAAAAGCGGTCCAATGGCCGTACCTTGAGGGTTACCGGAGAAGCCATCGTCTTCGGTGGATGAGCCTCATTCTTACAACACCTGCTGTTTCCTAAGAAACGACTGTATTCAGTCTCCTAGCGCACACAGTAGAAAGCTAGTTTATGTTGTAGTCGCTGGTGTGGCACTTTGTCAAACGCTTCAGAAAAATCAAGCAGAATCGGACCTAGTTGATCATTCCCAGTGTGTAACTGGCTGGCAATGTTTTGTAGGGTCATGATAAGTTTGCTTCGAAAGATCGCTTTGCCCGGAAACCATGTTGGTTGCCGCATAGTATGTCATTTTGAAGAATGTGGTCCATCATGTTACTGTGTACATATTCCAGAATCGAGCATGTTATTGATGTCAGTGATACTTTTATCCAATGAATTATTTTAGGCTTATCCAAATAAGAAATTTCACTTACAGTAACAGTTTCGGTTCTCATCGAGAACCATCATCAGACTGTGACCTTGATCTCGTGATGTCACGGGGCTTAGCCTGATTACCTCTAGACTGGTTACAAGAGGTAAACAAAGGTTGTAGATGTTTCTCGGGTTTATGCTTCCCCCGTCCCCACCCACCTCCCCTGGTCCAGATTCATGACGTGGACACTGACTTACCCTGGTGATTTCTTTGATTTGTCCGAGTCTCTGATTATTCTCAATGTCAACTACTTTGTCCCCACCCATTTGATGACGCGCTTAGCCTTCACAATATGATCTGTCACTGCTTTTTTTTTTGTTGTTGTTGAAACCACAGGAGCTTGGAGTTCGGTCAGAATTGCGTGTTAAAATGGCCCAAATGGACTAGTCTATAAGACGAGCCGAATGTCTTCGCCTTGTCTATAAGGCAAGGCGAAGACATTCGGCTCGTCTTATAGAAAATCGAGTTGTGCAATTTTAACATGCATTTCTGGCCGAAATTCAAACCCCTGTGGTTGAGACAAGTTTCAGATGCATGACTTTTGTTCTGACCGGGTGTCTTCGAACCATTGTAGAGGCCGCAGTTTTGACCTAGTTTTCATGACACTTCGACATAATTGTTTATTTTGATTATGCATCGGCAAAATTCAAATATAGGTAAAAAACTAGGTCACTGGGTCATATTACTAACTTTAAAACTATGTGCTATCTAGAGGCCACAATTTGACTCAATCTTCATCACACTTCATCGGAATGTTTGATGATATCTTGGTCAGATGATATCTTGTTCAGATATACATGCATGGGTCTTGTGAAGCTTAAAACTACACGTAGGTAACTGGGTCAATATATTTCTTTAAAACATTGTGTAAACTCTAGAAATTACAGTTTTAATCCAATCTTCATAGAACTTCATCAGAATGTTTGTACTTATGATATCAGAATCAAGTTCAGTTATGGGTTATATTAGGTCAAAAACTAGGTCACTAGATCGAATTTCTTTGAAACCTTATGTGCTGTTACAAGATACAGTTTTGATCCAATCTTCATGAAACTTCGTCAGATTATTTGTTTTGTTGACATCTGGATTGTTCCAGAATTGGTTATAGGGGTCTAAACTATGTCACTAGATCAGATTTCTTTAAATCTGAGTGTATTCTTGAGGCCACAGTTTCGACCCAATCATCATGAAACTTGATAAAAAAATATTTGTTCTTATATTATCTCAGTCAGGTTCTAGAATTAGCCATGTGCGCTCAAAAACCAGGTCAACTAAGTCAAATAATAGGCCACACCAAATTTTTTATTCAATTTTCACGAAGAATAGCTTGATACAGTGTTATAATTGGTTATGTGGGGCCAAAATCTAGGTTACTGTCATATTTCTTTAAAACCTTGTGTGCAGTCTAGAAGTTACAGTTTCAATTCAATCTAGGTTACTTCATCGGAATGTTTGTCATGATATCTTGGTCAAATATGGGTCATGTCAGTTCAAAACCTAGGTCACTAGGTCAAATTTCTTTATAACCTATTGTACTCTAAAGAGGCATTTACCTCGTCCACTCTCTAAAGAGGCATTTACCTCGTCCACTCTCTAAAGAGGCATTTACCTCATCCACTCTCTAAAGAGGTATTTACCTCGTCCACTCTCTAAAGAGGCATTTACCTCATCCACTCTCTAAAGAGGTATTTACCTCATCCACTCTCTAAAGAGGCATTTAACTCGTCCACTCTCTAAAGAGGCATTTACCTCGTCCACTCTCTAAAGGACATAACTTTGCTTCAACCTTCATGAAGCTTTACCAAAATGTCTTACTCGATAGTCTAGGTCATTACAAAAACACACCTATTCAAATATACTGAAAATTTTGCCACTAAAAATGAAAATTTTCAAATAAAATTTCGGATATGTATCATATTTCTGCTCAAAACATAGATTCTGGGTACTCAATAGAACCGCCTCAACGAGGTGGTTCAAACAAGTACCCACAATCTATGCTTTTGAGCAGAAATAAGAAAAATGATGTATACCCCTGTAAACCCCAGTTTTACTATATAAAAGTGGGGTTTAAGGGGGTCAAAATTATATAGGCATGTTTTCGTGTTGTCAAGTTCAAATATCGTTTGTATCAAATCAAAATCTAGGTTCTTAAAAATCCTGTGGCCACAGGTTTGCTTCAGTCACGAAACTTTACAGAATGTCTTGTTGAGTCTTGGGTGATGAGGGGTCAGAAACCAGGTATCTAGGTCAAATCTCTGTAAAACGCCGTGTGCACTCTAAAGGCCTAACAGTTTTGCTTCAATCTTCATAAACCTTCATCAGAATGTTTGTCTTGATAACCGTCAAGTTTCTCCGTCAAGTTTGAAAATGGGTTATGTGGGATAAAACACTAGATCACTATAGGTCAAATTTCTTAAAAACCTGTGCATTGTAGAAGCGCCAGTTTCAACCTTGTCTTCATGAACCCTCATCAGATTTGTTTTTGGTAATATCTCAGTCAAATTTAAATACAGGTCATGTTAGATAAAAAAAAACAAAAAAAAACAAGGTTACTAGGTCAGATTACATTAAAGCCTAATGTGCCCTCTAAAGGCCACAGTTTTGACCCAATCTTCATCCGAATGTTTGTTTTGATGATATATTCGTCAGATGTATGGACCATGAGGTGTTTAAAACTACTGTGCTTTCGACATCTTTCAGAAAGTCGTTTTTTGCTTGGCGCTTTAAACAGAAGAAGTAAATTTGTAAACTTTTGTCATGATTTAATGCAAAACCATTTGTCGTAACTACCTATGCGCAAAAAGTTTTATTCTAGTCAGTGGTTTTTAAAAAATCCAATTTTTTCACTTTTTCCCATAGTAAAAATGAATGAAAATTCTGCAGATATTTGTAGGGCAGGTAACTTCGAGGCAGATTTTCAACAAGTTTCACTTGTTCAATTTTTCTGAAAGTTTCACAATATTGTTGTGAAACATCAATAATTCAAATTCAGCGAAGAAAAGTAAAAAATATTTACTAAGACAAAAATTCCAAAAAATCACTTTACTATAGAAATTGCATAGGTCAGACCAATTTTTGGCGATAAATTTAATTTTAGAGTACATATTTGAGAACAAAACACAGAAACAGAAAAGACAAATGGTTTCTGATAAGATATAGTCAGTCAGAACAAAATATTTTCATTTAAAGATAAAACGCCAAGCAAAAAACGTCTTTCCGAGAGATGTCGAAAGGACAGTAGGTCACTAGGTCTACATATTTTTAAAGACTTCTGTAACCTCTATAGGCTACAGTTTTTAGCCAATTCTCATGAAACTTCATCAGAATGTTTGGCTTCATAATATATGATTCAAGTTTGAATATGGGTCAAGTCAGATCAAAGACTAGGTCACTAGGTCAGATTTCTTTGAAACCTCATTCTTCATGAAACTTCATTAGAATATTTGTTTTGATGACATCTCGGTCTAGTTCCAGAATTGATTATGTGGGTCAAAAAAAAACCTGAAATTTTACAGGGATGCTCTTTGGGTAACTCTCTATCAGATTCCTTTAACCCCGGATGATCAGTCAATGAGTGCCAGTGGGTGGGGCATTTTTGCCCGTTATATGGCTATAGTATAAGCTTTAAAACTCTTCTTCTGCCTAATTTCAGTGAACAGGGATGTTGTTTGAGTGATTTCCAAACAGATTCCATCAACTCCTGTTGATGGGTCAAGTAAGATGGCTGCCAGGGGAGAAGGTTGGGAGTGGAGGGCCGTATATATAGTGCAAACTTAGAAGATTTTCTCAGAATCTATCCAAGGGATTTTAATGAAATTTTATAGAGATATTCTTTAGGTGACTCTCAATCAGATTTCTTTGATTTTTGATTGGTTAAAAAACATGGCCACCATGGATGGGGTATATCACCCAATACTCAGGTGCGTAATACAGGTCCATCATGGCCCTCTTGTTTATTTTATCTAAGAAAGTATGTTTTACATTCCTACGTTGACTTTTAATTATGTTTCAATACAATATGGTGAAAAATTACAGAAAATTTGATTAAGTGGAACTTGTTGAAAATATGCCTCCATTTTACCTACCCTACCAATTTTTGCATAACTTGCAGCTAATTTTACTATGGGGAAGATGAAAACACATTTTCTTTAAAAAAAAAAAAAGTTGAAGTTGGAGCTTTACAGCATAGTCAACACTATTAAGATCATGTCCAGCCAGTCACTTAACCTACTCACATTTTTCCTGAGCAGACTTAGTCCTCCAAGCAGTTAACCAGTACCTGTGCATATCTACATCACAAAAACATACCTATATAATTTTGACCCCCTTAAACCCCATTTTTATATAGTAAAACAAGGGCTTACAGGGTATACATTATTTTTTCTCATTTTGCTAAAAAAACATAGATTGTGGGTACTCATTAGAACTGCCTCACAGAACTGGTTCTAATGAGTACCCACAATCTATGTTTTGAGAAGAAATATGAAAAATATCAGATCTTTTTATCTAAAATTTTCTTTGGTTGTAAAATTTTCAATATATTTGAATAGGCGTATTTTCGTAATGTAAGCCAGTAACTGACAACTACCCTTCTAGAATCAATGGAGGGGGAAGAATGATTGTAGAAATGATTTAAAGATCAGTCTCCATGGAAATTGTGTGCTCAAGCTGGGATTCGAACTTCTGACCCCTTGATCAGTACTCTCATGCTTTATCGACTGCACTATGTAGCCTACCTTGTATAAGTACATGTAGTTATTTAATGCAAAAAGGTTTTCCATTTAATCATGAAAAAAGTTTGCAAATTTAACTCTTCTGTGTAAAGCCACAGGCATAAACTGACTTTTTGAAAGCTGTGAAAGCCTAGTAAACTAAACAATGTTAAATAGGAGACTATTGTTTTTTTTTCAAGACTGATTTTATTTGGATTTTTTTCCAGTTTTACATGTATACAAGTCTTGTGAAATAAATAATAACAGAAAATGTGATCAAAATTTTGTTTTATGAGACAATAATATTTAGACAAGCACAGTCTGCCAGGTGAACTAAACAAAGCACTAGATATAAGGCATTTCCAGAGAAAATGCTTTTTCAACATTTTCAAAGGTCGACCTACAATCATCATTTGAACAAACTTGAAGACCTCAAGTTCCTGATGCCATACCCCAAGGTTCAGCCTTAAAGCTTTCTTGGTTCTGGAGAAGATTTTTAAGGTTTTTACCATATATGGGCATGGCAGTCATCTTAATTAATGGACTGAGACCATTTGAACAAATTTTCAATCCCCCTTTAACCGAAGGCTCCACATGATATTTGAAGAAAACTGGCCCAGGCATTTCAGGGAGAATTCCTTCAAAAGTGTAGCCGGACAGACTACAGATGGCAAGTGATCCCTACTGCTCACCCTGAGCCTTTGGCTCAAATGAGCTAAAAAAGTCAATCCTACTTTTAGCAAGTGACATTCCGAATCTGTCGCTTAATTATTGCCTGTTACTCATAAGTCCCAATAAATTATTTTAAAATTTTGAAGTCAATTAAATTCCATTTGTTCAGCTTGTTATAGCTCAGTTTTAAAATACCTCAGCAAGCTAATGTACAGCTCCAAAAAAAAAAGGATATTAACTGTATTTGCCCTTTATATTTGGACATCTCAACTCTTTATTACTTAAGCTGGTGCTAGGAGGAATGAGCAGTGTTGCAAATTCATGGACACACTCATATTGGCTCTCTTTAATGAGTTTTTTTTTTTCAATTTAAGGATCTCTTCTTCGCAGAATTTAATTGCCCCAAATTTGAATACGGCTATTTTACTATGTTTATGTATCAGAAAACTGCTAGGAGAGCTGCAGTGTAGACCTTGATCAAAAGCCACAGAAAACGACATCTGATCTGCATTTACACTGTTTGCTCAGTCCTGTTTGTCCAAATACTTAAGAGCAAATAACATTTTTTTTTTTTTTGCACCAATACATGTCACAGTACTCAACAGTATTTCTTCAGTAAAGAAATTCTACTGGGTACCCAAAAAGTTTTGTTTGTTTTTTTTTGCGCAAATATAACAAAATACTATCCTATAATCAAAATTATCATCTTAATACATCATGCAGCTCCAGCCAACAATTGATAATTAAGGACATTCTTGTTATTTGGCACCGAAATAAATCATATGACTACTCGATTACTCAGTAGAGTTGCCTCCACAAGCTGATTCATATGAGTACCCATAAAATATGCCTTGGTGCAAAATAAAAATGATTCTGAAAACACCACAACCTCTTTATAAGATTATTTTTAGGATCCAAAGCAAAAATTATGTAAGCTAAACAACTGTGTTGTATCCAAAAACAAAATGTATAGATTATATAGAAAAAATAACCATAAATGGTAATTTTTCTATGTTATCTGTACATTTTTGTTTTTAATACAACATGTTTGTTTATGGTCATTTTTTTAAATAAGCTAAACATTTTTGTTTGGATACAACACTTTTGGAGTCCATCTTAAAACTGTCTTAATTCCAAAAGTCCTAGAATGAACCATCTTTTCCCTTAAAGCGCCAAGCAAAATTTGCAGCAGATGGCATTCTAAAAATTTATTTTTCTTAGAAAATAAGCCTTAAAATTTTATGTGAATCGTCTGCTTGGCAGACGATTCACATGAAACATCAAGACCTATTTTCCAAGAAAATAAAATAAAAAATATATATTTAAAAGTGTCGTCTGCTGAAATTGTGATTGGTGCTTTAAGGGTTAAACTTGTCTGAAGCTACATGTACACGTATCACTGAACAGGTGCCAATAAAGCAAATAATAAGATAATAATAATATTTTAATGAAGTATGGTAATTGTCCTTCAATTTTGAACACTTTATTCCTCCCTTTTTGGCCTGAAATTTGCTTTTTATGCAGTTGTTTCTTAAGATACAAAGTGGAATATCAAACAGTGCAGACCCTGATCAGACTGCTCCTTTCGGAGTAGTCTGATCAGAGTCTGCACTGTTTGCATATGCCATTTTGTCAGAAATGATGGTGTATGAAATTTTAGGACATTTAATGTACAATATAAAGTCACTAATGTTATAAATAGAATAGGCAGTGCATGCTTATTTCCCAAATTATATACATGTACATCAAATTAAATAATTCGCAGTAAAGTTGGCCCTCATTCCAAGATTTTAGCAGTCAGTTTTTTTAACTTTGGCATGAGATCATGGGTCCTCATGGCATATGTGAGCAATGAAGCCCTTAATTAGTCTGTTTGTTTGTTTGTGTTGAGGTTTTACGGCTCAGTCAACCCAATGGGTCATGTCGAGCGTGGTCAGTTTACCTAACCAAACGTTTACTGGGCAGGCTTAGTCCTCTAAGCGGTTAACCAGTATTGTGCACTTTCTTTCGCCAGAAACTGACAACTGCCCTTCTTGAATCAGCGGAAGGGAGAGAATGACCGTAGAAAATATTTCATGATCAATCTCCACGAAAGAATGTTGCCGACCTCTGCGGGGGTTGAACCCGCGACCTCCTGGTCTCCAGTCGGACGGCGCATCCAACTGAGTTAGTCTGTGCATCCAGTTTTCTCAGACATTGCTGTCTGCATAGGTTCAGGTAGGGGAGTATTTAGAAGGATTCAGGACAAAAGTGTTTTGAGTTTGGGAAGATTTTAACTATATATGGGAATGGTGGCCATGTTGTTTGATGCGCCACAACCATTTTAAAAATCTTTTGTGTCCCCACTTTAGTGAGGTTCCACATGAAATTTGATTAAATCGATATTAAAGGTCCTAAATTTGATAAAATACAGGCCTAGCATCAGAGGAGGGGAAGTCATTTGAAAATGTGTACAGTTACCGATGGATGGAAATTGACCTCCCCAGCACATTCTGAGCCTTCAGCTCACGTGAGCTAAAAACTTATCCTGCAAATAAAGTATGTCAGGATTTTGTCATATCTCCCTACTGTGGACAAATGTTCTTATTTTCCATAACGGAGACAGCAAATCTCCCTAATTTTCTGGGCTAGCTTCATCCTTGGCACAAACAATGTGAATAGGCTTATGATATATTGTTGCAGCCTCCAAAGTTGTTGTCACTGTGACCTCTTGTCACTGTTGAGGAAAATGGCCCACAGTTTCTTGTCCATATAAGCAACATGCAGGGGACTTTCATGGCTACAAACATTCAGGGAATAATGGTATATTCCACAGAAAGAAGTAAATCTGATAACCTGAGCCAGTGCATGACAAAACCTACAATAAGACTTGTGCCACAAGCAAAGACTCAGATCAGGCTGCGCATCCTTGCAATCTTATCTGAGTCTTTGCTGATTGCATGTGCCATCTACAGTCTACGGCCTGGAGTAAGGCTCATGTAAATGCTAGAGGGCATAAGCAGTGTTGCAAACTTCATTATTGCTAATGAAGAGTCTCAATAAAACCGAGACCCATTGTCTAATCTGTAGTGTGTTCTTTGTTTCCAAAGGCAATCTTTTTTGACGTTTATTAATGACAAACAGTGCAGATCAACATCAGTTGGCTTCTTCAAGTCTGGATCTACACTCTTTGCAAAGGCAGGGTATATCCGAATTCAGTAGAAGTTGACATTATTTTCTTTGAAAAACACAAAAAAAAAAAATCGGTATAACGTCTGCTACAGTTGTGATTGGTGATTTTTCTCTCCAGAGAATAAACTTCTATTCATAATGACAGACCAAAAACCTCAAGGAATGATACAAAAAAAGCTACTGAATGAGAAGATGGCCATCATAACACATCAGCCTGACCAGTGTCTTCATTGTCTCCAGACAGAATCATTTGATAACACAATGTACAAAACATGTTGATAAGCAGCGAAAACCCTGGTAAGATTACATACAGGCAGACTGACATACTTTGCTGTTCACATACAAGGGCCCTCCTCACATTGCAGTTCCATGTGTGCTGAAAGACCGATTCAATGGACAACCCAAAGAACCTTCTTCTCACCGATGTGACTCAAATAATGCTCCAACATGAGATAATTACTACTTCCCTTTCCTGCACTGGTTAAGTTGGGAAATTAACTCATAGTTCTTCTTGTTGAATTTTAAACTATTTACAATATATATTTATTTCCTGTTTTGTCATTTTCACAAAAAAAAAACAACAATATCCACATTTCCCCATGTTTAAATAATGCCAGCCTTCAGAAATAATTTTTTTGCTCAGTTCCTACTTGGACTGTTTTTCCTGTAGATGGGTTTGCATGGGCTATTTTATCCTTTTTGTTTGTTTATGTTGAGGTTTAACGGCCCAGTCAACCTAATGGGGTCATGTCGAGCGGGGTCAGTTTACCTAACCACAAGTTTACTGGGCAGGCCTAGTCCTCTAAGCGGTTGACCAGTATTGTGCACATGCTTTCGCCAGAAACTGACAACTGCCCTTCTTGAATCAGCGGAAGGGAGAGAATGACCGTAGAAAATATTTCGTGATCAATCTCCACGAAAGAATGTTGCCGACTTCAGCGGGGGTTGAACCCGTGATCTGGTCTCCAGTCGGACGGCGCATCCAACTGAGCCACCGAAGCCGGCTTTTTATCCTTTTTAGTACTTAAGTGCCACAAAAATATTAATAGTAATAGCAGAAACAGTAATAAATTAAAGGGCTCAACAAGACTACCTAAAACCTTGTCCTTTTTTTTTGTGAGGGCCAAACAACCTTTTTTCAACAAAAACAGACCAAGTAGGTGGGAGCAAGGTAAATCAACATATTATAAAGGACAACCTAAGCTAATTAAAAAAAAATCCTATATTTTAAGTTTTGTGTATTAATCCTAGCTCTTCAATGTTTATCTCCAGAGCAGCACAAGGCAAATTCAACTCAAACTTGGAGATCACATCAGGATGGAGTACTCCAAGACGACCAATGGATTTTCCTTTGACTATAATATCTGCACATCTACCTGGGAAATAGGTGGGATCTGAAACAAACATAATACAGTTTATCACTCCAGCCACTTCAGCAGTTCTAGTGACCTGTAAACAGCCAAACTCATAGCTCCAGATATGCAGGGGTTGCCACCATTGCTACAGATAAGAGAGGGTATCCACATAATATTTTTCTTATTTCTCAATGAAAACATATGTAGTGGGTACTCATTAGAAGCGCCTCGCCAGGGCGCTTCTAATGAGTACCACAACATATGTTTTTGTTTAGAAATAAGAAAGATACCAGCATTTTTTGGATGAAAAAAGTGCCTTATCTGTTGCTATGGTTGCCACATAAGATTTTTCTTATTTCTCCACGAAGACATATATTGTGGGTACTCATTAGAAGCACCACAGTAACAAGTACCCACAACATATGTTTTTTATGTAGAAATAAGGAAAAAATCAGCACTTTTAGGTTGAAAAAAAAAAACAAAAAAAATATGTTAAACTATAATACCCCGCCATTATAGCATCGTGGGCAGATAACTCTGTAAAAATTTGACAAAATTTGCCCGTTAAGAACCCCAAACCAAATCTCCACAATATCAATGCATATACCAAGTTTGGTAAAAATCCATCGATGTTACCTCAAGTTATCATCCGGAAACAAAAAACGGACGACTGATGGACAAACAGACAGACACACCGACGTCAAACGTGAAACCATAATACCCTGCCACTATTGTGTGGCCAGGTATAAAAACGCCTAATCTGGAGTTATGAAAATGCCAATATCAATCTGGGCCCAGTTGTTCAAAGCATCCTTAGATTAACGAGCTCGTTAAGGGTCATTTCGTCAACTGTTTTAGCAGATTCAATTTACAATATTATGATATTTTTTCTGAAGAAATGTGAGTAGCTTTTGCACTGCAAAAGCTCACATTTTTTCAGCAAAAAATTTCAGCATATTCGCGTATCATTCGATGTAAATTTTAATGAATCGTTAACTAACGACATCGTTAGCTTTGAACAACTGGGCCCTGATCGACGTTTATTGGGTCTGGATACACATTCAGGGGATACAACTCAGTCAGGCTGTTTTGAGCAAATCTTTCCTTTTAGACTAAATTGCTTTTCAAACGGGGCCAGGTCAGTAAGATGGCAAATAGAAAGTCAAAAACGTTGCCTCGATTATAATTAAAAAAGTAAAATGATGATACACCACCATTACAGTATCGCTGGCAGATAATTCTGTCAAAAATTGACGAAATTTGCCCATTAGCAAGCCCAAACCAGACCTCCTTAATATCAATGCATGTACCAAGTTTGGTTAAAATCCATTGATATTTACTCAAGTTATTGTCTGGAAAGGAAAATATATGTGTGTCTTGGGCAGACAACTCTGTCAAAATATGATGAAATCTGCCCATTAGCAATCCCAATCTAGATCTCCACAATATCAATGCACATACCAAGTTTGGTAAAAATCCACTGATGTTTACTCAAGTTATCCTCCGTAACGGTAATACAGATATAAAGACAGGAACACAGCTGTCTAACGTGAAATTATAATAATATATATCCAGCTGATATTGTATGGAGGGCTATAAAAATGGCAGAAAACATACGAATCATACCAAATGTACCAAATATAAGGTTCTTTCCCTTGATGCAGTACATTCTGAGACATTGTTTTAATGGGAAAAAAAAAAGAATATACAGAGTCTTCGGGGCACATGCCCCAGTAAAAACCCAAGATCGGCCTGCACATGTGGGCAGCCTTATCAGGACCTTTACGGTCAGCTTACAGAATTATTAGGCACTGTAGAATATATCAACCAAGATCAAAGTCCCTGACCATCAGACTGTGTGGCTTTGTTGATTGTTCATGTGGGTCCCTAAGATATCTTTTCTCATGGTATAGGCTGGGCCAGAGCAAAATCAATATTGGTTTTACTGTGTATTAGGCCGCTGGCCAGCTATGGTTTACCTCCCCCTCAAGGGGGAATTTAGTAGACCATCTTTTTCTTATAGCCTATTACCTTGCAAGTATTTTGCAGCATGATAGCACTCTGGCGATGGGGGCGTTACCCAGAAACAGCTATTGGCGAGGTTTTTTTTTTGTTGTTTTTTCACTTAATTCACAAAAGTATAAAGGTATCTGATAAATAATTTACTTTGTTTGTTATTGACTTTTTAGAGCTGATGTTCCTTCACCTGTATGTACAAAGTATCAACAGCCATTTATACGATATAGATAAAGTATCTCTCAAAAAGTAACATAAATAACATTAAGAAGTGTATAAAGCATTTATTTGAAGCTTATAATGCATTAGTCCAATCATGATAATTTAATACATCAAATTAATTGTAACCACAGCCAATTAAATGTTAAGAAGTTTGAAATAACGATACTTTTCAGATTAGAAGTTTAGGCTGTTTTAAAGAAACTATTGTTCCTTATGTCGTTTGCTCAGTCAAGCTGGCTTGTTTCCATTTCTTGATGTACAAAGGAGGATATATTGTGTTTATCTATTGTCAAACAGCATTACATTAAATATCTAGTCACTGACTGGCCATTGTCAACCAAAATGGTGTATCAGGAAACTTATATATGACGTTTTTGACTTTTAGTAATGTATGTAACAGTTATATCACAAGTAATTGGGAGTCCAACATAGCAAAGTACCTGTCTGTATAAAACGACATCCACTAGTAGCACATAGCATGCTAGTAAGTAAGAATATGAGAAGTTCAGTATTTACACTAAAGTATTTCTATTGTTTTGAGGGTAACGTTGGTAACATGGCTGTTACACGTGTCATTTTGTTTCTTATATAATGTAGTTTCAGAAAATTATAGTGTACAAAATTCCCCCTGGTGGGGAGTGGGGTCTATGGCTGGCCCAAGGTCTATATGTGATTACCTTCTGTTGCCTTGATGAAGTATCCATTTTTATCATTGGCTGGTGGTATTTCCATCAACTGCATCACACGATCCAGGAGACCATGAATGATCTCAAACCCTGATGACTTATTGTAGTTCACAGCACACATATTGCGTACATTTCTTGCTCCAACATCTGGAAATATAGTATAGCCAGGGTTGTGGAAATGACATTACCAGTACCTACTTATCCAACTTGTCCCATTTCCCTGAGGACAAGTAAAACAATTCAATTTACTTGTCCAGGGACAGGGATTTCATAGCTCTAGCTAAGAAGAGAATCTAGATCATGAGATATATTTTTTCTTAGTTCTCAAAAGAAAACATATGTTGTTGGTACTCATTAGAAGTGTCTCAGTGTTTTCTTGAAAAAATAAGAAAAAAAAATCAATTTCGGGAAAGTAAATCTTGGTTGGGCAAGTGGATTTTGACATTTACTTGTCCTTGAACAAGTAACAAAGTTTGATAATTCCATAACCCTGGAATAGCTCAGCATTATCAGATGAGTAGCAACCTGAGAAATGAAGAGTTTCCAGTGAGGGCTCAGTTCAGCCTGTGCATTCCACACAACCTGACCATCAATTCCACACAATGAATGAGAGAAGACACTGAAATAGATCAAACTGCAAATAAACATGACTTTAATTGTCAACATATAGTGGAAAGGTCCTTTTATCATGGTTCTGCTAAAGTGTAAGGGTATTATACTCCCTTCCTACCATATAGTGGGTCAAGCTTTATCGTAGAATTTGCATATCTAATGATTTCTTATGTGCTATGCTGCCTACTGGTTGTTTATATTAATACATTATGAGGCTAGTATTAAACTACCAAGGTAAACAAAAAATGGAAAAATGTCAAGGATATTGGTGAGTAAAATTATATTAATATCAAAGCTGTATAGAGCTTACTTTTGTGCATCCTGTATACCTACTGCCCTTAAAAGGTCCCTATAATTTCTTTTAATGTCCTTGATTTTATTTTTCTGCACCAGGAACAAATGATAGGGTCTTACAGTTGTCACTCACACTGAAAGTCACATTACTACCATATATAAAAAGTCTGTCCCAGCATCCCAAAGTGAGAGAAGCCTGTAAGCTATTAATTAACAATATTGCAATTTGTATAGAGGGAATCCATTCCAGCTTAGATTCTCAATTTGAATGGTTGTCCAAAGCAATCTGATGTGTTTCAGTAATTTTTGTCAAATAGGCTAAGTTTGATGTTTATTCCCACATGTTCAATTCTGTTCTAAAGTTGAAGTTATAAGGAAGGGTGATGAATTTAGATGTCCACACTGCATAGGGAATTCACAGTAAATTTGCCTTTCTATGAAGTATATTGTAGATAATAACTTGTTGTTTTTGTGTTACAATTACCAAGGTTTTAAAGTTGTGACTTAAGTTCCAAAGTTTGGCATTTAGTGACAAAATTGTTTTTAGAATAGTTATTTAGAGGTTTAAATCAACTGGCTGCCCATTACTAAAACCAATTTCAATTTAAGTGAACTCCACAAAAAAGAAGAACAACCTTGTGTGATGTCACTAAAATTCTCATGGCAGATAAAAACACTGCGATTGAAACACCTGACAGGCTGATTTAAAATGTGTTTTATGCAGAATTGTTTAGAAAGAACTGAACTACAGACAACAATCTGATAAAAAGGTAGGGTGTCTTCTTCTCTTATCTCGCTACAAGTTGTATGGGGCGCTATAAATAGCAGTGTAGTGGTTAGATGCTGCATTCTGTGGTGTCTGCCGGAGTCTACACTATTTGCTCAGGCATAAATCAATACTTATTGTGGATACCATGATTATCATAAGCACTGAGCTACCAACACAAGGTGCAATAACCATTATAATACAGATGAAGTTACCTAAGAAAGGTCACAATTATGAAACACAGCATATTTTCTGGGTATGACTGTGGCTTTTACTTTAACCCTTATCATGTTCTTCCTGCCTATGTACACTTTCAGCGGGTGTGCCTATTGAAATGCGCCTCAGGACTTCCGGAAAGAAGCATTTTCTTAGCTTTTATTTGTATCATTTCAAACAGAATGACAAAGGAAAGGATATTGATGCACATCTAAAGCTTTTTTGTCAACCTAAAGTAAGCTGTTGCAAACAAGTTTTTGTGTCTTCCCCTCCCCCAAATAATTCCGCACTTCCATCAGTTGTGTACGCTATATAAATCTGGTACCATCCAAGATACTTTCATGAAACTTCACATAAATGTAAAGCACTATGAGATAACATGCAGAACACATGAACCTTAACTCTGGTTTGCCTACTTTTGAAGTTATTGCCCATTGAACATAGCCATTTCTACCATGTACTCGTGTCCACTCTGTAAGTTGAAAACAGTTCTAGATATTATTATGAAATTTCTCACAAATGTAAAGCATCATGAGACAACATGCAGAACACAAAAAAGGTAACTCTGATTAACCTATTTTTGGAGTCACAGCCCTTTGAACATACCATAGTAGATTTGAAAATAGCCATTTCTACTATGTACTTGCGTCCGCTTTATGTTTTCATGAAACTTCACACAAAAATGTAAAGCACTGTGAGACGACTTGCAGAACACATGAACCGTAACACCCCACCCCCAACCCGCCCCGAATAAAACATATAGAAGAAACAGGTTTCACATGATGTTTAATGTCCTTAACAGGCAAGATATTAAGCTTAAAGGAAATTTTGACAATAACCAAGGGTCAAAATTCTGTTGTTAATTTGCTAAAATTGACACAAACAGTATAACAATCTGACTCTAGTCTGGTCAACATTATTGCATATGTTAAACATTGTCAAATTCCATCAGTTTGTTCCAAAGATATTGAGCGGAAACAAAATTTTGACAACAAAGAGCCATAAAAATGTTGTAAATTTGTCAAAATTGAAGCATAACAAACCCATCATATATCTAGTCAACATCAACATATATGTATGATTTGATGTAATTACATCAATTTATTATCAAGATATTAAGCAGAAACTAAATTCAGCGGATTATCAAAGGGCCAATATGCTGATGAAAATTTGTGAAAATTGACAAGTATCGATCCCAACCTAGATCCAGTTAAGGTAAATTCACATGCAAAATTTGATCCAGAGGAAATGAAAGTTTGACAATAGCAAAGGGCCATAACTGTTGTAAGTTTGGATAAATGAGACCAAACAATCCCAACCTAGGTCTGGTAAAGGTCAATGTATACGCAAAATTTGATCAAACTCCATCAATTCATTCACAAGATATTGAGCAGAAATGAAGTTTTGACAACAACCAAGGGCCATAATCATTATGCTTTTAGGAGAAGCATACACCTTCAAGGGAGGCAACTCTTTCTAATCGCTTTGGCTCCCTTCTGAGAAGGGGTCCACTCTAAAAGAAGATATTTCCTTCAAGGGGAGCAAATTCTCTCCTTTTAGAATAGACCCCTTTTCAGAAGGGACTTGTTATGATGGAAAGCAAACAGGAAGTCACAAAAGTTGTCTCCCTTGTTAAAAAATCTACCAAGTACAGGAATTCTTCTTAAAAGCATTGAAGCGTAGGATGTTTTTCTCACCTGCTGTGCTGTCTTTAAACACAACATCAGATATCTCGAACAGTTTAAGCGGTAGTGGCATATTCTTGTTGTGGAAAATTGTCTTCAGAACTCCAGGCAATAAGGCTGTTCTTGCAACCTGGAAGAGCGGGTCAGTCAGAATCTTAACCCATTGAAGACTGGAGATCCCTAAACAGGTAACTGGCAAACAGGGCAGACCCAGATCAGATGTGGCATCTGATCAGGGTCTCCACTGTTTGTAAATAGTTCAAATATTTTTCTTTCAGAATATCTACATCATACTGCCTGACATACCTAAAATTGGAAATGGACTCTTCCGATCTATGGTGTGGTTGAATTTATTCAGTCTTTAATGGATTAAGAAACCATGCATCACATCAAATAGAGATTATCACTTTCTTTTCATCAAAAAAAAATCAGTATACCTAAGCATTTGGACAGACAAGGCTGAACAAACCGATCAGATGCTGCTGCTTGTCATTCATTCAGCAATTCTAAGACAAATCAACTGGTAGTAAAATGGTCTCCTTTTAGAATCTACAATCAAACCTCAATAGCTCAAACAATGATGGCTCGTTTACCATGGCTAATTCAAACTCATTTTTGAGTCCCTATGAAATTCTGCTGAAAACACCAGAAAACAAATATTTCAGGGCCCAGCTGTTCAAAGTGTCATTAGCTTAACGAGCTCGTTAAGGGTCATTTCGTTAACTGTTTTAGCAGATTCAATATACAATATGCTGATATTTTTTGCTGAAAAAATGTGAGTAGCTGCAAAAGCTACTCACATTTCTACAGCAAAAAATTTCAGCATATTTGCGTATCACTATGTAAATTTTAATGAATCGTTAACTAACGACATCGTTAGCTTTGAACAACAGGGCCCAGGATTGTTTTTATTGAATCATACATTGTATGTTGTGTGCACTCAGAACTGCCTCACTGAGGTGATTCTAATGAGTACACTCAACATACAATTACAGTGTAGAAGATTGAAAAGATTTCCCTAAATTGCCATTTGCTTTCTGACCTGGCGCCATGATTAACCCTCAGTGGCTAGAAATACCTATATCTCAAACAAATTTCTATGCTCCCAAAGACGTTCAAGCCATTGAAGTTTGACTGTATTTAACTTCACTACAGCTGGTGTTAGTGCCATATGGCAGCTGTAAAACATCTCCCGGTGCTTCACTACAGTGTCTTTTAGATTTTCTGGTCATTTGTGATCACTAAGCCCATTCCCCTTATTGAGTTTGTTAAAGATAGATGAATCAGCTATTGATGTGTCACCATGGGTGGAATATGTAAAATTTATGGAGTACATAATAAATGATTGAAAAATCACCAAAAATGCATACAGCTCTAACACCGATGGCCTGTTTGCCATGGTTAATTCGAACTCATTTTCAAGTTCCAACGAAATTCTTCCGATAAATTAAGAAAACAGATATCTAGGGAAATTTTCTTACTTTATCACAAAATTGTATGTTGTGTGTACTCATTAGAATTGCCTCATCAAGGCAATTCTAATGAGTACATACAACATACCATTATTGTATAGCAGATAAAAAAAATTACCCTAAATTAACACCATTTGCTTCCTAACATGGCGTCATGATTAACCCTCAGTGGCTCAAACTACCCATTTCTCAAACAAATTTGCAAGGCCCCAAAGATGTTTGAGCCATTGAGGTCTTACTGTATTTATGATGGTCTGCACAATACTTACTGGTCTTGGGGATGGAGTTGTTGTGTGAAATCTAGCACTGAAATCCAGGCAAACAAAAGATTCCAGTCTTTTAAAATAACTTAGCCCATTCCAAGATCTTTGAAAATTTAAATGAGGGGCACTGTTGAGTCCTAATTAGTCAAAACTAGCTTGTCTGGCCCAGAGAAATTTTGACACTTCAGCTACTCTCTTTTTTTCCATGTGTGTCCATTCTTCTCAAGGGTCATCCTTTTAGACCCATTTTATCTTCACTATAGCTGGTGTTACTGCTGTATGGAAGCTGTAAAAACATCTCCCTGTTCATCACTATTGTAAAGTTTATATTTTCTGCTCCTTTGTGAATACACACAACCCTTTTTATACCGACACTCGATACAATGACAAAATTCTTTATAATGACAACTTGACAATCATGAAACCTTCCCTTAACAGGTAACAATTAGTCACAAACTATGCAAGAGTATTGTATTTAATACTTTAAAGAAACATATGTTTGGGACATTTATTAGAATTGCCTCAGTAAGGCAATTCTAACAGATATCCAAAACATATGTTCTATGAGGAAATAAGAACAGAACAAGACCTTTCTTCCATATCAATCTGCTCATTAAGTACTCTGTACAACAGCAAATTAATTTTAATGGCAACGTCTTTGGGAACGAATGCTGTCCTTGTAATGAAGTTTCACTGTATTAAGCCTGTTTTGGGATATTTCAAAATTTACATGAGTGCAACTGTTGAAACCCAACTGGCTGAAACTACTTAGTTTGGTGAAGAAAGTTAACACTTTAGTTTGTTTGTTTGTTGTTGTTTTTTTTTTCATTTTTTTTTTTTGGTGTGCTGTTTCTTTGTTAAAAAGGGGCATTCCTTATAGAATCTATTCTAAAGTTTTCCAGCAAAGATAGAAATATTAATATAAAGGTACAAACCTGAAACTCGAGAGTTTTTGGATTGGCAATATGTACAGCATTTGCATCTTTAATGTTCTTCCTCATTTTATCAGCGATATCATCCCTTGAGCACTGCAAAATAATAACATCACTGAGACTAGGATAAAAGTGTCCAACCAGCCCAGCCTGCACATCCATTCAGCCCAGGGATCACTTTGGCACCTACACAGTCGACGAGGGCCTCTGCAGTTTTAAAACAACATTATCCCACTGGAGACTTTTTAAGGAGAACTGATACATTTTCAGGGTAGACAACTGTTTCAAAATTGTTTTGCCTCCCTTCTGAAAAGGGCTCTACTCTAAAAGGAAAGAATTTGCTCCTCAAGGGAGCAAATTCTTTCCTTCTAGAATAGATCCCACCCCAACCCCCATGCCACCAGGAGAGCAAATTCTTTCCTTTTAGAATAGACCTTATTTTAAGAAGGATTTTCCAGTGCAGGAAAGCAAACAGGAAGTCACAAAAGTTGTCTCCCTTGTAAATAATGGTGGAAAATCTTCCAAGTGTATTCAGTCCACTTGAGTAAATAAAGAAAAAAAAGTTGCAGTCACTGAGGCTGGTTTATTTTTCTTATTTCTCCTTACAAACGTGTTGTGGGTACTTACTGGAATCACCTAAGTATGAAAATTCCAATAAATACCATAATGCATGTTTTTGAGGAGAAAATGAACAAGAGGCTCACAGGACACAACTTGCTCACCTCATTGCCACTGCATATATGCAGTGGCAATGAGGTGAGCAGGTTGTGTCTTGTGAGCCTCTTGTTCATTTTCTCCTCAAAAACATGCATTATGGTATTTATTGGAATTTTTATACTTAGGTGATTCCAGTAAGTATGCCACGCAACATTTTTTTCAGTATTGCCACAGCAACTAATCAAACCAGATGATGGTCTTTGATAATAAAAAGGTCAAAGGTCAATCAAGGATCACTGTTTGAACAAACTTGGTATTAGTAATCCTCATGTCCCCATTGCTATACACTAATATTCAGCTTCAAAGCTTTGTTCTTGAGATGAAGACTTTTAAGTAGTTTTTAACATAAATTGGCATTGCAGACATCTTGGTTAAAGGAGATAGCCTACTGAAACCAACTCTCAGTCAGCAAAGCTCCATATGAAATATGGTAAAAATTGGCCATGGAGTTTCAAAAATATCACAATTTGATATAGGTATAATTTCAATTCAAAAGGCTTACAATTATTTAGCACAATTTTATCGGCCTAGAGCAATTTGAAAATGAAATTTTGCTTCAATAAATCCAATGAGCTTGAATCCCGGAACTATTTTCTTCAAGCAAAATTCTAAAATAAGCTACTTTACTAATATTTTCAATGTCAATCATATATGACCTAGTTGGAATTATAAGAAACAAATTTAATTCTATGGATTTTATCAATGTGTAAATGCCACTCACAACTTAACCCATCTAAGCCTAGCCTCCCATAAAAAGGACATTGGCAAACAGTATAGACCCAGATCAGACACAACAGAATGCAGTGTCTGATCAGGGTCTACTCTGTTTGCATTACATACATGGATTTCTATAAAACATGGTTATAATAAAAAGTAACCAGACTCCCCTTCTACTGGAAATGGGCCTATCTGAAGAGATGAGGTAGATATCTGAAGAGATGAGGTAGAAGAGTTCACTCAGCATAAATGGGTTGACATAAAGCCCTTCAGTCTTTATTCAGTTTGTGAGTGATTCACTGGTATTTTCATATCAATAAAATCCACAAAATTTAAACTCATTTCTATACTATAGTCTAAGAGCATGGGCAGGTAACTTCTGGAGGATAAAATCTTGACTATAAATGGAAGGTTTTGCTACTTCAATCATATACTGTATTTAGTTCGCACATCTGCCTTTAATACAGTTTGAGAAAATGATTTTTCAATATCTTCCCTATACAAATTTACGGGGATTCAAATTTCACCTTCCCTAAAAGGTCAAAGGTCAACCTTGGATCATCATTTGAATGAACTGGAAGAACTCCCATCTGTGATTTTATATACCAATACTCAGCTTCAAAGCTTTCTTGGTTCCAATGAAGATTTTTGTGTGCTTTTTACTATATAGAAGCAAAGCGGCCATCTTGGTCAACCAAGTCTCACCATTTGAACAAACTCTCAATATTCCATCGACAGACGGCTCCACTTGAAATATGGTAAAAACTTGTCCAGTGCTTTTACAGGAGAAGTCATTAAACAATATCAAAATTTTATATATGTATATAGCCTTGTGGCAGGGGAAGGATAGCCCCTGACGGCTCCACTTGAAATATGGTAAAAACTTGTCCAGTGCTTTTACAGGAGAAGTCATTAAACAATATCAAAATTTTATATATGTATATAGCCTTGTGGCAGGGGAAGGATAGCCCCTGTGGGATAATATCTTGACAGTGATTGACGGGGTTTGCTACTTCTATAATATATTTAAGTTTCAACATTAATCTTTAATACAATTTGGACAACATTTTAGCAATCTTTCATTTCCCCAATCCAAGATAGCTCCAAATGGTGTCATTTGATGTGAATGGATGAAGACGGACGGATGGAAAACCCGGACCGAAAGTGATCACTATAGCTCTTCCTCAGCTCTTGCTCAGGAGAGCTAAAAAACAGTTTTTAGCTCTGAAATGAGTCAAAGGCTTTAACAGTTATATGGATACTCCTTTTGTCTAGAGATGTGTTCTTAAAACCCTTGTCATGCTGAATAAATTAAGAGGCAACACCCACTTCTAATTATCAGCCAATCAGATTACTTCATCCATCTTGTGGATATAAGTTCACATACTGAATGTCAAACAGTGCAGATCCAGATCAGTTGGCTTCTTCAGAAACCAACTGATCTGGATCTACACTGTTTTCAATGGCAGGGCATATCCCGGTTCAGCAGGACTAGGATTAACATGATCAGATTTAATCAGCAGCACAATTCATTTCACACAACCCAATAAATTCAGCCTGTCTGCCTGGGTCTTTACTGTATGTTCCAGCAATCAGGTACTTTTCTGTGCCTTATCAAATAAGCAAACAGACATGTATTAAATTATTTTAAAAAGGAATCAGAAAAGTAAACATATTGGCGATTTTTTTTATCCAACTCATTTAAATTAAGGCAGTTGTGTAGGTTTGAATTGTTTCAAATTCTGTAGTAGTTACCAAAATGTGAGCACATTATTTACTCTTACTTAGACAGGCCTGAGCAAACAGTGCAGAACTGATCAGTAGAACATGGCATCTAGTGTCTACACCATTTGCCAGTGACTCAGTAGTTTTAAACATATCAACAAGGAGTTAAAATTTTAAGACAAGTATAGGAGGGAGTTAAGTTGTCTGAATATTTCGCATGAATAATTTATAACAATTAATTAGCATTTTTAAAAGTTCATCCTGACTTGACCTTTGCCAGCGAAATGTAGCAATTTGAGCTGCTTGACTGATTTTCAATCAACTTTGTTTTCAATAAACATTATATTATTGTAAGATCGTTTATCTCAAATACTCATATCAGTTTTTCTAGGAATTTACTTTTTCTTTCCTTCTTTCTTTGTTACATTTAACCCATTGTAGTCTGGAGACCCCTAAAAGGGTAACTGGCAAACAGTGCAGACCCAGATCAGATGCCGCAGAATGTGGCATCTGATCAGGGTCTCCACTGTTTGCAAACAGTTTAGCCAGTTTTCTCTAGGAATATCTATATCTCAAAGCCTGACATACCTAAAACTGAAATTGGACCTCTTCCCATATATATAGTGTGGGTGAGTCTATTCAGTCTACAATGGGTTAAATGAAAAGAAAACACTTACTAAAGAGAAAGTCAGTACTTCCGTGAAGCCAGCAGCAGCTGTTTCATGGCGTAGTAAATCTGTCAACTTGTTTAGTGAAAACTGAAAATATACAACACAGTAAATAAATGCCTAATGAGTACCATATTTACCCTAAACATTTGGACAGACAGGCCTGAGCGAACAGTATAGACCAGATCAGACCCCACTGACCACAGCATCTGGTAAGGGTCTAGTCTTTTTTTTTTTTTTTTTTTTCTATGCTGTCTTTTGTTTTTTTTTTGTTGTTTTTTTTTCTTTGAGTTGGAGTTTTACGGGCCAGTCAACACTATGCTGAAATTGTCAGCTTACCTAACCACACTTTTAATAGGAAAGCTTAGTCCTCTAAGCGGTTAACAAGTACTTGTGCACATTCTTTCGCCAGAAACTGACAACTGCCCTTCTTGAATCAGTGGATGGGGGAGAATGACCGTAGAAAATATTTCATGATCAATCTCTACACAAAAATGTTACTGGAACCATCAGGGATTGAACCCGCAACCTTCTGACCACCAGTCCAATGCCCATTCATTGAAGCTGACAAGGCCAGTCTATGCTGTTTGTCACTCATCCAGTCATGTTTAAAAATATCAACAGGTAGTGAAAATATTTTTTTGTTATTTTATGACAAGAATGGTTAGTTAACTAGGGTATGTTACCATAAATAGCTTAAGATGGATAGTAGAAACTAACAGGGAACATAGCTCAACACGAGAAAATATACATGTACACCAAGCCAAGACTGGAATCTGATCAGCCTGCACATTTGCAGAGAGTTTTTGCTAGACACTGTGTGGATAATCAAGGATCCAAGACAGAAAGAGAAGACTGATCAGACATGTGCAGGCTGCTCAAAGTCCTCACAGGGTGTATGTGTCATAAGATACATTTTCACATGTTCAGGCCCACACAACTTGTCCGTAGTTTAAAGAAGGGAAGTAACTAATGTAGCTCTTTATAAGATGTTTTTTTCAATCCAATATATTAATAATTTTCTTATTTCTAAACAAAAACATATGTTGTGGGTACTCATTAGAAGCCCCTCAGCGAGGCACTTCTAATGAGTACCCACAACATGTTTAGGTAGAGAAATGAGAAAAAAAAATTACCTGATACCCACTCTTACCTAGCCCTATGTAATTATTACTAGAAAATGATGCCCCCTCTGAAAGACAATCGCATAACTCTAGATAAGGTTCTTGCTTCAACCAAAAGTATTTGTTATTTTTCTTATTTCTAAACAAAAACGTATGTTGTGGGTACTCATTAGAAGTGACTCAGTGAGGCACTTCTAATGAGTACCCACAACATGTTTTCAAGGAGAAATCAGAAAAAAATTCACCAGATAACCCCTCTTGTCTAGGGCTATGAATCACCTATCCAGTTCAAGTGGTTCAAAAGTTGAAAAAAGCCAAAGGCTGTCAACAATGACAATAGACCTAAGGGCCCAAATTGATTCCCCTGAAATACCATATTTACCCTAAGTATTCGGACAGAGAGAGCAAATGGTGTAGACCAAGATCAGAGGTCACATAATATGTCTTCTTGCACATCAGATATTGAGGAAATCTGGGATTTAACCCTGGGATAGAAATTCTTATCCTACCCAGGTTAAGATAAAAATCTAGAATTCTCAAGCGTTTGATATGCACTGGTTGTAATGGACGTCACTTACGCTATCGTTAAGGTTTACGTCCTTAAGGTTTTTCATTCTGAAATCTAGAGGTTCATTTATGTTTTGACCAACTGAGTTGTCTCTCGCACAGATTCTTGTCAGGGTTTACATTTTTTTCAATTTTTTTAACTAAAAATAGATTCTTAATAAAATCAGGTCTCAAATTCTCATTCTTTTGTGTGTATTTTTGTTTTCCAAGGCAACCATTTAAATGTCTATTTCAACAGGAATACTGCATTTATTCAGGGCCTCGTTCAAAGAATTGTTAGCTTAATGAGCTTGTTAATGTAAATACATTGATATTTTTGCTGCAAAAATGTGAGCAGCTTTTGCGATGCAAAAGCTACTCACATTTTTTCGGCAAAAAATATCAATGTATTTGCCATATTTCAAGACAGAAATTTTAACATCACATTAGCTAACAATGTTGTTAAGTTTTGAATAACTGGGCCAAGATTGGTAGAAAATTCCATAGCTCCTGATAAACGTTTTTCGCATTTATCTTGGTGAGGCACCTCTAATGAAAACCACGTTTTCATGTAGAAATAAATAACAGCTGTTACAAGACAGCATAACTTGCCTGAACTGACTTTGTCTCTGAAAACTTTAACCAAAAATTTTAACATAATTTTTTTCCAAGTCCATGACCTTGACTTCACTCATGTAGATCTGGATAGTATAGCACAGAACTTCAGGGCCCAGTTGTTCAAACATCGTCAGCTTAACGAGCTCATTAAGGGTCATTTCGTTAACTGTTTTAGCGGATTCAATATACAATATTCTGATATGTTTTGCTGAAAAAATGTGAATAGCTTTTGCACTGCAAAAGCTACTCACATTTTTTCAGCAAAAAATTCCAGCATATTTGCCTATCACTCGATGAAAATTTTAACGAATCTTTAACTTACGACGTCTTTAGCTTTGAACAACTGGGCCCAGGCCAGTATCTAACATCAGGGCAAGTATGAACTACTTCCATGCAGAGGTTCAGCGGATATAGCCTTTTAAAAACTTTACAAGAAACTTTTACCAATGCCAAAACCTTGGTGACTACTATAACTCCAAATGTACTTTTTTTACAGGTCAGCTAAAAAGTACACCACAACCTCTTTATAACACTATTGTTGGGGTCCATAGCATAAACCGTGTTAGTTAAACAACCGTGTTATATCCAAACAAAAATGTATAGATTATATTGAAAAATGACCATTTATGGTCATTTTTCAATATAATCTATACATTTTTGGATCCATCTTTGAACTGTGTCTTATCCAAAACCATGTTATAACAAACCATGTTATACAGAGGTTGAAGTGTATTAATACATTTTGGTTGAAAGAAAGGGCCATATCTTGAGCTATGATATCTTCTGATTGAAGATAAAGAAGGTGGATTTGGAGGACTCAGAATGCATACAGTAAATGTCCTAAAATTTGGAACAACAATTAGTCTGACCAAATGACATATGCAAACAGTGCAGACCCAGTTCAGATTGCTCCTGGCTACACTGTTTGCCATTCCACTAAGTATTTTAAGCAACAACTGCATAAAAATCAAAATATAGGCCAAAATAGTATGAAGTAAAGTGTTCAAAATTTCAGGACATTTACCTTAAGCCAGTTTACATGAACCAAAAGACAACAGCCACATTCTCTCATAAACAAAAATACTACCTGATCAGCTATGGTGTTGGTATTCGGTATGGTCTTTGTAAGATTATTATATCCGTATGCAATAGCTACATCTTCAACTATATCACAGGCATGCATCACATCTGAAAACTGTTAAGGAAAAATAGACATGTGTGAAAATTATCATATGCAAACAGCTGGGCCAGCTGAGGGCCCTTGTTTGTGTTGAGGTTTAAGGGCCCAGTCAATCCATTAGGGTCAAGTTGAGCTTGGTCAATTTATCTAACCACACTTTCTTCTGGGCAAGCTTAGTCCTCTGAGCAGTTAACCAGTACTTGTGCACATAATTTCGCCAGAAACTGACAAGTGCCCTTCTTGAATCAGTGGAAGGGAGAGAATGACCACAGAAAATATTTCATGATCAATGTCCACGAAAGAATGTTGCCGGATCCAGCGAGGATTGAACCCGTGACCTCCTAGCTGGCCAAATGGGTGAAGTATTACCTTTCATTTACACTTATCACAGCTGTTCCACTCTTGCTATAGTCGAAGTATCAACAAAAGCTGTCACACAACAGCAAAGCTTATCTGAATGGCAGCTTGTATGTCAATGGTGCAATTATATTAGCAAACAATTTCATGGTCAAGCAAGAAATTTTCCTATTTCTTTGCTGGACAAAAGGGACATTTTCTCATGTCAAGGTTCATATAATTTTAAGATGAATATACTTTCAGGGGAGACAACCCTGTTTCCCTCCCTTCTGATAAAAGGACTACTCTAAAAGAAAAGAATTTGCTCCCAAGGGGAGCAAATTCCTGTCTTTTCAAGTAGTCCCTTTTTCAAAAGGGACTTGCATTGGTATGCTGGAATGCTAACAAGAAGTCACAATAATTATCTCCATTGTACAAAATGGTGATCAATCTAGAGGGTGCCAAAATTATATGCACATCTTCATATTATAGGAAAAAAAAAAAAAACTGCAAATTTTAAAAAAAATCTGACAAAAGGTGTAAGAGTTGTTGACACAAAATTTGGGACAGAAAGATGGCTGCACAAGTTGAGAAAAACTGAGACTGGAAGGAGAAATGCAGACACTGACACATTCAGATGGATGAGGGTCATTTGTGTAGTCCCCCTCCTCCTTGTGACAATAATACAGAGAACTGAGATCTTTTAAGGTGACATGAAAACATATACAATGTGTTATGTCAGTACACCAAAAAATCAAACATTTCTACAGTAACAGTAAAGGATACCAGCTCTAGTGGGTGGCACTTCTACTCTCACTTTCTTGCCCTCATCAATCACTTCAGAGCTAAGATACATTCTTGTTAAGAATTTTGCCATTTCTTCACCACTTATACTGAAAGGAAATATACAAATATAGTCAATTCTCGTAATCTTGAACTCAAACAGACCAGAATGAATTTTTGATTTGAAACAACAGTACCAGTGTATATTAACCTATTGCACTGCAAAAGCTACTCACATTTTTTCAGCAAAAACATTCAGCATATTTGCGTATCACTAGATCGTTAACTAACCATATCGTCAGCTTTGAAAAACTGGGCCCTGAATTTTGCCCATCACTCCAAGCCTGAACAGTATCCATATGTTCATTATCATCACCGTATCTTTCCACACTGATCCTTTTTTACTTTTGGGAACATATGACAGTCACTGAGGACAAGGTGAGGTAAATTAAGGCAGGTGTGACAACACTTAGAACCAACATTTCTTTACAGCATCCCCTGCAATCTGGGCCTAGTTGTTCAAAGCATCGTTAGCTTAACGAGCTTGCTAGTGGTGAAAATGTTAACTGTTCTAATAAGTACAATATCTAATTCACTGGTATTTTTGCTGCAAAAATGTGAGTAGCTTTTGCAAAAGCTACTCACATTTTTTTCAGCAAAAATAGAAGCCCATATACCATATTTCATGATCAAAGTTTTAACGATACGTTAACTAACAACATTGTTAGTTTTCAACAACTGGGCCCTGGCAGCTGTGAACTGGAATGTTGTTCTATTGCAAAAAAACACCATCTTTAAGTTTGCTAAAGTGTTTTTTTTTTTACTGATGCACCCTTTTCAACAAGCTGGCAAAATATTCACCATTTATTGTTGTGTCATGTGGTAAACAATCTACAGTCAAACTTCAATGGCTAACTTATCTTTGGGACCATGGAAAATTGTTAGAGACATGGGTAGTTCGAGCCACTGAGGATTAATTATCTTGCCAGGTCAAAAGGCAAATGGGAATAATTTAAGGAAGGTTTTTTCAATCTTCTATACACTAATGGTATGTTAAGTGTAATTAGAATTGCCTCAATGAGGCAATTCTAATGAGTACACACAACAAACATTTTCATGATAAAATAGTAAAAATATCCTTAATATTTGTTTTGGAAGAATTTCCGAGGGACTCAAAAGCAAGTTCGAATTAGCCAAGATAAAACAGTCATCGGTTTTCGAGTCACTGAGGTCTTACTGTATATGTATTAAACCTTTGCTGTCCTAAAACAGAGTGGTCATAATCTTCTTGCAAGATCTAGACACTTTTAACTTTTTTATCTGCAGTGACCTTATGTATTCCACTCTGTGTTACTTCCTAATTCATTGTGGTAAAGCCAAGTTTCATCACGTGTTACTATTCTAAAGTGAAAGTCACAATTATACCTAGTTATTAGACCATAACTGTTGGTGACACAACTTACTTTATTTCAGCTGTGAGCATTTTGAGAACCCATCTTGCATACACCTTTGACATTTGTAATCGATCACATATTAGTTTTTAACCCAGAAACAGGGTCTGACTTTTCATTCAAACTTTGTTAGTTTGAAGGTGACCTGAATGAACTAGGAAGATAAGAAACACCTGCTTTAAAATATTTGACCATCATTGTAAAAATGACATTTAAATATCTACTTATGTCAAAGTCAATTTATGCTTATTTGGACAGTTTTGTTAATATTTACCCTTGTATTTTGACTCTTTATACATCAAACAACTGTTATCTCAATATAAACATTCCGGTTGCTTGGATTTTAAAGTACTGAGAGTCAACTTCATTTAAATATAGCAGGCAACTAATACTCACTTGAAGCCAACCCTTTTGTTGATGTGATCAACACTAACAACCTCATGTCTATAAGGTAACTCCTGCAAGGAAACAGAAATCAAACCAACCAGGGCCCAGTTGTTCAAAGCATTGTTAGCTTAATGAGCTCATTAGCAGTCAAAATGTTTACAGTTCTAGTAAGTATGATAACTAATTCGCAGGTATTTTTGCTGAAAAAATGTGAGTAGCTTTTGCAAATGCAAAAGCTACTCACATTTTTTCAGCAAAAATATTAGCATATATGCCATATTTAACAATACGTTAACTAATGACATTGTCTGTTTCGAACAACTGGGCCCAAAAATATACATATGCAGTACAGTAAAAGGTGGACTTCCTTGAAATTCCTCCCCCACCCCCACCCCCACCAAACACACACACACACACAGTGTATGTTACCTTTTACATGATATTTTTCTTGTTTTTCCTAGAAAACAGGATTTGACTCTTTATGCAAATTGTCTCCTTAAGAGATAATTTGCATGAAATCTCAAACCATTTTCTGGGACAAATAAGAAAAATATTTCAATACATGTATGTCAACTGCTGAAAATTTTACCTAGAGTGCTAAGGGTTAACTGAAAAGATGGGGAAGGAAGTAGTGGCTGAGACATTATGAGAAAAATTTACAAATTGAAAATTGAAATTATACAACTGAATCGATTTGCATTTTTCTTAATATAAAATATGATAAGTCTAGAGTTGTTAAATTTCCTTAATCATAATTGTAACTCCTCAAACTTCCAGAACTTCCGTATGAAAATAGGCTTAGCTTAAATGCGAGCAAGGCACAGACCTATCTGTAGTCTCTTCAAAAGTCCTTCACAGCATCACAAAAGAATGAATATCAGTATATAAAAAAATATATGTAAATCAATAATAAATAATAAAAACAAGAATATCGGTGAAACCGATGGATGCTCCCCGAACATGCAATAGTCGGAACAGGAAACATTATCCTAGATAAAGAGCGGTATACTGTGTATACTCGTGTTGGAAACTTGTTTGAAGACTGCTGCTAGCTGTTATTTAGTCATCTCCACATTTTCAAACAAAATGTATGTGTGAAATTTTTCTAAAAATTTCTAAAAATTGCCGTAGTGACCTTGACCTTGAGCCAAGGACCCTGAAAGTCAATCCATCAGCAAATGCTTGAAGACTGCTGCTAGCTGTTGTTTGAAATCATATTAAAATCCATCAGCAAAGGTAGACGGTACAGCAAATGATGACGCTATAGCGATGACAATTTTTTCTAAAAATAGCTACAGTGACCTTGACCTTGAGCCCAGGACCCTGAAAGTTGGGTCTTCTTAGAGATATTATCATACACAACATTTGTGTGAAATTATAGTAAAATCCATAAATAAATGTAGGCACTAGAGTGAAAACAATATTTTTTTCTAAAAATAGCCACAGTGACCTTGACCTTGAGCCCAGGACCCTGAAAGTCAAACATGCTCCAACATTTGTGTGAAGTTATATTTAAACTTGCTAGAGATATTATCTTCCCAACATTTGTATGAAATTATATTAAAATCCATCAATACATGTAGGCACTAGAGGGATGACAATTTATATTTCTAAAAATAACCAGTGACCTTGACCTTAACCCCAGGATCCTGAAAGTTAAACTTGCTCGAGATATTATTACACCCAATATTTGTGTGAAGTTATATTAAAATCCATCAGCAAATGACGATGCTAGAGCGATGACAAAGATTTTTTCTAAAAATAGCTGCAGTGACCTTGACATTGAGCCCAGGACACTGGAAATTGAATATGCTTGAGATGTTATCATACTTAACATTTTTGTGAAATTATATTAAAATCCATCAATAAATCAAGGCACTAGAGCAAAAACAAAGTTTTTCTGAAAATAGCCACAGTGACCTTGACCTTGAGCCCAGGACCCTGAATGTCGAACATCCTCAAGATATTTAAAAGCTGCAGTGACCTTGACATTGAGCCCAGGACACTGGAAATTGAAATTGCTTGAGATGTTATCATACTCAACATTTTTGTGAAATTATATTAAAATCCATCAATAAATCTAGGCACTAGAGCAAAAACAAAGTTTTTCTAAAAATAGCCACAGTGACCTTGACCTTGAGCCCAGGACCCTGAATGTCAAACATGCTCAAGATATTATCATACCCAACATTTGTTTGAAGTTATATCAAAATCCATCAATAAATGTAGGCACTAGAGTGTTGACAAATTCTTTTCTAAAAATAGCCAGTGACCTTACACTGCAGCTTTAAACAAAGTAGCATGACTCTGTGACAAATCATCTAACCAGAAAGATTGAACAATATGCGCATCCCCTATTGCTGCTTAAGATTCCATTAAAATTTCGTTGAATTTCTGCCAGTATTTGCTAAGAATTTGCGTGGACACGAACAGTACCCTATATATTCATGCAGAACTCATCAAAGGGCAATAACTCTTGGAAAAATCATCGAACCAGAACACGCAGGTGATATGCACATCCACCTTCCATACTTAATATTCCCATGAAGTTTCAATGAAATCCGACTAGTAGTTTCCGAGAATTCGCGTGGACACGAACAGTACCCTATATATTCATGCAGAACTCATCAAAGGGCAATAACTCTTGGAAAAATCATCGAACCAGAACACGCAGGTGATATGCGCATCCACCTTTGATACTTAATATTCCCATGAAGTTTCATTGAAATCCGACAAGCAGTTTCCGAGAATTTGCGTGGACAAGAGCGGGACGGACGCACGGACGCACGGACGCACGGACGAAGCGGCGACTATATGCTCCCCCGAAATTCTTCGGGGAGCATAATAATAATCAGCAAAATATGTTCTTGACACTTATTGACACTCATTTCTTGTCACTTCGTGGCGCTTATTAATGAGACCCAAATTTTGTTAATAGCAGTATAATCAAGTCCGTCCCAGTCAGTTCTGCCAACTTCCAGTGACAACTGCCAGCAAGTAAAAGGAAGAAAATTGGTCAGAGCGATTTCTGCCTAAAGTATATATCATTGTATTTTACTTTTCCTTGATCATATTCTCTACGGTAGAGTTCACTTCATGACGTGCATCACGTCGCGAGCTGTGCTCACTATTAATTGTGTCCTTTAAGGTATAGGATAGTTCCTGAGAAATTCCTCATACTTACAAATTTCCTGTTTTCAGCAAAGCCTTACCAAATGACATGGTTTTCTTATTTTTCACAGAAAAAAACTGAGCCTGAGATGACATTATAACAATCTCCATTGTCATATCAGATTTTCAGAGAAAAATAAGAAAAAAATATTTATTAAAATACCATTTACTTATATACAAACTTGTTTCTTTAGTTTGAGTTTATGGCACTTGTCAACACTGCTTAAGTCATGGCAAGTCAATCAGTTAACCTACTCACACTTTTCCCCGGCAGGTTTAATTCTCCAGTTTCACCAGTAACAGACAATTGCCCTTCTTGAATCAGGGGAAGGGAAGAATGACTCCATGGCATGAGCTGGTATTCAAACTAGCTACCTCTGGATCAGTTGTCAGAGGTGCCACCGACTGCACTATGGAGCCTGGCTCTATATTTAAATTTTGCAGATTAAGTTTAAAAGCTGTTTTTTGCTAATACTTACAGGGTACACAACAGTGGTGCCATCTGGTTGTATAACTTCTGCTCTTTCAATACTGAAACATAATACAGCTACTGTACATGACGTCACAGGTGAGTTCAACGTTACTTCCATTACTTGGAAGTCAAAACATTACATAAGTATAGGCCGACCCAACTGACTTGTCACTTTGACCTTTTGATTACAATATTTATACAGGAAGTATAATATTAACCACTGTCCAGCTGAACCCAGATATACCCTGCCTTTGC
The DNA here is from genome assembly GCA_964016985.1 of Anodontia alba. NCBI lineage: Eukaryota > Metazoa > Mollusca > Bivalvia > Lucinida > Lucinidae > Anodontia > Anodontia alba. Next base: position 24,255,917 of record OZ024836.1, on the reverse strand, counting down.
AAGCAGTGTAGATCAAGATCAGTTGGCTTCTTCAGAAGCCAACTGATCTGGATCTGCATTGTCTGTCATTATCTGGTTGGCTTCTGAAAAGTCAACTGATCTGGATCTGCACTGTTTGTCATTCAGTATTTGAATCTATATCAACAAACTGGATCAAGTAAACTGATTGGCTTAAAATTAGAAATGGGCATGGCATCTTAATTTATTCAGCATGACAAGGGTTAACATGTATTGCCTGTAAAGGTAAACGAATAGCTGTCTCATGTAGAATGCAGGTTTTTCTGACTGTCATGCCTAAATTGTACAATGGACATATACTTATGATAACTAAATGTTAAGGTTAAAGCGATATGTCAATTTGATTGGCCTATATACTGTAAGGATATGGAAATGTGCAACTGAAACAATTTATTTGATGTAAAAAAAAAAAAAAAGAAAAAAGAAAAAAAAAAAAAAAAAACAGTCTAACTAACAGACACTAATACATTATAAAAGACTTTGAACAGACTTTGGAAAACGAGTAAAAAAAAACATTACCATAAGATTTTCATTTTCCTTCATTTAACTCTTTGCATGCTGGGAAATTTTGCATGCTTCTGAGTCATCTGTGGATTATTTTTTTCTAAATTAACTTTATCAGGCCCGACTTCTTGTCAGGCCTGATCTGGGGCCAAACTATTTGCAAAGGGGTTATCAACAGACGACAAAAGTCGCCACTAGCAGGTAAAGAGTTAAAAACATATAATAACAGAAAACAAAATGTCATACAACAACTAGAAATACCATCCGATGTGAAAATAATGCATTTTAACTCCTCCCACACAAAACACTGGAAGAGCTGAATTTCAATTTAAGGTTTGTCAGGCTATTTGATTTAGATATTCCTAGAGAAAAATTGCTGAACTATTTATAAACAGTGGAGATCCTGATCAGACACTCTGCCTTCTGCACTGTCTGCCAATTACCCTTTTTGGGTTCTCTAGACTAAAATGTGTTAATAGGCCATAACTGGCAGTTGATGGCCAATAATATACATGTAAAGTTAATTAGTGATGATATCAGTCCAATTCATGTATAGATCATGCAATAAGTAAAAATGCTCTGTGCTGTTGTTGTTGTGTTGATGTTTTACATTCCAGTCAGTTATTGCAGTCATGTAAAAATACTGCTTCCAAATTTGAGGAAGTAACTTTTACCTGACCTGAGATGAATGACAAACCCAAGTCCTGACTAAAGTTACTAGGAGATCTGCTGCACAGGCACCAGAAAGCCTATATATTTAGTGAGCCTTGATGAGCATATACGTTGTGTCGACTCATTAGAAGTTTTAACTCTTCTCTTGCTGAACATGACATGCCTTGTCTTAGCAAACAGTGTAGATCCAGATCAGTTGCCTTCTTCAGAAGCCAACTGATCTGGATCTGCACTGTTTGTCATTAAATATGTGAATTTCTAACAAAAACCCAGATCAAGTAATCTGATTGGCTGGAAATTAGTAGTGGGCATGGCATCTTAATTTATTCAGCATGAGAAGGGTTAACAATTTTTGCACCCACTATACTTTGATTTTACTGCAGCAATGTCAGAAAATGTACCTTTGGACATGTGCACCTAGCTAAGATTCAGATAAGCCTGCACATTGCAAAGTCTGCCCAGAATCTTCATTGGGCACATTTTGGATTGCACAAGATGCAAAGTTTCTTCATGCATGCAGACAATGAAGACTGATCAGACTACACTGATACCAGGCTGATTTGAGTCTTCGTTGAGCGCATGGAAGACGGTATGTTTTCTCCGATTGCGGCTCAGTTAGTGAAACATGGACTTTAATTACTTTTCCAAGAAAATTGGGCTTGGCATTACATTCGAGCAAACTACTGAATAAGGACAACTTGAATAAAAAGTCAACCAAATTTTCAGAAGAAAGTAAAAAAAAACTTTTTAAAACATTATCTGTTAATATAACTAGAAAAACCCCTAACGGCATTATGGACGGGTTTTTACAAGACGAAAAATGTGAGAGTTGTCTCTCTTGCACGTGACATGCCTACTGGTCCTCCTCCTCATCCCTACCAAATATAAAAGCAATTCACTGAAGAATAAAGGTAACATACAACTCTGAAAAAAGGTCAACCAAAAGGTTAACCTGGGACGACGCCCACCCGTCCGGACATTGCTATTTTAAAGGATGGATTTTTTTGAAAAACCCGTCCAAAAAAGCAGCTTATAAGGAATAATTGCCCTAGTCTGAAACTAGCTACCATGCTAACTTACACAAATGGTTCATCACAGTACACACTAAACATGGAGACAATAGTATCTAGGGTAATTTTTGCCTTCGTTAGATCTGTTGCTGTACATTCAATGAACACGTTCTTTGTGCTGGTGGTGATTTTAGTATGTTCTCCTGAAATGACCATAAAAATACACATGAACAATATATGAAGTTATATTTAAACAAAATGGATACACTTTCAGGAGAGATAACTCTTTATCAAAATTGTTTTGTTTACCCATGGAAGTGAATTGTTTCCCTTTAGATTGAACCTATCTTCAAAAGGGATTTGGTTTGTAGGAACAGGAAGTAACAAATGGGCAGAAAATCTGCCAGTGCCCAGTTGTTCAAAACTTACCGAAGTTGTTAGCTAACATGACATTAAAATTTCTATCTTGAACTATGGCAAACACACAGACAGTTTTTGCTGTAAATATGTGAGTAGCTTTTGCACTGCAAAAGCTACTCACATTTTTGCAGCAAAAAAATCAATATACAGTCAAACTTGTCCTAAAAGCCACCTGTATTAAGCAATCACCTGTCTTTAAAGGCCACTATTTCAGATCCCATTAAAGGCAAATAAGTGGAAATCTACCTGGATTAAGCAAGCACCTGTCTTAAGCAACCAATTTTTGGCTTTCCCATAGGTGCTTGCTTAACACAGGTTTGACTGTATTTGAAAATACCTCAGCTACAACAGTTCATGAGTTTGACATTAACAAGCTTGTTAAGCTAACAATGCTTTGAACAATTGGGCCCAGGTGCATCCAGTTACTTTAAGTACTATATTTGCCTTAACTACTTGGACAGATCAAACTCCTAAAGAAGCTGTTTGGTAAGGTTGCGCAATGCTAAAACAAGTTTTTGGATAGGGGATATGAAGACAGTTTACATACAGCTCCAGATGAGGTGCTTTTTTTTTTCAACAAAAAACAGCCATCAGAAGAGATGGAAGATCCCCCAACCAAAAGCCAATATGGCCTTCAAAATACGGAACATGTACAGAAATTTCACTAGAATTACATTTCCCCGTCTAATCCTCTAGTACATTCTGCAAAGTATCAGCAAGACATCTGCAAGGATATATATCTCAAAAGGTGTTGCAGTGATGGGCGTCACAAGGTTTCTATTACAAAATACTGTCAGGGGAGATAACTAAAAAACTGCAGCATCCATAGTTGTGGTTCTTGTAACAACATGCCTTCACAAACCTGTGTACAATACTACCAAGGAACATCAATATATCTCCAAGAGTGTTGGAGTTATAGTTGTCACAAGATTTCTATTGCCAAATACTGTTACAGACAAACTAACTTACCACTGATTATTGGAGGCATAGAAAGAACCACACCATTTTTATCATACAGCCTAAACCCAGACAAACTAACTTACCATTCATTTTTTTAGGCATAGAAATTACTACACCATTTTTATCATATAACCTAAATCCAGACAAAATCCAGACAAAACTAAATTACCATTGATTAAAGGAGGCATAGAAAGAACCAAACCATTTTTATCATACAGCCTAAATACAGACAAACTAACTTACCATTGATTATTGGTGACACAGAAAGAACCACCCCATTTTTATCATATAGCCTTAATACAAACAAACTAACTTACTATTGATCATTACGAAAACATGCCTAGTCAAATATACTGAAAATTTTACCACCAAACAAAATGAAAATTTTCTGATAAAAATTCTGATATTTTTCGTATTTCTGTTCAAAATATAGATTGTGGGTATTCATTAGAATCGCCTTGGTGAGGCAGTTCTAATGAGTACCCACAATCTATGTTTTGAACAGAAATATGAAAAATAATGTATACCCCTGTAAACCCCCAGTTTTACTTTATAAAAGTGGGGTTTAAGGGGGCCAACATTATATAGGGATGTTTTCGTGATGTTATTGGGAGCCATTGAAAGAACCACCCCATTTTTATCATATAGCCTAAATCCAGACAAACTAACTTACCATTGATTATTGGAGGCATAGAAAGAACCACGCCATTTTTATCATAGATGACAGGATATACAGGTTTATCTTGTATGATGTGTAAATAAGGCTTCAAATGACTGTCTCCCTGCAAATGGAAAGAGGCAAATACCCACAATATACTAAAACAAAAATATAATAACAACATATGAGTTAATTACTGGAGAAACTGTCTCCCTTTCCAAAAAAAAAATAGAACATAAATAGAACTCTCTACAGCAGCCAAGAATGTGAAGACTTAAATGCAGTTGTATGGAGGTGACTGCACTGAAGAGGTAAAAACTCCACTAAGTGGAGGTTCCATGAAAGGAAGCTCCATTCATTAACAGCCTACTTCATATAAAAGCCACTTTTCTGATTTTCCAAATGCAGTACTCATAAAAATCTTCACACTGTAGAAAGTCTCAATTTTCATGGTCTCTGTAAAAGTGGGAAACTAAATATAGTGAAAACTGAGCAACTGTGTTAACCCTTGTCATGATGAGTAAATTAAGATGCCAAACCCACTTCTAACTGTCAGCCAATCAGTTTGCTTGATCAAGACTGTTGATACAAATTCAAACACTGAAAGGCAAACAGGGCAGATTCAGATTAGTTCAGAAGCCAACTGATTTGAATCTACACTGTTAAGGGAGGGCATTTCCAGGCTCAGCAGGACTCGAGTTAAGAAATAACCTATTAAAGGAAAGGAACAATAATCAACTTACTTAACATTTAGCATGCTGGATAAGACACATTGAAATTCATCTTGTTCAATGGTGCAGAACCACTTGAACAAAAAGTTAATATCCCTTCAACAGAAGACCCCATGTGAAACTGGGTGCATTTTGGATAGCCAAGGAATCAGACAGCGAGATAATCAGTGAATTGTCATACCTCTGGTGTTGGGTTTTACCACAAGCAGTGCCCCAGCAGATGTTTTTGTTTCATCAGGAAATGAACAAAATTTTTCCACCAATCAGAAAGCAGGAAAACGCATAAATATAAATAAGAATTATTTACCGAATACAACTGCATTAACTCAACAGCTGTATATTCTTGTGTTTGACCAAGTGGTTTGAATTTGATATCTGCAGGTGGCTTGGCATCATATGTAAATGGTCCTTCTATGGTGTCAAGGTCATGTGTTCCAATAGCAACCAGGGTTCTTCTCCTAAAAACAAATAAGCCACAATGTCAGGAAATGTACCTTAGCGATGATTCTGACCTGCCTACGTATTTGCAGAATTTTCACTGGGTGTATTTTGGATTGCCAAAGATGCAAAATTTCTTCATGTGGACAACAAAGACTCTGATAAGATGGATGCACATGCTGGTTTCAGTCTTCATTCAGCACACATATCAGAAAGTTAGTTTTCCCACGTTTTGGCTCAAATGGTTCAAGCCATACAACAACAAATAACAGTGCTCAAATTTGAGGGGCTTTTAACTTTACAGAGACTTGTATAAGGGAGGGTATCCGGTAAATATTTTTCTTATTTCTCCACGAAAATGTATGTTGTGGGTACTCATTAGAAGCGCCTCGGCGAGGCGCTTCTAATGAGTACCCACAACATATGTTTTCGTGGAGAAATAAGAAAAATATCAATACTTTTGTATTGAAAAACGTGCCTTAACTAGTGCTATGAGTCTTGTCCGAATACTGACATTTTTTGTGTCTCCACAACAACTTCAATATCTGCTAGAAGTATGTGCCACAGGTAAAATCTTATACATGAGCCCCTCTGTATATAAGCTATTTTGTGACTGCCTCTACAAACAGTGAAGATCCAGATTAGTTGGCTTCTTCAGAAGCAAACTGATGTGGATCTGCACTGTCTGTCATTTAGTATGTGAATTTGTATCAACCTGGATCAAGCAAACTGATTTGCTGACAATTAGTAATGGGTGTGGCATCTTAGTTATTTAGCATGACAAGGACTCAGTATTTAGTCTTAATTTATAATGTTAGTCACTTAATAGGACTTGAAACACAGCCATTTATTGCAAGGAAGATAAATTTTGACTTCCTCTTTGTTCTGCACACAAAGCCATTTCTGAAAAGGGGTCTTCTCTAAAAGGAAAGAATTTGCTCCCAAGGGGTGCAAATTCTTTCCTTTTAGAGCAGATCCTTTTCCAAAGGCAGGCAAAACAGTGAAAGTGTGTCACTTTCCCTTCAAAGGGCTATGCCATTCTGTGGACCCTAATCAAAGCATTATAAAGCAATTGCCCTGCATCTCAATAAATACTTTCCTTCTTAATAAACAAATGCACTCTGTGGAAGAAAGACGTTACAACTTCTTGGTAAAACTGCATGAAAAGAAAAAAAAAAAAAAAAAAAAAATAGAATAAACTTACCGGCAAAGATTTTGGTGCAGTTTATCTTGCAGATCTATGAAACTTTTATATCTGTCTTCAGTGAATTTGATATTTCTCAATACAGCCGCAACAGCATGTGGTCTTACTTGCTGAGTCTGAAAGCAAATCAGGAGTCAATAAGAATAGGCCTTTAGGGTGTGAGTGCACTTCAGATGTTAGAGATCCAAATAATTGCCATAACTCTTGACAAGGCGCTTTTTTCAACCAAAAAGTATCTATATTTTTCTTATTTCTCAATGAAAACATATGTTGTGGGTACTCATTAGAAGCGCCTCGCCGAGGCGCTTCTAAAGAGTACCCACAACATATGTTTTCGTTGAGAAATAAGAAAACTATTTACCTGATACCCACTCTTATCAAGACCTATGTAATGGCATTCTTTTTTCTCTTTCTGCATCACACTACCAATTTGCAATAGCCAAACAACTTTCGGAGACAGAAATATGCATCCCTGATGCTTAGAATCTTTCCAAAAAAAAAAAAAAAATGGAGCTTCTCTTAACCCATTTAAGCTGACTGGCCTCTTCTACCTTAAATCTTTGAAAAGGCCCATTTCCTGTATAGGTGGTGTCTGGTCAGTTTTTATCATTATCATGTTTTGTAGAAATTTCTGAATTTAATGCAAACAGGGTAGACCCTGATCAGACGCCGCATTCTGTGTCAGATCTGGGTCTATACTGTTTGCAATGTCCCTTTTATGGGACGCTAGGCTTAAATGGGTTAAAGGAAAGAATTTGCTCCCAGAGGGATGCCTATTGAGAAGTGAGGGAAGTATTTCCCTGGTAGCTGTACACATTCCCCTTACAATTTTGTTCTGGGCTCTCAAAAGTTTCACCAAAGATGATCTGTTGAGATTCAAAAGCTATGTTGGCTTGTTGTAGGGAGTCAGAAGTGATCTCATGTATTAAGACAACTCATGTTTCAATTCCAATAAGAAGATAATTGTGCATCTGTGTTTTGAGATATAATAACAGTGCTTGCATTAACTGTCAAAATCAGGAAGTCCCAGGACTTCCTAGCTCCAATATTTGGAAGTCCAGGTGATCAAATTTTTTCACTTATTTTCAGAAATTCAACCTGAATATTCTTAAACTCTCATTTATGGAGTAAAACTGCCATTCTTAAGCTAAATAACACATAAACTCATTCTAAAATTTTGTTATAAATGACTAAATATCTTTAAAAGTTGGGTGTCCCAGACTTCCAGGCATTAATTTTTGGAAGTGCCAGGGCAGTTTTTTGGGAGTCTCAGACTCCCAGACTTCCCTTAATGCAAGCTCTGTAGGTTATCATGATTGTCAAACAGGGTTATCTTGAGTAGGAAGGTGAAGGCATACAGAGATACCTGTAACTCACTTAAAACCTATAGTTTAATTCACAGTTTTTTATGGATACGCATTCAGGGTGGCCACACATTTTTAGCAATCAAATTCCCTGATTTTTCCCTGATTTGATTTGATTTTCCCTGATTAAAAACCTTAATATTATCGCAATGGCCCCTACTTTTAGAAGTCATATACTGATTCAAATGCTGTCAAGTGACATGTTTATACACAATGCTGTCACAATATTCTTAATTAAATGAAAATTTATCTAAAATATGATGTACATGTGCTAATTTACTTTCATGGTAGTCAAAATCAAAACTGGTAAAATATATGGCAGCTATAAAATTTGAATATTTTGACCTTACAAAGATAAGATTTTTTTTAAATTCCCTGATTTTTCCCTGATTTTCAGCAAAATTTCAAATTCTCTGATTTTTCCCTGCAGGGAAATTTTTTTACCATTTTCCCTGTTTTCCCTGTTTTCCAGAGTGCGTGGCCACCCTGGCATTTCAACATCTTGTGCAAAAATTATGAGGATCTCAATATTAAAAAATTTACCACTTTTAAATAGTTGAAAAAATAACATGAATTTACCTCAATTTCTTTAAACAGAAAATTACCAATCTATTTTTTGAATGGTATTTCAAAGCCTAATGCAGATGACCTCATAAGTGAACAGTGAAACTAATCATTTACTTGGAAATAACTGATTTGAATAATAATACACATGAAAAAATATAGAAAAAAAAATTTTATTTTTTTTTTTAATGTAGCAACAACACCTACAGTTAGTGTAAATAACAGCTCTGACTCATACTATAGTAATCTTGATAACAATATTTGATATAGCTTTCAATAAGATGTTTTGTTTTTTTTTCTAGCCTAAAAGTATTACTGTTCTGTGGGGAAGTGGGTGGTGGGCGGTCCTTGATGACATATTGCATTAGAATTAATGAGTAGTTATAATTGCATGTTTTCTGGAGTAATAAGAATATTTACAAAATGAGCACTATATACAGTATAACCTCAATGGCTCGAACACAGATGGCTCGTTTACATGGATGATTCGAACTCGTTTTTCAGTCCCTACAAAATACTTTCAACAGCTCAAGAAAACAAATATTTAGGGATATATTCTTATTTTATCGTGGAATTGTATGTTGTGTGTACTCATTAGAATTGCCTCATCGAGGCAATTCTAATGAGTACACTCAACATACAATCACTGTGTAGAAAATCGAAAAAATTTCCCCAAATTATCGCTATTTGCTTCCTGAACTGGTGCCATGATTAACCCTCAGTGGCTCGAACTACGTATGTCTCGAACAATTTTCTATGGTCCCAAAGATGTTCGAGCCATTGATGTTCGACTGTATCTTAATATTCCAGTAGTTACATCGGCAGCCCTGATATATCTAAAATAACTTACTGCTGGTAATATTTTCAGCTGCTGCATTGATCCACCTGACCTGGGTGGGACGGCCTCATACCGTGGTGCTTTTAATCTAAAATAAAAATTATCAAATAAAACACACATTATCAGATTATGGAGCCACAACACTAAAAAGCAAAACAGGCCTAGTAATTCTCTAATAACTCAAATGTTCAGATAAATCAAAAGGATATATTGCCTTTATGATCATTTCTATTCTATTCCAAGGGAAATAACCCTGACATCTGCAATGAATGAAACACATTCACCCTTTAGCTCAGTACCTAAACTCGGTACAGCAACCCTCTTTATACCGACACTTGATACAAGGACAAAATTCGTTATATTGACAATTTGACTGTCATGAAACCTTCACTTAAGAGGTAATAATTAGTCACAAATTATGCAAGAATATTGTATTTTAAAGAAAACATGTATTTTGGATATTTGTTAGAATCAGGTGATTCTAGCAAATATCCAAAACATATGCTGTATGAGGAAAGATCTTTCTTAAATCTGGGCCCAGTTGTTCAAAGCGTCGTTAGCTTAACGAGCTCGTTAAGGGTCATTTCGTTAACTGTTTTAGTGGATTCAATATACAATACTCTGATATTTTTTGCTGAAAAAATGTGAGTAGCTTTTGCACTGCAAAAGCTACTCACATTTTTTCAGCAAAAAATTTCAGCATATTTGCGTATCACTCCATGTAAATTTTAACGAATCGTTAACTAACGATGTCGTTAGCTTTGAACAACTGGGCCCTGTTTATTAAGTATTCTGTAAAACAGCAAATTCATTTTAATGGCAGCATCTTTGGGAACAAATGCTGTCATTGTAACGAGGGTTCTCGTACTTCCAATGATTGTTTGTGTTGAGGTTTTACGGCCCAGTCAACCCAATAGGATCATGTCGAGCGCGGTCAGTTTACCTAACCACACGTTTACTGGGCAGGCTTAGTCCTCTAAGCGGTTAACCAGTATTGTGCACATTCTTTCACCAGAAACTGACAACTGCCCTTCTTGAAACAGCAGAAGGGAGAGAATGGCCGTAGAAAATATTTCATGATCAATCTCCACGAAAGAATGTTGCCAACCTCGGCGGGTGTTGAACCCGCGACCTCCTGGTCTCCAGTCGGAAGGTGCATCCAACTGAGCGACCGAGGCCGGCATACTTCCAATGACTACATGTATTTAAAACACTGATTATTCAATGCCATTTTGACAAAGTCAGGCAATATGATGTACAGACCTTGAAGATTCAAGGAGTGAACTGAGCAAATGGGTCTATGCTGGACTGATGTGTCATAAGGGGAACTAAAAAATTTTGAGTAGCCAGTGTTTCAAAGGATGGCTCTGTGTAAACTTCAGGGAGTGTTTCATACTAAGAACCTATTAAATCACATTAATGTAGATAATGTGAGATATTCATTGTAGATGCTGTAAAAGCAAGAATAAAATTGCATGCATAGGTAAGCAGTCAAATGACTGTTAACCCATATCCTACTGTTTAACCCATGTCATGCTGAATAAATTAAGATGCAACGCCCACTTCTTATTTCCAGCCAATCAGATTACTTGATCAGGGTTTTTGATAGAAATTCATATATTTAATGACAAACAGTGCAGATCCAGATCAGTTGGCTTCTTCAGGGCATGTCATGTTCAGCAAGAGAAGGGTTAAGTATATTTTGGGTTTTACATCCCTTTCAAGAATATTTCATTTATATGGAGCCGATCATTCATCAAAGGTGGGCTAAAACCGGAGAACCCGGGGAAAAAACACCTGACCATCCATAAGCAGAACTTGGGTTTCTCACATGTGACCCAAGCAAGACTAGAAGCACAGCGGTGAGAAACCTTATGGATTAAGAGTCAGCTCTGCTATCCACTAGGCTATGGGGGGACCCGCAGACAGGCCTGAGCAAACAGTGTAGATCCAGGTGTGATGCCACAGAACATGGCATCTCATCAGGCTCAAAACTATTTGCCGCTCATCCAGCAATTCTTAGACATAACAATGGGTAGAAAATTGCACTTGTTAAAATTTTAGAACAAGTATGGTAAGGAGTTGAGTTGTCTGAATACTCAGGTTAAATATGGTAAATAAGGGTTAATGCCATTACCCTAACCTCTTTGAGAAGAACCTTACCTTTCCAAAAACACCAACAATGCTCTTGATATACCTTCAATACACAACAGATCATATCTGGAAAATTGAAATGATGTCGAGTGCAGTCAGTTTACCTAAGCACTTTAACTGGGCAGGCTTAGTCCTCTAAGCAGTTAACCAGTATTGTGCACATTCTTTCGCTAGAAACTGACAACTACCCTTCTTGAATCAGTGGAAGGGAGAGAATGATTGTAGAAAATATTTCATTATCAATCTCCACCAAAGAATGTTGTCGTATTTTTCTTGTTTCTCTATGAAAACATGTTGTGGTACTCATTAGAAGCATCTCATCGAGGCGCTTCTAATGAGTACCCACAATATATGTTTTTGTGGAGAAATAAGAAAAATATCAATACTTTTGGACTGAAAAAAATTATCTTATTAAAAGCTATGATTCAATGACATTTCAGTTTCAATCCTAATAACAAAACATCATCAATAATATATACATGTAATGGGTTTGTGTACAAGATCCAACACAGCTCCAGATAAGCGGGTACAGGGTAAATATTTTTTCTCATTTTTGCACAAAAACATATGTTGTGGGTTCTCATCAGAAGTACTTCACTATTTCTTCTCACTTCAGCACTAGAACAAGTGGGTACTCATTAGAAATGCATGAGGAACTGCCAATGAATATGAGAACCAACAATGTATGTTTTTGTGCACAAATGAAAGTAATAGCCATGCTTTTGTGCTGAAATGGTTGGGCACTTCTACTGCATATTTGTTTGTTTACACTGAGGTTTTACGGCCCTGTCAACCAAATGGGGACATGTTGAGTGTGGTCAGTTAACCTAACCACACTTTTACTGGATAGGCTTAGTCCTCTACGCAGTTAACCAGTACTGTGCACATTCTTTTGCCAGAAACAAAACTGCCCTTTGTGAATCAGCAGAAGGGAGAGAATGACTGTAGAAAATATTTCATGATCAATCTCCACAAAAGAATGTTGCCCATCTGGCGAGAGTCGAACCCGCAGCTTCCTAATCACCAGTCAGACACATATCCAACTTAACCACCCATGCCGGCTCACGGTGCAGTAATAAACTAGGTCAAATACGGTAAGAAAAATAACATTACTTTGGGGTGAAAATGCACCATATCTATGAACAAAGGTTCACTGCAGCCTTTGCTATTCCACAAACCCCATTGCTTGTGCCATGTCTAAAATATTTACCTGTTAGCGGGGACTTCAATTTTGTACACCACTTCCCCTGGGGTTGTCTCACCCTGTCCAACTTCATCTTCTTCCTGAATTAGTGACCAGAACATACCATTAGCTGACAAATCAGTATAGAATACAGTGGACTGTAACAACCAAATTATTTGTTTCCTATGACTTTGCCATTAGAACAAATTTGCTATTGTAAAAAATCCTTAAATATAGTGGAATGATATGTAAGAAATGACTTGCTTTGTTCTTATTTCTTCATAGAACATGTTTTGGATATTTTGTAAGTCACCTCAATGAGGACAACCTATCAAATATCTGATATAGAGGATACAATAATTGCATTATTTCTGTATAACTGTCACCTTTTGAATTAAGGTTTTGTGCCATTCAAATTACCATTATGGATCATCAATTTTGTCATTACCTGTATATCCAGTGTTGGTTTAAAGAGCGTTGAATAAAACTTGTATATATATATATATATATATATATATATATATATATATATATATATATATATATATATATATATATTTATATATATATATATATATATATGTATATATACATGTACATGTATATATATATATATATATATATATATATATATATATATATATATATATATATATATATATATATATATATATATATATATATATATATATAAATAGTGAACATAATAAGTGGTCTATAGGGTGTCATACTGCACATGGTACACAAACAGGACTGTTGCTAACTTTGAATCATAATGAGCAAAATTTATGTGATGGTGTTTACAGATATTTCAATATATGGGCATGATGGCCATCTTGGATAACAGTTCTCAAAACATTTACACTTAATTTGTGTCAAGGACGATCTATATGAAATTTGAATCACAACTGTCCTAGATGAGGACTGATTATAAAAGACATTATGGCAGCCACCTTGCAAATCTGAAAGATCTTGGCCAAGGGATACTCCATAGGTAACTAGAGCAACGGGCTGTGCAATTTACGAGAAAAGGTCATGTAAAGCTTATTTTACAATATACATGTACAATGTACAGCCATGGTGCCTGACATGTCCCGGAAGCCATTTCCTAATATTTTTCTTAACATTGAAAGATATTATCCTAAGGACATTTTATAAGCAATCAGAGCTCAATCAATCTTGTAGTTTCAGAGAAGTAGTTTAAAAGTTTTAACACATATGGTTTCAACTGCCATCTAAAATGCTTGTTCTGAATAATTTTCACAATTATGAAAGTTCTTCTCCCAAAGCTTGAGCACACACAACTGGTAACAACTGGCAAAGCTGTTTCTGCAATGGTCTATGGGGCCTTTCAGTTGCCATGGCAACCAATCAAAATTGCACATCAGGATAGTTTTATAAATTTAGATTCATCCTATCTAGATAAAAATTTCTACCAAATCAATGTGCAAATTATAAGGCTGGCACAATTAATCGGATAAACGATTAACTGATCGATAAATTCCACAAAAATGATTATCGTTACAGATTTGCTAATAATCAATCATTTAATTTCTGTGTCTCTTACTTATCTACCCTTAGTATTCAGACACCTCAACTCCTTACCACACTTAATCTAAAATTTGAACAAGTTCAACTTACTACCCAACGCTGTGTCTGAAAATAGCTGGATGAATGGCAAACAGTGTAGACCCTGATGAGATGCCACACTTGCTCAGGCCTGTCAGATCAAATACATGCAGTAAAGTACAACATATGGTAAGAGTCATGCTCAGACAGACAGGTAAAAATATGACTAAATCTTCAGTGATTACTAATCGATTATCGATCGCATTGGTAGGATTGATAATTATCTTTTCAGCTCCGATTAGCCAGCCTTAAGCAAATTACTGGTCAGTTGACTGCAGTTCCAGAGAAAAGTCTTGGTCATGGAGGCTATCTTGGATAGAAGCTCAAGTAAGCTTAGCAGTTACCAAATCAACTCAACAAGTGCAATTATAATTCACAAAAATAAAATCATGGGTAAAAAGAGTGCATGTATAATGCTTGTAGTCTCAAAAGCCTTATAAAAATGTAGCAAAATTCTGGTATATCTGTGTTGCTTTACACTATTCCTTTGCAGAAAAAAATGTATACATGTAGCTGTGAAAGAAGAGCACATTTGTATAAATTATCCCTTGTCATGCTGAATAAATTAAGCTGCCACACCTGTGTCTAATTTTCAGCCAATCAAATTACTTGATCCAGATTGCTGACATAAATTCACATACTGAATGACAAGCAGTGCAGATCCAGATCTCTGGCTTTCTCTGGATCTACACTGTTTGCAAAGGCTGCAAAGGCGGGGCCTATCTGGGTTCAGCAGGACTTGGGTTAAAATGAGGTTATAAAGAATTCTGCTGTTTATAAATAATGAATGCCATTATAAAGAGAATTGACTGCATTTCAGTCCTGTTTATTTCATCAATTATCAACAGTTGCAGGGTTCAAATTTAACTTTTTTGACAGCTTGCTAAAATTGGCTAGTAGCATTATTTTTTACTTGCTAAATCTTTCAGCCAACTTGCTTTTTCACACTTATAAACACTATTAAATATGGCTTTAAACCTTAGCACTCTGGGTAAAAATTTCAGCAGACATTTTAAAATATTTTTTTTTATTTTTCCCAGAAAACAGGTTTTGACATTACATGCAAATTGTCTCCTATGGAGACAATTTGCATGTAATGTCAAAACCTGTTTTATGGGAAAAATAAAAAAAATATCACCATTGCTTTTGGAAAAGAAATTGCAAAACTTCAGCAACAATGCCTCAGGTTCCACAATTAAAGAGAATCTTTCCAACTTGCTAGAATTAGCAAGTGATGGAAATTGCAGCTTGCTTTTTGAGGAAATTAACCAGCATTTAGCAAGTTAGCAAGTGCTAAAATTGATCCCTGTCAGTATTTCTTCTATATTACCATCCAGACTGGCTTGCCATACACAACCTATAAAAACATGCTGAAAATGGTATTTCATTCAAAGCCGATTGCACACTTATTTTTATCACTTTAAGTTTCAAAAACTACAAACCATATTAACTCTTATAATGCCAAGCAAAATCTGTAGCAGATGACATTTTTTTTTTTTTAAATAGAAAATAGGTCTTCACATCTGATGTGAAGATTCACATGAAATACATTGTATAAAGACATATTTTCCATGAAAAATAATACCAGTAAAAATATTTAAAAGTGTCATCTGCCGCAGTTGTAATTGGCGATTTGAGGGTAAATATTTACCGCTGTTTCTACTTCAAGTCCAAAGTCAAAACAGAGCTCATCAAATTCTTCAAAAGCTGAAAATAAAAGAAGATTGAGGTAAGTTTTAACAAGCAGGCATCACACGTGCCAGTGCCTGTCAGTATCATTGATTTTATTGCCAATTTTGTGACAGAGCTGTGCCATTTAAATTTGGGCAAAAAGAGGAAAAACTACAAATAATAAAATCTTCAGATTTGGGGAAAATGTAAAATAGGCAAAATAAAATCACTGAGCATTATAACAGAACTTAAGTATTACTATATGGATTACATCTATAAAGAATAACAAAGTCAATGGATTCTAAACTGTAGGTCCTGGCTAAAATAGAAGTGAAAATAAGCATGGCTTATTAGATACCCCAAGCAAGTTTATCACTGTTTTGCTTATTAGATACCCCTGTGTGGTTATCACTGTTTTTTGTTGTTGTAGTTGTTTATTTTCAGATTAATTCATCAAATACAGTCGGACAAGTTGACTTCACTGTGCATGTTATTTTGTGAAAAAAAAAAACAGCACCCAACTACTTTATGTGTATGTTTAACATGTCTGTAAGCAGTGCTTGCATTAAGGGAAGTCTGGGAGTCAGAGACTCCCAAAAATTGCCCCGTGACTTCCAAAAATCAATGCCAGGAAGTCTGGGACTCCCAACTTTTAAAGATATTTAGTCATTTATAACAAAAATTTAGAATGCATTTACGTGTTATTTAGGTTAACAATGGCAGTTTTACTCCATAATTGAGAGTTTAAGAGTATTGTGGTTGAATTTCTGAAAGTGAATGAAAAAAACTGATCACCAGGACTTCCAGATACTGGAGCTAGGAAGTCCTGGGACTTCTGACTTCCTGATTTTGACAGTTAGTGCAAGCACTGTGTAAGGCCAAATAAACAAATATGTGTGTTTAGGGTAACATGTTAGAAAACAAAAAATAATAGGGTAAGTAGGGATTTTTTTTTTACATTTTATATATATAATTATACCATCTTTTTATCAAATATATTTGGAATATGCACATACTTGACATCAAATTTTACTAAGTCTGGCTATCCTTAGATGTGTCAAAAAAGAACTGATAGAATAGCAAACTGTAGACACTGATCAAACTGCTCCTGGGTCTAATGTTTGCTCAGACCTACTTGTCCTAATATTTAGCTTACATACTTTATCTAAGTACATGTTACAGTTCAACAGGAAAAAAAAAATGCTAGGTTTCACCAGGAAAATTAGGTAGGGTAGGGTTATCCTAAACACACGTTTTTTTATAAGAGTGCTTCAACAAATACAGTGTGACAAGTTGATTCCACTGTACATGTACCATGTGCCTTCCAAATCCATTGTTTAACAAGAATTTGTTTTCTACATGAAAACAGATGTCTCCCCACTTTTAGTGTACTGCTTTATATTTTACAGTTGGTCAATATCAAAGGGCCATGACTCCAAAAACGGAAAGCTAGATTTATGGTTTGAGTGTTTTGCCATGTCTTCTCATACTATAAGATAGGGCTTAACATTTGAAATTACCTGAAATGGTTTTAAAATTAAAGAGTGAATATAAATATAAGACTGAAATCACTGTTTACAATTGAAAAAATTAAATGTTTACTCTTACATGTATGTACATGATACTGAATACTGGAACATACAATATATACAAAGATTATTTATATGAAAAGAATGACATTAATTTTATAGCAGTCTGATATAATTCCCAGGTAAAACCTTGAATAGCATTGCATTGAAAAACCTTGCCAAGGTAAAACCTTGAAAGGTATTGAACTGAAAACACTTTGTAACAGAAAACATAAAAAATAATGAAGCTGAGTGTAAAATCCCTTAGGAGAGTGACATTCACAAAAAACAGACACAGTTAGGGATTGGAATGTACTCCCTGCATCTATAATATCCTCTGCTGAAAGTTCTTAAGACCCTGTCACTAGATTCACATCACTTGTGAGATCTAGAGACTAGTTTTCCACAATCATTGACCCTGGTGAATGAATGTCTGTTGTTGTATCACCAGTAAAATATTCTGATTTTATCCCCAGTGTTCAAGCCAGGAATTTCTGTTTTTGGGGCCCAAGGGCCCCTACCCTCCAAAAAGTTGGGGACATATTAAATAATTTGGGAACAATACAATTAACAAGTATATGGAAAATGTACCTGTTGGGTTTCCACATTAACACAGGATTGTCAATAAGACATGGAGCAACAGATGATCATAAGAAATCAAGAGATTAGGCAGAGGGGTCAAGGGGCCTGCCATTTTTTTTTTTTTTTTTTTTTTTTTTGATAAGTGTTGACAATACTGTGGAGATAAAGGACAGATCTGCAATGTCAGGCGGCAAGACACTGTCACCACCAGGTCCAATGAGCTACTTGCGCAGCTTGGCATTGAGGATCTGGACCTCATTCTGAAGGAGAGAAGGCTCAGCTGGTATGGACATGTGGAATGCTACAATGGTGCAGTCCAGACAGCCTTTCACATACAGGTTGAGAGAAAGAGTGGGCCTGGGTGGCCCAAGATGGTATGGAAGCAGCTGGCAGAGAGGAATTGCAGAGAGTGGAAGCTCTTGGCTATCGAACCTCATGATAGACATACCTGCAGATCTGGTGAGAGATCTGCCCTGGCTGGGATCATATCGATCATAACCGGGACCTCCAGATTACCAGTCAGCCATGTATTTGACTGAGCCACCAAGGCTGGCAAAAGGATGCAGTAGTTTATTCTTTCTTCAATCACTAAGTTCTGTTTGAATGCAGTTAGATGGCATCTAAACCATATCAAATAAGAAAGTAATAATAAATTAAATAAATGGTTATTTAATCATACCCCACCCACAACGAAATGCACATATGGCACAAATTATCCCACTTACTGTACGTTTTCCCGAGAACCTTGAAAAGATCATCTCTTTTAATATTCACTGTCGGCATACTTTAGACGTAAGAAAACAATAAATGATGTGAAATCTGCACAGAAGTTGAGCAAAAACCTGTTCATTAGATGATGAAACCGGTACACATGTATTAGTAACAACTTCCGGGTGTACCAACGTCTCCTCCTTAGAAAGAACGTTCAGGGGGTAGTATTAAATATCGAAACGAAAGTTACTTATTCTGTTATTGGTCATACTAAACAGCGAAAAAGACTTTTTGACACCAAAAACGACCGAAAAGAAGTTTTTGATAATTCAACTTAGGACCACGATTTTAGCAAATTTAGCAGACCTCACATCCCTAGTTTCGGAGAAGAAGATTTACAGACATAAATACAAATTGTGTCATTAGTTTTTCCCTGATAGGAGACTGGACACAACAACACCTTGTATATTTTTTTTTCTGTCAATAAACGACAGACAGACAGAGGCCCAATAGGGGAATTTAATATTGGCTTACTTTTATATCTGATTCATAGGTAATATCCCTCCAAAATTAAAATTAAACATAAGAAAGCAATGGCGGATTTAGAGGGGGTTCGGTGTGTGTGTGGTGGGAGGGGAGGGGGAGGGAAAAATTGGTGGGGGCGGGGTTCCGGGACGTTTCCCCTCGAGATCGGACCACTGACTACGGAGTTAGCTGCCCTTGAGCATCTAAAAATTCTTCAATAGACTTATAATGGAAAAATGGTGTCTACATCCTAGCTCGTTCATTTTTGATCGAATCATTATTAAAGCTGCTGGTAACCAGGACAGGCATAAAAGCTAAGTCGCGTTCGGTTTTGGGCCGAATCAGATCACTCATTTTGGAGTTATTTGCCCTTGCGGGACGAAAATTTTACACTTTTGAATTTGAATATCGCTTAAGCCAGTTGGCCAATCTTTATCAAATTTTATGTGTAGCATCACTGGAGTGGGGGAAAGGCTACAGAAGGTTTTTAGGGCAGGTTGGGTCAGAACGCTGGTTTCCATGGCAACAGAAAGCCCCCATTGACTTACAATGGGGAAAATGATGTCTCCAACATTTCTCGGTTGTTTTTTGATCCGAACCCTTTTGCTGATAACGATGTCATGCATAAAATCTCGGACGAGTTCGAATTTTGGCCAGATCGGACCATTGACTATGGAGTTAGATGCTCTTGAGGTCTTAAAAAATTCCCATAGGTTTATAATGGGAAAATTGTTCCATGTTAGCTCATTAATTTTTTATCGAATCATCTGGTAACCAGGACAGGCATAAAAGGTCGGGCAAGTGTGATTTCAGGCCGGATCAGACAGACTACTCATTTTGGAGTTATTTACCTTTGAGTGACGAAAATTTCACATTTTTTAAGCATGGTGGCCAATCTTGGTCAAATTTTATGTGTATCATCACTGGGGTAGGGTAAAGGTTGAACAAGGTTTTGGTGCAGATTGGGTCAAAACGCTGAATTGCATGGTAACAGAAAGCCCCCATAAACTTATATGGGGAAAATGATGTCACCAACTTTTCTCGGTTGCTTTTGATCCGACCTTTTTTATATGTGTAGATAATGAGGACATGCATAAAATCGCGGATGAGGTCGGATTTCGGCCAGATCGGACCATCTACTACGGAGTTAGCATTTAAAGAATCCCATAAACTTATAATGGGGATAATGGGGCTTGCGCGTTCATTTTTAATCGAATCATCATATAAGTTGTTGGTATCAGGACAGGCATTAAAGCTCAGGCAAGACGTTGGTTTCCATGGCCAATTTATATATGTTTTTTTTTGTTTTTTTTTTTTTTTTTTTTTTTTTTTTTTTTTGTTGTTTTTTTTTTTTTTTTTTTTTTTTGTTTTTTGTTTTTTGTTTTGTGTGTTTTTTTTTTTTGTTGTTTTTTTTTGTGTGTGTGTGTGTGTGTTTTTTTTTTTTTTTTTTTTTTTTTTTTTTTTGTTTTATCTAAGGTGAGCGATTTTTGCTCTCTTGGGCTATTTGTTTATAAGGCGTAAAAATATAGCTGTGTTTCCGCTAACATGCTGAAAAAAAAATGGTCGGTAGGTAGGAGAATTTTTTATTATTATTATTTTTCTATTTTTTCTCCAGAAAAGAACAGGGTCGGGCCTATAATTTTATAAAAAAAAAACAAAATAAAATACAGGTATTATGTTAAGGATCGGTGCTTTACTCTTTTATTTTGCATTTTTACTGATAAAACATAGCAGAGTCGGATGTTTGAAACAGGATCGGTCGGGTTAGCGGAAACACACCTATTTTTTTTTTTTTTTTTTTTTTACGCCTAAGTCTAAACTGTTGATTAGCTTTGAATGATGCCATGATTATGTATGTACTATATGCGGCCACAATACAGACTGACTGTAACATTTTTTAATTAAGTAGGGTAAACGGCAAATTGAGAGGCTAATAAAACAACACTAAACAAATGCAGATAAAGCAAGCGATTACAGATTCTAATAACTGTAATCTGTAAAGCGTCATCTGAAATGCTGACATTATTTCAACAGTCTATCTGCATGTTATATAGCATATCATGTGTTAAATGCATATTACAAACCTGTTTTCATATTGAAAAAAAAGACGCACCCTTTCTATTCAAGAATCATTTTGATAATTCAAATGTGGCAGAAAACCACACATTCACAAGAACCATCATCTTTTTATATGTTACTCCTATATTTGCCTGAAATGAGTAGAATATTGAAAACAGTTTTAGATTTTACTTCAGTTCAATGATATTGTAACTGTTTTACTTTAACTACAATTTGTGGTGAAGGTAAACTATCAAACTATTAAGTCATGGTAACAGGGATTACAGACCTCTGCATACATAAAGTAGACTTCTCTTTTTCTGTTATATAATTGTACAGAGCATGACAAAATATAAGTGAAGATACCCAGGAAATGCCACAATCAAGAAGCATAGCCTTACCGAGGCGCCAAAAGAAGGAAAGAAGAGGAACAAACAAACGCCACATATGAAATCACCGACGCACAAAGAAAGAAGACTTGCAACAAGAAAAGCCGCCTTGCAACTGTCAGTAGAAAAACTACTGAGGAACTTA
Organism: Anodontia alba; assembly: GCA_964016985.1. Classification (NCBI taxonomy): domain Eukaryota; kingdom Metazoa; phylum Mollusca; class Bivalvia; order Lucinida; family Lucinidae; genus Anodontia; species Anodontia alba. The sequence goes on along the minus strand of OZ024836.1, from coordinate 24,233,921 downwards.
AACCAGTTTTGCTCGCGCTAAACCTCACCCTTAACCTATTTATGCCGCATGGGCTCTTCTATCTTCACTCTTCGGACCGGTCCATTTCCAATATAAGGGTAGTCTGTTTAGTTTTTATTATTACCATATTTTATAGAAATTTCTGCGGCGTCTGATCTGGGTCAATACTATTTGCAAAGGTCCCACTTATGGGACGCTAGGCATATATGGGTTAAACTAGTTTTGCTCGTGCGAAAACTCGTCCTTAATTCTGATGCAGCTCCTATTACAAACATATATTCGGTCCGCATAGGGGCCCTGTACCTCATCTGCGAAACATCACAGTGAAACACATCACGAAAACATGCCTATATAAAGACGACCCCCTTAAACCCCACTTTTATATAGTAAAACTGGGGTTTACAGGGGTATACATTATTTTTCTTATTTCTGCTAAAAACATATATTGTGGGTACTCGTTAGAACCGTCTCGTCGATACGGTTCTAACGAGTACCCACAATCTACGAGGGCAAGCCAATAAGTAACTAGCCTATCCCATTTCCAATTGACCGAGACACCAAAGATTTTCATGCCTTGTTTCAATACCTGTTTTAGGCCTAAGGGCAAAATTGCACCCTTATCGTGTCATTCACTCATAAGATATTGAATGTCAAAACATGGCTAGCGATGCAAAAGTAAGCTTTTCGTCAAAAGTTGAGTACCGTGCTGTAATTCGGTACTTGTATTTGAAAGGGAAAACAGGCCAGGAAATACATTGCGAGTTGACCAATGTTTATGCAATTGCCCTCTAGAATGATGCACTTGGACCAACGGTGTTCCAGTGCCATCAGCCCAGAACTGAAGAAGCCAGGGTCCTTGTCTCTGACCCACTCCTCAACAACCGCCACGACTTCTTCGTTGGACCGGAAATGACGTCCACGGATATCCTTTTTCAAGTTTTTCAAGTTTGGGAATAGGAAACAGTCACTAGGAGCTAAGTCCGGAGAATAGGCGGGGTGTGGTAATAGCTCGTACCCATTCCGCTCAATAGCATCCATTGCAATTTCGCAAGTGTGGACTCTCGCATTGTCCTGTTGGAGCAGAATCCCTTTGGAGAGTTTACCTCGGCGTGTTTCACGGATCACAATTCTCAGTTAGTCGAGCAAATTTGCATAATACGTACCTGTTATTGTACTTTTCTTTTCTAGAAAGTCCAACATAATAACGCCTTGTGCGTCCCCAAAATACAGTTGCCATCACCTTGCCAGCAGACGGTTGCTTTTTGAACTTCTTTGGCCTCGGAGACCCCGGCCCTACACTCTGGCGACTTTGAGCTTTATTCTCTGGCTCATAATAATGGACCCAGGTCTCATCTACAGTCACCAGACGTGAAAGGAAATCATCTTCCTTTGACCTAAACCGCTTCAACAATGCGCTGTATACTGATGCTCTGGTTGCCATTTGCTCGCCGCTAAGGGATTTTGGGACCCAACGGGCTGTTAGCTTGTGCATACCCAAACGATCATGTAAAGTTGTTGAAACGCTATCATGTGAAATGTGTAATGCATTCGCTATTTCTTCCACCTTAATTCGCCTATCAGAGTACACCAGATCCCGTACTTTGTTACACATTTCTTCATCGGTGGCACCTGATGGGCGTCCAGACCTGGTTTCATCTTCTAAAGACGTTCTATTGCGTTTGAATTCCCCAACCCAGAATTTAACTTGTGCATACGATGGTACAGAAGACCCATAAACATTGGTCAATTCGCAATGTATTTCTTGACATGTTTTTTCCTTTCAAATACAAGTACCGAATTACAGCACGGTACGCAACTTTTGACGAAAAGCTTACTTTTGCGTCGCTAGCCATGTTTGACATTCAATATCTTAGAGTGAATGACACGATAAGGGTGCAGTTTTGCCCTCAGGCCTAAAACATGTATTGAAACAAGGCATGAAAATCTTGGGTGTCTCGGTCAATTGGAAATGGGATAGGCTGGTTACTTATTGACTTGCTCTCGTACATACTATGTAAGCAGCATTAGTAATGTTTAAAATGCATTTTCTGATGACTTAGCACTGAATAAGATACATCTTACTGATTTGTGTTTTTATACTGTATATCTGTAAATAGAGACCAACAGAAGTAGGCATAATATTGTATAGAATAACTTTGTACTACATCGTATTTTGATGTATACACTGACCAGCCAGCTACATACAAACAATAAACGACTATTTTAAAATGAGACACTATAACACAGAAAACGCGCCATTTTTGGCAACAGTTTGTTCGGCGGTTTTGTCTGCAATCAAATACCCAGGCACATTATATATTGTTGTAAAAGGTTCTACACAGGCCCGGATCCAGGGGTGGGCAAAAGGGGTACATGCCCCCCGAAGTGACCGCTAGTCATACTTTGCCCCCGGTATATTTCGATATTACACTCTTATGCATAAGCTACACAGATACCTGTGATTTCCAGAAAACAGGGAGTTCATAACTGATAATCAAAGAGCCATTAGTAAATGGCATGCTGTGATTTGTCAATAACTTGTTAATATTGCCCTGCTGATAGGTAGCATAATTATGGTCAGTTACACAGGCTTCTGTCTTATAAATACATGATTTCACATCTTACATCTTCTTTTTATCTAGATAATGTACATGTATGAGTAGAAGCGGTTTTAGCGTTCTATTAATTTGTTTTCGAGGAGATTTTAATCCTAACCACTCTCTCTGCTATTTCAGCAGTCGACAAATTTGTGACATTTGTCTTAATTTGCCCTTTAAACAGGATTTGACATTTCATGCAAATTGTCTCCTGTTTTCTGAGAAATGTAAGAAAAATATTTCAAAATGTTGTCTGCTAAAAAAGTTACCGATAGAGCTAAGTGTTAATTTATTTACGAGAAACCCTGTCTTGGAGTTACAACCAGGTATGAAATAGCTCAGACTGCACAGCTGCAGAGAAAAACTAGAGTCTTGAAAAGTTGGATACGTTATACCATCTAAGCAGTGACAGGAAATGATGGCGCTGAACAGACTATGCAGATGCAACAGGCTGATCTGCGCCTTTGATGTTAGCAAAGGTATAAAACAGGGTTTCTTATGGCCAGGTTCTATTTATCTCTTATTGCCTCCAGGGGTGGGCAAAAGGGGCACATGCTACCCCCCCCCCCCCCCCATCCCGACCCCGCCCACCCCTCCCGGCATTGCAGAATAATGAATGATTTTTTTTTTTTTTTTTTTTTTTTTTTTTTGGGGGTGGGGGGGAGCGTTCGGTGGGTTGGTTGTGTGTGGTGTGTGTGTGGGGGGGGGGGGAGGAGGGGCATGGGAATTTGCCACCCTCCCCCCTTTACCCCTACCCCACCCAATCCATATATAATTGTGTAGGTGTGGTGGCTGAAGGGACAGGCAGGTTATCCAGGATTCTGCATGGCTAGCACTGGTAATTATCAAACTAACCGGAATTATTTTTGAAGCTTAGAAATTACCTGCATATAAGGCGGAAGGTTTTATTTTGTTTTGGAGTTTTACGGCCCCGTCAACACAATTTACATAACCACACCTCCTGGGCAGGCTTATACATAAGTGGTTAACCAGTACAGTGCACATTCTTTTACCAGAAACTGAGAACTGCCCTTCTTGAATCAGTGCGAGAATGATCAGGGAGAGAATGATCCCACAAAAGAATGTTGCCCCAGCAGTTTTCGAACACGCGACCTCCTGAAATTGTCAGAAAAAAAATCAGACTGCAAGATTAATGAAAATACTTGAAAATAGCATGGAAATGCACTCACAGGCAATCCAGTTTTAAAAATTTCCCAGGGGAGGCCCCCGGACCCCTTAAAAGAGGGGAACCCCTCTCCCCCTCTCGTGGCTTACACCGCTCGATACATGCCTTCGGCAGTCAATGCCCCCCCCCACCCCCCTCCCCCCCGTCTTCTGACCTTCTGGGTCCAGCCCTGCTACAAGTTCTATAATTAGAAACTATTAAAATTCAATTTCATTCAGACAGAAGAGTTATTGAGGCATAACAAGGCTCATTTTGAATACCCCAACTCAGTCGCGCTCCACCTGAGAATGAATGATTTTATGTTGTTCCTTGTTCCATAAACATAGCATCTAGATGTTCCTGATGTAAGAGCAGGTACACAACTGATTTGTTAAACATGGAGTTGTGGATAATGTGTTCGATTGAATGTCAGATGTGGAGGCATAGAAACTCCACATTATGGATCTACAAGATATCCACAAAAACAGACATGGAGAAGAGCTCGAGAGAGGGTCTGTAATCTAAATAGCAAGAGATCTATGTGAAACTCCACAGTGTGGTGATGTGTATGATGTGATGGATCTAATAAGATGTGGTTAATGTGGTGGATCAAAAGTGAAGATATGGAGGTCACTGTGGATCAAATTTGGAGATGTGGAAACTTCACATTATGGAAGCGTGCATGACGTGGTCGATTAAATGTGATGTGCATGATCAAATGTGATGTCAAAACTCCACATTTGGAAATGTGGAGGTCAACAAGGATAATAGATGAGGATGTGTGGGAACTCCACATTGTAGAGATGTGATGGTGGATGTGGATCAAATGTGAAGGAAATCTTGAAACTCCACATTGTGGAGTGTGGAGCTGTACCTTCACTCTTTAATTGCACGACGGGCAGGGCTCTGGAAATTTTGAAATCTGAATCGGTCCAGCCGATGACGATGACGTCATCAATGAGCCCATTTCCAAAAAAAAAATGTGTAAATCACCTGTCACGAAAACTAATGACAATTGGCAGTCCTATAACTCCTTTTAAATAATACACCTCAACTCCGTTATATGACGGAAGTCCGGGTACAACGAGCATGATCAAAGCTGGCGTCATCAATAAATACAGTCAGGTATGTAAAAAGAAAGAAAAAAAAAAACAAAAAAAAGAAAAAACGGTTTTGTTGTTATTTCCACCTCCGCAGGGTTTTCCTAAACTATTTATAAACAACTGATTCCCGTCTTGTATAAGCGCGAAGACGGCGGGAAACAGGAGAGACGGAACGAAACGACTTTCATGGACCTAATTAGGTCTAATAAAAAAAAAGGCCTGCGCCACGGGCGGTTTTGCAGTTTTCAGTGTTTCAAGATTTAATCAGACTGCTTAAATTTTAAGCACTGACCAATCTTGCCTAGCGCAAGTGGTGCATTACTTATTTTTACTGTGAAATCTACCTTGAATTATACTCGCGTGTTACGGCAATCAACAAAAAAAAAAAAAAAAGAAGCAATCAATTATACCCAGATCAGACGCCGTTCTATGCGACATCTGATCAGGACGTATACGGTTTGGGAATTTCTTTATCGAATCTGGGACCGACAAACCGTGTTGATCAAAACAAAAAACAAGAGGAAGAAAACGGGTGCGTTCAAGCGGTGCATTCTTTTATCACTCTCAGTAAAGCGACCTTTGATCTTTTGGACACGCCGACTGCACCTGGATGTTTTGCAGTCTCAGTGTATTCACACGTGTCACACAAACGGATTAATTATCAGACTACCGTTACTGATGATTCGTGTTAATCGCTTGTTTACCGCACAAAGGTCAGTGAAGTGTTGATTTTTTGACAATGTTTGGATAATGACGTAATTAATTTGTGCTGCCGTTATTCAGCTCTCTCCAATATACATGTCAAATGACCGTTTAGAGCCTTTTAACTACCATAATATCGCATTTAAAAGGTGCGCGGACGTTGTCAGTTTGGAAAGACTAGACCGTTTGTGATTTTTTAGACATCATTGATTTGTGAAAATTGGTTGGTTTGGGAAATGTTGGACCGATTTATTAGCGTTTTGGGGTGTTTGAAATCGGTCCAGAATTCTTAATTTCGGTCCAGACCGGCTATTTTTCCGGTTTTCCCGAGCCCTGCACGACGGCGGTTCGGGCCTCAGACTCAATGATAGCCTCTTCGTAAAGCTTTAACCAGTGGGTTGGGGCTTGACAATATATCTTCTTTATTTGCACGACGGCCGTTCGGGCCTCAGACTCAATGACGGTCTCTTCGTAAAGCTTTAACCAGTGGGTTGGGGCTTGACAATATATCTTTGGCTTGGCCCGCCGTGGTTCAACTATTGGTTTTCATTTACTCTGGCATACAGTAGAATTAGCCATGAGTACTCGTCTTTGTTTATTATAGTGATTAATTTGATTTTCATGTTTTCGCTTTGATGCATTGACTGAGTTGGGAGTCTTTATGCGAACCGAATTTTTATGTGTTTCTGTATTAAGAGTAGCATCGGGACCCAGGGTGAAGTTAGCTAGCTGTAAAAGTGCTTTAACCCCCCCCCGGTGGTTTACTCTACTGACTGTTCTAAGGCAGTGGTCCCGGTGTTAGTCTTACTCTTTGTTGCTTTGTGGTTTATTCTACGAGGCGATTTGTGGCATGTCTTTCCGTGTGTCATTTTGTTCTTGTGTTTTTCAGTCTTTTTAGTATTGTGATTACCTCACTTCGGGAAGAGAGAGCTAATCTTAGTGCTTTTCGTAAGTTTTTTCGATTTGTGCTTGTTTGGATTTGTCGGTTTCCTCTTCCTCTTGGGGTCTGGGAAGGACTGTGGTTTGTGATTGTGGCACTCCCTGGACTTTTCTCTTACCTTTTTTTGTAGATACTGTGGTGGATCAAATGTGGTCAATGTGGTGGATCAAATGTGGGAAAGTGGTGTAGAAACTCAACATTGTGATATGACATTTCAAATGTGGATATGAAGGTCAATGTAGATCAAATCATGTGTAGACATGGTGGATCAAATAAGGAGATGCCTCGGATATATATTTACATAAGTCATAAGACTTCCACTTGAATCCCATTTGTATGCCATTGTTGTAATTGTATTATTACCATATTTTTGTACATAGATATCAATATCAGGAATAAAATATGTTTAAACCAGATGTGGAGATGTGGAAAATCTAGTACAGTCTTCACATTTGATACTAGGCATCTGCTGCTGTAGAATGTCAGCAATCGTGTACTTAAAATTTTAGCCCTGGTCTTAATTCAAATTCTAGATGATTGGACCATAGTTTCTACCCCAAGATTGCCATCTATGGGGCATTTTGACATCATACGCTTTTGCAACTTATGGGGTGGTTATGCCTTATTAATTATATGGCAAACATGTATATGTATTAAGGCTTTTTTGTGGATGTGAATCGAGCTTACACACCCACATGGTGTGAGCTGGGTCTAAACAATATGCAGGTTGTAAAGTTATTCAGGCAATAAAACACAAATAAAACAATGACATTTTTATGTTTTTATTTGTTTAGTATTTTTTATCTCCTGTTTTTTTATTGACAAGTCATTAACAAAGACATCTATAACAACACTGTAACAATAATCTCTCTACCATTCTCAATTCTCTCTCTCTTTCTCTCTCTCTCTCTCTGTTTCCCTTTCTCTTGCTCTTAATTTCGCATATACCAACAGCGATATGCTCACAATTGTAACATGAGTTACCATGACATTCACTGCAAGAAGCAGCAGAATTCTATCACAATACCAGAGTCCAGATATGACAACTCTAGTCCTGCTGAACTTGGATATGTTGTGCCTTTGCAAACAGTGTAGATCCAGATCAGCTGACTTCTGAAGAAGCCAACTAATCTGGATCTGCACTGTTTGGCAGTAAGTATGTCAACTTATATCAACAATCTGGATCAAGTAATCTGACTGGCTGAAAATTAGAAATGGGCGTGGCATCTTAATTTATTCAGCAGAACAAGGGTTCATATTGCAAATGGGATATCCACACAAATATTGTTCTTATTAAAACATTGTGGGTCCTTATCATTTGTACCTTGGTACGGATAAACAAACTGGTGACCACTTACAATTATTTGCTTTTACTGATTAATTATTTTGAGATTAGGCTTTTTTATTATTAGATTCCCTTCAGTCTTCTACTTTAAATAGTTCTGGAGGCATTTATGTCTGATTCTGTTACCTAACTTCAAGACAATCAGATCGCTTTATTACAAATGTCACTGGACAACTAAATTACTTTCAATGTACAAGGTTCACTAAAAATTTTATGTCAGCCACGGTGCCAAGGACGGTTGACAACATGAGCTGCAACATGAGAAAATATACCTTCTGACATGCAACAAACAATGACTCAAGTAAGCCTCTGCATCCCTGCACAATCTGATCAGAGTCTTCATTGTCTGCATGAAGAAACTTTGCATCCTTGACTATCCAAAATGCACCCAGTGAAGATTCTGATCGGTCAGGCTGATCTTAATATTCCCTAGGGGCATGTCGGAAGGTGCACATTTTCTGATACTGTGGCTCAATTTATAGATATTCATTAGACTCACCTCACCTTAATGATTACAAAAAATATATGTGTTGCACATGTTAATATTACCATTGCCTCACTGAGGTGATTCTAATAATTGTTTTATATGGAGCTATATACATGAATTGTAACCCTTGTCATGCTGAATAAATTAAGATGCCACACCCACTTCTAATTTTCAGCCAATCAGATTCTTTGATCCTGATTGTTGACATACAATCATATACTAAATGCAAACAGTGCAGCTCCAGATCAGTTGGCTTCTCGATCTGGATCTAAACTGTTTGTAAATGCAGGGTATATCCGGGTTCAGCAGGACAAGGGTTAATTGATATTGTCTATTAGTTTCAGAATAAATGTGACATATTTCATTGTTAAATAAAATCATAACAAATCAATTCTCACATAACAGTTTTTAAGACAATTCACTGGTCCCTGATATTACCAAAAATATTAAACTGTCACATGGGTTCAGGACAAGATAATAAATTCAAAAGATAATCATTTCTGCACTAAAATGGGTAGACCCAGGATTATTTGATTGGGTTGAAAATTCCTGATGGGGTCTGATTTGATTCAAATACCATATTAACCCTGAGTATTTGGACAGGCCTGAGCAAACAGTGTAGACCCAGATCAGATGCTGCAGAATGCAGTATCTGATGACAGTTTGCCACCTGGCGCACAATTTCATATAAATGTCCTGGATGTCCTGGGCCCATTTGTTCAAAACTAACGATGTCGTTAGTTAACATATTTTTAAATATTTGATCACCAAATATGGCATATATGATAATATTTTTGCTGAAAAAATGTGATTTGCAAAAGCTACTCACATTTTTTCAGAAAAATTCCTGTGAAATAGATATTGTACCTACTAGAACAGTTAACATTTTGACCACCAACAAGCTTGTTAAGCTAACGATGCTTTGAACAACTGGTCCCAGGTTGTAAAATGGACTTGTTCCTATCTGGCAAAGCATAAAGATGTACAAATATTTAGGGTAAATATGGTATTCAAAATTTATCCAAAATTTCCCATAAAAATAAAATCTGAGTTAAGAGAGGTTTTGTTTGTGTTGAGGTTTTACGGCCCAGTCAACCCATTAGGGTCATGTTGAGCACTTTTTCCATTAGGGTCATGACACACTTTTTCCTGGGCAGACTTAGTCCTCTAAGCGGTTAACAAGTACTTGGGCGCATTCTTTTGCCAGAAACTGATAACTGCCATTCTTGAATCAGTGGAAGGAAGAGACTGACCGTAGAAAATATTTCATGACCAATGAAAGAATGTTGCCAGACCAGGGGGGATTGAAATCCCAACCTCCTGATCACCAGTCAGACGCGCATCCAACTGAGCCATCGAGGCCGGCACAAAAATACAGTTCTTGTCTAGATTCATTTGTGATGCACCAGGAAAAAAATAGAGCACTACATGCTTTATGCCCACAGAAAACACTCAGATCAGCCTGCCACATGCAAAGTCTGATGTCTTTCCTAGGTACATTGTGGATAACCTAGTTTCTAAGCCTTTTTCATATTGACAGCTTAGACTGACCAGACTAGGATGCACAGGCTGATCAGTGGTCTCACACTGTTACTCATTTATAACAATTAGCTGCATCAGTCTCAGCAATACTACAATGAACCATCAATTCACCAACACAATTAGGGGATAACTGCTTTCAAATTTGGCATTTGGGCAGGTAAATCGGCGGTTTTACGGTCGGAAATTTCGTTTTACGGCGACGCGTCAGCGGAGCCGTAAATCGTAATTTGCGACCGTAAAACCGTCGATTTACCTCCCCAAATGACAAACTTGATGCAGTTATCCCCATTCTAATGCATTTATTCATTTTTTCTATTGAAAAAATGTACTATTTGCACAAAATGGCAAGTGCTGTGAGCTGCGTAAAACCAAATGCCAGCCAATGAGAAGCGACGTTACGTGATGACGTCGGATTTGCGACAGTATATCGCAGAATATACCGTCGCAAATTTTTGACGTTATCCAATCAGACGTCGCGTTACATACGCGAGTGCATTAGAATGCACAATTTCTCCACAAAAATATATGTAATAGGTACTAATTAGGAATGCCTCACCAATGTACTTCTAATGAGTACCCACACCTTCTGTTTACGTGAAGACATGGAGATATAAGAAAACTATACATCTTGAACTATGCCTGTCTAAGACAGGTTGTGTTATGATACAGTTCCTTTACGGTAAATGTCCTAAAATTTTCTAACACGGAAGTTTCCGACAAAATGGCATATGCAAACAGTACAGGCCCAGATAAGACTGCTACTGGTGAACCCGGTCTACTCTGTTTGCCATTCTATTAAGTATTTTAAGAAACAAATCATAAAAAGCAAATTTTAGGCCAAACTTGTTTGAAATAAAGTGTTCGAAACTTTAGGACATTAATCATAATGTAACAGAAACAAAACTGTATTATAGATAATCTAATTATTTGGACAACTTAACTCTTTAACAGAGTTATTCCAAAATTTGAAGAAGCCCATTTCACTCTGGTTTATGGGTGAGGTGCATAGGTCTAGATAAGTATCCGGTAAATATTTTTCTTATTTCTCCATGAAAACATAGCCGAGGTACTTCTAATGAGTACCCACAACATATGTTTTTGTGGAGAAATAAAAAAAAATATCAATACTTTTGGATTGAAAAAATCGCCTTAACTAGTTTATGTGAGGTTTCTAAATAGCATTGACTACCAAAATACAATCTTCTTTATCTGTAAGTCCAAGGGACTCTATGAAATCTATCAGATTTGCAGAATTGACTCCTCCGTCAAGTCACTTGACCATTTAACTGACAACCGCAACTGACCATTCAAAATAGCTAATAAGGTAATTGTCAATGTTTTTTTTAGTTAGACAAACAAATCAACATGTGCTTTTTACAGGTAAGCACAGGTATAGCAATACAAAGTTTTTTCTTATTTATCCTAGATAACAGACAATTTGCATGAAATGTCACCTGTTTTCTGGGAAAAATAAGAAAAGTATTTCAAAGTGTCGGCTGGAATATTTACCCAGCATACTAAGTGTCAAGGTAAACAGGCTATATCAGTACAATCAGTATCGAAGCATGAGGTATACTGAACTAAAATAAATGCAACCAGACAAAATAAACTAAAAATAATCTGTAGAATATGTGAACTGTGCTATAATTACATATACATATATTTGCATCTTCTGTTTACAGATGTGCATGAACATATAATTATTATAGAAGAAAAATGACTGCAATAAAAAAAAGAACAATGAATAAAAAGAAAAAAAAAAACAGACTGCTTCCCCACCCTCCCTAACCTCCCTTTACCCCAACCTCATCAAAAAATAAAAAAAAAGTCACTTACTAGTTACATCAGTATTTATAAATCTGTTAGGGATCTTTGATATACATTTTACAAAAAGTTTAACTGTATGTAACCAATGAACGGTATAAAACAGTCTGGTTTGAGACTCTTCTATTTCTAGATGACAAATTACACATAAATATATCTCCTCCTTATAACACTATTACTGGGATCCAAAGCAAAATCTATGTTAGCTAAACAACCATGTCAAATCCAAACAAAAATATACAGACTACACATGTATATCAAAAAATGACCATAAACAATCATTTTTCTATATAATCTGTACATTTTGTTTGGATACAACCCTTTTGGGGTCCACTGATAAACCATTTTATATTCAAAACCATCTTAAAATGAACTATCTCCTTATGTACTTTTCCCCAGGACCTGCTTCAAGACTACAATTAGTTGACCCTTGTCCTGCTGAATAAATAGAGATGCCCCTCCCATTTCTAATTTTCAGCCAATCAAATTACTTGACCCAAATTGTTGATATAAATTCACATACTCAATGGCAAACAGTGCAGATCCAGATCAGTTGGCTTCTTCAGAAGCCAACTGATCTGGATCTACACTGTTTGCAAAGGCAGGACATATCCGGGTTCAGCAGAACTAGGGTTAATTAATAACATTAAAACTTTTACATTCAAAATTCAATTCATGCAAGCATGAAAGATGGATAGTAAAGGTAAGCAAGAACAATAAACATGATAACTTTCCAAAATGCTTTAAAACTGTGAACAAAACCAAAAATACTAACATTTCATCCAGCTGATGATTTTGTAAAAAAAAAAAAAAAAAAAAACCTATCCCATATTGGGGAGGTAAATTTTTGCACAGAACATAATCTACTGTGTACAATAAACATTACCTGTGGACAATAAACATTATCTACCATGTACAGTAAACATATATAGCATACAATAAACATTATGCATCTATCAATATTTTTCCCAGGAATAAGACAATTTTGAAAACTTTATGTCTAATTCCTTACTCAAGAGTTCTACTTTTGTGTTGACAATTTTGTGGGTAGGCTTCAGATTTTCACTTATTTTCTGGAAGAATTTCCATCTGTGGTATCGAAAACTCCACCTGTTTTTTAGATATGTCAAATTCCTGAGGGCAGGGATGTTTTGCAGTCTTATCCCAGAGGTATTGCCACCACCCCATCTTAGAGGGAAAATGTTGATAGGTGCATCATCTACTGTGTACACAATAAACATCTACTGTGTGCAATATCTTTAGTATGTAAAATACATCAGTAACTCTCTTCTCATACCTCTTGATAAGGCGCTTTTTTTTTTCAACCAAAATGTATCTATATTTTTCTTATTTCTTGATGAAAACATATGTTGTGGGTACTCATTAGAAGTGTCTCACTGAGGCACTTCTAATGAGTACCCATAACATATGTTTTCATCGAGAAATAAGAAAACTATTTGCCTGATACCCACTCTTATCTAGACCTATACTTCTGCATGTGAATGACCATAAATGGTGGTACCCAAGCCAGCATCTGGCAGAACATTCCTGTTTGAGTTGCAATAGAAGGAAAATCCAGACAAGACTACAACAGACTGGTATGGGCCTTCACTATTTGACCTATTTGCATATGGGGCATGCCAAGCAAAAATGTATTTGAGCATCCAATCAGTCTCATCAGGCCATCGCTGTCTACTCACAGAATCCTTAGCCACAAAGGGCGTGATGAGAACTTTTCTATCTTCCAATTTGAAATGTGCAACTACAAAAAGAAAGAAATCAACAGAGAGTATTTTTCCTCATTTTGAGTCATACTGATGAATTTCACAAAATAACTCTAATGGAAAATCATTCGATCATAAAAAAAAATCAGGTCATCAAAAACTTTTACCACAGTATTATGAAGATTTTAAGCTGCACAAATATATTAGAGTACCGTAATATCCCTAAGTATTGGGACAGACAGGCCTTTGCAACAGTGTAGACCCAGATTAGATATGCCAAAATGTGGCGTCTGATCTAGGTTTACACTGTTTGCCATCAGTGTATACAGCAATATTTTAGATATATCAACAGGTACTAGAATGGATTATTTCAAATTTTAGGATAAGTATGGTAAGTAGATAAGTTGTCCCAATACTTAGGGTAAATACAGTATATTTGATATATGTCAGCATGCAAATAGTTCATACCAGTATATTCATAGCACTAGATAGACTTTCGACAATCATGTTTCATTTGCATACAGAAAATAAACGAAATTCAGATAAAAATCAGGGCCCAGTTGTTCAAAACTAACAATGTCGTTAGTTAACGTACTGTTAAAACTTTAATCATTAAATATAGCATATATGCTAACATTTTTGCTGAAAAAATGTGATTTGCAAAAGCTACTCACTTTTTTTCAGCAAAAATAACTGTGAATTAGATACTGTACCTGTACTTACTTGAGCAGTTAACATTTTGACCCCTAATGAGCTCGTTAAGCTAAGGATGCTTTGAACAGCTGGGCCCAGAAATTCAGATAGAATTACAATATCTTTTTGGACTTAAGTTTTTAAATGGTCCATTTATTGGACCTTAGAAATATATAGGGTATAGTCAAATGCCTTCTTTGAAAATCCTGGATCTGCACCTGCTTTATCTGGCTGTGCTGGAGTACATGTTCATACACAGCTACTCATTATGCTGATCATTTCTGTGAAGTTTGATGAAAATCAAACAAAACCTGGACAAGTAGTTTGTGTCAAAAAAATTTTGTCAACTCATTATCACCTTATCTTCCGGTATCACACTCATATCAATGTACTTTATGAATCCATTAAATGTTTTAACTCTCTGGGCTAATTCAGCAGACAACAAATTAATGACATTTTTCTTATTTTCCCTAGAAAACAGGATTAGACATTTCAAGCAAATTGTCTCCATTGGAGACAATTTGTATGAAATGTCAAAACTTGTTTTCAGGGAAAAAGAAGAAAAATATTTTAATATGTTGTCTGCTGAATATTTTACCCAGCATGCTAAGCGATATGGTTTGCAGGGCTGGCAGAGCAATAATGAAGTGAAGATAATCTGTTTTTGGAGACCCTACATGATACAACCAAGCAACTAGGGGCAAGGTATAATACGAAAAGTCATATTAAGAGCATTTTATTAATCATATTTTTAACTTCTGATTAATTCTCAGTGACACACATAATTCTGCAGTGTCCACTGGCTTAACCTAAGAGGCTTTTTGCATTGGAAATTTATATTTTTCATATTTTTCCATGAAAACATTTTATGGGTACAAATTAGAAGTGCCTCAGTAAGGTGCTTCTAATGAGCTTTTTGCGGAGAAATAAGAATGTTTATACAGACCATTCTTACCCAGACACAGAAAAACACATGCTGTGAGTACCCTCAACATACAGTCAAACTTCAATGGCTTGAACATCTTTGAAACCCTGGAAATTTCTTCAAGATATGGGTAGTTCTAGCCACTGAGGGTTAATAATGGTGCCAGGTCAGGAAGCAAACAGTGAAATATTTTTGATTTTCTACATAATAATTGTATGTTGAGTGTACTTATTAGAATCACCTCAATGAGGTGATTCTAATAAGTACACACAACATACAATTTCATGATAAAAAAAAAAAATCCCTAAATATTTGTCTTCTTGAGCCATTGGAAGAATTTCGTAGGGACTCAAAAACCAGTTCAGATTAGCCATAATAAACAAGCCATTTGTGTTCGAGCAATTGAAGTTCTACTGTATTTTTTTGATGAGAAAATCTCATCTTATCTGATACCCCTTCTTATCTGAATCTCTGCCCATCGCAGAGCTACAGAATTTCATTATAGTTCTGTTTTCTGTTGCCATGAACTCCCAACAACTGTCACAGATCATCATTAACCCATAAAATGCTTATCACACAGTAGCAGATGGCATTTTGATTTTTGTTTTGTATTTTTTAGAGAAAGTAAGGTTTGATGCTTTAAGTAAATCATCTGCCTAGCTGAAGATTCACATAAAATGCCAAGTCTTATTTTCTCTGAAAAATAATTAGAATGTAATCTGCTATAATTTTCCTGAGTGCTTTAACTCTGGTCCTGCTGAGCCCAGATATGCCTTGCCTCTGCAAACAGTGTAGAAGCCAATTGATCTGGATCTGCACTGTTTGTCATTCAGTATGTGAATTCATATCAATAACCTGGATCAAGTTATCTGACTGGCTGACAATTAGAAGTAGGCGTGGCAGCTTAATTTATTCAGCATAACAAGTGTTAAATCAGCAGAAGGGGAAGATTGACAGTAGAAATGATTTCATGATCAATCTTACTATCTTACGAAAGAGCCAGCGAATGACAAAACCTACAATAAGAATTGTTTGACCTGCGAAAACTCACTGATAGCATGTGCCTTCTACAGCCTCCTGGCTTTCCAAAGAGGGCTAAATGAGAACCCCCGCCATACTAGGTGGATGTAGAGACCGATCTGAGGCTTTCCTCATAGCTACAGATAAGAGGGGTATCCACATGATATTTTTCTTATTTCTCCACGAAAACATATGTTGTGGGTACTCATTAGAAGCGCCTCGATGAGGCGCTTCTAATGAGTACCCTCAACATATGTTTTCATGGAGAAATAAGAAAGATATCAGCATTTTTCGGATGAAAAAAAGCACCTTATCTGTTGCTATGTTTCCTGTTTACACAGGTCTTATTGTAGGTTTTGTAAGTCAGCCAAAGGGGGAGAATGGCCGTAGAAATGATTTCATGATCAGTCTCACTATCTTACAAACTATGTTTCGATGCAAAAAAATATCAAACATCTTCTTCAATTATCACCACAAGTATGAACTGAAGCTACCTTATTCGACCTAATTACCACACATAACCCTATAAGCACACAGTCAAGCAATTCCATATTCTTCAGATTACAGCCAGTGTAATTTTTGTCTACTTGGTTATAAAGACATATGTTGTAGGCACCCATCTGAATGCATCGACTTGTCAAAGCAATTCGAATGAGTATCCACAACATATGCTTTTATAAAGGAAATCACAAAAAACAACAACAAAAAAAAACATTGCATAAGCATCATTTGATAAGTCTTTCACTGATCTTTCTTTTTAAGTGTACCCTTAGTATAGGTAGGGGCATATTTTACCAAAGGTTTTCCCAATATTTTTGAAAAACCTAAGCAAACAGGGTGGTAATTAGGTCAAATACAGTATGTCTAATTCTAAATATTGTTTTTACCTACCTAAAGGTAAAATTTCATTTGGTAAGAGTGATTTTAAAATAAAAATAGAACTGTTTTAAAAATGTTACCATAATGAAGTTGCTTAGCAACCAAATATCACATGACTTATCACAAAAGGCAAAATCCCAATTGCCCATGTGACAAAGTTTGTACTGAATGGAATGAAGTGTAACAATAAATATTCTTGATATTAAGAACACAATAAAATGTACACCATGTTTAATGTCCTTAATTATGGGGTGAGCGTTTTCCCACCATGTAGTCTGTCCACCGTTGTGCAGTGTTTGTAAATATTTCATCATCATCCATCTTTGACAGTTGTAACAACTGACTAATATGAGTAGTATGATAATCCCATCTTGCTCGATTTGGTGCTATACCAACACTGATGTGTCTGAGATCATAAAACGTTCCAAATCCCGAATCATACATTAGTAACATCGCTTTTAAAGATTTCATACCTTCATTATATAAATTTGTAACTTTTTCTAAAGGTGCACCTGTAACTATTTGTTGTAAGTCATATAATCCAAACAAGGAATATATAAATCCATTCAAAACAAAACTACTAGGTGTGGTGGGGTACTCTTCGTACCAGTCATATGTGTTAGCGAAACGAGCTTTAACTCCACCTTGAGCACTATCAATCTCAAATAAGTCTAACGCTTTTATTGCTGCAGTAAGATATGCCTGATCATTGGATTTCAAATAAGCTCTAACTAGTGTTGAAATTCCATGACCCTGGGCCATAGCCGAGTACCAGCCGGGAGGTAGCTCCATAACATCTGGAATGAGCCTTCGTGTGACCATGATAGGCCATCCTCCGCGGCTATCTTGATGATTCACAAACCACTTTGCACCATTATAAAAATGGTCCATATGGGCAGCTGATGCTACTGTCACATTGTCTACCCATCCATGGCCCCGTATATTTATTGCCATTAAAGTCAACTCCTTTGTTTTTCTATGCTTTGAACATTTTAAAGATAATCCTTTTAATAAATCCATATCTATGTCTCGAGAAAAATGAATCCATTTTCCTATACGATTTTCACCAAGGCCATAAATTATGTTTCTGCCATTACATGATATTAGTCTTTTTGAAAATACATAATGAACATGGAATGTAGTTTCCTCGGACTTCAGTGTCACACTGATACTTCCATTTGTGATGAACTTCACATCCATAATGACGGCAAAATTGGAGCGTTCCCGCAGCTGAACATAAATACCAGCATTTGTCAATGTATCTGAAAAAGAAAAACATAGCTTCTGATAAATATTTAGAGTCCAACCTGTATTATTGCACTTTATTAACAGCCTTGCATTAACCGGCGAAAAGCCGTGTATTAACAAGGTAATTCACGCGCTGTTAATGCACGGCTACGTAACTTTCAATATGCTCGTACCGGGGCCACAGATTTGCTGCCGTTACGAGATGAGTACCGCCTGGCCCGAGAACGAGCATAGTACATGGAAATTACATTCGCGAGACATCGGTGAAAAGACGAAACAAAATAGTGCAAGAAATAAAGCGAAATGTAGCAAATGTTTTCAGTTCTTATGCAATAATAGCGATCGAACATGGTTTTTCAATGCATTAACATTCGCTAGGTCCCTTGGGCATTGTTGAAAAGGCCTCGATTTTCAACACCTCCCATGGGACCTGGTGAATTTTAATACATGAAAAACCATATTTGATTCCTATATCAAGCAAGCACCAAGGGCATAATCCAAATGTGTTTACTTAAAGGCTCTATATTCCTCAAAAATAGACATTTTATTATCCAAGAAAGGTTTAATAAATTTATATGTTGTGATTATACAATCATAAAATGCGGCATCAGACAGCCTGTAAAATTCAGTTAGTCTCTCGTTTTTGAAATGAAATGATTCTTTATCATATCTCTGAATTAATGTTGCCATATGATAGAAAATCATTCAATTTTGACCCAGTTCAAAAACGAGAGACTAACTGAAATTTCACAGGCTTTCAGATGCCATATTTTATGATCATATTAACATTATATTTCAGTTTATTAAACGTTTCTTGAATAAAAAAAATGTCTACTTTTGTGGAATATGGAGCCTTTAAGACAGGTGCTTGCTCAATACAGGTGAATCTTAATGGATTTGCCAGGTTTGGGAACTGAAGTCATGCTTGCTTAATACAGGTTGCTTGCTTAATAGAGGTAGCCACTATGACAGGTTTTACTGTACTTAGGTCCATAGTATGGCCACGTCTGGTTCTTTGCTGAAATTTCACCAAGGCCTGCTCAGAGAAATTAAGGAGGAGTATTTGGTGATAATTATGAGATAATTTTGTCCAGTTCTCCATAAAAACATATGTTGTGGGTACTCATTAGAAGCACCTCGGCGAGGTGCTTCTAATGAGTACCCACAACATATGTTTTTATGGAGAAATAAGAAAAATTATCCCAGAATTATCACCAAATATTCCTCCTTAACAATTCATCTGGCATGCTGCTTACATGAGTGAGCAGTATAGGTTCTGCCGAGACTGTGTACATGCACAGACTCATCTGAACCTTTGCTGTTCACATATGCTATAATGGCTCTTTTTCCATGGCATGGCTCATTTTTACTTATTTCTCCACTAAAACATATGTTGTGGGTACTCATTAGAAATGCTCTAGTGTTCTGCTGTTCTCTAGAGAACACTAGCTAACCAAAGTCTGACTATAATAAAAGGACGGTTAACTAAGAAGTGACTGAATTAATAAAACTGAAAAATTTGTTTGGGTACAGAAACTCAGCTAAAGTCACAGGCTCTTTGATGCTACTTTCAAAGAGCTATTGCTGATTTGCTAACACTGTGACAAATAGCCTATAAGACTCAATAAAGACTGCAGTACAACACATCAATTATTTGGATTCTTCACAGGGTTATATCCCCTGCCTTTAGAATATGTTCAAGCTCTACAACTTGGGTGAAAAGCAGTTAAGATTAATTTATGACTCATGTCATCTGACTAGATTCCAAATATTGTATTTTCTTAGATCCAAAATTATCCCCTTATCTGAACCCATTACCCCACTGGAGCCTCAATATAATGCTATTCAATATAACATTATCAAGCCATGGTTCAGACTTATTTCCCTGCATGTTCTATATAGAGTTAACTCTTGTTGTCTCAAATCCAGTTAACTACTGCTTAAGTCAAAGTAAATAAAGGGCAATATTAGACCCTTTTGCTATATGTTCTAGCATTTCATCTGCTTTCAACTCCAATCAGTGTTATACATGTATCAAACCAGACATTCTAGTCCTTGGATTTTGAGGTAGTGAGAGACAACTGTATTCATGGTCCCAGATATGGTGCTAATTAACCCTTGCCATGCTGAATGAATTAAGATGCCACTTCTAATTCTCATCCAATCAGATAATTTATCCTGACTGTTGATACAGTCACATACTTAATGGCAAACAGTGCAGATCCAGATCAGTCGGCTTCTTCAGAAGCCAACTGATCTGGATCTACACTGTTTGCAAAGGCAGGATATATCGGGATTCAGCAGGACTAAGGTTAAGAATTTAGGTTTAACTTTCATCCCAAAACATGTTGGTGCTCTTTGGAATCAGCTCGGCAATGGGGCATATTTCAATGACAATCATCTTGCCAGTAATTAGCTTTTATTGTAGAGTGGCTACTATATTACCTGGTGACTGGAACTTAAACACTTCTGACAATCTATTTTTATCCCACATGCTTCCTAAAAAGGTCTTCCCATCCTTTGACCAGCTATCTATGTCATCTTCCACTCCAGTTGTGAGTACCTGTCTGTCTGGTTCCCCGTCTCTTAAGTATTTACTGTAGTGGGACAATGCAAACTGAGCAATCTGTATCGGGTAATAGTGACCATTAGCTTCCCACTGTGTAGAAAGGGGAACACCTGAAAAGAAAGCAGTGTTAGTTAGTTAACTTTTAGCACTCTTGGGGCAAATTCAGAAGATGACAATTGATAATACATTGTTTTCTTATTTTTCCCAGAAAAAAGGTTTGACAGTCCATACAAACTGTCTCCAATGGAAACAATGTGCATGTAATGCCAAATCTTCTGCAAAAAATAAGATATTTTAAAATGTCAACTGCTGAAATTTCTACCCAGCATGCTAAGCATAAACTTCTGGGTCTAAACCGTATTCAACCTAAATACGGCAACGTGCGCTAAGGTTTTTAAAAAATTACTGGAAATTGTTTGATTTGGAGTGTTACAGCCCAATCAACACTGTTACGGTAATGTCAAGCTAGTCAGTTAACCTACTCACACTTTCCCTGGGCAAGCTTAATCCTCTTGGTAGTACTTAGTTAACCAGTACTTTGTGCACATACTTTGCCAGTAACTGATAACTGCCCTTTTTGAATCAGCAGAAGGCGGAGAATAGAATGACTGTAGAAATTATTTCATGATCAATCCACTTTGTTATGTGGCCAGGATGAGATTCTAACTTGCCATCCTGGATCTGCAGTCAGACGCCCTACCAACTATGCTATGGAAAAAGTCCTTTGTAGTGAAATATTCACATAATCAGGGCACATCTAACCCTGATATATCCTTCCCTTGCAAACAGTGTAGATCCAGATCAGTTGGCTTCTGCAGAAGCCAACTGATCTCGATCTGCACTGTTTGCCATTCAGTATGTGAATTTGTATCAGTAACCTGGATCAAGTAGTCTGATTGGCTGACAATAAGAAGTGGGTGTGTCAGCTTAAGTTATTCATCATGACAAAGACATCTTCACAAAGACATGCTGCAAGTACCCACAGAACTGCCTAAATGAGGCAATTCTAATGAATACACAAGCATATGTTTTTGTGCAGAAATGCTTAATATTAAGGAGAAC
Organism: Anodontia alba; assembly: GCA_964016985.1. NCBI lineage: Eukaryota > Metazoa > Mollusca > Bivalvia > Lucinida > Lucinidae > Anodontia > Anodontia alba. The sequence continues at coordinate 24,212,096 of OZ024836.1, read as the reverse complement.
TGATATATTTTGATGGGGAGGGAGCTCCATCAGAAATTTTTTTGTCCCCTCCTCTTGGTAGAAAAATTCTTTCCTTCTAGAGAAGACCCTTTTCAGATGGAATTTGGTGGGCAGAAACATAAACATTAAGCCAAAAATGTTGTCCCTTTTAGAAAACAGCAGAACTTTACGTGTATGAAGGAACCTCAATATGGATATGTGTCTTATCTAAAGCCATGAGATCTGTCACTTACCCTCGACCGCAGTGATGCATTTCACTCTCTTCCTGATTTCCACATTATAATGTTCAAAAGCAAAAAACATTCCATCTGGCTGGATCCTGTCTGGAGGTTGGTGGATTGTCGAGTAGCTATGGGAAAATTCAAACCTGTCATAGCCATCCATGGTCTCCATCTGTCCGTAAACCTATGGAAAGATATAATTTCTGGTGTAAAACTTAAATTCATAGCAACAGATAAGAGGGGGTATCCACATAATATTTTTTTTTATATCTGCATGAAAACATATGTTGTGGGTACTCATGAGAAGCGCCTTTTAGAATTAAAAAGTTTTTTTTTAGTTTTTTTGGCAAATACCATAAATATTTTCATCTGGTGTAATGAAAACATTTAAATTTTCACTGGTGCTAAGCACTCATGAAAATACTGATGTTTTTATTACACTGGATGAAAATATTTATGGTTTTCACTCAAAAAGAGCAAATATCCTCTATCTATACTTTCATGTGGTCATGTGAAAAATGGTATGGCAATGATAATGAACTTACAGATGCTGTAACTGTTCAGGCTACAAGTGAGGGCCAAAATTCAGACTTCTATAGTGACTTTATGAAGACGTGGACAAAATGAATTGCAGAAATATAGTGCTTAACCCTTAAAGCGCCATCACAACTATTGTCGTCTGCTGTGTCTTCTGCTGGTTACTTTAAAAGTCACTTCTGCAAACAGTGTGGACCCAGATCAGACTGCTCCTTTAGGAGCAGTCTGATCTGGGTCCACACTGTTTGCCTGTATGCAAAAATAAGCTTGAAAAGTTTGCAATAATATTCAGCAGACGACATTTTCAGATGCAGTTTTTCTTGGCGCTTTAAGGGTTAATAAAAAAATCCACGTCTCATTAGGCTAAAAACTTTTTGATATTCCCTTGTATACTGCTATTGCCTAAAGAAAGTTCCAACTAATTACTTTCAACCTCATACACGCAGGAGTGAGAATAGTTGCTAATAATCAATCCTGAAATCTAAAAATTCAGTCTTAAAACTACTAATATTTTTCTTTTTTCTCAATAAAAACATACGTTGTGGGTACTCGTTAGAAGCACCTCGGGGAGGTGCTTCTAATGAATACCCACAACATATGTTTTTATTGAGAAATAAGAAAATTATTGTGTGGATACTCCCTCTTATCTGGAGCTATACAACTAATATTTAGTTTAATTATTAGTTTTTAAAAGTTATTTCAGGCATATATTAACTCCTATAACTACTTTTGAGATTTGATCATGAAATATTTTCTACGGTCATTCTCTCCCTTCCACTGATTCAAGAAGGGCAGTTGTCAGTTTCTGGCATAAGAATGGGCACAATACTGGTTAACCGCTTAGGACTAAGCCTGCCCAGTAAACATGTGGTTAGGTAACTGACCGCGCTCGACATGACCCCACTAGGTTGACTGGGCTGTAAAACCTCAACACAAACTACTTTTGACACAAAAGGATGATCTTGTGAGCAAGTGTAAAAGTGAAATTTCACGGTTAAAATGAAAGTTCTCAATCCTGAAATCAGAATTAATTCTGAAGTTTCCCATCCCTGCATACCATTTGTTACAGATGTAAAGCTAACTCTCTGTAAAAGTGTATATTGTGCAATGAATTATTTAACACATGTTGCTATTTAGTACAGTAGTGAGCCAACCAGTTTATAACAATCTATAAACAACACAAAAAGCAGCAGAGAAATTAAAAAGACAACTGTTTCTCTAAATCTCTTGAGACTACCGTTAAATCAGATCTTCATGGTGCTATGGAATTGCTGAGTTAACTCTTTCCCCACTAGTGGCGACTTTTGTCGTCTGCTGATAACCTTTGCAAACAGTTTGGACCCAGATTTGGCAAAATGCTGGGCCTGATCTGGATCCAAACTGTTTGACACTCTGATGGTATTCCTGAAATATTTTTTTGAAAAAGTTAATTTTAAAAAAATCTGCAGACGACAAAAAAAGCATGCAAAGTTACCCAGCATGCAAAGAGTTAAAGTCAATACTACATATAGCTTCAGATAAGGGGAGTACTTAGAGGATAAGTTAGTTATTTCTGCACCAAATCGTATCTTGTGGGTTCTCATTGGATTACCTTGGGGAAGAGATTCCAGTAAGTTGTCACAAAATATGTTTTTGTGGAAAATAATGGAACTAATCAGGGGCGTAGCCTGGAACTTTATGAAGATGAAGCCTGCTAATAGAATATCTGAAATTTCAGCCAAGACACAGCATTTCCTACAAGACTGCAAGTGCGCCCAGGGAAGACTTAGATTAGCTTGGGCATACACACATTCAAAGCAGAAGCTCTGTCATTCGTCTAAAGAATGCTTGGATGTTTGGCTAATCAGCGCAAAGCAATGACTCTCATCAGCCTGCGCATTTGTGTAGGCTGATCAGTCATTGCTTGGCGGACATGTGGTCTTGTATGAAATGCTGTGTCCAGGTCCATTTTTTTTTAATGTCATCTGAACAAGTTGTACTTTAGGTGAAAATAAGGTTAAATTGCCAACATTTTGTTGAAGCCCGGGCTTCATAGTTTCAGCCAGGCTATGCGCCTGCTAATGAAAAATAGCCTAAAGAGTCACCTTAATGATAAGCTTGTCTAGAGCTGTGATTTCAGCCAAGTCATGAGAAAAGGGACCTTCAGAGCATCCAGGACTACAAACCAGATCAGCCTGCACATCAACAGGCTGATCAAAGCCATGCCTTTCAGTTAATACTGTCAGTATCCAATGACCATGTATTTCTAAAGGTCTTAATCAGACCATGCTATTGTGCAGATTAATTTGAGACCCTTCATGGCCTACATACACTTCACAGCCCCAGACGATTTTTTCTCAAAATGCTTCTCAAATTCACAGTGTCAAATCATTCTGATATTTACTAGTGATAAAAATAGCTCTAGATTAGAAGGGTAGCCAAAAAAATAAGCTTATAAACATATGTTATGGGAGCTCATGGTCTCAGCGAGGTGCTTCTCGTGAGTACCCACAACATGTTTTCATGAAGAAATAAGAAAAACAGCAGTACCATTTGGCTGAGAACTGCATCTTATCTTGAACTACAGATATTAACCCTAGTCCTGCTGAACCCGGACATGTCCTGCCTTTGCAAACAGTGTAGATCCAGATCAGCTGGCTTCTGAAGAAGTCAACTGATTTGGATCTGCACTGTTTGCCGTAAAGTATATGAATATTTACCAACACTCTGGATCAAGTAATCTGATTCGCTGAAAATTAGAAATGGGCATGGCATCTTAATTTAATCAGCAGGACAAGGGTTAACTGTTGTTTTTTTCATGAAGCCTTCATAGTTCTGACAGAGACATCAATAACGCTTACCATGCTATGGGCAAAATCAGCAGACATCTATCTACTTGATGACATTTTTCTTATTTTCCCCAGAAAATAGGCTTCGACATTATATGCAAATTGTCTCCCTAGGAGACAATTTGCATGAAATGTCAAAGCCTATTTTCTAGATAAAAATAAGAGAAATACCGGTTATTCCAAAATATCACCTGCTGAATTTTTTACCAAGCATGCTGTGTTAGCAAGTCTGATGCATTCTGGTTGCACAGAGAAGTTTTGTATTAAATGGTGGAGAACATATTAACCCTTAGTGCCAATCACAACTACAGCAGACGTCAATTTTTTTTTTTTTTTTTTTTTTTCAGAGAAAACAAGTCTTGATATTTCATGTGAATCATCTGCCAAGCAGAGGAGTCACATTAAATGTCAAGACTTGTTTTCTCTGAAAAATAAAAAAAAAAAAAATTTTAGAATGTCATCTGCTACAAATTTTGCTTGGCGCTTTAGGAATTAATGCCTTATTTATGCCTTGTTTGGCATTAACATAGCAAGCATTAACAAATCCTCCGGATCTTCAGAAGTGACATATTCAAATGAAATGTTTTTTTTCTTGTTTCTCCATGGAAATGTTTAATGTTGCGGTTGCTCTGGTTGAGAAATTTTGAAGAGATGAGATAATGAATTCATCACTCCAGATAAAGGGACAATTCAGGAAGACAATTTTTTGTTACTTTGCAATTGAATATATTTATTAATTGGTGCTCACTTGATTTGCCTTGCTTGGGTAACTCCAATGATCGCCCACAAGGTATGTTTTGCTGCAGAATAATTAATTCTATAAAGAAGGACCTTTTGGATGCAAATAATGCATCAAATAAATGAAAATAGCATACTGCTTGAGCAGACAATTCACATGAAATCTCAAGACTGGTTTTCTCTGGATAAAAAAAATAAAAAAAAAATAGAATGTCATCTGCTACACATTTTGATTGGCGCTTTAAAGATTAAGCTAAAAATATTCAGACATCTTAACCTCTTACAAAAACTTGTGATAAATTTTGATAAATTTTCCTACCTGCTGACGTGCTGCCCAAAAACTGACAGATGAGTGGCAAACAGAGTGGACACTGATCAGAGACTGAATTCTAAGGCATCTGATATGGGTCTACTGTTTGCTTGGGCTTGTCTGTCCATATACTTATAGCAAGTACCGTATATAAGCCAAGGATTCTTTAGATAGACTGCAAAGACTGAACAGACTGTAGTGTCTCGGTACACAGGTCAAAAGATGTATTATTTTACTCACATCGCACTTCCCATGTATAAGACTCTTAACCCTTAAAGTGCCAATCATAATTGCAGCAGACGACACTTCATAATTGCAGCAGACAACACTTAATTCTTTTTTCTTCAAATTTTTCATAGAAAATAAAACTTGGCATTTCATGTGAATTGTCTGTCAACTAGACATTTCACATGAAATTTCAACTTATTTTCTCTGAAAAAAAAAAATCAGAATGTCATCTGCAACAAATTTTAACTTTTACCCCTCTAATTCAGCAGACGACACATTGATGATATTTTTCATATTTTTTCTAGAAAACAGGATTTGACGTTTCATGCAAATTGTCTCCATTGGAGACAATTTGCATCAAATGTCAAAACCTGCTTTCTGGGAAAAATAAGAAAATTATTTCAATATATCGTCTGCTGAAAATATTACCCAGTGTGCTGTAAGCATTATGGATTAAAATACTATACTGGCTACAATCTGAATGTTTGGGACACAGATCTAAGAAAGTAAATTTCTTCTGGATCCCTTGTGTATATATAACATATATGCTATGTTCTGGTTTGTATTTTCTGTAAAGAATTATACAAATAAAATACTGTTTAAACTAATCTGAATGTTTCAGCTTTACCTCAAAATATTTTTCTATGAAACTGAAAGGGAGATAAACTTCACTGCCATCTCGTCTGCACTGTATGGTATATTCTTTGTTAACGAGGCACTCAATTTCTTGTAGATTATTGGTTGGCATCTCCATCTCATTTACCGGCATATTATAATTCTTTGCACCACGATTAACAAAATGGACATTGTGGTCAAAGTCAGCCACTGCATCTGGTTCCCTGAAATAGATTAGATATATTAATATAAGCAAATAACATCAATATGACAGGGTACCAGTTACCTGCAGGGTCAAGGGAGTGACAGCACAGATGAAAATTAAAACAAAACAAAAACTTCTACATTTAACCCTTTTCCTGCTGAACCCGGATATACCCTGCCTTTGCAAACAGTGTAGATCCAGATCAGTTGGTTTCTGAACTCTTCTGGATCTGCATTGTTTGTCATTCAGTATGTGAATTTATATCAACATTACCTGGATCAAGTAATCTGATTGGCTGAAAATTAGAAGTGGGCATGGCATCTTAATTTATTCAGCATGACAAGGGTAAAAGCTTGTACATCAGCAAGTAAATCTTTACATGGACAGCAACAACTCTGCTCACACTGCACAAACTGCAGACAGTCCAATGTCATAAGAGAACTACAGTCGACTCTCATTAGCTTAACTTTGCTTGTCTCGAATAACCGCTTATCTCAAAGTAAAAAATTTGGTCCCTGTTTTAACACAGAAAAAAAGTAAGCAAATTCAGTGAATTTATGTCCTTGCTTTTTAGAAATCCTCCAAAAATGAAAACCTCTGAAAAGGTACCAAAAATAAAAGCGTCACAGACCCTGCATAATGACATGCAACTGCGCAGTGTTTGCAAGATGTTGAGCAGAAACCATTTTTTTTGTCAGTAACCAAGGGCAGGCACTCTGTTGAAAGTGATGAAAAATGCTGAGTTACAGAGAATTAATCCAAACTAAGATATAAGCAATACTATTTGATATATGAAGTTTCATCCAAATCAACTAATTCCTTCTCATCGGATTGAATGAAAATCATTTTTTGTCAGTACGCAGGAACAGTAAATCGTTTGAAAATAAACGAAAAAATTACAAGTAATAATCCCAAGCAAGAATATTGTCAATATCATTGGATATAGTGAAGATTCATGCAATTCATTAATTCTTTCTTATGATACTGAACAAAAACCATTCTTTGTCACTAAATAGGGGCAGTAACTTTGTTGAAAATTAACAAAATATGATGAGTAATAATTGTAAGCAAGATATTGTCAATATCATTTGATATAAAAAAACATCATCAAAATACATCAATTCTTTCTCAAGATATTAAGTGGAAACTACTTTTTGTCAGTAACCAAGGGTAGTAACTCTGTTAAAACCGACAAAATACCAAGTAATAATCCAAAGCAACAATATTGCCAATATCATTTCATATATGAAGTTTCATGTAAATCCATTAATTCATTCTCATGATATTTAACAAAGTACACTACAACCTCTTTATAACACGGTTCATTATAACACAGTTTTCGATAAAATACAGTTCAAAGATGGATCCCAAAAATGTATAGATTATATTGAAAAATGACCATAAATGGTTATTTTTCAATATAATCTATACATTTTTGTTTGGATATAACACGGTTGTTTAACTAACACGGTTTATGCTATGGAACCCAACAATAGTGTTATAAAGAGATTGTGGTGTATATTTTTGTCACTAAACAGGGGAGTAACATTTAAAACTGGCAAAAAATGCCAAGCAATTATTCCAAAAAAGATTTTGGATCATGTCAAGTGAAGAAGTGCCTTTTAACATGCACAAAATGGGCAGTTTTAGATCATCCTGCACATGCCAAAAGTATCATGCTGGTCTTTGCTCTTCATTCATACATTCTGTAGTATCCAATGATTCTGTTAGCAGACAGTGAAGGCCTTGATCAGACTGCGCCGATGCTGAGACAGATCTTGGCATTCACTGTCCCCATAAGCCAAAGACAAGTTTTTGCATGCTGCAGCCCATTTAATATATGAAATTTCATCCAAATCCATAAATTCTTTCTTAAGATATTAAGTGGAGACCATTTTTCTTATTCTGCCAAAAAACATATTTCTGAGAACTTCTCAGAAGTGCCTCGCTGGAATTCTCACCTGATAACTCCAGTTATATCTCCTGTGTTTTTTGCACATCTGCTCCAGAATGAGAAGGAAATGAGGAACGTACAAAGAACCAGGAGAATCAGCAGGGACCTTTTCTTTAACTGCATACTGGCCATTCCAATCAACTGCCGAGACATCTAGGACCCTGAAACACACAATATCAATGGTTACACAGAGAAACATTACAAAAACATGCCTGTTCAAATATACTGAATTTAACCACCAAAAAATGAAAATTTTCAGATAAAAATTTCCTATATTTTACATATTTCTGATCAAAACATAGATTGTGGGTACTCGTTAGAACCGCCTCGACGAGGCAGTTCTAACGAGTACCCACAATCTATGTTTTTGAGCAGAAATAAGAAAAATAATGTATACCCCTGTAAACCCCAGTCTTAGTATATAAAAGAGGGGTTTAAAGGGGTCAAAATTATATAGGCATGTTTTCGTAAAAACAAGAGTCCCATAGCACTAGATAAGTAGGGCACTAGATAAGTAGGATAATGTTTACTGTCCTTTCAAGACTTTTTAACTCTTTCCCCACTAGTGGCGACTTTTGTCGTCTGCTGATAACTTTTGCTAACAATTTGGACCCAGATCAGGCCCGACAAAACGTTGGGCCTGATCTGGATCCAAACTGTTTGATACTCGGATGGTATTCCTGAAAGATTTTTTTGACAAAGTTAATCTAAAAAAAAAAAAAAATAAAAAAAAAAAAAAAATAAAAAAAAAACTGCAGACGATAAAAAAGCATGCAAAATTACCCAGCATGCAAAGATTAAATGAAATGTTTCTGTTCTGACTGATCTCATCTTATCAACCATTTGTCTTTCCTGTTTCTGTGCCTTGTTCTCAAATATTTACCCAAAAAATTGAATTAAATTAATGGCCAAAAATTGGTCTGACCTATGTAATGTCTAAGTGGTGTCATTTTTTGAAATTTAAATCTAAGAATTTTTTTTTTTTTTATTTCTCCGCTAATTTTTAATTGTTTCACAACAATACTGTGAAAACTTCAGAAAATTTGAACAAGTGGAACTTGTTGAAAATCTGCCTCCAAACTACCTACCCTTCTGAGAAAATCATACCCTTATGTCACACCTGCTTTGGTTGAAAACAAAAAATGGATTTAAAAATGAAAACATACCTTTGGAGATATGTGCATCCAGCAAAGACTTAGATCAGACTCTGCATTTGTGAAGTCTGATCCAAATCTTCACCAAACCTTCACTTGCACATTTTGGATAGCCAAGGATGCAAATTTTCTTTATGAAAACGAAGACTCTGATCAGATTGTGCAGATGCACAGGCCGATTTGAAACTTTGTTGGGCCTACATTCAGGAGGTATATTTTCTCAAGTTGGAGCTCAAATACTCTGCTTACTGTTGGTAGCCCTGGGTATGGAAATTATACTTTTATTCTCAGGAATTTTGGCAAATTTTCTTGACAGTTTGATTAACTGTAAAGGTAAAGGATTGCCAATATTTCTGAGTACAATTCTGTTAAGTTAGCCTCTAACAGGGCCATCACAGTTGGACCCAACAATAAGGACAATAAAAGTAAACAAAGTCCTGCCCTCCCCTGCTGTTCACCAGCAGCAGCTGTGTTTGCAAATGACCTATACATCATTTACATATTTCTACTTTACCAACTGTATACATGAGTATGCAATATGTTCTTGTCAAGAACACAGATTTATGTCCGCATATGTTAGGTATGTACTAAAATGCTGAGTGGAATGCAGGCTGGAGTCATAAATGGAATATGAAGTGGTATAAAAACATTATTCCATCGTTTACATTAACTGAGCTCAAATTAACTGACCAGTAAGACAATGACACTCCCTCCCTCTCCCAATATACACCCACACACAAAAACACACACACACCACATGCACGCATGCATGCATGCACACACACAGAGTAATCAAAAGACAAGATGCTTTGTATATTTGAAGTTCTTTAAATTATAGATTGGTGCTTTTGTGGCAAATGCTAATTAACCAACTTCCATCTGTTAATAGAAAACCACAGCTAATATAGTTTTATACTGATGCCTTTAAGTTTTAAATTTGCGCTTCTGTCTTTACAGCAAAGGCATCTTTCAAATAATTTGCCTTCTCTCATTCATAAGGTCAAACAGACTGAAAAATGGCCTATAGGGCATTGAAGAATATCAGCAGATTCACCTGACATGATCTGTGAATCTGTGAACATTAGATTTCAGTTTATCACTCCACTTTCTGACTACAACCATCACTCCACTATCCACTCCACTCCATAGTTTAGTACATATCCAGGTATGATGTACAGAGATGTTTTATTCCTTGTAAATTAAATCTGTCTTTGAACCTGTCTGTACCTCTAGGGTAGGGAGGAAACAAGAACATTTTGAGCATGCTTGATTTAAACTAAAATAGCAAATAAGACTTAAGATTTGTTTTCGTATTTTTGGTCAGAAAACAGGACTGACATGTAAAATTTAAGTTAGCCAAATAAAACAATATTTATTTGTAGAGGAGCATTTCATGTAACACTAATCACAGTGCCAAGCAGACAAATTTGAAAACTTGCAAGTTCCCTTTTCACCCAGCCAATACCATAATTAATATCTTGTCACAATATGGATGAACTCAAAAGTTCAAAAGGTTAATGAAATACCTAATTTTACTACTGTGGTTAAACACAACATTTCATGTTGCCATTTCCATTTATCATTTAGTCACCATATCTAATTGAGCCGCTTCATGACAAAACCAACAAAATGGATGTGTGCCCAGTGAAGACTCAGATCAGCCTGGGCATCTGTCCAGTCTGATCAGAGTCTTTGCTATGCACTCAGTGGGTAGCTAAGGACCCAAGCTTTTTCATTTGGACAGTAAGGACTGTGATCAGACTGGGCAGATGCCCAGGCTGATCTGAGTCTTCACTGGGTGCACATTCCATTTTGTTATTTATATACTGTATTCGATCTAATTACCGCACATACCCCTATAAGCGCACACTCATGAAATTCCGTAGTCTTATTACAGCCAGTGTACTTTTTATTTACTTTTTTATAAAGGCATATGTTGTGGGTTCTCATTTGAATTGCATCGACTTGTCGATGCAATTCAAATGAGTACCCACAACATATGCCTTTATAAAGAAAATCAGAAAAAAAAATCGCATAATCATCATCAAATAAGTCCTTTTCTGATCTTTTTATAGTGTATCCTTAATAGGTATAGGTACATATTTTATCACACCTGAGTGTTCCCAGTAATTTTGAAAAACCTAAGTGCACAGTGCGGTAATTAGGTCGAATACGGTAATTGCCCTTTTTGTGAACAAACAGTAACAAGCACAGTTCTGCCTACATGCCTGCATGCCATAATAAGGCTCTGCACGATCACTGGTTGTCATATTTACCTTAAGTAGACACATAGTTTTTTTCTCAACTGAAACATTTTGATTTTTTTTTCCTAATTTCTCCATTAAAATGTATGTTGTGGGTACACAGCACTAGCTGAGGCGCTTCTAATGTCATCACCTTAGTGCAAAAAAAGTCAATAACTCCAATAAAATGTATAAGGAGTTACTGACTTTTAGACCTAAAGTGATGATGTGTTCCCACAATATATGTTTTTGTGGAGAAATAAAATAAAATCAATACTTTTTGGTTACCGTAAAAAAAAAACAAAAAAAAAACCCTTATCTGCAGCTATGTTTGGAGGGTTCTAATATCATCGTGCCTTTTCATCATATCAATAATAGCATTCAAAATGCATGATACACTGAAACCTCTTTATAAGACGATTCAGGTTATAAGACGGTTCGGATATAAGGCGGTTTAAAGGTGGATCCCAAAAGTTCTGTATCCAAACAAAAATGTCTACATTATATAGAAAAATGACCATTTATGGTCATTTTTCTATATAATCTAGACATTTTTGTTTGGATACAACAAGGCTGATTAGCTAACATGGTTTTCACTTTGGATCCCAGCAATTGTGTTATAAAGAGGTTATGATGTACCTTTATACACAATCCATGGTGATAAATGACTGCTGACTGTTTTGGGGTTATTTCAAGCCTTATTTTCTCAGAGAAAAATGTCAAGCCTTATTTTCTCACAGTTACTCCTATAAGCAGCACTATTTTGAACCATATACTATTGAAATTTTTCTTATTTCTCCATGGAAACATCATCAAGTTCATTCAATTCCACCATAGTTTCAGCAACAAATTAATGATGTACAAGATATTAGGAGCAAGATGACAACCAGTGCATGTCAGATTGTATTCTCAGATAACCAGTAGACAACATTTTTTTCTTATGCATGTGATAAATTATAGCTCTGAAGGTCTGAAAGATGAAGTTTGATTCAACTGATAAAAGCAGGATAAAATATGCATAATCCAGTTTTGAAGATAAGCATCCTGAAAGATTTAATTCTCTTTAATTGCTCCATCAAAATTTATGTTGTTGGTACTATTAGAGCAGTCTTAGTAAATGGAACTTGCATAAATGCTTGCTTCAGTTTAAAACATACATGTTTAAAAAGCGTCGGTTTTGAACCAAAAAGTGCCTATCTTAAGCTCAGATAATATCTTGTTTGAAGAGATGGGGTGTCTAAATTGATAACATCTCTGAAGTAGGTCCCTAGTCAGTATAATATGAATAATTATCATAATATTCTCATAATATTCAAGTTTTCACATTTTCATTGTAGCTCCAGATGAGAGGGGTGTATCCACATAATAATTTCCTTGTTTCTCTGTGAAAACATATGTTGTTGGTACTCATTAGAATTGCCATGGTGAAGCACTTCTAATGAGTATTATAACATATGTTTTCATGGAGAAATAAGTGAAAAATTATCATACTTTTTGGTTAAAAAACAGTGCTTTATCTGGAGCTCTGATTTTATGCACAAGTGTTTATCAGTAAATAATTATCAATATAGACTGGCTCCAGTCTCCAGTGACTAAATATTGTTTTCTTATAATTCTGTTTGATAGTCCACTAAAATGAAACCAAACTAATATATCATGGCTATAAAGGCTGGTCACTATAGTGACCAGCCTTTATAGTCATGACATTATTTGGTTTTATTTCAGTGGATTATCAAACAGAATTTTAAGTAATTATAAGGAAAAAATAGTCACTAGAGACTGAAGCCAGTCTATCATCAATACAATAAGTCATTTTCTGTCTACCTCGAGTGACACTTTCTCTGTGCACATTGAATATAGATTGTAAAATATTATTTACATTTTATGAATAGATATATAAAAGGACTCCTGTATATTCATAATTATGTGAAATTCTTTTAAACCCAAAATTTGAACAGACATGTTTGAACAAACAATGCAGAGACCCTGAAATGACTCAAGTTTCTCGATGGTACGAAAACAACAACATTCATATTCAGCAAGAAAGATTACAAAATAATGCAGAATCATGTTATGTTTCCCGATTCAGCCAGTTCCTGATATGTACAGTCGAACTTTATTCACTCGAACATCTTTGGGGCCATAGAAATTTATTCGAGACATGGGTAGTTTGAGCCACTGAGTGATAATCATAGCACCAGGTCAGGAAGCAAACTGGGTTAATTTAGAGAACTATTTTTGATATGCTATACAAATATGGTATGTTGAGTGTACTCATTAGAATCACCTCATTGAGGAGATTCTAATGAGTGCACACAACATACAATTTCATGATAAAATCAGGAAATTTCTCACAAAAAAGTCTGTAAATATTTGTTTTCTTGAGCTAATGAAGTATTTCGTAGGGACTTGAAAATGAATTCGAATCAGTCATGGTAACGAGCCATGGTGTTGGAGCTGCTAAGGTTCGACTGTATTATTATATAGACGTTCATTATTTTTCTAAACTCACAGTTTTGGATTTAATTAGTGCAAGATATTTTAACCCTTATCCTGCAAACCATGTCAAAGTACACTATTTAAGAGCATCTCAGGACCTCCTGTAACAAGGGCCATCCTTTAGTTCTGGGTTGTCCAAAAGGGGAAGAAATTTCTGTTTTTCTGGGATTTTTTTAGCTCTCACCCTTGTCCCATCAAATAGGCTCCTGTGCCAATCACTCAGACTCTTCATAAACAACTTCCAATTATAAATGTGCACAAATGGTGGATATATCATTGCAAGTTGTCAAATCCTTCCTAGAATGGCCACCCGCAACTCCTTCAGCGCCAAGTAAAAATATTAGCAGATGAATTTATGAAGCCTATTCTTGACATGAAAGGCACTTTTTCAACAAAAAAAATATTAATATTTTTCTTATTTCTTCATGAAAACATATGTTGTAGGTACTCATTAGAAGTGCCTCACAACATGTTTTCATGGAGAAATAAGAAGAAATATTTACCTGATAGTCCCTCTTATCTAGAGCTATGAGTTATGACAACCCTACCTTACTTCATCTCAGACCTTATCTACTACTGTTCATTGATAAAGGAATAATTCCAGAATTCTTCTGTGATGTAAAGCAATAGGAAGATCATTAAAACTATGTATTGTATTTACTCTAAGTATTCCGACACCTCAACTCTTTACCATACTTGTTCTAAAATTTGGACAAGTACAATTTACTACCCGATGTTGTGTCTAAAACTTGCTGGATGAGAGACAAACAGTGTAGACCCTGTTGAGACGCTGCATTCTGCAGCGTCTCATCTGGGTCTACTCTGTTTGCTCAGGCCTGTCTGTCCGAATATATATGGTAAATATGGTAATATAGCTGCTTAAATACTGTTCTGCTTTTCTCTGGAGACATGCCAAAACTGGGGCTAGTGTTTCCAATTCCCAGCTTTAATGTATTTGGTGCTTGGTTAAAATGTAAGGATTTGATCTTTGCTGAGAAAGAAACTTAAAAGCATGAAAGTTTACTTTGAAATTTTAAATCAAAAGAGGCACTGGTCTTTGTGGCTACACAGACAAGACCCTGATCAGTCTGAGCATCCATGCTGAGAAAAGAGTACCTGACCATTTCCATTTTTTATCAAATGGACAATACATATGAAATGTCAAGCCTTATTTTCTCAGAAAAAAAAAACATACACTACAACCTCTTTATTATACAGTTCATTATAACACGGTTTTGGATATAATATGATCTCAAATATGGATCTGAAAAATTTATAGATTATACTGAAAAAATGACCATAAATGGTCATTTTTCAATATAATCTATACATTTTGGTTTGGATATAACACGGTTGTTTAACTAACACAGTTTATACTATGGACCCCAACAATAGTGTAATAAAGAGGCTGTGGTGTATAAAAAAATCATTTACAACTGATATGCAACTCTGTCAATTGTTTTCCTTCCTTCTGAAAAGGGGTCTAGAAACAATTTGCTCCCTTTCAGTAGGGAGTTGGTGTGCAGGAAAGCAAACAGGAAGTCTCAAAAGTTGTCTCCCTTGTAAAAGATGGCAGAAATCTACTAAGTGTATCCAATCCCGTAAAATTTATTGTTCACATATTGCTAGAAGATATGTGTCTTTATATGATTATGAACTGCTGAGGAAAAACAAAACATCTACATGTATTCTGTATCCTAAACATTTGTCCAAGTTTGAAAATAGTAATCACACCAGTCTAAGAAATACGATACAACCTCTTTATAACACGGTTCATTATAACACGGTTAGGGATATAACACGATTCAAAGATGGATCCCAAAAATGTAAAGATTATATTGAAAAATGACCATAAATGGTCATTTTTCAATATAATCTATACATTTTTGTTTGGATATAACACAGTTGCTTAACTAACATGGTTTTTGCTATGGACCCCAACAAAAGTGTTATAAAGAGGTTGAAGTGAAGCATCAATCATGAACACACAGATTTGTGAGTGTGCCAAGGCTCGTGAACACACCAGATGAAGTCATCCCTGACCTTTTCTGAATGTACCGTAATAACCTTAAGTATTGGGACAGATAAGCCTTTGCAAACAGCATAAACCCAGATCAGACTCCGCAGAATGCGGCTTCTGATCAGGTCTACACTGTTTGTGCCACACATACAGCAATATTTTAGACACATCTAGGTGGTAGAATATAATATATATGTCCTATTGGGGAATCAGGAGGTTGCAGAAAGACACCCCCCTCCGCCTCACCCCCCGCCAACCACCCCTCCATGTCGGCAGCATTCTTTCGTGAAGACTGATCATGAAATATTTTCTATGGTCATTCTCTCCCTCCCTCTGATTCAAAAAGGAAATTGTCAGTTTCTGCAAAAGAATGTGCACAATACTGGTTAACCGCTTAGAGGACTAAGCCTGCCCAGTAAAAGTTTGGTTAGGTAAACTGACCCCACTCACATGACCTCATTGGGTTGACTGGATCATAAAACCTCAAAACAAACAAACTAATCACAAATGCAGCAAAAAGCATTTTAATTTTGGGTGGGGGTGGGATATTCATTTTTCTGAGAAAATAGGGCTTGACATTTCATGTTAATTGTCTGCCCAGCAAATATTCACATGAAATACTGTCTAATAACAAAAAATTAACACTGCTGCTATAATTTGCTCAGCGCTTTAGAGTTAAGATTGGGAGGTTTTCTCTATGATATCATCAGGCTCACTAAAGGCATGACGCATTTGACATGCTCACAATGAACCAGATTATAATAACTTCATTTACCCTTTAAGCGCCAGTCACAACTGCAGCAGACAACACTTTTATATCTATGTATTTTTCTGAGGAAACAAAGCTTGGTATTTCATTTAAATGGTATACTCTAGAGAATATCAGAATGAAACATAAAGCTCCATCTTGTCAGAAAAATAGGAAATTTACCTCTCATTCTGTTGTCTGCTAGTTCTGTTAGAAAAGTGTTAAAGGTAACTTAATTCTAAAGACACTTGGACATATTTCAAGTTTCTAATTTAATTTCCCCTATACATGTATTTAGAATTTTCAAATGCAGGTCTCTGTTGTGATAATTTGCAATTTTAACCTTTACAACTCTGCAGATAAAATAAGCAGAAGACTGGCAAGTAACAATTTTCTTATTTTTCGTAGAAAAAGCTGTTAATGTTTTAACTTTTCCCCGCTAGTGGTGACTTTTGTTGTCTGCTGATAACCTATGCAAGCAGTTTGGACCCAGATCAGGCCCGACAAGGGTCTGACCTGGATCAAAATTGTTTGACACTGATGATATTCCTGAAAGAATTTTTTGAAAAAGTTAATTTCTAAAAAAAATCCACAGACGACAAAAAAGCATGCAAAATTACCCAGCATGCAAAGAGTTAAAGAAGCAGTCTGAATGAAATGTCAAGCCTGTGTTTTTTTGGGGGTTTTTTCAGTGATGAAAAAAGAAATACTTCAGAATGCTGTGTACCACTTTTTTTTTAAAAAATAGCGGGTTTTAGGCTTTTTAAGGCTTAACATACAGGGTAAAATTGCAGCAGACGACATTTTGAAACAGTTTTTCTATTTGGCCCAGAAAATAGGCTTTGATATTTCATGTCTCCTCTGAAGGCAATTTGCATGAAATGTCAAAGCCTAGCACTGGGAAAAACAAGAAAATTATCACCTGTTTGTGTCTGCTATAACAGCCCAGAGACTGTTTTGAAACAGGTTTTCTATTTGGCCCAGAAAATAGGCTTTGATATTTCATGTCTCCTCTGAAGGCAATTTGCATGAAATGTCAAAGCCTAGCACTGGGAAAAACAAGAAAATTATCACCTGTTTGTGTCTGCTATAACAGCCCAGAGACTGTTGAAGGTTATAGGTCCTGTCAAGCACAATTCATAATATAAAGATCTCCTTCATTATGGTAATACAATCAGTTTGAATTTTGTTCTGTCAAAAGTTTCTCAAACCCAGCAACCATATTAGACTGAAGACTACTGAGAAAACAGTGTACCAGTATAGACCCACTTCAGCTGAAATAGAATGCTGCATCTGATCAGGGTCTAGCTGTTTGCCACTCTTCCAACAATTTTTAACATATGCTTGTATCAACAGGTTGCCACATGGACTTGTTCAAATGTTTTTGTTTGAGTGCCATATTATGGCCCAGTCAACCAATTACAGTAGGGTCATGTCATCAAATATTAGGAATAGTATGGTAAGCTAATCAGGTGTCCCAATATTTAGAGTAAATACAGTATGTTGTGTTTCCTTAACCCATTTTTTACTGAACAGACTCTCCCACACTATTTATATATTTTAAGAGTCCAATTTCAGTTTAAGGTATGTCAGGCTATATAATGTATATATTTCTAGAGAAAAAGGCCAAACTATTTGCAAACAGTGGAGACCCTGATCAGACACCCCTTCAGCGGCGTCTGATCTGGGTCTGCTCTGTTTGCCAATTACTTTTTATGGTATCCAGAATACAATGGGTTAATACAACAAACCCCAAATGATTGACAGATGCTCATTTCCTTCCTCGCTCTATATATATCCACAAGCATCTTTCTTATTTATCCTAAATATTATTACACTTTAAACATCACCACTTTCTGGAAATAATTCAGCAGATGACAAATTCATATAGGTTACATGACGTTTTTCTCCCTAGCATCCTTGTATACCTTTAATTTTTTGGCCCAGATCAAAAAATCAGAACAGAAAGCTGAAACCATTTAAAACAACGAATTAACAGACATTTCCAATTACTTTTATTATGTTTATCGGAAAGCAGGAAAATTAGTACAGCAAGCCCAAACAATATATTTTTCAACAAAAGAAAATAAGGAAAATAAATGTAAAAGGCTCTAAGATGCCTTTTTTTTTAACCAGGTAGTATTGATATTTATGTTATTTTTACGAAAACATAGGCAGTAAAAGTTACTCGTTTGTGTGGTGATTCCAGTGACTACCCACAACATATGTTTTCATGGGGAAATCGGAAAAATATTTCCCTCCTAACATCATGAACACATGCCTAAAAATAATGTTGACCCCCTTAAACCCAACTTTTATATAGTAAAATCGAGGTTTACAGGGGTATACATTTTTTTCTTATTTCTGCTCAAAAACGCAGATTGTGGGTACTCATTGGAACTGCCTCGGCCTCACCGAGGCAGTTCTAACAAGTACCACAATCTATGTTTTGAGCAGAAATATGAAAAATATCAGAATTTTTTTCTGAATATATTTACATTTTTTGGTGGTAAAGTTTAGTATATTTGAATAAGCTTACGTTTTCCTAATGTCTAGAGCTACTGATTTGTTAACCAACAAGGAAGCATGAAATTGAAGTTTCAGGAACATGAGAATACCAGCTGCTAATTGACATTTTCAATGACAAGACTGTTTTTTCAACTTCTTTTATTTACTACAAATTGAGGAAAACAGATAAGTATCAACTGATCCGCTGACATAAGCTATCAATTAATCACTGATTTAAATAGCTGGAAGTTGTAAGGAATAGATAAAATCTGTTCCTTCTGAACTTAGAAAATCAGTAAATACTGCCTACAGGTTTTGAACTATGTCCCACCAAATATTCATTTTTATCCAGATTTTAGCATGGTTGATTTTCAACACACAGCACATTTCTTTTGTGCTTTCTTATGAAAAAATGCCTAAGGTTCCATCATAACCCTTGTCCTGCTGAACCCTGATACACGCTGCCTTTGCAAACAGTGTAGATCCAGATCAGCTGGCTTCTGAAGAAGCCAACTGATCTGAATCTGCACTGTTTGTCATTAATTATTTGACTTTGAATGAATAACTTGTATGAACAACTTGGATTGAGTAATCTGACGGGCTAAAAATTAGAAGCGGGCATGGCATCTTAATTTATTCAACATGACAAGGGAAAAAGATCTGTGTCTCAGCAGCTGCAACAAATCTATAACAATCCCAGAATAGAAATTTTGATCAAGTTTGGAGCTGCAAAAAGATCCCCAAAATAATAACTTATTCTGCAGCAGCCTTGTGAATGCAATATAAAAGCAGCAATGGGATATAATGAATCCTTACAATTTCCACATATCTTTCTTAACCTTTACCACTCTCTGGGGTAATTCTGAAGACTAAAATTTCATGCTATTGGAGTCAATTTGCAGGAAATAGGTGGGGTGGGTTGGGGTGCCATCTTGATATAGTATTAAGTAAAGGGAAAGTCATGATTTCTAAGATGGTTGCATGGCGGCCATATTTGTCAATGGACTGGAATCCTTTTTATGGAGATGAATAAAGGGGTTGAGAAGAATCATATTAGTCGAGGGACCAGAATCGTTTTTGGGAAGACACATCTAGAGGTTGAGAGGATTCCATATGCAAAATTTCGATGAGATTCCTCCTCTGGTTAGGGAGAAGATTCAATAAAAGGAAAAAATCCAAGACAACAGCCACATTTGTAGACAGACAAACCAAATTCGGGCAGACACAACTAAACAACTTGGTGAACATCCCAGACAAGTTTCGAAAAAATCTAAAGAGTGGTCTCTGAGGACATCCAATAACAAGATTGTTACAGTGCTAAGTAAAGAGGGAGGCACGATTTCTAAGATGGCTATCTGGCAGCCACATTTGTTGATGGACAGAATCATTTTCAGAAAGAAAAATCTAAGGTTTGACAGGAATCCATATGCGAAGTTTCAACAAAATTCCTCCACTGCTTAAGGAGATGGGATAATGGGAAAAAACAAGATGGCTGTTGACAGCCATATTTGTCAACAGACCAAAACCAAGTTTGGGGGCACACCACTAGGACATTAGGGGAACATCCACAGGCAAGTTGCAAAATAATCTAAAGAGTGGTCTGTGAGGAGATGCGACAACAAGACTGTAACAGTGTTAAATATAGAGGAAGTTGTGGTTTCTAAGATGGCCATCTGGTGGCCATATTAGTCTACAGATTGGAATCGTTTTCGCAGAAGACATCTAGGGATCAAGAGGAACCCAAATGCAGTTTCAATAAAATTCCTCTGCTGGTTATTGAGGAGACGTGATAACAGGAAAAATCTAAAATGGCTATGGCGGCCATATTTTGACTGACCAGATCCAAATTCTGGTGTGCAATTCTTGTATGCAAAACTAGGTCACTTGGAGGAACATCCCAGACAAGTTTCAAAAAATCTGACAAGTGGTCTTGGAGGAGATGCGATAACTAGAAACTGTTTATGTACAGACGCCGGACAGTACCCACTGAGGGATAAGAATAGTGCTTCAAAAGCATGCAAACAGTCTCCTCCTATGCAAACAATAAGCATGAAAGGTCAATCCCAAGTTTTTAAGGGAAATATCAAAGTGTCATCTGCTATATTTGTTCAGAGGGTGATAAATGCTTTATATCACATGGGAGCTACCGACAGTTTCTTTATTTTCCATAAAAAAACCTATGTTGTGGATAATCATTAAAATCGCCTACACAAGACAATTCTAATGATGAGTATCAACAACACACAATGTATGTTTTTGCGTAGATATATTATTAAAAACAAAAATTATCTTGATTCCTAAGAGCAATCCCCTGGGAGCTGGTTGACTGATAAAATTCAATGAACAGAAAAAAAAACAAATCAATATCTTATGTGCTCTACTTTTAACCTTTACCACCATAAAGGCATATTCAGCAGACGACAATTGATGATATTTTCTTATTATTCCCAGAAACCAGGAGTTGACATTTCATGCAAATTGTCTCCATTGGAGACAATTTACAAGAAATATCAAAACCAGTTTTCTGGGGAAAATTGGAAAAATATTTTAATATGCCCTCTGCCAAAAATTTCTATCCAGCTACTAAGTTTTAAGGAAGCTGGTACTGGAGTCAATGTTAGCCAATGTTAATTTACAACATACTGAATCTTAATATCAGCAGACATTTTAAAAAAGCTTTTTCTTGAAAAATAGGGCCCGTTACTTAATTTATGGGGACCTGATTTTTTACCACTTTTTTTTTTACAACAGAGATAACTTCTGTCACTTCCTGTTTCTCGTCTGTACACAAACCCCATCTGAAAGAGACCTCTGAAAAGATAGAAGAATTTGCACAAAGGGGCTGGGGGGGGGGGGGGGGAATGGGGGAGGGTAGCGAAGGAGCAGAGCAAATTCTTTCCTTTCTTAGGAGCAAAGTCTTTCCTTTTAGAGAAGACTGGTCACCCCTTATCGGAATGGAGACAAAGCAATTTTAACGAAGTTGCCTCCCCTGAAAGTGTATTCATTCCCCTTAAACTGTTTGGAGACAAGTATAATTTTGAGCCTCAGACTCTTGTCAGCTGCATCAGACGATGCATTATACTCAAACCGATGAGGTTAATCCATTATGTGAATATAAGAATCAATCATTTACAGAACCTTTGGAAGATGTATTCCTAACAAACTCACCTAAAATTTCAAACTACACTACAACCTTTTTATAACACGGTTTGTTATAAGACAGTTTTGGATATAACACAATTCAAAGATGGATTCCAAAAATGTATAGATTATATTGAAAAATGACCATAAATGGTCATTTTTCAATAAAATCCATACATTTTTGTTTGGATATAACACGATTGTTTAACTAACACGGTTTATGTTTTATGGACCCCAACAATAGTGTTATAAAGAGGTTGTGGTGTATTCATTCCATACCTTTTTGCCTAAATTTTGGTTTTTTATTGTAGTCGTTTCCTAAAATACTTAGTGGAATGGCAAAATGTACACTCTGATCATACTGCTCCTTAAAGAGCAGCTAATCTGGGTCTCCACTCTCCACAATTTACATATGCCATTTTGTCAGAAAATTTGGTGTACAATATTTTTAGGACACTCAGTGTAATTGGTAATTGCTAATTACTGTCTCCATTAAAACTACTCATTAGGGATTTGAATGAAGCATACCGACAGTGGTCCCGGGGAGAGTTAATGGCTTTAAATGAAATATCTGCAACATTGATAATGAAATGTCAAGGAAATGTGAATCATCTCTACATACACCTAGATAAGAGTGAGTATCAGGTTAATAATTTTATTTCTCCATGAAAATATATGTTGTGGGTACTCATTAGAAGTGCCTCAGCGACATATGCTTTTGTGGAGAAATAAGAAAAATATCAATATTTTTGGATTGAAAAAAAAAGCGCCTTAACAAGAGCTATGATCTCTGGATTCTTAACCCTTGTCCTGCTGAACCTCGATATACCCTGCCTTTTCAAACAGTGTAGATCCAAATCAGTTGGCTTCTGAAGAAGCCAACTGATCTGGATCTGCACTGTTTGCCATTATTTTTGTTTGTGTTGAGATTTTACGGCCCAGTCAACCCAATGGGGTCATGTCGAGCGCTGTCAGTTTACCTAACCACATGTTTACTGGGCAGGCTTAGTCCTCTAAGCGGTTAATCAGTATTGTACACATTCTTTCACCAGAAACTGACAACTGCCCTTCTTGAATCAGCGGAAGGGAGAGAATGACCGTAGAAAATATTTCATGATCAATCTCCACAAAAGAATGTTGCCGACCTCGGCGGGGGGTGAACCCGCGACCTCCTGGTCTCCAGTCGGACGGCGCATCCAACTGAGCCACCGAGGCCGGATTGTTTGCCATTAATTATGTGAATTTATAGCAACAATCCAGATCAAGCAATCTGATTGGCTAAAAATTAGAAGTGGGCATGGCGTCTTAATTTATTCAGCAGGACAAGGGTTAACATACAGAATCCAGCCCTATTAAGTACTTTCTTGGAAAAATATCTTTAGAAATGTTAGTGTGGCACTTTAGAAAAATAAGATTAACATACCTTTAAACTGTACAGTATTAAACAAAATCATCTTTGGTTTCTTTGTAGGTTCTGGAAGTAGAAAAGAAGCAATTTTTAATTTTTTGTAACCCATAAAATGATTGTAGGTGGGACACCCATAAAGGGTAATTGGCAAACAGTGCAGACCCAGATCAGATGCTGCAGAATGCAGCATCTGATCAGGGTCTCCACTGTTTGCAAATAGTTCAGAAATTTTTCTTTAGGAATATGTAAATCTCATAGCCGGATGTACCTAAAATTGAAATTTGGCTATTCCAATATATCGTGTGGGAAAGTCTATTCAGTATACAATGGGTTAATAGTAGCAGATAATGAAATAAGAAAACTGGCAACATTATTGCATAGTTCCAGGTAAGAGAGGGTATCCAGATTTTATTTTTCTTATTTCACCATGAAATGATATTTTGTGGGTACTCTAATGAGAACCATAATGTATGTTTTCATGGAGAAATAAGAAAAATATCAATACTTTTCGGTTGAAAAAGGTGCCTTATTTGGAGCTATGATTTTTTTTTGAAAAACAAAAAAAAGAAACTCCTTATGTAAGTCCTGTCAACAATCTCTTTAACCCATTGTAGTCTGGAGACCCCTAAAAGGGTAATTGGCAAACAGCGCAGACCCAGATCAGATGCCTCAGAAGCCCTGTCTGATCAGGATCTCCACTGTTTGCAAACAGTTTAGCCATTTTTCTCTAGGAAAATTTAATCTCGATGCCAGATGGGCCTAAATTGAAATTGGGACTCTTCCAATTATAAAGGGTGGGGGATTATCTATTCAGTCCACAAAGGGTTAAAGTGACAATGTGAAGAAATATCAATTCCTGAAAACTCATCAGAAAACATACCTATATAATTTTGACCCCCTTAAACATCACTTTTATATAGTAAAACTGCAATTTACAGGGGTATACATTATTTTTCTTATTTCTGCTAAAAACACAGATTGCGGGTACTCGTTAGAACTGCCTCGGCGACCCACAATCTAAGTTTTGAGCAGAAATATGGCAAATATCAGAATTTTTTATCTGAAAATTTTCAGTTTTTGAAGGTAATTTTTAGTATATTTGAATAGGCATGTTTCCATAATTTACTGAAAGAAATATATCATACATTTCATTCATTTTTTTTTTTTTTTTATCATCAAAGATGCCATTACAATTGGAGGGGTGGAGGGAAAAAACAAAAACAAAGAGAATAAATTAACTTAAACCTCAACATGATGCCCCACTACTGGACCTTTGTAAACAGTGTAGACCAAGATCCTTTCTGGGTCCACCTCCTCCTTTCTCTAAAAAATATTTAATTACATCAACATGAGCATACACAAAAATATATAAAAGTCCAAACTGAACACTCAAAAATAAAAATATTTACCTTACACACAGTAGTCCAAACTCAACACTCAAGACATCTTACAAAAACCATCTATCTACACTAGATTATCTTTTTGATCTGCAGCTCCTCAGCAATGATCAAAGGCAACACCTTGCAATCAGGTGTCAAAGTATGTCAATTATCTGTCAATCAATTTGACATACCTGTCTAATTATGGCTAATTCACACCTTTTCTGTTCAAAAACACTGATCAGTAAAAATCATGGTGTCATTATGTCTGAAACCTTTTACTTTCTTTAAATGTTTATTAAACAAACTAAAATATCTATGTTGCTTTTTCCTCAGTGTTTTAAGAAAACAATACACCTGAAAAACATTTACATTAAGAAAACAGAAGCTTAGTGTCTGTGTTTTTATAACAATGATTTAATGCAGTCTTGCTGTTCAGTTTGGATTATATTACCCATAAACTAAGCTTATTGTAAACCTTATAGATGTCTCATTGGTAGATCTTCCTTATACATAAAAATAAGAAATAAACATTAATAACAAAGGATTTATATAATTAACCCTTGTCATGCTGAATAAATTAAGATGCCACGCCCATTTCAATTATCATCCAATCAGATTACTTAATCTAGATTTTTATACAAATTCACATACTGAATGACAAACAGTGCAGATCCAGATCAGTTGGCTTCAGCCAACTGATCTGGATCTACACTGTTTGCAAAAGCAAGGTATATCAGGGTTCAGCAGGACAAAGGTTAACTTCTCTGGGCTAATTCCGCAAACAACAAACTGATGATATTTTTTTTCTTTTTCTCCCTAGAAAACAGGCTTTAGAATTTCATGAAAATAGTCTCCTCAGAAAAGCCTGTTTTCTAGGAAAAATAAGAAAACTATTCCAAAATATTATGTGCTGAAATTATTCCACAGCATGCTAAGCTTTAACTCTTGTCCTGCTGAATAAATTAAGATGCCACGCCCACTTCTGATTTTCAGCCAATCAGATTACTTGATTCTGGATTTTGATACTAATTCACATACTTAATGACAAACAGTGCAGATCCAGATCAGTTGGCTTCTTCAGAAGCCAACTGATCTGGATCTACACTGTTTGCAAAGGCAGGGTATATCCGGGTTCAGCAGGACAAGGGTTAATAACAAACAAAATTATTAATGTACCAGATCTTTCTGTAATGGTTAGCTGAACATTTCATTTTAGATGTAATATAAATCCTTTCTATAAGCAGACCATACAGACAAATGTTCTTTGAAAGCAGGATTTTTTAATTATACTTCAATAAATTTAATTAGAAAAGTCCTGTTGAAACTACTGGTAAAATGGGACTGCAGCAGTAAGTCTAAAAAAATGTAAAAAAAAAAAAATGTCAGGTGGGGAATTCAGTCCCTAACCTGGATATAATGAGGCATAATATGCAGAACAAGGTACCCTTCTTAATTACCATTATGAAAAAACACCTATTCAAATATACTGAAAATGTTACCACCAAAAAATGAAAATTTTCAGACAAAAAATTCTGATTTTTTCATGTTTCTGCTCAAAACATAGATTGTGAGTACTCGTTAGAACTGCCTCATTGAGGCAGTTCTAACAAGTACCCACAATCTATAGGTATGTTTTTGAGCAGACATAAGAAAAATAATGTATACCACTGTAAACCCCAGTTTTACTATATAAAAGTGGCGTTTAAGGGGGTCAAAATTATATAGGCATGTTTTCGTGATGTTGCAATCTGTGGATCTTACATTTCTGGGAACAATTTTAAACTTCTTAACATAAAAACGCAAGCCCTGTCTTCTGAGAAAACTGTTTTGAATCATCAACTATATACTGATACTTAAATTTGTTCACCAGAAAAAAAAATTCAAAGTTTCTTTTTTGTTTCTTTTTTACATGTATATATATTTTTTATTGCTAGTTACGGCAGACAAAACTGGGGAAGTATGAAAAATGGAACAGCAGATGGAAACAGGAACTGGAAGTACATGTAGATGAAATGGCTTCATCAATCACCAACACAAGTATTAGCTTTTCATACCAGCCAGCAATTTTGAGTTGCAGGCAACAAAAACAACAGTTTACAGCCATTTAGTATCATAACCTATTTTGGAGGTCACTAGTGTTGTCTGTCCTTAGAATGGACAAAGGGAATTGACCAACTGAGAATACCCTGGGAATATCCTGTCTGCTATGGGTCACTTGTGAAATCTGGTTTCACAGTTATCACATAATAGGTTTATTTGCAGTGAGAGTAAAGAGACTCCTACGAGTTTAATTGTACTGTTAAAATTTTAACAATTACTATATTATTATTCTCAGGAACAGTGTCTCCCCCATTTCCTTCACATGAAATTACACTCAAACCACAGTGAAATTATTCTGAAAATATGGACATATTGGTCACACGCTCCATACAAGTGAAAACTGATGAAAGTACACTTAACCTATAAAGTGCCAAGCAAAATTTGTAGCAGATGACATTCTATTTTTCTTTAAAAGAAAATAAGTTTTGATAATGTTCTTGTGCTGTCAAAGCTTTATTTCCTTATCTGCAGTTGTGACTGGCGCGTTAACCTTTGTCCTGCTGAATAAATTAAGATGCCACTCCCTTTTCTAATTCTTAGCCAATCAGATTACTTGATCCAGATTATTGATATAAATTCACATACTTAATGGCAAACAGTGCAGATCCAGATCAGTTGGCTTCTTCAGAAGCCAACTGATCTGGATCTACACTGTTTGCAAAGGCAGGGTATATCCAGGTTCAGCAGGACTATAGGGTTAAGGACATTTACTACCACTCCTAAAAGCTCTAAATTGGGCACTTTTTTTTCAAATGAACAGTACCAATATTTTTATTCTTTTATACATGCAAACATATGTTTTGGCTCTAAATAGACCCCCTTCTAAGGGCAGTATTCACACAAAAACATACTATAATTAAACTTACAATTCAGACACCTTCACTCCTTAGTGACCTTCACCTTCACTCCTTCCAACTCCTTCACACCATAGCTATATCAAAATTTGGAAGTCTATAAGACTACCTGATAACTGGCAATCAGATGCTGCAATCTTTGATCACATATCTTGGTCTACTTAGTTTGCTTGGGTCTGTCCATATTTTTTTTTTTTTTTTTTTTTTTTGATTTGGGTTTTACAGCCCTTTCAAGAATATTTTACTTATATCGAGCCGATCATTCATCAAAGGTGGGCGAAAACCGGGGAAACCCGGGGAAAAACCACCTGACCATCCGTAAAAAAACACCTGACCATCCGTAAACAGAACTTGGCTTTCCCACATGTGACCCGAGTGAGGCTCGAACCACAGCGGTATATAATGGATTAATACATTATCTTAGGCAATTACAATGAGTAAAACAATATATTTTCATTGCTCCAGAGATTTCTTATTTCTCCATGAAAACATTTTGTGGGTACTCATAAGAAACACCTTGGCCAGGGGCTTCTAATGGGTACCCATAATGAAAAAAAAAACAACAATATTTTCCATTGGTGCTGAAGTTACACTGAATTATCACAGCAATAGTAAGCATGTCATCTGGAGCTCTGATCTTACTCTGTTGGCCCACCATCCACTGTAACACCTAAAAACTTATTGTCAATACCAGCCCTTATCAAGCACTTAAACAGTATGCAGCAGACAACATTCTGTTATTTTTTTTGTTGTTTTGTTTTTTATTATTATCAATTACTACTTTTCAGTGAAAATAAATATCAATAATTATTTTTTCTGAAAAATACAAAAAAAACAAAACAAAAAAAAAACAAAAGAACAAAAAATCAGATAAATAAAAATGTTGTCTGCTGCTGCTTTGTTAAGCACTTTTAAGGTTAACCTTCAAATTTCAGGTCACAGGCCAAACAAAAGTTTTTCTTTGTGTCAGCAGACAGATGACCTGGTCACAGTCATCCTACATGTATCTACTATGATTCAATATGTTAACCCTTGTCCCCCCCCCCCCCCCCCCCACCCGCTAAATAAATTAAGAAGCCACACCCATTTTTACTTTTCAGCCAATCAAATTACATAATCCAGATTGTTGATACAGATTCACATACTTAATAGCAAACAGTGCAGATCCAGATCAGTTGGCTTCTTCAGAAGCCAACTGATCTGGATCTACACTGTTTGCAAAGGCAGGGTATATCCGGGTTCAGCAGGACAAGGGTTAAGACTGGTGTTGAGATTAACCTTTTAATACCAATCTCTGGCAAAGTCAGTAAACAACAAATTGGTGATATTTTTCTTACTTTTCCCAGAAAACAGGATTTGACATTTCATGCAAATTATCTCAATTTGCATGAAATGTCATTCTGTTTTCTTGGAAAAATAAACAAACAACATGTACTTCAATATGTCATCTGCTGAAAAATTTACCCACAGTACTAAGCATTAAATGGCTTAGGCTTAACTCCAGATGGCATGTTTTTTTTATCTGATATTTTTCTTATTTCGTCACAAAAGAAAAATCAGGAGCAGCTGCTAGAGACAATAAATATGGACTCGAGCAGAAATAAGGAACACGGTAACCTTGAAACTGCTTGTCCAGCACTAGTTTATCTATTCCCTGTCCAGTTATGGCTCACTCTTAACCCTTGTCATGCTGAATATATTAAGATTCCACGCCCATTTCTAATTTTCAGCCAATCAGATTACTTGATCAAGATTGTTGATATAAATTCACATACTTAATGGCAAAAAGTGCAGATCCAGATCAGTTTTCAGGATCTACACTATTTGCAAAGGCCGGTTATATCCGGGTTCAGGAGGACAAGGGTTAATAACTCCAAATTCCAACACAGTCTCAAGCAGAATTTCCTTGCAGAAATGTCACTTCACTCATACATTGTATCTCCCATGTCTCCAAACATAAAATATGATCAAATTAATCACACCACAAAATTGGCATCCATCCATCCAGTAGTTACTTGTAACTATCTCAGGATCGTAAATTGGCCGTGAGATAAGATATTTGTGGTTTTGACAAATTTTCAAGGCTTTGTTACAATTTTATGACACTTCTTCCTCATTGTATTTTAGTCAGTGAAACTATAACCCAAAGTCAACCTGTTGTCATCAGTAAATTCATCTAACATTTCGGCACTTAAAACATAATTTTAATTATTGTAATTTTAACCCTTAGCATGCTGGGTAAAAAGATGACATTTTGAAATATTTTTTTCTTATTTTTCCTAGAAAAAAAGGCTTTGGCACTTCATGCAAATTGTCTCCTTATGAGACAATTATAATTTGCACAAAAAATCAATGCCTATCTTTTGTGAAATATATGATCAAACTGTTGTCTGCTGAGTTAGCCCCAAGATTTGTACAGGTTAACTCTATTTTCCTTACGAAATATTTCAAATTATGTTCCCACTGTCAGCAATTTCAGACTATAAACAGCAACACAGCACCGGTACTAGACTGGCTCCAGTCTCCAATGACTAAATATTTTTCTTATAATCCTGTTTGATAATCCACAAAAATAAAACCGAAAAAGTATCATGACTATAAAGGCTGGTCACTAGTGACCAGCCTTTATAGTCATGATGTTTTCTTTGGTTTTATTTTAATGGATTATTAAACAGATTATAAGAAAAAAAAAATTTAGTCACTGGAGACTGGAGGTACACAAAGGGTAGATAACTTGTTAAGGAGTATTTGACAATTCTGGGACAATTTTCTCCTGCAGTCTATAAAATATAAGCAGAGTGTACTCATCAGTAGCTTGCAAAGCTCTTCTTTTTAGTACCCACAATGTATGTTTTTATGGAGAAATGAGAAAATTTACCTCAGAATTATTTATCAAATATTCCCCTCAAAAAGTCTACTGTCGGGGCCAACAATGTCCAGGCCCCAAGGTTATAAAACTTTTTTCACGCTCAACTCAGCTGAGCATGAAGTTTTCTCTGCTAAAAAAATATGAAAATGCCAACAATAGTCAGGAAGCAAAAGGCAATAATTTAGGGAAGTCTTTTTGATCTTCTATACAATAATGGCATGCTGTGTACTCATTAGAATCACTCAGATGAGGCAATTCTAATGAGTACACACAACATACAATTTCATGATAAAATAAGAGCAGGGGTGTAAAATTCCACTCGCCCTCTCGCATTTGCGAGTATATTTTAAGGCAGGGCGAGTGAGATTTTCAGAACTTTCTTCACTTTTTCTTCATTTTTAGCATCTAAATGAAAAATTTAGACCATAAGGGTGAGAAAGTTTTGAGGGAATTTTACACCTCTGAAGAGTTTCTTAAATATTTGTTTTCTGGAGCTATCGGTAGAATTTCATAGGGACTTAAAAATTTGTTTGAATCTGCCATGGTAAACGAGCCATCAGTGTCTGAGCTATTGAGATTCGAATAACATATAACATTTCTGATGCTGTTCGAATAACATATAACATTTCTGGTGCTGTTTGATTTTTCTTTTTTTTTTTTCCCTGAAAACACACAATACGGAATCCTATTAAAATCATCTCAAACAGATCAAGTTTGACTACCTCCATGAGTCCTTGGAGATGACATTTATTTCTGGCATTCCAAATATGAACAACTAAATCCTTCCACACTCCCATTGCCAATTAAAAGGACATTATTTCTTGACCATGTTGATCAACCATCTAAGGTAAAGACTTTTGTTGATTTACAGATTATGAAGCACTTTTGCCTCCTTTGATGTCAAGATTATCTAACAGGTGGACCAGGCTTGACCACTTCCAAGGGATATTATTGGAACACTTGAGGATCATATAGTTTTATCAGATTTAATTCATGGGCTCAACATGAGGGTTCGATATAGGACAGATTCACAGATCTTACCAGCTTTGAGCCTCTCTGCAGGTTCACTGTTATTGAGTGTAACAAGATCAGTGTTCTATAAAATTAACAGCCTGCTACAGTCATTCAGACAGAACACAGACCATCTATATAATGTGCAGCCTGCCTTCAAGTCCACAGTTAAGAATGTCAGTGAAAGGATCATCTGTAGAAAACCATGTGTATAATCGATAGCTGTCTCAAAAGTCCACTGTCAAAGTCAGTCAACTGATCTTCTATACAGGACCATATGGTTTACAACCTTAGTAACCTAATCATAATGAGTCATTAGTCAAAGTCAGCGACAGCCTCATCTGTGCAACACTATCTGTATAACTAATAGCCTGCCTATATGTCGGTATTCTAAATAATTTACTGACAGTCAATATGTCAACAGTCAAAATCGATGACAGAATCATCTGCAAAAGACAATCTGTCTACAATCATATACAGTCCACAGTTAAAGAAAGTCGGTAACAGAAACATCTATAGAAGACAACCTGTATAATTCACAGCCTGCCTACATCAAAGTCATCTGTAGCGGATCATCCATTTAATTTACAGCCTGCCTACAAGTCCATAGTCAAATGCTTTTGTAGAAGACCATCCTTATATTTACAGCCTGCCTATGAGTTCACAGTCAAAATCATCTGTAGAAGATCATCCATATAATTTACAGCCTGCCTACAAGTCCTCAGTCAAAATCATATATAGAAGAGCATCAATACAATTTACAGTCTGCCTACAAGTTCACAGTCAAAGTCGTCTGTAGAAGACCATCTATATAATGTACAGCCTTCCTACAAGTCCACAGTCAAAGCCATCTGTAGAAGACCATCTGTATGAGTTACAGCCTGCCTACAAGTCCAAAGTAAAAGTCATCTGTAGAAGACCATCCCTATAATTAACAGCATTTAAGTCCAGTCAAAGAAAGTCAGTAACTGAAACATCATTCTTTAGAAAATCATCTGTATAACTGATAGCTTGTGTACAAGTACACTGTCACTGTAAGGGTCATTGTATTAGATAATCTGTATAATTTACTGCCTGTCTGCAAGTCCACAGTCAAAGAAAATCAGTGACAGGATCATCTCAACAAGATCACCTATATAATGTATAGCCTGCCTTCAAGTCCATAGTCAAAGAAAGTCAGTGACAGGATCATCTCAACAAGATCATCTGTATAATGTACAGCCTGCCTTTAAGTCCACAAAGAGTCAGTGACAGGATCATCTGTACAAGGTCATCTGTACAATGTATAGTCTGCCTTAAAGTCCACTGTCAGAGTCAGTGACAGGACCATCTGTACAAGATCACATGTATAATGTATAGCCTGCCTTCAGGTCCACAGTCAAAGTGACAGGATCATCTATTTGTTTGTTTGTTTGTGTTGAGGTTTTACGGCACAGTCAACCCAATGGGGTCATGTCAAGCGCGGTCAGTTTACCTAACCACACATTTACTGGGCAGGCTTAGTCCTCTAAGCAGTTAACCAGTATTGTGCACATTCTTTCGCCAGAAACTGACAACTGTTCTTCTT
The DNA here is from genome assembly GCA_964016985.1 of Anodontia alba. NCBI lineage: Eukaryota > Metazoa > Mollusca > Bivalvia > Lucinida > Lucinidae > Anodontia > Anodontia alba. The sequence continues at coordinate 24,178,956 of OZ024836.1, read as the reverse complement.
GAATCAGCAGAAGGGAGAGAATAACCGTAGAAAATATTTCATAATCAATCTCCACGAAAGAATGTTGCCAACCTTGGCGGGGGCTGAACCCGCGACCTCCTGGTCTCCAGTCGGACGGCGCATCCAACTGAGCCACCAAGGCCGGCAAACAGGATCATCTGTACAAGGTCATCTGTATAACTTGTATAGCCTGTCTGCAAGTCCACAGTCAAAGAGTCAGTGACAGAATCATCAGTACAAGATCACCTGCATAATGTATAATCTGCCTTTAAGTTCATAGTTCGAGTCAGTGTCAGGACCATCTGTACAAGATCACATGTATAATTTACTGCCTGCCTTCAAGTCCACAGTCAGAGTCAGTGACAGGACCGTCTGTACAAGATCACATGTATAATGTGTAGCCTGCCTTCAAGTCCATAGTCAAAGAATCAGTGAAAGGATCATAAGTACAAGATCATATGTATAATGTACAGCCTACCTTCAAGTCCATAGTCAAAGAGTCAGTGACAGGATCATCTGTACAAGGTCACACGTCTAATGTATAGCCTGCCTTGAAGTCCATAGTCGAAGTGTCAGTGACGGGACCATCTGTACAAGATCACATGTATAATGTACAGCCTGCCTTCAAGTCCACAGTCAAACAGTCAGTGACAGGATCATCTGTACAAGATCAACTGTATAATGTATAGCCTGCCTTCAAGTCCATAAAGAATCAGTGACAGAAATATCTATACAAAATCACCTGTATAATGTACAGCCTGTCCATAGTCAAAGTGTCAGTGAAAGAATCATCTGTGCAACATCACATGTATAATGTGCCTTCCTTCAAGTCCACAATCAAAGAGGCAGTGACAGGGTTATTTGTACAAGATCACATGTATAATGTATAGCCTGCCTTCAAGTCCATAGTCAAAGAGCCTGTGACAGGATCATCTGTACAAGATCACATGTATAATGCACAGCCTGCCTTCAAGTCCATAGTCAAAGAGTCAGTGACAGGACCATCTGTACAAGATCACATGTATAATGTACAGCCTGGCTTCAAATCCACAGTCAGAATCAGTGACAGGACGATCTGTACAAGATTACATGTATAATATAATAGTCTGCCTTCAAGTCCACAGTCAAAGAGTCCGTGACAGGAACATCTGTACAAGATCACATGTATAATGTATAGCCTGCCTTCAAGTCCACAGTCAAAGAGTCAGTGACAGGATCATCTGTACAAGATCACATGCATAATGTATAGCCTACCTTCAAGTCCATAGTCAAAGTCAGTGACAGTACCATCTGTACAAGATCACATGCATAATGTACAGCCTGCCTTCAAGTCCATAGTCAAAGTGTCAGTGACAGGAACATCTGTACAAGATCACATGCATAATGTACAGCCTGCCTTCAAGTCCACAGTCAAAGAATCAGTGACAGGATCATCTGTACAAGATCACATGTATAATGTATAGCCTGCCTTCAAGTCCATTGTCAAAGTCAGTGACAGAAATATTTGTACATGATAACATGTTTTAAGTAAAGCCTCCCAGCTGTCTTCAAGTTCATAGTCAAAGAGTTAGTGACAGGAATATCTGTACAAAATTACCTGTATAATGTACAGCCTGTCTGCAAATCCATAGTCAAAGAGTCAGTGACAGTATCATCTGTGCAACATCACATGTACAATGTACAGCCTTCCTTCTACTCCACAATCAAAGTCAGTGACAGAGTCAGTTGTACAAGATCACACGTATAATGTATAGCTTGTCTTCAAGTCCATAGTCAAAGAGTCAGTGACAGGATCATCTGTACAAGGTCATCTGTATAATGCAGAGCCTGCCTTCAAGTCCATGGTCAAAATCATCTGTACAAGATCACCTGCATAATGTAAGTCTGCCTTTAAGTCCATAGTTAAGAGTCAGTGTCAGGACCATCTGTACAAGATCACATGTATAATTTTACTGCCTGCCTTCAAGTCCACAGTCTGAGTCAGTGACAGGACCGTCTGTACAAGATCACATGTATAATGTATAGCCTGCCTTCATCCATAGTCAAAAGAGTCAGTGACAAGGCCATCTGTACAAGATAATATGTATAATGTACAGCCTAGTTTCAAATCCACAGTCAGTCAGTGACAGGATATTCTGTACAAGATCATATGTATAAAGTATAGTCTGCCTTCAAGTCCATAGTCAAAGAGTCAGAGACAGGAACATCTGTACAAGATCACATGTATAATGTATAGCCTGCCTTCAAGTCCATAGTCAAAGAGTCAGTGACAGGACCATCTGTACAAGATCACATGTATAATGTACAGCCTGCCTTTAAGTGACAGGTCCATCTGTACAAGATCATTTATATAATGTATAGTCGGTCTTCGAGTCCATAATCAAAGAAGCAGTGACATTGGACCATCTGTACAAGATCACATGTATAATGTATAGCCTGCATTTGTCCATAGTCCAAGTCAGTGACAGGACTATCTGTACAAGATCACATGTATGAATAATGTATAGCCTGCCTTTAAATCCACAGTCAAAGAGTCAGTGACAGGATCATCTGTACAAGATCACCTGTATAATATACAGCCTGTCTGCAAATCAACAGAAAGGACAAGAAAAAGTATTTACAAATGTATATTGTTTTGTCTCACTCTATGGGGCTGTTGCATTTAAATTTCTGCCATAGCTAGACCTGCTTAAACATTCTGCCCACTTCAATGGTGAAGAGGCAATCAAATTGTTCAAACTGAAACAGTAATAATTCTGTGGGATTAAATTTATCTTTCAACCAGAAATTTATCTCACTACTCTTATCATAAACTTTGTAGACAACTTTATTTTTCATATGTGTCATCTGCATATTTCATGCCTTGTTTTCTTAACCCATTGTAGTCGGGAGACCTGTAAAAGGGTAAATGGCAAACAGTGCAGACCCAGATCAGACGCCACAGAATGTGGCGTCTGATCAGGGTCTCCACTGTTTGCAAATAGTTTAGCCATTTTTCTCTAGGAATATGTAAATCTCATAGCCGGTCATACCTAAAATTGAAATTGGACTCTTCCAATATATAGCGTGGGAGAGTCTATTCAGTAGACAATGGGTTAAAAAATAGGAGAAATACTCTTAATAAAAGCTCTAGATAAAGTATTGTTTTCAACCAAAAAGCATTGCTTTCAACCAAAAAGTACAAACATTTTTTCGTATTTCTCCATAAAAAAACATATATGTATGTTGTGGTACTCATTAGAAGCATCTCACTGAGGCACTTCTTATGACTATCCACAGCATATGTTTTCATGGAGAAATAAAAAAAAATATGTCACTGATACCCACTCTTATCTGGAGCTAGGTAATAAACTTTTACCGTATTTGACCTAATTACAGCACTGTGCACTTAGGTTTTTCAAAATTACTGGGAACACACATTTTTGGTAAAATATGTATCTACCTACTAAGGATACACTATAAAAAAGATCAGAAAACGACTTATTTGATGATGATTATGCGATTTTTTTCTGATTTTCTTTATAAAGGCATATGTTGTGGGTACTCATTTGAATTGCATTGACAAGTCGATGCAATGCAAATGAGTTCTCACAACATATGCCTTTATAAAGAAGTAGACAAAAAGTACACTGGCTGTAATCTGAAGACTACAGAATTGCTTGACTGTGTGCTTATAGGGATACGTGCGGTAATTAGATCAAATATGGTATCTGCTAATATTTACTTTTGGTGTTTTATAAGGTAAAGACAACTACAAGGGTACTTCTACACCACCTTCCCTACCCCCCCACATTTTGGGATTTTCTGGGAACTGTTTAGCAATGAGCAAAATGTTCTTCTTTTTTGGCAAGAGTCTATAACAGAATATTTGTCACCATATTCAGAAAGTGAAGCATCTCTAGAATTTATGATAATGGTTCAGTCTGATGTAATTTCAGCTGTGATTGACATTTATTGAGAATTGCAGGTATTGCTTGTAAAGTGCATACAGGCATTCAATAGGCATTTTTTCAGACAGTTTTTTTGTGCTATGGCGACAGAGATTTATTGTTTATAAATATGCAATGACGTCAACACCATACACAACAATAAAAACTTGAGTTTTCCTTGTGTTGTTCCTTGATTTGTAAAAATTCTCCATGTGTTATGATTACCTTACTTGACCTAATTACTGCACTGTGCGCTTAGATTTTTCAAAAATACTGGGAAAACCTTTGGTAAAATATGTACCTACCTATACTAAGGGTACACTTTGAAAAAAAGATCAGTGAAAGATTTATCAAATGATGCCTATGCGATGTTTTTGTTTTTTTTCTTTCAGATTTTCTTTACAGAAGTATATGTTGTGGGTACCCATTTGAATTGCATCGACTTGTCAATGCAATTCAAATGAATATCCACAACAAATGCCTTTATATTGAAGAAGACAAAAAGTACACTGGCTGTAATCTGAAGACTATGGAATTGCTTGACTGTGCGCTAAAAGGAGTACCGGTATGAGCGGGTTATCTAAGGTCAAAAAATGGTAACAGGAATTTAGCATGGAATAAAACCTTTGTTTAACTGCAGGGTTTCATGTGAGAAGCTTTTATGAAAAAAGAAATACCAATTTATAATAGTATTTGTGTCATGTTATAACTTCTCACAAAATAGCAGCAAATGAAGTGATGAACACCTGCTGCTGTGTTTTATTTCAGTCATCATTACAACAGCCATTATGATGGATTTCAATACAAATGCATGTAACTGAGATATTGTTACCTTCTGACAGGTTGGCCGAGCAAAGACTCAAATTAAACTGTGCATCCGTGCAGTCTTCCCTGTCGGCCTGAAGAAATCTTGGATACTTGGCTTTCCAAAGGAGTGCCCATTGAAGATTCAGATCAAACTACATGCTGACGCAAGTCTGTGCAGGGGGAGGGGGCAAGGCCTAATTTCTGACATAGTTCTAGATAAGAGGGGGTATCCATATAATAGTTTTCCTATTTCTCCATGAAAACAATTTGTGGGTAATCATTAGAAGTACCATGGCAAAGTGCTTCTAACAAATACCCAAGTGTGTGTTTTTGTGGAGAAATAAAAATAAACATCAATACTTTTTGGTAACTCAATTCATTTGTTGCACCTAATGACAATAACTGTAACACTAGAAACTATATTCTTGTAAGGTAATGGGTATACCATATTTCACCTAATTACCACACTGTGTAGCTTTTTCAAAATTAGTGGAAAACAAACTTGCAATAAAATATCCATCCAAGGACACACATGAAAGAAAAGTCAGCAGAGGACATTTTCCAAAAGAATGATGGAAAGTAAATGTGTGTGTGTGTGTCTGTGTGTGTGTGGAAAGTAAATGTGTGTGTGTGTGTGTGTGTGTGTGTGTGTGGTAACAAAACATTTAAATTTGGGCTGCAATATTTGCGGCACTTACTTTACCAAATTTCCCCTTATTACTCAACACCAGAAACTGTAATTTCACTTACCCTATAAACTGAACAATTCTATCAGAACATCTGAATAACAAGAATGCGTAGGTTTGTCTTCTGGTTCCTTGCAAACAGGATGCTGATTTTACAATGGCAGGTGCCCTGTTATCACAGGATATAATAAGAGGGTATCATTTAACCTTTACCATTGTTTGGGATAATTCAACAGACAACAAATCAACAATATTTTTTCTTATTTTCTGAGTAAATAGGCTTTGGCATTTCATGCAAATTGTCTCCTAAGGAGACAATTTGCATGAACTGTCAAAGCCTATTTTCTGGGAAAAACATTTCAAAATGTTGTCTGCCGAAATTTTTACCAAGCATGCTAGGCATTAATTTTGTTGCAGTGAGTAATTATACATAGCAACAGATAAGGCACTTTTTTCATCCGAAAACTGCTGATATCTTTCTTATTTCTCAATGAAAACATGTTGTGGGTACTCATTAGAAGCGCCTCAATGAGGCACTTCTAATGAGTACCATAACATATGTTTTTGTCGAGAAATAAGAAAAATATTATGTGGATACCCCCTCTTATCTGTAGCTATGATTATAGTGCAAAATACATGTACATGTACATTACTTCCTAATCAAGTTTCATGGCATCCTCGACAGATGTTGCAGCATATTATGTTACAGGGGGCAACAAAGCCTACAAAGAAATAATTGTGCCTTCTTCTGAAAAGCTGGCAGATTAAGTTCAGGGTTAGAGAAAATTTGAGAGGCCCATATCCATAAAAATTCCGTATTTACGCTATTCAGCAGGCCTGAGCAAACAGGGTAAACCAAGATCAGACACCACAAAATGTGGCATCTGATCAGGGTCTACACTGTTTGCCACTCCTCCAGCAGTTTTAGACAAACTGATAGATAGTAAAAATGGACATTCAATGCTTAGGGCAGATATGGTAAGGATTTAGGGCTACCAAGTATTTAAGAGTAAATATGGTACTCTAAAATTTAGTCAGAACAGTGCACCTGACATGGCATTTTGTATTAATTTTCAAACTTCACTAGTGTAGGAATAGAGTGACCAAATTGGGAAAGTAAGTCAGTCTTAATTACCTCCCTTTACAGATGCGGATACCTCCCAGGCCCATACGCAGACTTTTGAAATGGGGGGTGCTAAATTTTAGCTATTCTGAAATGGGGGTGTGCAAATGCTAAGAAAATGTTAATTTGGGGGCCAAAATTAGGGGTGTAAAGTGAGTTTGGGGTCAAAAACTGCATGATTTTTAAGTAATTTGCCTTCACCCCCACCTCCCCACCCCTACCCCACTCCCTGCATACGGGCCTGCCTCCCTTTCCTACAATGCAGATTTAGATAACGAACTGGGTTCTTACTCACCCTGGATAGGTGACAATCCTGTATGGCCACCAGAATCTATGAATGCATATCTATAATTTAGGTGTTAGCTTATCAAAATCACATTTCTGGTACAAATTCTATATAGACACAAAATCTTCTGCTGTGCATCCGTGCATTATGATCAGAGTCTTCATTGTCTGCATGAAGAAACCTTGCATCAAATGGCTATCCATAATCAGAGGACTTGTTAAGGAGGAGTATCAGGTGATAATTCCGAGATAATTTTTCTTATTTCTCCATAAAAACATATGTTGTGGGTACTCATTAGAAGTGCCTCGCCAAGACGCTTCTAATGAGTACCCACAACATGTGTTTTTATGGAGAACTGAAGAAAATTATCCCAGTATTATCATCAAATTCTCCTCCTTATCAAGTTCCCTGCAAAATGTGTAAAGGGAAGATTCTGAATGAGCAGGCTGTTCTGAACCATTTCTGGGCATACAATGTACATGTCCACATCCAAAGATACTTTTTTTCATGTTGCAGCTCAAATCCACCAATGTCAAAGTGTCCCAATATTTATGTTTCAGATGGCAAATAAGTCATCCTCTGTCCCAACATTAATGGAGTACTTCACACATTTGACAAAACTGACCCTTTCAAAAAGCAGTCCCCCACAGGATGCAGTCAGTCTTCAAAGCAAAGATGACACCTCCTCTCTTTGAAGTGGCTGTCATATAAATTATGTATCAAGTAAATACTGGTACAAAACCGCCAATGAAATGACCAGAGCATGACTAGACATTGTTATACTAAACATGTTTATGAAGACACCTCTAAAGTTGATTATAAATTCACTAGGAACATAGTGGGAATTGAAAGTTTAGGTAAATCTTATCAGTGGGTGATATTTTACCTGTGCTTTTAGTTCTAACAGCAGCACTTTTATATAAAAATCAGTCAGTATTAATTTAAGTAACCACTAAAAATCAATCACGGAAAATCAGAAGAAAGATTCTGGGTAAACCACAATAAATCTACAATAATTATTTTGTTGTTTACACAGCTTCAAATAAGAGGGAGTATTAGGTTGTTTTTTTTTTATTATTATTATTATCATTATTATTAATTCTGCACAAAAACATATGATGTGCAATGCACAAAAAAAGCCCTCATGCAATTTGCAAATAACACATAAGCACAGGCTGATCAAGACCTTCATTGTCTGCTTACAGAATCAATGGATACTGTAGTATCTGTTGACTAACAATGAATGCTCAGATCAGACTGCACGGATGCGCATGCTGATCTGGACCTGTGTTGTCCGCAAATTGTATAAGGGCCCTTTTTGTGTGTTGCTCATCATATGTTGCGTCTACTTATCACAGTTGCCTTGCTGAAAGGAAATGTTTACACATTCAGAGGAGGTAACTCTCTCAAAATTGTTTCACTACCTTCCTGAAAATCGGTCTACACTAAAAGTGTCTCATCTGAAGCTCTGTGATTTATACATGGTATCCCCAAAGAACTCAGGCACTTTATTTTAAACCAAAAACTTACATTTTTTCTTACTTCCTTATGGAAAATGTAAGTAACTGTGTCTCATCAGTTTCATAACTCCCATAGTGTAAGACCGATATCTTATTACAACTCCCATAGTGTAAGACCAGTATCTCATTACCATTCCCATAGTGTAAGACCCGTATCTCATTACAACTCCCATAATTTAAAACCAGTATCTCATTACAAATCCCATAGAGAAAGACCAGTATCTCATTACAACTCCAATGGTGTTAGAACAGAATCTCATTACAAAAACTAGTATCTCATTAGAAATCCCACAGTGTAAGACCAGTATCTCATTACAACTCCTATAGTGTAAGACCAGTATCTCATTAAAACTTCCATAGTATAAAACCAGTACCTCATTACAACTTCCAAAGTGTATGACCAGTATCTCATTACAACTCCCATAGTTTAAGACCAGTATCTTATTACAACTCCCACAGTGTAAGACCAGGATCTCATTACAACTCCTATAGTGTAAGACCAGTATCTCATTACAACTCCCATAGTGTTAGACCAGTATCTCATTACAACTTCCACAGTGTAAGACCAGTACCTCGTTACAACTCCCAAAGTGTAAGACCAGTATTTCACTACAACTCCCATAATGTAAGACCAGTATCTCATTACAACTGCCATAAGAGCAGAATCTCATTATAAAAAACAGTATCTCATCACAACTCCCAGTTTAAGATCAGTATCTCATTACAACTCCCATAGTGTAAGACCAGTCAAATCAGATGTCTTCACAACATACATTTTCAAGCAAACAAACGATTCATACAGCACATCGCTGGTGTATATATATATAAATTTAATGTATGTTTTTTTTCCATGGTGTGCGTATTCATTAGAAATCAGTTCTAATGACATACTACAAGACATGAGTTTGTGTAGAAATAAGAAAAATACAGTGACCCTCGTTACAACTACAACATTTGTTCCCAAAGACGATAAAATGAATTTGCTGTTGTAGAGAATACTTAATGAGCAGAGTGCTATGTAAGAAAGGTTTTGTTTTGTTCTTATTTCCTCATAAAGCATATGTTTTGGATATTTGTTAGAATTGCCTCACAGAGGCAATGCTAACAAATATCCAAAACACATGTTTCTTTAAAGTATTAAATAAAATATTCTTGCATAATTTGTGACTAACTGTTAACTCTTAAGCGAAAGTTTTGCGACAGTCAAATTGTCATTATAACGAATTTTGTCATTGTATCGAGTATCGGTATAAAGAGGGTTGTCTGTATTATACTTTCTGAATGAAAACCCGATTCCCATATTTACTCTAACATTAGTACACCATAACTCCTTACCAAACTTGACCAGCAATTTGCGCTAGTCCATTTGAATATATGTTGATGTGTCTAAAAACAATGTAGATCCAGCTCAGACCCACATTCTGCTGCGTCTATCTGAGTCTACATTGTTCAGGCCTGTCTGTCTGAATACTGTCACTACTGTATCATTAACTCTTCTCCTGCTGAGTATGACATGCCCTGTCTTAGCAAACAGTGTAGATCCAGATCAGTTGGCTTCTCTGATCTGGATCTGCACTGTTTGTCAATAAATATGTGAATTTTTATTAAAAACCCGGATCAAGTAATCTGATTGGCTGGAAATTAGAAGTGGGCGTGGCATCTTAATTTATTCAGCATGACAAGGGTTAACCATGAAATGAGCCAGCCCACGACAAAACCTACAATAAGACCTGTGTGACAAGCAAAGATTCAGATCAGCCTGTTCTCCTTCATATTTCTTTGGACAGCCTGAAAACTGCAGAAGGCATGTGTGATCAGGGAAGACTTGAGAAGACTCTGATCAGACTGCGCAGATGCGCAGGCTGATCTGAGTCTTCGCTGGTTGCAAAAGTCTTATTGTTGGTTTTGTCTTGCGCTAGCTATAAAAGTAACTTCTTATCTGGAGTGCTGCAAAGTATAAACCATGGAATGTCTAAGTGATAACATATAAAATGCAAATTTAAAGATCATTCTCGCTTGTATTTTCAAATTACTTCTCATAAATTATCTTGAATAGCTTTTTTATAAAATGCGAATAGAAAGTATATGCCTTTAGAATCATAAAAAAGATAAAATATAAGTGTCAATGACTCACAACAAAAATTCAAATATATCCATTAATCTACCCACTTACACCAATATGTAGGTGTCTGATCAAGGTCTTCACTGTAAATCATGCATCCAGCAGTTTTTATAGAAATGTCAACAGGTAGTAAGATGGGGGTTGTTTAAATTTAAGGGCAAGTAAGTTAAGGAGTTAAGATGGCCCCATAATAAGGAAAAATTTCCGTCCTTTTGCACACTTATCCTGATGTATAGGGCTGGTTTAGGAATAGTATTTCATTGTACTGAATTCTAGGATAATTTTCTATTGTTCTCCTTAAAAACATATACTGTGGGCACAACTCCAGGTAAGAGCATATATCCTGTAAATGTTTTTTTTCTATTTCCACATGAAAACATACATTGTGGTACTCATGAGTACTAAGCACACAAAACATTTCATCACTTAAGCGCAAAAAGTCAATAACTCATTATATATTTTGCGCAAAAAGTCAATAACTCCTTATATATTTTATTGGAATTATTGACTTTTTGCGCAAAGGTGACGATTTGTATTGATGGAAAAATAAGAAAAAAATCAATTTTTTGGGTTGAAAAGAGCACCTTGTCTGGAGCTATGATTGTTGGTACTCATCAGAAGTGCTTCTCTACAGTGATTTTTTTAGGCATGCGTCCTGCGTCCTGTACGCATAATTTCGCTAGAGGACGCAAAAAATTAGCCTCGGTGAGTCCCGTGGACTCATAAAAAATCTCGAATGTATGTACGTTTTGCTTCTTGAAGTCTTTCATTTCCGGAAAAAGCGAATGCGCAAGTGGTGTTTCATACAGTATTTGGTAAAAGCCAGTACTGAAAGGCGTCGTATCTCTACGGTACACCAATTTTACCTATGCAGTCAAATAATCAATACCAAGCTGTCCAGTACTGGAGGAAACCGTAGTGGACACTAAAGTATTGGTTTTTAGTCTGTTGAGATCTTTTATCATAACACCATTTGACCTTGCAGTTGTCAACAGAAAACAGCGATCGTTTTTTGAAAGAAAAAAAAGATGCACTCTAAAAAGATAATAAAACTAGACCCCAAACAGCAAACGCTGTTCGGTCTGCTAGGTCAGCAATTCAGACCAACACGGACAACAAAATCTGAGACTGCCGATGATGGCGATCTCGATAACAAAACCTCCCAGTCCCAAACTGAACCCACAAAGCAACAGACAAAAAAGTCTCTGCTTTGTATCAAGGTCTAATCAAAACAGACAAAATGTCTGTCCTTAATTATGTATCACAGGTATTTGATCATCTGTCACTAAAACTGAAGTTTTATGAAAACATTTTCATAAGCCTGTAGGTGAAAACATTTTCTTAACACTTCAGTTTTAATAGACAGTGGTACTGTAGTTTCATATTTCTCTCAGGAAGTTTTCTGGAAAGAATTAAAGCAACTCAGTCACCACTATTTACTTTTATTGCACATCCAATTAAAATACCAAGAAAGTAATTATAAAACGCTGTTACACAAGTTTAAATGAAAAGTCTAGGACACAACAAAATATTTCACCACGAGTCCCAGGCTGGATGCATAGTTTGAGTTCGGGATGCATGAATTCTGGACCTAGTGAGTCCCAGGACCCATAATGGCAAAATTGTAAAAAAATCACTGCTCTATGGTGCTTCTTTAAGGCTGTATATATGTGATTTTATTATTTAAAAACAAAATACATAAAAATTGTGTTTTATTGAGAAATAAGAAAATTTATTATAGAATTGTACCATATTTACCCTAAGTATAGAGACACCTTGTCTCCTATTACACTTGTCCTAAAATTTGAAATATTTCATTCTGGTACTGGCTGATGTATCTGAAATATTGCTGTATAAATGGCAAACAGAGTAGACCCTGATCAGATACCACATTCTGCGGTGTCTGATCTTAGTCTATACTGTTTGCAAAGGCCTATCTGTCCCAAAACTTAGTGTTACTACGGTATTCAACAAGTCCTCCTGCCTGATGTCATCCAATCCTGACCCAAGAACCTCCCTAACACCCTGGGAGGTATCCTCATTATTTCTGCAAGCAATTGTGTTGTATTATATATGCGCGAGTTGTGTGCACTGTGCGGAAGATTATCCCTGATTAATCTGTGTACTAGAAGAAGAGTCTAGACAGAGAGCCTTGCCAAATATTATCACACAACAAATATGACCTGAACTTCAACTTCGGCCTAATATCACCTAATTAATCCACTGAGCAGATTACAAGCTTGATTCATTCAAAATAACACTGCCATGTTTTTTGTCTATAGATGGAAAACGGTAAACAATACACTACAAGCTCTTTAATTTTAAAATACCATTGCTGGGATGCAAAGGAAAAACCATGTTAGCTAAACAACAGCGCTGTAACAAAAAAAAAAAATAAATAAATAAAGATGTATAGATTATATAGAAAAATGACCATTTAGGCCAAACAAAAAAGTTATTAGATTCTCAGACACCTTTTTCAAAAAATAGATGCATGCATATAGCTTTTTATTTTTATTTTTATTTTCGGGTTGGGTACATTCTTGGACATTTGGGTTTGTTTAGCTAAACAAAACGGTGACCGGAAGTATATAAAATCTACCTATCTGCTAGTTTAGTCTCAAACAATATAAATAGATCAAATTTTCCAATTTTCTTTGCAAGTAAGTAAGAATGCCATATGTTTGTGGTCTAGATTGCAATTTGGTTAGAAATGATTCTCAGATAAGCAAGTAAACTCCAGTGTCACGTATTTTCGTGGGTCGGGAAAAACTTACCACTGAAAAAATCATATATGCGGGACCTTTTGGACAGATGCTGCGGTGTCTGAGAATCTAATACTTTTTTTTTTTTGACCTTATTTTTCTATACAATCTATATATTTTTGTTTAAACCATCTTATATAAGAAACCCTCTTATAAAGAGGTTACATAATCTACCCTTCTGTTTCTTGTTTTGAAAATTTTAGAGGGAGTCTGCTGCCAGGCAAGTACTGAGTATTGATCATCTGATCGTCAAAGAAATTGCAGGCTGTGGAACATTTGCAAAATGTATAAAATATATAACAACAAAATGGCCACTAGTCATAAAACACATAAAATGGGTAGACAATCATCAAATGATCATAACTGACAAATATGATTTACATCACTTCACTGGTTATAGAGAAAATGCAATTTAATCATTTTCCCATATGAGACTGTGAGAGCTTTCTGTTGCCATGGCAAATAAACCAAGAGGCAAATTGGTAAAATTTTAGCTACACTACAACCTCTTTATAACACGGTTCTTTTTAACACGGGTTTGGATATAACAAGGTTCAAAGATGGATTCCAAAAATGTATAGATTATATTGAAAAATGACCATAAATGGTCATTTTTCAATATAATCTATACATTTTTGTTTGGATATATTACAATTGTTTAACTAAAGTGGTTTATACTATGGACCCGAACAATAGTGTTATACAGAGGTTGTGGTGTATTTTGAATTGTCCTCACTCAAGCAGTATTTCTACCAAATTAGGTCATTCTGCTTCAGTGCACTGGTTTTTGAAGAGTTGTCGTTTAAAAATTTCCTATTTCAAAGTTCAATGTTGCCATGGCAACCAAACAAAATGCATAAACTGGGTAGACAAATCATCAAATGATCATGACTGCCCAATATGGCTCACATCACTTCACTCACTGGTTATGGAGAAAATGCAATTTAACCATTTTTCCATTATAAGTCTATGGGACCTTTCAGTTGTCACAGCAACCAAACAAAATGGAAGATCACCATAATTTTAGCTAGTTTTAAATCCTTAACTCTTTGCATGTTGGGTAATTTTGTATGCTTTTTTGTCATCTGTGGACTTTTTTTTTAAAAATTTACTTTTTCAGAAAAATCTTTCTGAAATACCATCAGATTGACAACCAGTTTGGATCCAGATCAGGCCTGACATTTAGTCCGGCCTTATCTGGGTCCAAACTGTTTACAAAGGTTGTCAGCAGATGACAAAAGTCACCACTTCCTGGGCAAAGAGTTAAAGCACACTACCAAAATTGGTAGATTCATTATCTTCTAGAACAGGAAATCTTGACCATGAACTTTCGAAGATAAAAGTGGTTAAAAACACATAAAGTACAAATCAGCAAGTTCATGTTCTCAAGAGATAGCTAAATTATATTTAAACAAACAATATTAGCAATATTATTCCACTAACAATGGGCTCAAAACTACACTGGACCAATAAAATAAGACATTAACATGAAGCCAACCATCAACATACAAACACAAAATGAGCCGCAACAAGTAAAATGGGACCTGCGTGCATACAGAGCTCTTAATCATAAAGTATTAACCCAAATTAAGATGCCACACCTATTTCTAATGGTCAGCCAATGAGATTACTTTATACAGATTGTTGATATAAATTTATGTACTGAATGACAAACAGTGTAGATCCAGATCAGTTGGCTTCTTCAGAAGCCAACTGATCTGGATCTACACTGTTTGCAAAAGCAGGGATTATCCAGGTTCAGCAGGACATAGGTTTATTTTTTCTTATCGCTCCATGAAAATGAATTTTGGTGCACTCAGTTGATTGATATGCCATGAGAAAGTGATACCAATGATTGCCAAGAATCACCGGTACCTCTACTGAAATGATTTTAATGAGTACCAACAAACTTTTTTTGAGATACTCTCAGAGCTGCATATAAGATGCTTTTTTTCCACTAAAAAGTACTGCTATTTTTCTTATTTCTCCATGAAATCAGGGCCTTCATTGTCCGCTTACAGAATCAATGTATACTTTAGTATATGTTCACGAACAGAGAATGCTTAGATCAGAATGCACGGATGCGCATGTTGATCTGGACCTGTGTTGTCAGTAAATTGTATAAGGGCCTTTTTGGGCATTGAGCATCATAATGTGTGTACTTAACCCTTGTCCTGCTGAACCCAGATATACCCTGCCTTTGCAAACAGTGTAGATTGCACTGTTTTCCATTAAGAATGTGAATTTATAGCAAAGGGAAAGGAACTAAATAAGCTTTTATGCTTTCGTTCTGTTCCTATCGTTGTATTTTTGTATGTGTTGTACATGTAAACATTTTGGAAATAAATATGTTTAAACCAATTTATAGCAACAATATGGATCAAGTAATCTGATTGGCTAGAAATTGGAAGTGGGCATGGCATCTTAATTTATTCAGCAGGACAAGGGTTAAAAGAGTTGCCAATGTTGTGGGTATTATATACAGTATATGTATGGAAGTATCAGATTTGCTTGTGCATTCATACCAGTCCGGACAGACAGTTTTCTTACATGTATTGGGAGTAATCATTTAATATTAGAAGCGCTGCGTGGAAAAATATGAAAAATATTATAATCCTTGAAACTATAAGCAAAATTTATGGCAGACGACATTCTAATTCTTTTTTATTTTTTCATATAAAATAAGTTTTGGGAGAGGGTTCACATGAAATTTCAAGACTTATTTTCTTTGAAAAATACAGAAAAAATAAATAAATAAAAAATGTTGTCTGCTGCAGTTTTGATCGGCATAAAAGAGTCCTGGCTTTCACCACTCTTTGACCAATTTATAGCAACAATATGGACCAAGTAATCTGATTGGCTAGAAATTGGAAGTGGGCACGGCATCTTAATTTATTCAGCAGGACAAGGGTTAAAAGAGTTGCCAATGTTGTGGGTATTATAATCAGTATATGTATGGAAGTATCAGATTTGCTTGTGCATTCATACCAGTCCGGACAGACAGTTTTCTTACATGTATTGGGAGTAATCATTTAATATAAGAAGTGCTGCGTGGAAAAATATGAAAAATATTATAATCCTTGAAACTATAAGCAAAATTTATGGCAGACGACATTCTAATTCTTTTTTATTTTTTCATATAAAGTAAGTTTTGGGAGAGGGTTCACATGAAATTTCAAGACTTATTTTCTTTGAAAAATACAGAAAAAATAAATAAATAAAAAATGTTGTCTGCTGCAGTTTTGATTGGCATAAAAGAGTCCTGGCTTTCACCACTCTTTGACCAGACTGCACAGATTATCTGGACCTTTAATCTGTTGCATACTACAGGAAAAATCAGCGGAAAACAAATTGGTGATACCTAGCATATATCAGAACTTGACACTTTATGTGAATTCTTCTGAGAAACAGGAAATCTTAAACCCCATTTTATGGGAAAAATAAGAAATTTTAAATTGCCCTCTGCTTGTATTTAAATCTAGCAGCTTAAAGGTTAAATTGTTGTTCAAATAATTATGCATTAAGGCCCATTTTTGCATGACATGGCACCAATGTTTGACAAGCTCTTCATGGAAGCCTGTAAACTTTTAACAAACACTCAAGATAACTTCTAAATGTGTATTTGAAAGTGTTTATGAAATTGATATTTGTCAAGCTATGACTGGTCCGACCATCAAGTAACTTGATCACAGAGATCACTGATTGACAAAGCAATATGAGCCAGTACATGACAAAACCTACAATAAGACTTGTGTGACCAGCAAAGACTCAGATCAGCCTGTGCATCCGCACAGTCTGATCTGAGTCTTTGCAGATCGCATGTGCCTTCTACAGCCTCCTTGCTAATTCAAAGGGGGATTAGTGAGAACCTTTGCCATACCAGGTGGATGTACAGGCTAATCTGAGTCTTTGCTGGTCACACAGATCTTATTGTAGGTGGTTCATATCTGAAATGAAGAGAGAGTTCCAGTGTAAAATGATGCAGTTGTAGCTGTGTACTGTATTGAGACACCTTAACTCCTTATCACAGACTCCTTATTCTATTTGTCCTAAAATTTGATGATAACCTATAGGCTAGCCTGGCACCACGCTATGAGTTTTACAAATTTATAATCTAACAAAGGTAAAACACTCCTCCTTGACTATTTTATACACATATTATCTCCCTTACCAGTCAGAAACTCATAACTGATCAGCCAAATCAGAGAGAAGGACAGTCCAACAGATAGGATTTTTGTAAAATATAAATAGTTTTTATGTTGATTCATATATCAGTTAGACGGGAGCCAGTCTGCCTATAGGCAGAAGAGTCCCATGAAATGTCATGTCATATTTTCTCTGAAAAATTTAAGAATGTTTTCAGCTACAAATCTGCTTGGCGCTTTAAGGGTTAATAACCATAGTATACCACCGGGGCTATGTGCTTGAAGGATTACTGTGTTTTCCCCCATCATATTCCAGAATCTAGGTCCAAGTACGTTTCCCTGTCATATTCCAGAATCTAGGTCCAAGTACGTTCTCGAGGACCCAGTTCCTTCACTGAAGAAGATTAAGGATTAACCCTTGCCATGCTGAATAAATTGAGATGCTACGCCCACTTCTAATTTTCAGCCAATCAGATAACTTGATCCAGGTTGTTGATACAAAGTCACATACTTAATGCCAAACAGTGCAGATCCAGATCAGTTGGCTTCATAAGAAGCCAACTGATCTGGATCTACGCTGTTAGCAAAGACAGGGCATATCACGGTTCAGCAGGACAATGGTTAGATTATGAAAATCTGGAAGAATCAGGTGTCAGTGGTATGTAAGCCTATTATCAAGTAGCTGTTTGCCTAGTTTTGAAAGCAATACAAGTAAGCAGCTCTCTAATGGGTGGCATACTTATAATCCAATCAAGGGTCTAATTAAGAAGCTTGTAGCTAGATTAAATAGAATGATCCCAGGTAAGAGCATTACCTGATATACCACCTAATGGCACCGAAACCTTAATTAATATCATAAATACACTAAGTACCCTGGAACTTTTTATAACACTATTGCTGAGATCCAAAGCAAAAACAGTTTTAGCTCATGATGAAAACATGCCAATATAATATTGGACTCCTTAAACCCAACTTTTATATGGTAAAACTGGGGTTTACAAGGGTATACATTATTTTTCTTATTTCTGCTCAAAAACATAGATTGTGGGTACTCGTTAGAACTGCCTTGGCAAGGCAGTTCTAAGGAGTACCCACAGTCTTTGTTTTGAGCAGAAATATGAAAAATATCAGAATTTTTTATCTGAAAATTTTCTTTTTGGTGGTAAAATTTTCAGTATATTTGAATAGGCATGTTTCAGTAATGTATGTCTGAACAAAAATATATACATGTAGATTACCGTATACAGAAAAATGGCTATTAATGGTCATTTTTCTATATAATGATTAATCTATCCATTTGGATTTGGATACAGCACTTTTTGGGTCCACCTTTGAACAGTCTTTATCCAAAACTGTCTTAAAATGAACCGTCCTTAATTTACCCTAGTCCAGCTGAACCCGGATATGTCCTGCCTTTGTAAACTGTGTAGATCCAGATCAGTTGGCTTCTGAAGAAGCCAACTGATCTGGATCTGCACTGTTTGTTATTCAATCTGTGAATTTATATCAACAACCTGGATCAAGTAATCTGATTGGCTGAAAATTGGAAGTGGGCGTGGCATCTTAGTTCATTCAGCATGACAAGAGTTAAGACTCTTAAAGATATAAAGAGGCTCCCGTATAGTTCCATATGCAGGGATAATTCTAGTTCAGAATATCATGGAAGAAAGTATCTCATTCAGCCAAAAATTATGAACTTTCAGTGAGAAATTTTAGTAGAATCCTTGAGCTCCCTTTACACACATTGTTGGGCAACCATTGAGCAATTCAAAGTCGATCCCATCTTTCAATGATCTTTCAAATCTTTAAAATGTTGTTTCTGTGAAAACGTTAGGGAGATCATTGTGTGATCAAACATGCAATTTTTGTCAATTTTTGTTCGTGGAGATCTTGGAACAACCATGGCATTCATTGAAAGTTTGCTGAGCACTCATTTTGTGACAAAGAGAGATCACTTGGAGATTCACTGAGATCGCTGAGATATCAAGTGGACCAGTCGAGATCACTGAGACTAAGAGAGATCGCTGAGGGATCGTTAAGCGTTCCTCGGGCGACCATGGTGATAGCTGAGTGTTTCTTGGTCAACAGGGAACATCTATGAATGAGAAGTTTATGGTGATCTTCCATATCAGACTCTGACAAGTTGTTCAAAGATAAAACCACCGAAAGACCATTTGACCAGCATGTTGACCTTCAGAGAATCTTTGTCTTACATTTTTAGGCTTCTTACTGTGGCCTTTCTTTCGAGATATTGTGTAGAAACTTGCAGTTATAAAAATTAACATAGCAATTTGGGTAAAAATTTCAGCAGACAACTTTTTGAAATATTTTTTCTTATTTTTAAAAAAAAAACACAGGCTTTCACATTTTTCAAGTAAAATTGTCTCAGGAGACAATATTTGCATGAAATGTTAAAGCCTATTTTTTTTTTTTTTTTTTGGGAGGGGGGAGGGGGAGGGGGGGGGAGGGGAGGGAACCATAGTCATCTGCTGAATTTGCCCAGACAGTGGTCAAGGTTAAACAAATTCAAATCAGATACAGCAGATATAGTCATTAGTGTATACAGGGGCTTGACTTTATTTATTATTTATGCAAACACTTGAAATAAAAATTAACCCTTAAAGCGCCAAGCAAAATTTGCAGCAGATGATATTTTAATTTTTGATTTTTCAGGAAATAAATCTTGACATTTTGTGTGAATCGTCTACTTGGCAGTCAATTCACATGAAACTGCAAGACTTGTTTTCTTTGAAAAATAAGAAAAATACATTACGAAAACACACCTATTAAAATATATTGAAATTTTCACCACCAAAAACTGAAAGCTTTCGGATAAAACTTCTGATATTTTTCATATTTCTGCTCAAAACATAAATTGTGGGCACTCATTAGAATCACCTCACCAAGACAGTTGTAATGAGTACCCTCAATCTATGTTTTTGAGCAGAAATACAAAAAATAATGTATACCCCTGTAAACTCCTGTTTTACTATATAAAAGTAGGGTTTAAGGGGGTCAAAATTATATAGGCGTGTTTTCATGATGACTTCAAAATGCCCTCTGCTGCAGTTGTGATTGCCGCTTTAAGGGTTAACTTACTTTTGTGATAAAATATTTTCTCATTCATCTAAATTGAAGTTATGGTTGTTAGATTATGTTATAAAGGGTGACAGATGAGAATTAAACACATTTATGACATTTAACACTGCTTATATTACCTGCCTTCAGCTAAAAACAAAGCCTTCTTTTTGCCAAATACACATATAACCTCTGAAGGTGATTTTTTTTATTTTTAAACTTATTTTTTTTTGTGATAACTTTTTGTGTTTTCAATATTAGAAAAATCTGCTCAGCAACAAAGTTGTACATTTAATTAGACAGAGAAATTAGACAATTAGAGGGATGTTCAAAATGTAACCAAGAAAAAAATAAATTCAGATTTTTCTTATTTCTCCATTTTTGTAGATATCTTTTCCGACCTTTATCTTGGCAAAATATGTCAAACCAAAAGTTGTAGCTGCAATCTTGGTTGGCTTCTCGATAAAGTTCTTGCACCCAAGGCCCTGGAATTTTTCTCTAACCTAGCAATAAGGATATCCAAGTGGCATATGCCAAATTTATGATATGTATTTGGACAGACAGGCCTGAGCAAACAGTGTAGACCCAGATGAGATACTGCAGAATGCAACGTCTCATCAGGGTCTACACTATTTGCCACTCATCCAGCAATTTAAGACACAACATCTGGTAGTCAATTGTACTTGTTCAAATTTTAGAACAAGTATGGTAAGGAGTTGAGGTGTCCAAATACTTAGGGTAAAATAGGATAATCATGAGCAGAAATATTATCTCTCACTGCCGATGTAATTTCATAGCTCTAGATGAGAGGGGAGCCAGGTAATTAGTTTTCATAGTTTCTTCAGGAGAACGTCTGTTGTGGGTACATATTAGAAGCACCTAACAGGTAAATAGCTTCTAATGAATACCTACAACATATGCTTACATGTATGTGGAGCAATATGAAAAGAAATCTACATTTTCTGGAAGGAAGAAAGTGCCCTTTCTTTTCAAATTATTAGACAATTGGCACAATGAGCCATTTTCTTGCTGTATGACCATTTCGATGACTCCTCAGTTCTTTGGGCAGGTCCATTTCCAATAGAAGGACCATCTGGTTAGTTTTTAATGGCAGAACATGGCATCTGATCGGGGTCTCCACTGTTTGTTGATTACCCTTTTGTGGGTCTCCACACTAAAATGGGTTAATCAGGGAAAAATACATATACGTACTCAAACCATTTACATGATGGACGTACTCATTTTTTTTCAGGAAATTTAAATGGGATTTGAAATTTCATCCCAATCAAATTCACTGTCTCTTTTCTAGGGAAAAAAAAAAAAAAATACCACTGACTTGTTGTCTGCTGAATTTTCCTACAGAGTGTTAAAAATAATCCATTTTTATTTTATACACAGGAGCTTGAAGTTGGGTCAGAAATGCATGTTAAAATGGCCCAAATCAACTGTTACTAGAAAAAGTGTCCATAGGACACGGATGCCCCCGCCAAATGCCATTCAGAAAAAGGGTTTATATGTAATTGTAACAGGTATACCATGAAGTTATTATTAAGGCCCGGACACAGTTTACTATATGGAACTAAGTCAAGGGGAAATAATTCAAAAACCAAAAATGCCAGAGTTGTCTTCCTTGTTCATGACACATCGTCTGAATGTGATGCATGTACCTGTATAGCTTCATGAATATATTCCATACGGTTTAGGAGTTATGGCCCGGACACAGTTTACTATATGGAACTAAGTCAAGGGAAGATAATTCAAAAACAAAAAATGCAAGAGTTGTCTTCCTTGTTCATGACACATCGTCTCAATGTGATGCATGCACCCATAAAGTTTCATGAATATATTCCATATGGTTTAGGAGTTATGGCCCGAACACGGTTTACTATATGGAACTAAGTCAAGGGGAAATAATTCAAAAACCAAAAATGCAAGAGTTTTCTTCCTTGCTCATGATACATCTTCTCAGTGTGATGCATGCACTGGTAAAGTTTCATGAATATATTTCATACGGTTTAGGAGTTATGGCCTGGACACAGTTAACTGATGGAACTAAGTCAAGTGGAAATAATTCAAAAACCAAAAATGCAAGTGTTGTCTTCCTTGTTCATGACATATCGTCTCAGTGTGATGCAGGCACTGGTAAAGTTTCATGAATATAATTCATACGGTTTAGGAGTTATGGCCCGGACACAGTTAACTATATGGAACTAAGTCAAGCGGAAATAATTCAAAAACCAAAAATGCCAGAGTTGTCTTCCTTGTTCATGACACATCGTCTCAATGTGATGTATGCACCTGTGAAGTTTCATGAATATATTCCATACGGCTTGGGAGTTATGGCCCGGACACGAAGTGGGACGTACAGACAGACAGACGGACGGACAGACAGACGTATGGGACAGACAGGGGTAATACTTAAAGTCCATCCGCTATTCTTCGAAAAGGCGGGGGCATAAAAATGGCCAAAATCAACTATCCTATTAGTCTCGCCTTATAGCCCAGCGCGCACACAATGTTGAAACAATGTCAAGACGTTGAATCAACTTTGAATCGACATTGTTTCAATGTTGTGTGCCTGCTGGGAGAATAGTCAGTTTGGGCCTTTTTATCATGCATTAGTCGATTTGGGCCATTTTAACGCATTTCTGACCGAACTTCAAGCTCTGTGATTTTATGCCATATTCAGCCTACTAATTGGGACACCTTATCTCCTTACCAAACTTGTCCTAAAATTTGAAGTAACTTCCTGTTGATGCACTGACTGGCAAATCTGCAGCAACTGATAAGGGTCTACTCTGTTTACTTAAGCAAATATGTCCAAAAATTTAACTTACGATTATTAGGGTAATTCTCATTATCAACCTTTTATTTCCGTCACTGGTTACTTAAAACTATTATTCACAGACACATAAGAATCAACCACATCCAGTACACTGGCATAAGATTTCAGGATTAAATCTTTTCTACATACACTATTAAATTCAGTTTCGTAGAGGTAATTTATGGAAAGAGATACATGCCCCAATGAACACTGTATGATATCGGCTGAGCCATCTGGCCCTGCATTCCATTTTGAGTTTCCATCCGATTACTTAACATAAATAAAGAATTCACCTTCATGAACTATACTGTAACCTTTTTGCTTTTATAAGACCATATCTATCCCTTATTTTTGAACCACATAATGACCTGTAGTTAACAAAACATTCCTTGACACAGTATTAAATAGCTTGAGATTTCTTACACACTGATTTACCAGAAAATGGGCAAAAAAATCACTGTTTAAATACTCACAACATTGTGGTTTTATTTTCCCTATGTTACTGAATCCACTATCATACAGAAAATGTCTTTGAAAGTATGTTTATTTTCTATTTTCTCATCCATTTTTTCCTCTAACTGCCAGCACTCTGTACACATTTATTGTTATTCTAAAAATACACATGGCCAATACACAATCTACAGGGACTGCTCAAATGAACAAATATCTACAGATTCAGAAAGTTGATAGATTCGGTGAGGATTTAACTCTGTAAGCACTAAATCACAACTGCAGCAGTCATTTTGAATTTTTTTTTTTTTTTTTTTTTTTGTTTTTAAGAAAATAAGGCTCCCATCAATGTTTCATGTGAATCATCTTCTTAAAGATGACTCACATGAAATGCCATTCTTACTTTCTCTGAAAAATAATGATAATGAAAAAAAAAAAAATCACAATTTTGTTTAGCATTTATGGGTTCAGATAATTTGTACTGTTTTTGTACCAAAACAAATCTTGAAGACACTTGCTGGAATCAGGCTGAGACAATTTGAGAGATTTATGATATTAACCCTTGTCCTGCTGAACCCTGATATACCTTGTCTTTGCAAACAGTGTAGATCCAGAGAAGCCAACTGATCTGGATCTGCACTGTTTGCCATTAAGTATGTGAATTTATAGCAACAATCTGGATCAAATAATCTGATTGGCTGAAAATTAGAAGTGGGCGTGACATTTTAATTTATTCCGCAGGACAAGGGTTAACTGTTTGGTGCGAATTATTTTCTGGATAATCTGGAGCCTCTTTATAAAACCATCTTATAATGGATCATCTTATAAAGATAAAAGGTGATTTAAAGGTGGACAAAAAAGTGTTGTATCCAAATAAAAATGTCTAGATTATATTGAAAAATTACCATAAATAGTGGTTTCATTTGGTAAACTGAACAGAAAATTTACAAATTCTTGCGGTGTTTCCAAAAATTCCCCTTGAAAATGAACACTCCATGAACAAGGAAGGGTTCAACTCAACCCACCAGCCTTGATTTAGCTCCACTATTGGCTGGTAGTGCTAAAACTTTGTATACCTCACTACAGAATCAATAAACTCTTACTGGTTAGTATTTTTGGTCACCCACTATATTTACACCCAATACACATCACACAGAAAAACCATTTATAATAATTGGAGGGTAATGAGAAAATGTGGCTCCAGATGAGATATTCTTATTTTTTTTTTTTTTTTTTTTTTTTGCCATTAGCTACTAGTTTTTCTTACTTATCTATGAACAACAATTGAGTTAATTTTACTTACCATAGTGATTCAAATGAGTAGCCAGCTGTGTCGACCATAATTACCCTAAATATTGACTCCTTACCATGCTCATGCTAAAATTTAAACAAGTCCATTATTTTGTGATGTGTCTAAAATTAACTGCTTGAATTAATGCATGAGAAACAGTGAAGACCCTGATCAGATAGTGCAGACTGCAGCATCTCTTCTGGGTCTACACTGTTTTCTAAGGCATTTTAGGTTGAATATGATGTTCATACTGTATTTTCCCTAAATATTCTGACTTTACCCTTTTATATGCTAAAATCTGAACATGTCCACTACCCATGCAATTGGATATCTATAAACTATTACATAGATTGGCATACAATGTAGATCTCCATCAAACTGCTCCAGATGCTGTTTGATCAGGGTCTAGACTGTTTGCTCAGGTGTCTGGCTGTCAGAATATTTAAGGTAAATAATAGGTAGGACAAAACCAGAAACCTGACCCAGTCATATACTTGGCCAGTTGAAATGATAGATCAATGCAAACACCTGATAACCAATCATATACTCCATTTTCCACCAAGACAAGTTAGTGAAAATACTGTTTTCGACCTACTGTATTCAATCTAATTACCGCACATACTCCTATAAGCACACGTGAGTCAAGCAATTCTGTAGTCTTCGGATTATAGCTAGTATACTTTTTGTCTACTTCTTTATACTGACAAATGTTGTGGGACCCATTCAAATTGCATCAACTTGTCGAATGAGTACTCACAACATATGCTTTTATAAAGAAAATCATAAAAAAACAACAACATGAAAACACCACATAAACATCATTTGATGAGTCCTTCGCAGATCTTTTTTTTAAGTGTACCTTAGAATAGGTAGGTACATATCTTACCACGTTTTCCAAGTATTTTTCCTAAGCGCACAGTGCGGTAATTTATAATTGAATATGATAATTACCACACTGTGCGCTTAAGTTTTTCAAAAGTACTGGGAAAACTTGTGGTAAAATATGTATCCACCTATACTAAGGGCATTCACATGAAATGTCAAGCCTTATTTCTTATTTTCTCTGAAACAATACAAACTGAAAACAGTTGTGGTTCAGGTTATTAGTCATGATCTGTTTGTGTGTGCCCTAAAGCATATACCGTATTCGACCTAATTATTGCACTGTGCGCTTAGGTTTTTCAAAATTACTGGGAACACTCAGTTGTGGTAAAATATGTATCTACCTACTAAGGGTACACTATAAAAAAGATCAGAAGACTTTTGATTATAATTATGCAGTTTGTTTTCTTCTGATTATCTTTATAAAGATATGTTGCGGATACTCGTTTGAATTGCATCGACAAGTCGATGCAATTCAAATGAGTACCCCACAACATAATTATGTCTTTATGAAGAAGTAGACCAAAAGTACACTGGCTGTGATGAAGACTATGGAAACTTCTTGACTGTGCGCTTATAGGAGTATGTGCTGTAATTAGATCGAATACGGTAAGTGCTCCTTTAATCTGGAGCCTAGCATTGTTTGTGCATGGCATATGGCAGCCTTTCTTATAACATGGCTCATAATTATGAACTCAAACCAAGAAACAAAATACCAGAATCCTGAGCTGTTTTATGGTGGAATGATTACAAAATTTTATTAACAACATCTGTCTAATAAAGGCTGTATTTACAGCTTAATACAAACTCCTAGAAGAATAGAAGAAGGTGAGTGGTCAGAGGTTTTGTGTTAAGGTTTTACGGCCCAGTCAATCCAATGGGGTCATGTTGAGCGTGGTCAGTTTACCTAACCACACGTTTATTGGGCAGGCTTAGTCCTCTAAGCGGTTAACCAGTATTGTGCACATTCTTTCGCCAGAAACTGACAACTGCCCTTCTTGAATCAGCGGAAGGGAGAGAATGACCGAAGGAAATATTTCATGATCAATCTCCACGAAAGAATGTTGCCGACCTCGGCGGGGCGTGAACCCGCGACCTCCTGGTCTCCAGTCGGACGGCGCATCCAACTGAGCCACCGAGGCTGGCGAGTGGTCAGAGGTGGTTGAATTGTGTACTTTAGAGATGTAAAATTAACCCATTGTTGTCTGTAGACCCCTAAAAGGGAATTTGGCAAACAGTGCAACAGTGCAGACCCAAATCAGATGGCACAGTGTCTGATAAGGGTCTCCACTGTTTGCAAATAGTTCCACAATTTTATTCAAGGAATATCTAAATCACATAGCCTGACATACCTAAAATCGAAATTAGAATATTGCAATATATAGTGTGGGGGAGTTCATTCAGTCTACAATGGGTTAAGAGACTGAATAGAGGCTATAATTCCAAACAGTCCACCCATGACATACTTTTGTGGGGAATTAATAAAACTGGCTATTAAAGGCACTAACCTAGCACTACTGGTATGAATCTGGGACAAATAGTGTTGTTGTTGTTGTTTCAGAAAATAGGCTTGACGTTTCATTTGAACTGGTTCCAGTGGGGGACAATTTAAATAAAATGAAAAGTCCTATTTTCTAGGAAAAAATTTATTTATTATATCAACTTTTGTCTGCTGAAATAAAAAAAAAAAAAAAAACCTTGTCATGGTGATTAAATATAGATGCCATGCCCACTTCTATTTTTCAGCCAATCAGATTACTTGATCCAGATTGTTGATATAAATTCACATACCGGTACGCATTAACAAACGGTGCAGATCCAGATCAGTTGGCAGAAGCCAACTGATCTGGATCTACACTGTTTTCAAAAGCAGGACCTATCTAGATTCAGCAGGACAAGGGTTAACATGTCATCCATTGACATTTAAATTCAGAATGCCAACAGTTACTGTGGACGGAACTGTTAAATGTTATTCTATATCATATCAATAACAAACAAAAGCACAATCAAATAAAAAGAATATTACTGTATAAGAACTTGCAAGAAAAAAAAAAAAAAAAAAAAGAAAATAATGAAGAAGATTGCAGTCTACCTCTGTTACCCAGAGAAAGAGAGATTAAACTGGAATTGTTTCAGTGGAGGTTTGAAGGCCCAGTCAACCCCTAACCATACATTTACTGGGCAGGCTTAGTCCTCTAGACGCTTAACCAGTATTGTGCACATTCCTTCACCAGAAACTGACAACTGCCCTTCTTCAATCAGGGGAAGGGAGAGAATGATCATAGAAAATATTTCATGATCCATTGCCACGAAAGAATGTTGCCAACACGGCTGGGGTCGAACTCGCAATCTCCTGATTACCAGTCAGACACACATCCAACTGAGCCAACAGGAATATCCACATTCAGAACATATTGCTAAATGACCAGTACCCAGTTGTTTAAAACTAACAATGCCATTAGTTTACGTATTGTTAAAACTTTGATCATTAAATTTGGCATATACACTAATATTTTTGCTGAAATGCTGCATTTGATCTGGGTCTCCACTGTTTTCAAACAGTTAACCTATTTTTCTCTAGGAATATCTAAATCACATAGCCTGACATACCTAAAATGCAAATTAGAATCTTCCAATATATAGTGTGAAGGAGTTCATTCAGACAATACTGGGTTAATGAGCAGATTGATAAGAAAGGTCTTGTTTTGTACTTACTTCCTCATAGAATATATGTTTTGGATATTTGTTAAAATCACCTCATTGAGGCAATTCTGACAAATATCCAAAACATATGTTTCTTTAAATATTAAATACAATATTCTTGTATAATTTGTGAATTGTTACCTTTTAAGTGAAGGTTTCATGACAGTCAAATTGTCATTATAACGAATTTCGTAATTGTATCAAGCATCAGTATAAAGAGAGTTGTCTGTACATCAACAGGCGATCAAATGTCACGGGAGTTTATACACAGTAAGGAGTTAAGATTCTGAATTGTTAGGGTAAATTAAGTATCCTATGCTTAACCCTTGTCCTGCTGAACCCGGATATACCCTGCGTTTGCAAACAGTGTAGATCCAGAGCAGTTGGCTTCTAAGAAGCCAACTGGTCTGGGTCTGCACTGTTTGCCAGTCAGAATGTGAACTTCTATTAACAATTTGGATCAAATAATCTGATTGGTTGAAAATTTGAAAAGGGTGTGGCATCTTAATTTATTCAGCAGGACAATGGTTAAGAAATCAGAAAAAAATTAATGCATCAGTATGTGCTCCCTGAGGCCTTTTTGAGGTCCTGTGCTAAGGTAGATTCGAAAGAAATAACATGTATTTGTGAAATATAATACTTTTCCTAAATACCTTTTTATCTGGGTATTACACATTTTATTGGAGAAAAATAATATCCCATTTATCCATTACAAGTGACCATTAATAATTGGGAATAAAACTGACTGACAGATTTTCATTGGACAAATTTCTATTTAATTCATGCTGTGCGGTTAAATGTGCCAAAACTTTCTGCGTAATGGATGACATCACTCTGACATGGTCCAAATGATTAAATGAAAACAGTTTCTTAATCCCGATCTTTAGCAACAGATCACGGGTGGACACTATAGTATTTATGAAAATAGTTTAGAACACAAAGTGCATGGGGTCAAGACATTTACCAATCTTTCTAAACTTACACACAGAAGGAGAATTTAGCAGGTCACAAATAATTAACACTTCACTTTATTTTCCCACAAAATAACTAGGGTTTGACTCTAAAAAAGTGCTTCAATCTGCAAATTGTGAGGAAAAGCCCTGCCAAATACTGCTTATGTGAAAAATAAAATGCCGTTTCTTTTACTTCCTTGGGTGGTCCCTTTAGACAGGTTGAACTGTGTATCCCTCTGTCCAAACAATGATGAAACTGATCCTCAAACATTTCCACAGTACCGTCTTGATAGGGTAACAGGTTCTCAAACCTTCCCAAAGTAGAGAACGCACAGGTGGAAACCTTTTGTCAAGGAATGTATCGAGTTTTAACCTTTAAAGCGCCAAGCAAACTTGCAGCAGATGACATTCTCATGTTTTTTTTCAGAGATAAGACTTGACATTTCATGTGAATTGTCTGCCAAGCAGACAATTCACATGAAATATCAGTCTTATTTACTCTGAAAAATAAAATCAGAATGTTGTCTGCTGCAGTTATGAATGGCGCTTTAAGGATTAATTGTTGGTACTGTTGAACTACCATAGTTAGGGTAAGTATTAGGACACCTCATCTACTTACCGTACTTGTCCTAAAATTTGAAATAGTCCATTCTACTACCTCTTGATGTGTCTAAAATATTGCTGTATGTAGAGCAAATGGTGTAGATTCTGATCAGATACCATAGATCTGGGTTTACACTGTTTGCAAAGGCCTATCTGTCCCAATACTAAGGGTTATTACGGTATCCAAACTATTTTAATCATGGCATAACCTTACAGGTATCTTATATTAATTATGTTGATAAATGCAATAGAGAGATTAAACTGGCAGTTAGACAAGATGTTTTGACAGAAATATGTGTGCATATGAAATGTAAAGATTCAAAAGGATTACAGCCATTCAATACATAATCCAGAGTTCAAGAATAAATACAAAATTTGCAAACGAGCAATGTTTCTCTTATGTTTCTTGATGTAAACATATGTTCTTGTATTTCATTAGAATCATCTCAATATATTGTAATCATTCTAATTCAATCCGAGAAAATATTTTTGTGTAAATGTACAGATGTACGCTATATAACATTAAAAAAACTAGAAATGTGTCCAAAGGACACAGATGCCCTCACTTGAAATAAAAAAGGACACAGATTCCCCCACTTGAAAAGCGTAAACATAAACTGCTAATGTCAGACACAGACGTAGATGGATGAACGGACACCATTCTTTGAATGGCGGGGGCATAATATGAGACAAAACAGTACAAAACAAAAAAAACATAGTTGAAAATAACTAACCGTAAATGTCCTAAAATTTTGTACGTGTACCAAAGTTTTTGACAAAAGGACATATATGCAAACAGTGCAGACCCTTCAGGAGCAGTCTGATCAGGGTCTGCACTGTTTGTCACTCATCCAAAGGTCAGCAGACAGTAAAATGGACATGTCTAAACCTTTTGACAAGTATTGTAAGGAGCTGAAGTATATCAATATTTAGGTATCAAGGGTTGGATATTTCATTGACAATTAAAAATATCAGTGGTAATAACTTATCTATGGCCCTGCATATTTATTGATTGGTGATAAATCTTGTGGCATTAATGAACTATATCAGATAGGATATGATTAATGATTGAGAAATCCTTTTTTGACATTTTGAGTATTGTATTCTGACATTGTCCAATAAGTGCTGCAGCCACCAGACTGATTCACATAGTGCTGAAATTGTCCAACAAGTGCTGCAGCCACCAGACTGACATATGGTGCTGAAATTGTCCAGGGGGTCAAATATACCCCTGGCTGGTACCAACAAGAGCAAGTGACCAGAGGGTTACATATACCACTGGTTGCTACCGGCAGAGCAAGTGACCAGGGGGTCATGTTACATATACCCCTGGTTGGTACCAACTAGAGAAAGTAACTAATGGGTCTCATATACCCCTGGCTGGTACCAACTAGAGTAAATGACCAAGGGGTAATGTGCATCCCTGGCTGGTACCAAATAGAGTATGTGACCAGGGAGTCATGTAGACACATGGCTTAGTACCAACTAGAGTAAGTAACCAAGGGTCATGTATACCCCTGGCTGGTACCAATTAGAGTAAATGACCAGGGGGTCATGTATACCCCTGGCTGGTACCAACTAGAGTAAGTGACCAGTTGATCAGGTATACCCCTGGCTGGTACCAACTATAGTAAATGACCAAGGGGTAATGTGTATCCCTGGCTGGTACCAAGTAGAGTATGTGACCAGGAAGTCATGTAGACACATGGCTAGTACCAACTAAAATGACCAGGGGGTCATGTATACTCCTGGCTGGTACCAATTAGAGTAAGTGACCAGGGGTTCATGTATACCCCTGGCTGGTACCAACTACAGCAACTGACCAGAGGGTAATGTATACCCCTGGCTGGTACCGACTATAGTAAATGACCAAGGGGTAATGTGTATCCCTGGCTGGTACCAACTACAGCAACTCACCAGGGGGTAATGTATACCCCTAGCTGGTACCATCTATAGTAAATGACCAAGGGGTAATGTTGTATCCCTGGCTGGTACCAACTAGAGTAAGTGATCAGGGGGTCATGTATACCCCTGTCTGGTACCAACTAGAGTAAGTGACCAGGGGGTCATGTATACCCCTGGCTGGTACCAATTAGAGTAAGTGACAAGAGGGTCATGTATACACTTAGCTGGTACCAACTAGAGTAACTGACCAAGGGGTAATGTATACCCCTGGCTGGTACCAACTAGATTAAGTGACCAAGGGGTAATGTATACCCCTGGCTGGTACCAACTACAGCAAGTGACCAGGGGTAGTATATACCCCTGGCTGGTACCAACTAGAGTAAGTGATCAGGGGGGCATGTATACACAAAAGGCATATGCAGGACTAGATGATACACAGTTCTGTATTTACCCTAAATACTGGGACAAACAGGCCTAAGCAAACAGTATCAACTCAGGTCAGATGCCACAGAATGTGGCGTCTGATCAGAGTCAGCACTGTCTACCACTCACTCAGCCACCAATTTTTAGACACATCAACATGTACTAAACTGGACTTGATATTTTAGGAAAAAAATACCATATTTAATCTAAATACTGCACATACTCCTATAAGCGCACAGTCAAGATATTCCGTAGCTTCAGATTACAGCCAGAACACTTTTTCCTTACTTCTTTATAAAGGCATATGTTGTGGGTACTCATTTGAATTGCATAGACTTGTCGATGCAATTCAAATGAGTACCCACAACATATGCCTTTATAAAGAAAATCAGAAAAAAAATCGCATAATCATCATCAAATAAGTCCTTTTCTGATCTTTTTTTATAGTGTATCCTTAGAAGGCAGATATATATTTTACCACAAATGAGTGTTCCCAGTAATTTTGAAAAATCTAAGTGCACAGTGCAGTAATTAGGTCGAATACGGTATGGTAAAGAGTGAAGGTGTCTAATCGGATCCTTAAATATTGGCACACCTTAACTCCTTGACATTCTAGCCAAAATATCAGCAAGTCCATTTTCCTATATGTTGGTGTGCATAAAAATTTACTGTATGAGTGGCAAACAGTGTAGACCCTGACTAGACACTACAGTCTGCAGTGTCTGATTTGTTCAAGCCTGTCTGTTCAAATAATTAAAATAATTAGATATTCTGTTGTTTTTTTTGTTTTGTTTTTCTTTCTAATTTTTCTAATTTTCTTTATAAAAAGCATAAATGTTGTTGTGGGTACTCATTTGAACTGCATTGACAAGTCAATGCAATTCAAATGGGTATCCACAACATATGCATTTATAAATAAGTAGATAAACATGTGCGTCCACTGGCTGTAATATGAAGACTATGGAATTGCTTATAGGGGTATGTGCGGTAATTAGAGTAAATATGGTATATGCAAAAAAAGAACAATGAAGATACAGATCTGAGTCCTAGGGTAAACTGTCATTTGCACATAGTGAAATGAGCCTAAAATTTTGAACACCAAACAACCAGCAAAGATTCAGATCAGCCTGTTCACTTGCACAGCACTCAGATGTGCAGGCTGAGTTGAGTCTTTGTTGGAGGCACATGTCAGACGGTATGTTTCTCATTTTGTGGCTGAAATGTTGGTTTGCTCATGATATATCACAAATATTCACACACACAAGTATCCCCCACACTTAAACAAGTCATTCACAAGTTTCCTTTCGGAAGCTATTCAATGAAGTGGTAATCTCGGTCATAGTTTCAGATGAGGCACTTTTTTTTCCACCACAAATACTCATATTTTTTTATTTCTCCATAAAAACATATGTTATTGAGACACTTCTAATGAGCACCTTCATCATATAGGTTGCAATGCAAGAACATACCTTATTGCATAAAAAGCAGTGTCGCACGTTATTAACAGCCATGCATTAACCGGCAAAAAGCCATGTATTACAAGGCAATTAAGGCGCTGTTAATGCACAGCTACGCAACTTTCGATATGCTCGTACCGGGGCCACAGAATTGCTGCCATCATGAGATGTGTACTGCCCTGCCCCAGAATGAGCATAGTCTGTGGAAATAGCGTTCGCGCGACATCGGTGAAAAGGCAAAACAAAATAGTGCAAGAAATAACGCGAAAAGTAGCAAATGTTTTCAGTGTTTATGCAATAATAGCGATTGAACATGATTTTTCAATGCATTAACATTTGCCAGGTCCCTTGGGAGGTGTTGAAAACCGTGGCCTTCGGCCTCAGTTTTCAACACCTCCCACGGGACCTGGCAAATGTTAATGCATGAAAAACCATGTTTGATCCCTGTATTTTGATATATGTGCCCAACAAAGACTCAAATCAGCCTGCCCATTTGCACAGTCCGATCAGTCTTCATTGTCCGCCCGAAGAAACCTTGCCTCCTTGGCTATCCAAAATGTGCCCAGTAAAGGTTCTGATCAGACTGAAAAATGCGCAGGCTCATCAAAAGCTTCACTGTGTGCACTTGTCCAAAGGTACGTTTTCTTATGTTGCTGCTCATATGCTTGGTGCATTAACACTTTGCATGCTGGGTAACTTTTCAGCAGACGACATTTTGAAATATTTTACCATAGTATTACAAGTCCTACATTATGTGTCTAGAAACTTAAACGGATAAATGGCAAACACTGTAGACACTGATCAGATGCCACATTCTGCTACATCTGATCTGGGTCTACAGTGTTTAATCAAGTCTGTCAATCTGAATATTTAGGACAAACACAATATAAACAGTAATACATCAAAGTCTTCTATAAGCAAAAATCAGCATTACATCTGAAGTATATTCATACGGACATGCTGGGTTGGTCAGGTGTGGCCAAGGTGTTGTGTATCTTGCATCACCGAGGCGTCCAACTGATATTGGCTTACAGTTGGGCAAGGCCTGCTATCATTGTAGCAGGTAAGGGTAGAGGGTGAATGTTTTTATTTTTTCTGTTTCTTCTGTTTCATTCCTGTTTCTCTTTCTTCCCTGTCCCTCGCTTTCATCTCTTCTACTCATCTACTGTCTCTTTGTCACTTTTCTCCCTTTCTCTGGAAGATGGCACAAAATGACCCACAAGGGCTGATGTGTCATTAAACCACAACACAATCAATCAATCAGACAGACATGCTAATACATGATGTACCCAGGTCAAACTGCTTCCAAAGAAATTCTGATTCAGGGTCTATGATATCTGCCATTATCTGATCAAGGTCTACACTGTCATTCAGTCAACATATTTCAAAAACATCATCAGGTAATCAAGTGGACATTTAAATTTAGGATATGTACAGATATGATCAAGTTAACCCTTCTCTTGCTGAACACGACATGCCCTGTCTTAGCAAACAGTGTAGATTCAGATCAGTTGGCTTCTGAAGAAGCCAACTGATCTGGATCTGCACTGTTTGTCATTAAATATGTGAATTTCTGTCAAAAACCCAGATGAAGTAATCTGATTGGCTGGCAATTAGAAGTGGGCGTGGCATCTTAATTTATTCAGCATGACAAGGGTTAAGGTGTCTGAATATTTTGGGTAGTAAAATATGGTAGGTATCTTTTTCCATTACCTGATCAACACACAGAGATATAAAATTAACCCATTACCAAATTAAAATACAAGTCACTTTGAGGACTTTGTAATAAATTAGCTTACCTCAATAACCATCAGACGTCTTTATTTATAGCAGAAGACGAAAGGCTGACAAATATATGGAGAACACAGGATTAATCCTTGGACTTACTGCCAGAGACAGTTTTCATATGGAAGATCTCTGCCAAGAGAATCAATAAGTGCTCCCTTGTAATTATCTCCAATCAATATAACCTGCTCCTCAATTACCTTCAAGTAGATCTCTTCTCTCACCAAAAATCCTCAAGAAAAAAAAAATACTTATTAGGTCACAAAAGCTTTTTATCTGTAATAGCTATACACAGTTAATTTCACCACAAGTTATTTCCTAATTTCGGTCACTGTCCTACTTAATCCTTTTTATTTACATGAACTTTCGCTCTTTGTCCTTCGAATATCTTCAATAATTCCACAAGGAAATTAATCTTTAGGTTATCAATAATATTTAATAATCACAAAGAATTTTTTAAATCAATCATTCACAAAGATCTAACAGTACTGATCTTTATTTCCTGTTATAAAATTCTTATCCTATGCAATTGTACAAAAACTTTTACTTAAACTGAACCAGTGAAATCCTTACACACCCTGTAGGTTGCCCAATTTATTTCTTAAATAATTTGTATCATTCTTAACTTGCACACAACAATATCTATCCCTCAGAGGATCTGAATCACAACCTCACAAGTACAATATGTATCACTGAGCTATGATAGCATTCCAACCTATTTACTACCAATGTTGACATACACACTAACTGAATTATCAATTTGTAAACCGATAAAGCATACCTTCATTATTGTGACAGTCCAACTGTCAAATCACTGTAGCGGCCATTCTAACTGGCTTAGAGTTCATCTTGGCCACTCCTCCAGTGGAGCCATCCCATCTTAGAAGCTTGATGATTGGTTGAAGCTTCACATCGTCTGTAAACACAAAAGGTATTACTTTTTCATATATTACTTTTAAAGTAAGGTATAAAATCTTTAATTGATTCATAAAAAGGACAAACTAAAATATAAATCTCAGGTTAAAGTCAGTCAAAGATGTGAGGATATGTTAAACTGTGAACAGAGATTGCTATCTTTCTAAATAACATGGCGCCTAAAAAATAAGGTGGATTGGGTCAAAACTGGATAATATCACTTAAATGTCATTAAGATAATACCAGTTGATATATCTTTTGAATATATCTGATCACCTTCATATAGGATCATCCAATATCATCTGACTGTAAATCAGAACCTACCCTAACCCAGTATCAGTCATAAATGTTGTACTTTATCAAAAAAAGATGGAAGCAAAAGATAGCATTGTTTGTTCTGTCATGAACAAAAATTTTCAGACTGACAAATTTTCCGAAATTCCAACCATAGCTCTTGATAAGATGTTTTTTTCAGTCCAAAAGTATTGATATTTTTCTTACTTCTCCATGAAAACATATGTTGTGGGTACTCATTTTGGGTATCTTGGCGAGGCACTTATAATGAGTGCCAACAATATACGTTTTTGTGGATTTCTCCTTGAATGCATATGTTGTGGGGACTCATTTTGGGCATCTTGGTGAGACACTTATAATGAGTGCCAACAACATACGTTTTTGTGGATTTCTCCATGAATACATATGTTGTGGGTACTCATTTTGGGTATCTTGGCGAGACACTTATAATGAGTGCCAACAACATACGTTTTTATGGATTACTCCTTGAAAACATATGTTGTAGGTATTCATTAGAAGCGCCTTGGCCAGGCACTTCTAATGACTACCCACAACATATATTTTCATGGAGAAATAAGAAAATATTTACCTGATACCTACTCTTATCTAGACCCATGTCAGATTTTGCAAACACAGTTTCATATGAGAAAAAAACATCAAAGCTCCAGATGAGTTGACTTTTCAACCAACTAGTACATTGTACTTATATTTATCTTATTCTTCTAAGAAAACATATGTTGTGGGTATTCATAAAAAGCACCTCACAAAGGCACTTACAGTGAGTACCTCAATATATGTTTTCATAGAGAAATAAGAAAAAATAACTTTTACACCTTCTTTTCTAGAGCTATGAATTTTATCACTTAGCACTCTGGGTTTAAAAATTTTTAGCAGATAACATTTTGAAATATTTTTCTTGTTTTCCCCAGAAAACAGGTTTTGACATTGCATGCAAACTGTCTCCATTGGAGACAATTTGCATGAAATGTCAAACCTATTTTCAGTGACAAATAAGAAAAATATCAATTTGCTGTGTGCTGAATTAGCCCAGAGAGGGGTAAAGATTAATATGCACCATAAAGTGAGTTTGTTTGTCTTGAGGTTTTACGGCCCAGTCAACCCAATGGGGTCATGTTGAGCGTGGTCAGTTTACCTAACCACACTTTTACTACAAAGGCTTCCCAGCAGGTACAAAAACAACATCGATTCAAGGTTGATTCAACAGCAAGATGTTGATCCAATGTTGAATCAACGTTGTTTAAGTTTCAACATTGTGTGCCTCCTGGGTTAGTCCTGTAAGTGGTTAACCAGTATTGTGCACATTCTTTTGCCAGAAACTGACAACTGCCCTTCTTGAATAAGCAGAAGGGAGAGAATGACCATAGAATATTTCATGATCAACCTCCACGAAAGAATGTTGCTGCCGAGATTGGGGGGGAGGGGGGGTGGAGGGGGAGGGTGCACATCCAACTGAGCCACCAAGGTCGGCTGCCATAAAGTGAGAAAATGTCTTTGCTGGCTACTCTTTGGACAGCTAAGGATCCAAGTCTTATTTATCATGCTGAATAAATTATGATGCCACGCCCACTTCCAATTTTCAGCCAGTCAGATTATTTGATCCAGGTTGCTGATATAAATTCACATACAGAATGACAAACAGTGCAGATCCAGATCAGTTGGCTTCTTCTTCAGAAGCCAACTGATCTGAATCTGCACTGTTTGCAAAGGCAGGGTATATCCAGGTTCAGCAGAACAAGGGTTAATAAAGATGCCATGCCTACTTCTAATTTTCAGCCAATCAGATTACTCTATCCAGGTTGTTGATACATATTCACATACTAATGACAAACAGTGCAGATTCAGATCAGTTGGCTTCTTCTACACTGTTTGTAAAGGCAGGGCATATCCAGGTTCAGCAGGACCTGGGTTAAGACAGCAATCTGATCAGATTGTACAAATGTGCTGGCTAAACTGAGTTTACTCTGGTCATGTCATGAAGCGTCAGTCATACTGGGAGAAAAAGGCTCTTCAGACTTTCTGTCGAATCAATCTTTCAAATCACATGCGCAGCCCTTTAGCAAGGCCACATGTCTAGTCCTTAGGCTGAAGTTTGCCTTGGCCTATCACTTATGTGAATGAACAGCATGGACTCTGGCAAGACTGAGTAGATGCACAGGTTTGTCTGAACCTTTGCTGTTTGCATTATACAATTATTGATTATTGAGGTATTGAATATAACATGATATCCAACAGAGAATATCAATATTGACCAAGGCAATAGCCGAGGTCAATATTGTTATTCAGTGGTGGATAACTATGTCATATCCAATACCTCAATATTCAACAATTGTTTTATTATCTAGTTTGTCTTTTCTCTTGATAACTGTGACAATTACAGTCAACACCAGACCCCATTAATATAAAAAGTGCGCATAGATGTCGGCGTCACTACTGGCAAAGTCACTAAAAGTTGATATCTCATTTTAGAAATTAATATACACTGGAAGGCACTCACAAGCAAGTGTATATCACGATCAATAGACTGGGCTGAAGGCGGCTCTGAGCCAATGAAAATCAATCTATTTATAACTTACATAATAAATGCTTATAATGGCTCTTTTCTCATGATGCACCTCATATGTTTTTAAGTTACAACTCATACCGTATTCACCGTAATTACCACACTGTGCACTTAAGTTTGTTTTTTTTCAAAAATCACTAGAAAAACTTGTACAATGTAGTAAAATATCATCCTAATATGGGTAGACTTTAAAGAAAGATCAGCAGAGAACTTCATGAGGAACATATTAAATGATACTTATGCAATATTTATCTGACTCTCTTTATAAAAGCATATGTTGTAGGTACACATTTGAATTGCCTCAACTTGTTGAGGAAACCTGTTTAGGCAATTCAAATGAGTACCAACAACATATGTTTTTATAAAGAAGTAGATAAAAGTACACTGGCTATAGTCTAAAGACTACTAAATTGCTCGACATTGTGCTTATAGAAGCATGTGCGGTAATTGGTTGGATACGGTATTTAAATTGTTGTTGTTAGTGATTGTGTTTGGTTTCAATTCAAGTCGAATAATCTTTCAGTCATATCACAGCAATGACTGGAAGTGACAGGGGAATCAATACCCACTTTGAGAGTGCAGCCTCACAGGAATATCATGCCCCAGACATACGACATATCTCCACCTAATCACATTATCAAGGTGATATGTTTTGATTTCTTGCTCAATATTCTTGAAACTGAGCATCAAGCAAAATGGTAGCTTGTATAAAAATAAAAACATTGCCAACTGGAAGACATCCCCACCACTGTGGGCCACAAGTATGTAACAGTGTGGGTAGTCTATTTGACCAAAATGACTAGGTACACAGAGTTGGTTTCTATTTTTAGCTTTTTAGAATATCTCTATTTAAACCTAGTGGAATTTGTTTAAATAAAGTGCAAAGTACACAAAAAATCGAGAACATTCAGAGAATGTTTTTCATCAAAATTTGTGGACATTGTCACTGTAGCCCAGATTGAGAGCATAAACATTCTCCAAATATTCTCAAGAATCAGACCAGATCTCAGAACTGCACTTACACCACCAGAAAGAACTTGATTTTCCGTGTACTTGGCACTTCATTTAAACAGATTCCATTAGGTATAAATAGAGATATGCTAAAAAGTCCTACTTTAGAAACAAACTCTGTGTCCCTAGTCATTTTGTCATGTGGATTTCCTTTCTTGAAATAGCCTATAAAGCAAAATCACAATTCTGACATCAATCGAGGGCCGTAACTACAATAACTCTGTTGACAACTAAGTTAGACTGCAGAAAAGAAGCACTGATGGATGGCTCGACATTCGCATCGTAAAATATAATACCCTGTCACTAGCTTGTGGTGGGGTTTAGCTAATTAAGTCATTAAGTCAAAAAGCTTGAGTACACATTTGATGCCTTATTTTTTTCATAATCTTCATAAAAACTGTTCTGAATGCTTGTCACAATAGGAAGTTCGAAACTGGTTCATATGGGATTAAAATCTAGATCACTAGGTAAGACCATTGAAAAACCATGTGTAGATGTCAGAGGCCACATTTATGTCTTGATCTTCATAAAATTTTGTCCCAATATAAGTTAATCTTGAAACTGTCATGGATTAAAAATTAGGTCACTAGGTAAAATCCAAGGAAAATATTCTGAACATTTTTTATGAACAGTAAGTCCTCTCATGTGTACACAAGATTTTTCTAGGACTTGACCTAGTGATCCATTTTCAGACCCCATGTGGCCCAGTTCTGAACTTGGCCTTTCACTGGACAAACATTCTAAATAAATTTTATGATGATCAGTCATGGTCATGTTTAAATTAAGGCCTCTAATATGTACTGAAGCTTTTTCTAAGATCTGACCTAATGACTTAGTTTTTGATCCCATGGGACCCAGTTTGAACTTTATCTACATTTCACTAAGACTAACATTCCAAATGATTTTTTATGAAGATCATGGCAAAAATAAGGCCACTTATGTGCACATAAGCTTTTCTAAAATTCAACCTAATGACTAGGTTTTGAGCCCATGTGATCCAGTTTTGAACTTGACCTAAATTTTATTGAGATAAACATTCTGGGCAAGCTAAGTTTTATCTAATTTTGATGAAAATCCAACCTCTATTGTGTACACAAGCAATATGTCAACATTGAATGCCAGATGATGAACACCAGAGCCATCAAAAAAAACTTATGTATGGCAAATTCAGCACAAGCTGTAGACTGGCTCCAGTCTCCAGTGACTAAATATTTTTTTATACGAAAAAGATATTTAGTCATTGTAGAATGGAGCCAGTCTACACCAGCTACACATAGTATTGATTACTTTACAGCAGGACAAGGGTTAAAAGCAGAATGTATTGCAAACTATTTTTCATTATTACATGTTAAGAATTTGTTTTGAAGCAAAATATATTGATAGTTTTCTTATATTCCTATGAAAACATGCTGTAGGTATTCTCAAGAATTGCCTCATTAATCCTTGTCCTGCTGAATAAATTAAGATGCCACTCCCATTTCTAATTTTCAGCCAGTCAGATTACTTGATCCAGATTGTTGCTATAAATTCACATACTTGATGGCAAACAGTGCAGATCCAGATCAGTTGGCTTCTAGAAGCCAACTGATCTGGATCTACACTGTTTGCAAAGGCAGTGTATATCCGGGTTCAGCAGGACAAGGGTCAAGGTAACTCTGATTGATAACCACAATTTAATCTTAAGCAATGGTACCATCACAAACTAAGCAAAATATTTTCTACA
The DNA here is from genome assembly GCA_964016985.1 of Anodontia alba. Lineage (NCBI taxonomy): Eukaryota > Metazoa > Mollusca > Bivalvia > Lucinida > Lucinidae > Anodontia > Anodontia alba. The sequence continues at coordinate 24,136,695 of OZ024836.1, read as the reverse complement.
TTTTATTCCCATCATTCAGAATTAATGTCCAAATACAATGTTGGTTTGAAAGCACTTCTGCTAGAAGGTCTGTCCAAACCTGAATTTTATGGTGATTAATAATTTTATTGGTCTACAAATTCAGACAGATTGCTGCCAAAACTGATTTTTCAGTACAATTTACTTGCCAAAAAAAGATAGGTTACAACACAGATATTCTGCGGTAAACTGCATGCATGGTCGTTATCTCAATTATGATTGATAACTTTGCTCCCCTCTTTAATTGTACAAAAGTTGGTCGGTCCTCAAAATAAATGACGGCTCCCTCCTCAATCTGTTTCAGATGGTCGGCTGTTGATTATCAATGTCTGTGGTTGGGCTCATTGTGATCCTGTTGAGGATTTCTAGTGTTCTGGCTTTAGATCCCCATTGAGCCATTTGCTTTGTTTCATCACAGTGTTTTTGATTATATGCGTTTCACTGTGATGTTTCACAGATGAGGTAGAGGGCCCCTATGCAGAACCGACATATATTTGTAAGTTGAGCGGCATCAGAATGGTGGGGTTTCACATGAGTAAAATTGGTTTAACCCTTATCCTGCTCTTTACGACAACCCCTACCTTTGCAAACAGTGTAGATCCAGATCAGATGGCTTCTGAAGAAGCCATCAGATCAGGATCTACACTGTTGTCATTCAGTTTGTGAATTTGAATGAAAACATCATATGATGTAATCTAATTGGCTGATAGTCAGAAATGGGTGTGGCTAATTAAATTATTCAGCAGAATAAGGGTTAAGCCCCCCAGTAGTTTTCCTACTGACCATTCCAAGGTGGTTTCACTGTTGCAGCTCTTCTTTGTTTGTGTGTCTGTGGTTTCATACATGGCATTTGTTTGGTCTTTATTTGTTCCTCATCTTTCATTCTTATGGTGCCTCAGGAGGGCTGTGCTTCATGATTGGGGCACATCCTGGCTGTCTTCACAAACCATATTCGACCTGATTACCGTACTGTGCGCTTAGGTTTTCAAAAGATACTGGGAAAACTTGTGGTTAAATACATGTACGTACCTACCTATACTAATAGTACGCATTAAAAAAGATCTGCGAAGGACTTATCAATTGATGCTTATGCAATGTTTTAATGCATTTTCTTTTTTGGATTTTCTTTATAAAAGCATAGGTTGTAGGTACTCATTTGAATTGCATCAACAAATTGATGCAATTCAAATGGGTACCCACAACATATGCCTTTATAAAGAATTAGACAAAACATAATGAATGTAATTGGAAGACAACAGAATTGCTTGACTGGTGCTTATAGGGTTATGTGCAGTAATTAGGTCAAATACAGTTTATTTTTCATGGAGAAATATTAACACTATTTATCTCATATCTGGAGCATCACATATGTACTTATTGAGCTGCCCTCTATGACACATTGAGGCTACAGGTATTGATCGGCCCCAAGACATCAAATTCTCTCAAATAACTAGGTATTAGTCTCAATTTCTAATAATCTAGCCAAAGCTTCTCTGTCAATTACTTCAAGTAGCAATGCAAATAACTCTTTGGAATTTATCACATATTGGCAGAGATGAATTTGAAGGCAATACCTAAATAATGGGTTTGAATACAGCAACTATGCATTATTCTAATGGGTAATTTAGAAAAGAATTGGCTCTGTATTATTAATTTAACTTTTAACCCACTGGACTAAAATTGCAGCAGACAACATTTTAAAATATTTTCACAGAGAACAGGGACTGACATGCATGCCAAATATCTTTTGCATGTAGGATGTAAAAACCTGAAATATCTTGGACACCCACATGAATAACATAAGGTAAACCATTTAGAATAACCAATATTTGTTAATTTACGCTACCCTTATTACTCCAATTTTAACCCTTAAAGTGCCAAGCAAAAATTGAAGCATACGAAATTCTGATTTTTTTTTTTAATTTTTCAGAGAAAATAAGTCTTGACATTTCATGTGAATTGTCTGCCAAGCATGAAATGTCAAGACTTTTATTTGAAAACATAAAAAAGATAATATTTAAAAACCTTGTCTGCTGCATTTGTGATTGGCACTTTAAGGGTTAAGGTTTCTCCAGTATCAGGCCAATATGACTGAAGCTTAACTTCAACTGCCTTTCCACTGCTTGTCTGAGCTTAATAAAACTGCTGGAATTCATGTTATAAATGTATGCTGTTTGGTCCCAACAATGCATGTGATGTTTTAAAAAAGTCGCCAGAAAACGAAACTGTTTCAATTTACTGTACCAAAGGTAACATTTTATAGACAAGAAAATTACAGTGATCCTCTTTGTTGAAATGTAATTCATCTGCCCCATTTTTTTTTTTAATTTAACAATACAATTGAAATGAAATTCACTCTGATTAGAACTAGAGTCAAATGAAAAGGATAAGAAATATATCCTGTTGCATAACATCACGAAAACACGCTTATATAATTTTGACCCCCTTAAACCCCACTTTTATATAGTAAAACTGGGGTTTACAGGGGTATTCATTATTTTTCTTATATCTGCTCAAAAACATAGATTGTGGGTACTCGTTAGAACTGCCTCGCCGAGGCGGTTCTAACGAGTACCCACAATCTATGTTTTGAGCAGAAATGTGAAAAATATCAGAATTTTTTATCCGAAAATTTTCATTTTTTTGGTGGTAAAATTTTCAGTATATTTGAATAGGCAGGTTTTCGTAATGAGCTGTTAGCTTTAACACTTAGTATGCTGGGTAAAATTTCAGAAGAAAGCATTTTGAAATATTTTCTTATGGGCATGGCAGCCATCTTGTTCAATGGTGCAAAATGATTTGAACAAATTTCAATACCCCTTCAACAGAAGGCCTCATGTGAAATCTGGTGAAAATTGGTCAAGCCATTTCAGAGAAGATGTTTAAAGATTACACAATTTTATATAGGGCATTAAGAGCAGAAAATCCGCGAATGTCAAAATTTTGATTGTAACTGAAAATTAAGTTTTACTACTTTAATCATAATTTGTAAGTTTCAGTCATTAGTTAGTCTTTAATACATTTTGAGAAAACAACTTTTCAACTTTTCGGCATAGGGTGGGGGCTGCGGGAGGAAAGACATAAAAATGCAGTCTATACCTGACAGTACTGAAGAACCAAGAGCATTTACCGGTATCAAAATGTGTTGAGTGTTTGTGTCTAAATTGTGTCAGAAGCATATCATATAACTGAACTTTGCTGCTTATTTGAATTTATAATTTTGAACATTAGTCTACTGAGTTTAACATTTAGCAGATATCAAATGTTGTTTTTTTTTGTTGTTGTTGTTTTGTTTGTTTGTTTATTTTTCTTATCTTTACCTAAAACAGGGTTTGATTATGGAATATATTCCCTGTAGGGGACACTTGGAATTTTATCTCAAGGGAAAAAAATATAGTCTGTCACAGAATTAGGGTTTCACCATTACAATTAAACAGTGAGGTTGAACATGAAACTATACATTTGAATTTATATTGTATTCAGTTCTTCAGATAAGATGAATTTTTTATTTTATTATTCATTTAATCATTCATTTTTTAACAAAAAAAAAATTCTCATAAATAATGTTTTGGCATCTCACAACATACAGTCAAACTGTGATGGCTCGAACCCCTTTGGGACCATGAAAATTTGTTTGAGACGGTGGTAGTTCGAGCCATAGAGGGTTACTATTGGTGCCATAGCAGGAGGCATAATGGAGATAATTGTGGGATATCTTTTCGGTGTTCTATATTTTAAATGTATGATGTGTGTACTCATTAGAATCACCTCATTGAGGCAATTCTAATGAGTGCACACAGCATACATTTGTAAGATAAAAGAAGAAAATCTCCCTAAATGATCCGTATATCGTATTTGGAGGAAATCCCTGCGGACGTAAGAACGTGTTCGACTCATCCATGGTAAACAAGCCATCAGGGTTCGAGCCATTGAAGTTCTACTGTATATTATTCCATATTATAAGTGGTAACATATCTTCTAAAAGCTCCTCTATTTGAAACTATATATGCAATATTCAGTGAGGTGGATCTCTTTGAGTGTCACATGTGATTTTGTTGGGCTTATCTCTGCAGTTATTAAATATTCTTGGTTTTCATCTGAAAATATATATGAAAATATTTTGTTTATTTCTGTGAATTTCAAATACTTGAAAACAAAATTGAATATATATAAGTGTTACATGTATATCAGTATTATATCAGTATTAAAATGTTTTGGACAAAACACTCTAATGACTTTTCATAAGATCCTAATAAAATAGGAATTTTAACCCTTCTCTTGCTGAACCCAATATGATGTCTTAGCAAACAGTGTACATCCAGATCAGTTGGCTTCTTCAGAAGCCAACTGATCCGGATCTACACTGTTTGTCATTAAATATGTGAATTTCTATCAAAAATCCTGATCAAGTAATCTGATTGGCTGGCAATTAGAAGTGGGCGTGGCATCTTAATTTATTCAGCATGAGAAGGGTTAAAGGACAATTATCAGGTGTACTATGGGTGTCCAAATACCATATATTAAAGTTAGGTTATAATCAACAGGTACAAAAACTACCACACTAGTTCAACTGTAAACCTTTGGAGATAACTATAGGCTACACTAAGCAATCATTAGAAAACTATTTAGATCAAACAGATAAATTAATAATTCAATTTCTATACCCCAAATACAACAGGGAGTGTTGAGATATTTAAAACTGTAACTATTTGTTTGGCTAGTTCTTTTGTGCACATTTCCAAAGCATTTAAACTGTGCTGAGCAAAAAAGAGACAGTACAATGCACATACCCAAGACACACATCAACATGTCCAGTCAGAGCTTTACTGTTCATTATTCACACTTCTTAACTCTTTGCATGCTGGGTAATTTTGCATGCTTTTCTGTTGTCTGTGGATTTTTTTTTTTTTTTTTAATTAACTTTTTAAAAAAAAAAATCTTCCAGGAATACCATCAGAGTGTCAAACAGTTTGGATCCAGATCAGGCCCGACATTTTGTTGGGCCTGATCTGGGTCCAAACTGTTTGCAAAGGTTATCAGCAGATGACAAGAGTCGCCACTAGAGGGGAAAGAGTTAAAACCAGTCCTTTGAGAATCTTTTGATAATGGGAATATTTTCAAGATAAGTTTTGTTATTTCTGCCCCAAATTATGGCTACCATATTTACTGTCAAACCTATCTTAAAGGCCACCTGTATTAAGCAATCACCTGTATTTAAAGGCAAACCTTTTTCAGATCCTATAAAGGCCATATAAGTGTAAATTTACCTGTCTTAAGCAAGCACCTGTCTTAAGCAACCACTTTTTGCCTTTCCCTTTGGTGCTTGCTCAACACAGGTTTGACTGTATTCAGAGAGACAGGCCTCTGAAAACAATGTAGACTCAGATGAGACACTGCAGAACAAAGCATTTGCTCAGGGTCTGCACTGTCACTCATCCAGCAATTTTTAGACAGATCAACAGGTAGTGAAATTGACTTGTTCAAATTTCACCAGACATTGTCTGGATACTTTAAAGTAAATACAGAACTCATTGCAATAATCTGTTTCATAGCTAGCCAGTAATTCCAAGTAAATCTAATTAGAAATACCATATTCAACCTAATTACTGCACATGCCCTTATAAGTGCACAGTAAAGCTATTCTAGATTACAGCACTGTACTTTTATCTACTTCTTTATAAAGGCATATGTTGTGGGTACCCATTTGAATTGCATCGACTTGTTGATGCAATTCAAATGATTACCCAAAACATATGCTTTTATAGAAAAAAAAATCAGAAAAAAACCAACACAAAATCATTGCATCACCATCATTTAATTAGCTCTTCGCTATTCTTTTTTGCAAAGAATACACTCAGTATAGGTAGACACATATTTTACCACAAGTAATTTTAAAAAAAACTTTAGTGCACAGTGTGGTAATTAGGTCAAATACGGTAAGTCACATGAACTTTGATCACATGACCAATAATCTGTTTTTTTCATCAACCCAGCTTACTAACTCTTCTGTTCCAAAAGAAATGGACATCAGTGCAGCTGTTTACATATGATTTGGTTTAAACATATTTATTTCCGAAATGTTTACATATACAACACATATAAAAGTACAACAACAGGATTAGAACGAAAGCATAAAAGCTTATTTAGTTCCTTTCCTACATATGATTTGCAGCCCCATCAATTTGATATTGATGGTTCAAGGATGCTGCCAACTTAATTTCATCACTATTTGATTGGTTGATATTTTTATCATGGATCTGGCTTTGGAAAACTATCATTCCTTTCCATACTGATTTGGAATTTAGGTAACGAAATTCATTATTGCAAATTTATGGGCTGGACCATCCCATATGTTTTGGTCCAAAAATAACAAAAAGAAATTATCAACTTGATTATCACCTTATCTGAAACTCAAAGTTCACTAGGTTCAAACATTATGCAAGCCACAACATGAGAAAATGTACCTTATGACAAACCGTTTTTGCCCTAAATATTGGGACACCTTAACTCCTTACTTTATTTTACCTAAAGTTTTATAGAACAATTCCGTTCGACGAACTGGCGATTTGTCTAAAAATAGCTGCTGAGTGACAGACAGCAGACCTTGATCAGATGTGCAGTGTCTGACCTGGATCCACACTGTTTGCCCAGGCCTGTCTGTCCCAATACTTAGGGTTATTAACCCTTGTCCTGCTGAACCTGGATAGACCCTGCTTTAGCAAACAGTGTAGATCCAGATCAGTTGGCTTCTTCAGAAGCCAACTGATCTGGATCTGCACTGTTTGCCATTCAGTATATGAATTTATGTCAACAATCTCGATCAAGGAATCTGATTGGCTGACAATTAGAAGTGGGCATGGCATCTTAAATTATTCAGCAGGACAAGGGTTATGGTATATACCCAGAGAAAATGCATGTCAGCAGTCTGGGCAATTGGATCATAGTGTTTGTTTCTTCCCAAAGAAGCATTGGATCCATGACTGTCCACAGAGTTTGCAGGAAAGAGTCTGATCATGACTCAGTGGATGTGCAGGCTGGTCTGAGTCTTTACTCAGTAGCCACATCCATAAGGTGTATGAACAACAAAGACCTCAACCAGGGTGTGCAGTGGGAGTTAGATTTTTGTTATTTGAGTAACTACTGTATTCGAACTAATTATCACACTCTGCGCTTAGGTTTTTTCAAAACTTCTGGGAGAACTTGAGGTAAAATATGTATATACCTACTATGGATACAAGATCAGCAAATGATTTATTTGACAATGCTTATGCAATTTTTTTTTCTGATTTTCTTTATAAAAGCATATGTTGCAAGTTTTCATTTGAATTGCATCTACAATTTGATGCAATTCAAATAGGTACCCACAACATATGCCTTTATAAAGAAACAGACAAAATGTACACTGGCTGTTATCTAAAGACTATGAAATCGCTTGACTGTGCGCTTATAGGGGATTGTGCGGTAATTAGGTTGAACACGGAATATAATTTCTTATTTCACCATGAAAATATACCATATTTACCCAAGAAACTGGGGCATCATAACTTCTTAACATATTTATCCTAAAATTTGAACAAGTGCATTTTACTACCTGTTGATGTGTCTAAACTCAAGTAGAAGAGTAGCAAATAGTGTAACCCCTGATCAGACACCCCTAAATATGCTAGGTCTACAATAACTGACTGGGCCTGTGTGTCCCTATAGTTAGGGTAAATAGTTTTTGTTACGCCGTAGTTTTTTTATTTTTAGGTTTACGGAAGACTTCTTAAAAAGTTGCTGTCCGGAGATAGGAATAAAAACAAATATCTGGAAAAGCTTGGGTAGATGAAATAAAATAATTTTCCAACAAAAATACATTAAAAAATGCAATATTTCAGCCTTAAATTTGAAGGGTAGGGGCATGAAAAATTGAAATGCAAATTTTATTTTTCTGGAGGGGCTAAAATCATAGGGTAGGCTTTCCTGTAAACCTAAAAATAAGAAAACTGTTGCCTTATGGTAATTCATTTGGTGAGGTGAGGTTGTGGAGAAATAAGAAAACTCAGAGCTGAGTCATGAGAAAAGTGTTTTGGAACATAATACAATATAGAACCATATCAGCCAGTGAAGGTGAACAAGCTAAAAATTGTCTTTGTTATTACATTGATATATTTTACAGCTGTCAGTGATTTCTGTAAACTTAAAGCAAAGGCTTTGAAAGGATTGTAAATTGAACCACCTCTTGACAAAACCAATAAAATGGCATGTGCGGCCAACGAAGACTCAGATCAGTCTGGGTATCTGCCCAGTCTGATCAGTCTTTGCTGTCCACATGAAAAAAGCTTTAGTCCCTAGGTACCCAATGAGTGCACAGCAAAGACTCTGATCAGACTGGGTAGATGCCCAGGCTCATCTGAGTCTTCGCTGGGAGCACATGCCATTTTGTTGGTTTTGTCATGAGGCGGCTCAATTGTAGACACCCAGGCTGATCTAGGCCTTCATGTCCCCATATGCCCGGAAGGCCTAAAATAGTCACATGGCTATACCTCATATTTATACAGTCATGCAGAATTTGCATTCAAGCTGTATGAATATGAAAATGGTTCTTTAACTCTTCCCCACTAGTGGCTATACTTTTGTCATCTGCTGATAATCTTTGCAAACAGTTTGGACCCAGATCAGGCCCGACAAAATGTCTGGCCTGATCTGGATCCAAACTGTTTGACACTCTGATGGTACTCCTGAAAGATTTTTTTTTTTAAAAATTAATTTACAACAAATAAAATGCACAGATGACAAAAAAGCATGAAAAATCACCCAGCATGTAAAGAGTTAAAGAAAATACTAATATTAAATGAAGTCCTAAACCAGCCTGCACATCTATGCAGTCTGTCAAGGTTCTCACTATCAATCGATGGACACTGGAGAATATAAGCCAGGTCCCAGACAACTCTGTGGGCCTCATATCTGTCAAAGAGGCCTTTTCTCCTGCCGTAGATCATATATCATGTGGCCCCATTTTTCGCTTGATGTACCCATGTTATCAGTAAACAGACTCGGTGTCGTTTACTAAAGTCAACTACAAAAACCTATAGAATGAAAATATTTTCAAAAGAACAACATATCTTTATCTTGTTACATCCGTATTACTTTTTGTGGGAAAGCAGATATCCGTTAAAAGCCAACATTAAAAGTAGCAACACTAACAATTCTTTGTCATAAGAAAAATATTTTTCTTTCCAAAATTTTAGCGCTTTCATTTGAGATTTGCTGATAATGTAAGACGGTTCACTGTTCATATAAGCAACTTGTAACATTTTTGATATGTGGCAGATAGGGAAGATTGCTTATCTAAAAATCTGGTGAAAATCTCACAACTATATTGACTACACTAAATCAAAAAGTATCAAATAAGCGGTACATAAGAACACTTAACCTGATACTTTTACAAAATTTGAAATGAAATACTGATAAGACTATTTGGCAGGGACCAGCTGTTTAAAACTTAACGAGGTTGTTAGCTAATGTGACACTAAAATTTCTATCACGAAATATGGCAAATTAATACATTGATATTTTTGCTGTAAAAATGTGAGTGGCTTTTGCATTGCAAAAGCTACTCACATTTTTGCAGCAAAAATATCAATGTATTTGAAAATACCTTAGCTACAATGGTTAAGAAGTTTGTTATTAACAAGCTCGTTAAGCTAACAATGCTTTGACCAACTGGGCCCAGGTGTCCAAAAGGATCTTATTTTGAATAAGCAACATAATGTATATCATATTTGCTGCTAGTATTCTGACAGTAAACACCCACATCAGATTCCGCAAAATGTGGTGTCTAATCAGGGTGAACATTGTTTGCCACTCATCCAGCTGAGTTTTTAGACCCATCAACAGGTCCTAGACAAACTGTGACAGAAATGGACAGAAAACTTGTTCAGCTATTTTCAGTTCCGTGAGTGTGTTCATTGCTCTTAAGGGTCATTCCTTTTAGAATCTCTCTTCACTATAGCTGGTGTTATGCACCTATCATTGTTTTCCCCAAGAGGGAGGGGTGGCGAGGATACCCTGGGGATTAAACATCCAAATCATACCCAACCCCTGAGAATTTGACAGAAAAATTTGACACATGGGAGGGGTTTAGAACACCTAAAAGGGAAATTCTAGAAGAAACTATGTGCAAATTTTAATACCTAGTGGATTTTTGACACAAATTTGTGATTCATGGGTAGGGAATAAGACAGTCAATTTTCAAAAATGTCTAATTCCTTAGGGTAATCCCGCCAACCCCCTTCCCAGTGAAAACTTTGATAGGTGCATCAATGCCATGTGACAACTGTAAAACGTCTCCCAGTACTTCAGGAATGTGTAGTTTGTGATCATTGAGCCTATTCTGGGATTTTTGAAAATTTGTATCGGGGTCACTGATGAGGCCAAAACTAGCTAGTCTGGCCCAGAAAACTTGACACTTCAGCTGTTTTCATTTTTGTGAGTGTGTTCATTACTCATAAGCAGGTGTGTGGAATTATCAAATTTTATTACTTGTCCACGGACAAGTAAATGGTCAAAATCCACTTGTCCAACCAAGATTTACTTGCCCGAAAATTGTCATTTTTTTCTTATTTCTCAAAGAAAACATATGTTGTGGGTACTCATTAGAAGCGCCTCATTGAGGCACTTCTACTGACTACCCACAAGATATGTTTTCTTTGAGAAATAAGAAAAATATATATCTTAAAATCTGGATACTCTCCTTAGCTAGATCTATGAATTACTTGTCCCAGGACAAGTAAATTAAAATTTCTTACTTTTCCTCTGGGAAATGGGACAAGTTGGACAAGTTGGGCATGGTATTTCCACAGCTCTGCTCATAAGGGTCAGATCTTTTAGAATTTATTGCTCAAAATTTATGACTAGTATAGTAAGGAGCTAACCTGTACTATGTGGTGAATAAGAAACTTTTGATCCTACAAAATGAGGCATTTATAATTTTCAAGGAAAGTGTATTTCCAATATGCTGTTGGGGTGTATTCCTGTTTTCTTTGGTAGTAGATGTGAAAGGTCAGTTTGGCGACAAACAAGACAAGAAGTCAGATGATTTTATTGTGAATACAGAAATTAAAACCAGCCAATTCTGTTGTGAGGAATGGGATAAAAATGTATTGTGGAAGGAGCATTTTACAGTAGAAAATATTTAAATTTAAATTAATATACTAATTTTGTCAGATTATTAGAAATTGTACAGATAAAAGTACACTCAGTTGAAATGAGGTCTTGCTTTATGACTGCAATTTTGATACCATATTTTGGCAAATCTTGGAAAAGTCAACAGCTTCATATGGGAAATTCAATAAGCAATACATCTGTCACAGGTTTTATGTATTTCATTTTGGTTATTTTATGCATAATCTATCCACTAAGCCAACAAGCCCACTTCTAAATATCTGTCAAGAGACTAGATTTCATTCCCCAAGGTATTTACTTTTCATACTGATGTTAAGCAAATCAGTGGGTGGGGTCAACACTTTCTTGTATTGGTTTTCAATTTTCTCAAGTACCTAATGTGCTCAGTCAATTTTCTAAACTCTGCCAGGGTCTTTTTGATACTGTAGTATCAATAACCCACACAAAAGGAGTTTAATTTGTATAATAATCCCAAATTTCATAATCACATTGATGAGTATAAAGGTGATTTTTGTGCTGGTATTGTTGACCTGTTAGAATTCATTTCGCTGAATTTACTTGGTATCAAAGACTTGTTGGTACTATTGTCATAGTTTATTGAGTTACCACTAATTTATCATGGACAAGCTGAAAAAGTACTTCAGATTTGTTTTCTGAGACGGAATGTAAGAAAACCGTCCCTATCACATATGAGGGCAATAAAAGACCCAGATCAGCCTGCACATCTGCAGTCTGAATCTGACCTTCATTGTATGCTTACAAAATCATTGGCTATTAACCCTAGTCCTGCTGAACCTGGATCTGTCCTGCCTTTCCAAACAGTGTAGATCCAGATCAGTTGGGTTCTGAAGAAGCCAACTGATCTGGATCTGCAATGTTTGCCATTCAGTATATGAATTTATATCAACAATCTGGATCAAGTAATCTAATTGGCAGAAAATTTGAAAAGGGTGTGGCCTCTTAATTTATTCAGCAGGACAGGGTTAATATTGTAGAATATATTTATAGTTACAAGGGACAGCCGTAACCAGACTGTGCAGAATGAGTAGGCTGAGCTGAGTCTTCACTGGATGTACATCATAAATTATATTTTCTCATGTTGCGACACAACTGTTAGTCCCAGAAAAGGCAGCTCAACTATCTAAGCCCCAGATAAATCAGCTTACCATATTCAACCTAATTACCACACATACTCCTATAAGCGCACAGTCAAGCAATTCTGAAGTCTTCAGATTATAGCTAGTGTACTTTTTGTCTACTTTATAAAGGCATATGTTGTGGGTACCCATTTGAATTGCATCGACTTGTCAATGCAATTCAAACGAGAACCTACAATATATGGTTTTATATAGAAAATCAGAAAAAAAAAACAAAAAAAACACACACACACAAAACCTCAAAGTTGCATCATTAGATAAGTCCCTCCCTGGGCCCAGTTGTTCAAAGCTAACGACATCGTTAGTTAACGATTCGTTAAAATTTACATCAAGTGATACACAAATATGCTGAAATTTTTTGCTGAAAAAATGTGAGTAGCTTTTGCAGTGCAAAAGCTACTCACATTTTTTCAGCAAAAAATATCAGAATATTGTATATTGAATCTGCTAAAACAGTTAATGAAATGACCCTTAACGAGCTCGTTAAGCTAACGACGCTTTGAACAATCTTTATTTTTTTTAACGTATACCCTTAGTATTGGTGGATACTTCACCACAACTTTTCCCAGTAATTTTAAAAAACCTAAGTGCACAGTGTGGTAATTAGGTCGAATATGACATTACAGTAACTTAAAAAATATTTGGTAATTAGGTCGAATATGACATTACGGAAACTTAAAAAATATTGATATTTTTCTTATTGCTCTTTGAAAACGTTTTGTAGGTACTCACTGAGGCACTAATGAATACCCATAAAGTATGTTTTCCAGGAGAAATACATTTCGAGGAGAACTAAAAAAAAAAAAAAAAAAAAAAAAAAAAACAAACAAATTAATCAGAACACAGTCTTATCCAGCACTATGTCATCTGTTTGAAGTGATTTCACGAATCTTGTCATTAATTTGAAAAAAGTGATTCAAACTATTATATCTACCTTAACTACGGTAAATGACCTAAAATTTTGAACACTTAATTCAATACAATTTTGGTCTAAATTTTGCTTTTTATGCAGTTGCTTCTTAAAATACTTGTCGGAATGGCAAACAGTGTAGACCTTGATCAGACGGCTCCTTCAGGAGCAGTCTGATCTGGGTCTGCAGTGTTTGCCTATACCACCTTTTTAGAAACTTTGGTGTACAAAATTTTAGGACATTTACCATATTAGGACATCTTAACTCCTAAAATTTAAACGTCCATTTTAAAAACTGCTGGATGAGAGACAGACAATGTAGAACCTGGTCAAAACCACATTCTGCAGTATCTGATCTGGATCTACACTGTTTGCTCAGGCCCACCTGTCCTGATACTTAGGGTAGATATATTTTTAGATAAAAATATACATGTTGTAGATAAATTAATAAAATTACAGTCGAACTCCAATGGCTCGAACATCTTTGGGACCACGGAAATTTGTTCGAGATATGGGTAGTTGGAGCGTTAGTGAGGTTAATCATAGTCAGGAAGCAAATAATATTAATTAAGGGAATCTTTTCAATTTTCTGTGCAATAATTGTATGTTGAGTGTACTCATTAGAATGAGGCAATTCAAATGAGTACACACAACATGAAATTTCATGATAAAATATGAAAATTTCCCTAAATATTTGTTTTCTTGAGCTATTTGAAGAATTTCGTAGGGACTCAAAAACGAGTTTGAATTAGCCATGGTAAACGAGCCATCGGTGTTCGAGCTATTGAGGTTCGATTGTATTTTGCTTTTAAGATTATTATTAAGTGACTACCCATATTACTTCATAAATACTGTTTAAATATAGCTTTTTGTTATTTTCAAAACCATTTCATTCATACCCATTTTCTAAACTGAACAGCAATTTAAACTACATCTTCATAATCATTCTTGATACCCGATTTGTATACTCAATACCATTTAAAACATTAATTCTTTCTATTTCTGTCCTAACATTTTAAATTACATCCTTTGAATATAGTTATAGTATCAATCAAAACCAAAGTTCATCAATTAGTACCCAATTATTTTATACATTATGTATGACGTTCACGTAAATAATGACGCAAATATCAATTCAAAAAATTATTACGAAATGTAGTTTTTCATCACTTAGGAAAAGATTTTTTTTATCCTTAAATTGCCAAGCAAATTTGCAGCAGACATTCCCATTGTTTTTATTTTGCAGAGAAAGTAAGAACAGTTCATGTGAATCATCAGCCTAGTAGATGATTCACATGAATGTCAACATAGGCATATCACTCACTGGGAAAGGGTAGGGGATAGCTGGGCTAATGTGCAGGGCTATTACCTTTTGAATGCCCCGCAGTGCCTGCAAAGTACAGTTCCAAGGTTGAGATTCAGCGAAAAAAAAAGAATAGCAGGGACAACAAAAATTTCATATTTACTGTATTTTCCGCCACTGCGGGGGCATTCAAAAGGTGATAGCCCTGCACATTAGCCCAGCAATCCCCTACCCTTTCCCAATGACCCACCTTTCCCTGTGGGTTGGGGACAATGGATACAAATTATTGGTACATAACACCTTCAAATTCAGGGATCACACAAACATGACCAGATGCTATTTTTAGAAATACCATAAAAATTCTAATAAATGCCCTTCTCTTATAAACCATTAATCTTAGAAATACCAACCTCTAATAAAGGCCTACCAGTCAATTTAGAACAAATATTGCTACTACCTCATGCAGTTAGTTTCTGAATCTACTGTTTAATAATTGAACAAACAAGTCCCTTTTTCCCTCTTGATCTTAATAAAAGATATGAACATAGGATTTCTGGTCCTCCACCAGGTACTATGATTCTCCTAGAGAGGTTGACAGGTCTTTTGTAATGCTAGTCTCTACTTAATATGTCTGTTGTAATGCTAGTATATAATTCCATTTCCATAATCAATATAGCAGTCATCAGAGGAAAACTTGAATATTTTGAAGTTTTTCCAACTGTTGTCGAACACAGTAGCCTCTAATAAACGCCCACCTCCCTCTTTACAAAAGGTGATGATTCTAATAAATGCCTAGGCGATAATTAGAATTTTTGCAGTAACTCAGTCTAATGTTATGTTCAGTAGAGACCGAAGCTGCTTTCATAAATGAACTTTCAATCAAATGGCCACTTTGTGGGAAAAGTCTAGTTATTTATTTTCCAACTTTGTTTTATTGATTTGGAGTTTTACAGCCCAGTGAACACTGTTTAGGTCATGTCAAGCCAGTCTGTTAACCTAATCACACTTTTTCTTGGACACTTAGCTTAGTCCTCTAAGGGGTTGACCAGTTCATGTGCACATACTTTCGCCAATAACTGACAAGCAGAACCTTGAATCAGCAGAAATGATTTCATGATCAGTCCTCATGAAAGTTGTGTGCTCTGCAGTCAGACATGCTATTATCACCCTATAACACTTTCAGGGCACCACACAGATTTTAAGGTAATTCTAGATTTTTAAGTGCAACAAACACATCAGAAAAGAATGGATGTTATTTCAGCTGATGCGTGACTATTCCAGTACTGGTTTATTGCATAAAAATAATTGTGTCATACATGTATATTATTTCAGTTTAATGTTTATTCCAAGTCAATGTCTTGAAATGCCCTTTTGAAATTTCGTTCCCTCGACCAACGGAGCCTCCATATGAGGTTTGATAAAAACTGGCTCAGCAGCTTCAGAGAAGTCATTGAAGGATGATACACTGAATGCCAGGCAAAATAAGATGACAACAGCTCACCCTGAGCCCAGGAGCTAAAGAGATAATCACCTTAGAAGATCGAGTGTTTTGAAATATATGAAATAGATCTATATATTAAACTGTTCGACCTTTAGACATTTCTATAGTTATAAACACACTGCAGAAATTACTGATGACTTTACAACTATATTTAGATCATTATTTAGCATTACCAGTGTCTCTACAGACAATCAACACGGAATGCATATTCAGAAATCCAGTCACTCACAGTCAATATATTTTTAGAGATAACTTGATGGATTAACATTTTGCTGTCAATCTTCAATCGGTTTTGATATTTATTATGTGCTAAGCATAGACCAAACTTTTTGTGAAAGCTTAAACTTGGTTATAGCAGTCCATGGAAAATAGCATTGGACCAGTCCTTGACCTTTCATAAAGTGCTTCTGGAGCAACCGCAAACTCTAAGATTATCCATGCCCTTGTGCTAAGAGTGGACCAAGCAGTTTTTGAAAGCTAATACTTGGTTATAATATAAAATTGAGCAGTCCCCTTAAAATGACATTGGACCAGTCCATGACCTTTCATAAAGTGCTCCTGGAGCAATGGCAAATTATAAGATTTTTCAAATCTGCAGACAACAAAACTCAAACAACCAATCTTCTAATAATAACCAAACTCATTGTTTATGTTTGTCCAATAAAGGACTGTTTATTCACCTATTGGATTACTTGTTGCTTCTTGTAAATTAATCCTTCTGATCTGAAATATCAACAATTCTCATGTTGACCAGGATGTCAAGTGGTCAAGCCCTGTGTTTTGGGCTTTATTCCTGGTCTCAGATTATGCAATCTTGTTGCAATTTTTGTTGACCTTTTGTGACCGCTTTAAAAGTTTCTGTGTTAATTCTGTGTATGTGACTAAACAAATAAATAAAATATTGTTTAACCCTTAAGGCACCAAGCAAATTATTTGTAGCAGATGACATTCTAATATTTGTTTCATAGAAAATAAGTCTTGACATTTCATGTGAATAATCTGCTGGCAGATTATTCACATGAAATGTCAAGACATATTTTCTAAGAAAAATAAAAAAAAAATTAAATAAGTGTTGTCTGCTGCAGTAGTGATTGGCACTTTAAGGATTTAACAGAAAGTATCTGAAAAGTTGTTGAAATACAAAAGATTTTAATTTACTCCAAGTAAATAAATATTGTATTTACCATAAGCATTCACACTGGCCTGAAAAAATATAGGCCCAGACATTACAGAATGTGGTATCTTATCAGAATCTACATTGTATGTCTCTCAGCACACAGTTGTTCAACTGTTGGTAAAATGGATTTATTTAACTTTTAACCCTTATCCTGTGAATTGCGAAAACATACGCTTTCACAGGTAGGCCTATTTGAGAGCACATCGGGACCTCCAGAAACAAGGCCCATTCTTTAGTTCTAGGTTGTCCGAAAGGGAGGGATGGTACTTTATTACAAACCTCCCAAAGACTCAGATCAGAAACTTTCGTAGCAGATTAACATAGCTACAGACAAGAGGGCCATGATGGCCCTGTAATGCTCACCTGAGCATCATAGCACTTTGAGAACGTGATCTAGAACTGATCAAGACAAACATTCTGATCAAAATTCAAAATGATTATATTAACAAGTAAGACAATGTAGCATGTCTAATGGACTGTGAAATAAAGGTCAAGGTCAAATATGGATGACTGCACGCAAGAGGCCATGCTAAGATGTATGCATGTACTAAGTATCACTGGCTGTAGGAGCAATAGTTACTGAGAAACTGACCTAAACACAAATACTTCACAAGTACCAAATATCACTCTGTAGGACCAATAATTACTGAGAAACTGACCTAAACGGAAAAACTTAAGAAAGCCACTGGATAGAAAAATATACATCACTTTGATCATCAAGACAAACATTTTGAGCAAGATTCATGATGATCACTTCAAAAAAGTGGCCTCTAGAGCATCAACAAGGTTTTCCTTTGATTTGGCCAGGTGACCTAGTTTCTGATATCAAGTGACCCAGTTTTTAACTAGACCTAGAAATCATCAAGATGAACATTTTGAGCAATATTTATGATGATTATTTAAAAAATGTGACCTCTGAAGTTTTCTGCTCATTTGGCCTGGTGACCTAGTTTTTGACCCCATGTGACCCAGTTTCAAACTTGACCTAGAAATCATCAAGACAAACATTTTGAGCAAGATTCATGATGATTGCTTCAAAAATGTGACCACTAGAGTGTTAACAAAATTTTCTGCTGATTTTGCCTGGTGACCTAGTTTTTTACCCCAAGTGACCCAGTTTCAAACCTGACCTAATCTACAAGTCACCTCAATGCTTCCTAGCAAGTTTGGAGTCAGTTGGCCTTTTGGTTCAGGAGAAGAAGCGAAAAATAGATTTTCAAGATGGCCACCATGGCAGCCATCTTGGATTTCCGATCGGCACGATTTTAGCTATTTTTGATCTACAAGTCACCTTGATGCTTCCTAGCATGTTTGGAGTCAATTGGCCTTTCGGTTCAGGAGAAGAAGCGAAAAATAGATTTTCAAGATGGCGGCCATGGCGGCCAGCTTGGATATCCGATCGGAACGATTTTAGCTATTTTTGATCTACAAATCACCCCGATGCTTCTTACCAAGTATCGAGTCAATTGGCCCAGGGGTGTAGGAGGAGTAGGCTTTTAAAGCAATTGTTGATGCCGCATACCGCACGACGAATGACGAATGACGGATGACGGACATTGACTGACCACAATAGCTCACCATGAGCACTTTGTGCTCAGGTGAGCTAATAAGTGGGGGTATCCACATAATAATTTTTCTTATTTCTCCACAAGGTACTTAGTAGAATTAAGTGCCTCGGCGAGACAGTTCTCATAAAATGTCAAGCCCTATTTTCTCTAAAAAATAAGTACATGTATACTCGTATTTCAAATGTTTCTGCTGCAGCTGTGATTGGTATGTTGGTGAGTCGGAATAAAAATTAGTGAAAAATGAGGGAAATAAGCATGCACTCAGGTACGGATACCCCTTCTGAAGACACAGAGCAGAAGAAGATGCAGCAAGATAAGGATTAATAGGAAATGTTCATTAAAAACATCATAAAAACATGTCTATATAATTTTGACCCCGTTAAACCCCACTTTTATATAGCAAAACTGGGGTTTACAGAGGTAAGCATTATTTTTCTGATTTCTGCTCAAAAACATAGATTGTGGGTACTCGTTAGAACCAACTCACTGAGGCAGTTCTAACTAGTATCATATTCTATGTTTTGAGCAGAAAATTGAAAAATATTAGAATTTACTATCTGAAAATTTTCATTTTTTTATGGTAAAATTTTCAGTATATTTGAAAAGGCATGTTTTTGTAATGAATATTACATGAGCGAAAGGTAGAAAGCGACCACAATAGCACAGCTTAAGACTTCAGCTCAGGTGAGCTAAACAGCAAGGACCCTGGTAAGATCCTGGGTCCCCAAATCCAGGATTTGGATCTGTGCAGGTATATCATAATGCACTTTTTTCTATCTCAAAACTTAAAATTACAGATACAATGTAGTCCTAAGTATTGGAACAGACAGCCCTGAACAAACAGTGTATACCCAGATCAGATGCTGCAGAATGTGGCATCTGATCTGGGATATCAGTAGGTATTAATCTGGACAAATTCAAAATTTTGGAAATGTGTATGATGAAGAGTTAAGGTGTCCAAATATTTAGGGTAAATACAGTATGAAACGTCAGTACAGACACAAATTGCTTGTACAAATCAATATAAAACCACTAACACCACGCAGATTTAGAATAAAGATAGGTTTAAACCGCCTAATGATCAAAGCCCTGTTTTTACTGAAGCAGTTTAAGTCGTCAATTATCATTATAAATAAAAAGAGATGATATTAACCCTAGTCCTGCTGAACCCGGATATACCCTGCCTTTGCAAACAGTGTAGATTCAGATCAGTTGGCTTCTGAAGAAGCCAACTGATCTGGATCGGCTCTGTTTGCCATTAAGTATGTGAATCTATATCAAAAACCTTCATCAAGTAATCTGATTGGCTGAAAATTAGAAAAGGGTGTGGCTTCTTAATTTATTCAGTAGGACAAGGGTTAACTTCAGACATACAGTCATATAAAGCCCCATAAAAAGGTAGCAAAAACTAACAAAAAGCAAATCAATGGGTATTCAGTGGATGTTTTTTCTTCCATTACGAAAACACGCCTATTCAAATGTATAGAAAATTTCACCTCCAAAAACTGCAAATTTTCAGACAAAAAACTCTGATATTTTTTTATATTTATGCACACAATCTATGTTTTTGAGCAAAAATAAGAAAAATAATGTATACCCCTGTAAACCCCAGTTTTACTATATAAAAGTGGGGTTTAATGGGGGTCAATATTATATAGGCATGTTTTCTAATGTATCTCTGTACCAGAAGTTGTGGTTAACAGTAATTGTAGCACTAGATAGGAGCGAGTATCAGGTAAATGTTTTTCTTATATCTCAACAAAAACATATATTGTGGGTACTCATGATCGAATGAGTACCCACAATATAATTTTTTGCAGAGAAATAAAAAAATATTAGTAGTTAATAAAAAAAAAATTATCTGGAGTTATGGTTATTACTGATATATCATATCCTATGCCCCACCTTATTTACCCAAAATATTGGGACACTCACTTTCTTATCATACTTGTCCTAAAATTTGAAAAGGTCCATTTTACTATACCTTTTAATGTGTTCAAAAATTCTTGGATGAGTGGTAAACAGTGTAGATCCTGATCATTCTGCAACATCTGATTTGGGTTTACACTGTTTGCTCAGGCCTCTCTGTCCCAATAATGGGGGTTATTACGGTATGCCTTAAAGTGCCAATCACAATAACAGCAGACAACAATGGAACTTTTTTGTAATTTTTCTGAGAAAATAAGGCATCCACCAAGTGTCCACATGATGTGTGTCAAGTCTGATTTTCTTGGGGAAAAAAAAAAAAAAAAAAAATGTTGTCTGAACATGACCATTTGACGAGTGGCAAACAGTGTAGAACCCGATCAAATGCTGCATTCTGCAGCATTTGATCTGGGTCTACACTTTTTTGCTCAGTCCTATCTTTCCCAGTACATAGGGTTATAATACATAGGGTTACCCTTATTGTACTGCACTTGGAATGCAACTGAAGATTCTTAATGAACGAATAACACATAACACAGAGAAGAAAACAATATTCCACTTACTTGCAAGAATGTTTTTCTGCAACTTATCATTCCAAAAATATTTATAGCCAAGTCAGTTACATAGAAAGAGGCAATAATTAATACAGGCAGAGTTTCCAGGGCTCTAGGTAAGAGGATATATAAAATGTAATATTTACTTATAACTCCATGAAAAACACACATTCTGGATCTCAATCAAACTGTGTTAATGAGACAATTTCAAAGCAATCCTAGCACATTATGAGCCATGCCATGGAAAGAGAGCTGTTAAATAGCATGTGAACAGCAAAGGTTCAGGCCAGACTGTGCAGTCTGGCCAGAACCTATGCTGATCACTCACATTATGTGATAGGCCAAGAGGTAACTTCAAAGAACTGGACATAATTATGGCCTTGCTGAGGGGCCATTCATGTGCACTGAGCATAGATCTAGATTATAATGGGTATCAGGTCAATATTTTTCTTATTTCTCCATAAAAACATATGTTGTTGTACTCATTAGAAGCACCTCACCAAGGCACTTCTAATGAGTACCCACAACATATGTTTTTGAGGAGAAATAAGAAAAATATAAAAACTTTTGGATTGGAAAAAGCATCTTATTAAGAGCCATGACTGAAAGAATGACTTGATGGAAAGTCTAAGAGACTTTTTCTCATGATGTCACTCTAATGTGTCTTTGAATGAATAAATAATAAAAATTTTATAGTAACACCCTATAAGAGGCATGAACCTAATTCCTTGTAAAAGATCAACATAGCATGAACAGTTTCAGATAAAAAAAACTTTCCAACCCCTTCACCCCTGCAATTCTACAGTGGAGTTCCATATCTAGAATTGGGCAATTCAACTGTTGCAAATAAGGGTGTCACTCAAAAATCTAGAAATTAAGGACAAATGGTGCAGATCCTGATGAGATGGCAGAATATGGGCTACATGTCTAATCCGGATCTACACTGTTTACAAAAGTATCTGTATTAACTCTTAAGTGCCTTACGAAATTTGTAGCAAATGATATTCTATATTCTTTTCTTTTTCATAGAAAATATGTCTTAACATTTCATGTGAATCATCTGCTATGAAAAATACAATTATATATATATATATATATATATATATATATATATATATATATATATATATATATATATATATATATATATATATACTGGGCTAAATGGGTTAACCAAAAAGTACTGATGTTTTTTCTTACTTCTGCGTAAACATAATTATGTTGTGCGCACTCATTAGAATTGTCTCAGGGAGTCTACTATTCTAATTAACCAATTTATGCCTGGTGTCCCACTGAAGGGAAATGGGCAAACAGTGTGGACCCAGATCAGACACTGCAAAATGCGGTATCTGATCAGTCTACACTGTTTGAAATAAATACAGAAATTTCTATAAAACATGGTAATATAAAAAAACAAACAAACAAACAGACACCCCTGCTACTGAAAATAGACCTGTCCAAAGAGTTGAGGTAGCAGAGTTCACAGATGTGTGAATACCAACAATCTGTTTTCACAGAGGACTAAACTGTTGGGGTCCATAGATAAACCGTGTTAGTTAAACAACCGTGTTATATTCAAACAAAAATGTATAGATTATATTGAAAAATGACCATTTTATGGTCATTTTTCAATATAATCTATACATTTTTGAGATCCATCTTTGAACCGCGTTATATCCAAAATATCCAAAACCGTGTTATAACGAATCATGTTATAAAGAGGCTGAAGTGTATTTATTTGGGAGGGAAATATGAAAAATATTTTATCTGGCTATCCTGCATATCTGAAGCTATTATACAAAACATCTCCAGATAAGGTGCTTTTTACAACTCGAAAGTATTTATATTTTCCTTTGTTCTCCACAGAAACATATCTTGTGGGTACTCATTAGAAGGACCTCAGTGAGGCCCTTCTAATGAGTACCACAACATGTGATTTCATGGAAAAATAAGAAGAAATCTTACATGGATATCCTCTCTTATCTGGAGCTACGAGACAAGCTGCAAGTATCCAAATGCTTCTGTTTGCCACTGAGATTAGCAGTATTTACAACTCCATGAGTAAAACAACAACATTAGGAGATGGAATTATTGATATAGCAGAAAACATGCCAGAAAAGAATGTTAATGATGTTTATCTGCTACAAGGAACAGATGCCATTGGGTGACCCACCCTGTCCAGAAAGGAGAAATCTATTGAGACCTATGTCCAGATGACATGGTAGGAGGAACGCCACAACCTCTTAACCCACTGTAGACTGAATGGACTCCCCCACACTATACACTGGAATATTCTAACTGAGTTTAGGTATGTCAGGCTATTGTGCATGATTTAGATATTCCTCAGAGAAAAAAATGGTTGAACTATTTGCAAACAGTGGAGACCCTGATCAGATGACCCATTATGCAGTGTTTGAACTGGGTCTGGCCTGTTTGCCAAATAACCTTACAGGGGCCTCCAGATTACAATGGGTTAATAACACCATTGCTGGGTAGACTGGCTCCAGTTGTTTCTGCATTTTTTTTTTGTCATTCTTTATCACTTCCTGTAGCTTTATTTGTCTCTTTAATCCCATTTCACTGTTTTACTACAGAAACTTTTCCACCACTGGACATAACCTGTTATAAGCTGTACTAGATTGTATACCTTTGAAAGGAAAAGAGAAAATGACAGAAAAGATAGAGTCTGGAGACAGACTACATTGCTAGGATCCAAAGCAAAAATCATGTTAGCTAAACAACCATGTTGTATCCAAACACAAATGTACAGATTATATAGAAAAATTACCGAAAATGGTCTTTTTCTAATTAATCTGTATATTTTTGTTTGGACCATAAATGGTCATGTTTTTTATATAATCTATACATTTTTGTTTGGACCATAAATGGTCATTTTTTCTATATAATTTATACATTTTTGTTTGAATAAAACATTTTTGTGTCTTTATACTGGAAACTGTCTTCATGATAAACCATCTCATAGTTTCCAGTCTGTTGAGGATTTGTTTTCTTCTTTTTTTTCACCAAAACATATCTTGTGGGTACTCACTGGAAATATCTCACCAAGGCAATTCAAATGGGTACCCAAAAGTTATATTTTGATATCAATCTGGGCCCAGTTGTTCAAAGCGTCGTTAGCTTAACGAACTCGTTAAGGGTCATTTCGTTAACTGTTTTAATGGATTCAATATACAATACTCTGATATTTTTTGCTGAAAAAATGTGAGTAGCTTTTGCACTGCAAAAGCTACTCACATTTTTTCAGCAAAAAATTTCAGCATATTTGCGTATCACTCGATGTAAATTTTAACAAATCGTTAACTAACGACGTCGTTAGCTTTGAACAACTGGGCCCTGGTATCTGTGAAAACTGAGTTCTGCATAAACCAGTGCTATACATGCAGCCCTGCAAACTACAGTAAAACCTGTGTAAGAGAGCCACCTTCGAGACTGACTTTAAATAGTGCTATCAGACAACCACCTTTCCACATCAGCCACTAAGGTCAATTTCAAAGGTTGCTGTCTTACACAGATTTTACTGTACATTGCTGTCACATGAAGTCTCAATGAAATCAAACTTTTCTTTTATGTGTTCTTTATTTCAAAGGACCCAAAAAGCAGTTTAAGGCAAGATCCTGGTAAAAAACAATCAGCACTACCATTGATGGTTGCTTCTTCTGATAAAGAGACAACAAATTCTTGGGCTGCTAGAAACATCATCAGTTAACCAAACCATCTCCTGCATGTTATAAGCAGCAATATGCTAATCTCTTCTTTTGACAAAATGTGTTGCAAGTGGTTAAGTTCTCACATGATGAGTAAAATTTTATTGCATAGTTTTTAGAAATTTTAATTAAAACTAGAAATATGCCCAAAAGACACAGATGCCCTCACCTGAAAAACTTAAATGCAAATTGCTGATGCCGAATGCGGACGGAGACGGACCGATGGACAGGAGGCATAAAAGTGCATTCAATTAATTTGTTATGAGCCACATATAGCATGGCATGACATAACCTGCCTTCTGACATGTCTGATCAGTCTTTTATTGTCTGCATGAAGAAACTTCGCATTCTTGGCTATAAAATATACCCAGTGAAGATTCTGATCAGACTGCACAGATGTGCAGTCTGATCTGAATCTTCACTGGTGCATGTGTCTGAAGACACTTTTCCTGACATTGTTGCTCATCTATTTTTCAAATTACTGGATAATATTATAATCTTTTCATTATGCAAATCTTCAGGTCTGAGCAAAATATGAAAGTTTTGCCTACTGTGTCATTCTAAGCCAGGAACCATAAATCACATAAATCATATAAGCCACGTGACATCACCAAAATATACCTATATGATTTTGACCCATTCAAGCCCCACTTTTATATAGTAAAACTGGGGTTTACAGGGGTATACATTATTTTTCTTATTTCTGCTCAAAAACATAGATTGTGGGTACTCATTAGAACCACCTCGGTGAGCAGAAATGTGAAAAAAAAATATCAGAATTTTTATCTGAAAACTTTCAGCTTTTGGTGGTGAAATTTTCAATATATTTGAATAGATATGTTTTTCTAATGACAAGAAAAAGGCTCTTCATGCAGACTCCGTCGAATCAATCTTTTGACCAGCCTCTTAGTAAAGCCACGTCTAATACTTTGGCCGAAGTTTCTCTTTGGCCTACTGCTTATGTGAGTGCAGTCTCCCCTGAACCATTAGCTGTTTACATATGCTATAATGGCTCTTTTGCATATGCTATAATGGCACATTTGCATATGCTATAATGGCTCTCTTTCATATGCTATAATGGCACATTTGCATATGCTATCATGGCTCTTTTGCATATGCTATAATGGCATATTTGCATATGCTATAATGGCTCTCTTTCATATGCTATAATGGTACATTTGCATATGCTATCATGGCTCTTTTGCATATGCTATAATGGCACATTTGCATATGCTATAATGGCACATTTGCATATTCTATAATGGCACTTTTCCCAAGACATAGCTCACATGATTTCCCGCTGTGTTACACAAAACCAGAAAATCGTATAAAGTCAGTTTTATGTCATATCATTTCCACCTACACTTGTCTAGTAATTTTTATAGCCTTGATTTCTTTGTCATTAAATACTGCCTTCTTGTACTGGGAGTCATCATGTCACTGTTATATGTAGAAATTAATTATACCACTGATGACATTTAGTTTATAACAAAAGCCATCCTGCATTGCATAATATGTTCATAATTAAATCTCAGTTGAAAACTGGAATATTTAACCCTTAAAGTGCCAAGCAAAATTTGTAGCATATGACATTCTAATCATCTTTCAAGCAGATGATTCTCATGAAATGTGGAGACTCATTTTTATTACAAAAACATGCTTATTCAAATATAGTGAAAATTTTACCACCAAAAATGAAAATTTTCAGATAAAAAAATCTGATATTCTGCATATTTCTGCTAAAAACAGAGATTGTGGGTACTCATTAGAACTGTCTTGCTGAGGCAGTTCTAATGAGTACCCACAATCTATGTGTTTGAGCAGAAATAAAAATAATGTATACCCCTAATTATAAAGTGGTAAAATTATATAGGCATGTTTTCATGATGCTTTTAAAAAATAAAAATATTTAAAAAAAAAATGAATAAAAATATCGCCTGCTGCAATTGTGTTTGGTACCAAAAGGTTAAGCATGCTACCTGTGGATGACATGTTTTCTGGGTTTTTGCAGTGATTCAGTGACAGTCACTTACACTGCAAAAAGTAGGTTTTGCATGTGTGCATATTTACACCATTGATTTCATGGATCCTCTATGCTGCAGAGGGACAGGGTAATCTTAATGACACATAATGTCATTGCCCACTGGTGCTTAATAAGACATAGTGACAGGTGAAGCTTAAACCCCAAAAGCACCAATCATAGCTGCAGCTGATGGCACTTTTTTTTTTTATAGATAATAAGTTTTTGTATTTCATGAGGATCATAAGCAGATGATTATGAAATGCTGAGACTTATTTTCTATAAAAACTGAAATAAAAAGAACGTCATTCTGCTACAAGTTTACTTAGCACTTTAAGAGTTAATAACACATACTAATGGATAGGTGGTGCATGATAACACTTAGTGATATTGCTACTTGTAGACAGGTGATGCTTGATAACACATAGTGATACTGCTACTGGTAGACAGGTGATGCTTGATAACACAGTTACATTGCTACTGGTAGACTGGTGATGCTTGATAACACAGTGATATTGCTACAGGTAGACAGATGATGCTTGATAACACATAATGGTATTGCTACTGGTAGACAGATGGTGCTTGATAACACATAGTGATATTGCCAGTGGTAGACAGATGATGCTTGATAACACATAATGATATTGCTACTGGTAGACATGTGATGCTCGATAACACATAGTGATATTACTAGTGGTAGACAAATGATGCAAAAAGAAACATAGTAACAGTGTATTCACTGCTTTCATATGTTCCAACATTCTTTTTTTGTGCATCCCTATCAGAGCTTCCCTCCTCTTCTTTTCCCCTGCCCAGCTGTAACAGTATCTTTATCACCTGCCTCCTCATAGCTGTAGACACGATATGTTTTCAACCCAAATCTATTGATATTTTAACTATTTATCAACAAAAACATATGTAATGAGTACTCAATAAAGTACCTAATAAAGTATCTAATTATAATGAGCATGCATCACTTTATTTTATGGTTAAATAAATAAAATATTTTAATACCCACTCATACCTCTAGATAAGAGGAAGTATCAGGTAAATATTTTTCTTATTTCCCTATGAAAACCTATGTTGTGGGAATTCATTAGAAGCACCTTGCTGAGCGCTTCAAATGAGTACCCTTAATTATGTTTTGATGGAGATAAGAAAATAATTACTTTTCAGTTAAAAAATGCCTTATCTGGAGGTATGTACCCACTCTTATCTAGAGCTAAGGTCTCTTCAATGATTTCTAATGCACCTGGACATCTTCAACCTCCTACCTGTAATTTCACAGAAAAACATACAAAAATACAAGTCTAATTGCTAGTTACCCTGATAACACCACATGCCAATAACAAACAATACCAGCATCCTCTTGGCTCAAGTAACAATGCTCCTTGTTATACTGTCTGACTGTAATAAAGTATTCATTTTACAGGAGCAGTCTGTATATCTTACAATAGTTAAGCTACCATATGCAAATACTTACTGACATCATTTTAAATGTATTTTTTTTTTTTTTTTCTTTTTTTTCGTTTTCTGACATCATTTTAACCCTTCTCTTGCTGAACATGACATGCCCTGTTTTAGCAAACAGTGTAGATCCAGATCAGTTGGCTTCTTCAATTCAGCATGAGAAGGGTTAAGCTCCATATGCAAATATTTACTGACATCATTTTAAACATTTTTTTTTTCAGTTTTCTGACATCATTTTAAATGTTGTTTTTTTTTTGTTGTTGTTGTTGTTGTTGTTTTCTAACATCATTTTATAGTTTTGCTGGATGACCTTTTATGTTGTTTTTTTTCTATTTTTTCCCTCAAAATAGACTGTAATTTCAAGTAATTTTGTTCCATATGAAGAAAATTTTCACAAAATATCAAGCCCTGTTTCATGAGAAAAATAAGAAAATATCATGTAATTGTTGTTTGTTACTTTTATGAGCATGTTACTAGAGGTTAATTGTACATAAGAAAAAACTTGTAACTGAAGACTAGCTTGCCTCTTTGGTGTCCATAAATAAACTGATATATGTAAAGGTTATTGCATAGTTTTAAATTTCAAGCCATTAGGTCGTAATAATCATTATGACCATATCTCACAGATGCCATAATGAGACTGACCACAGTGTATACCGATCATGTATTTTATCAAGGATATTACATTACATTTAATGGCTTTTTGCAACAACTTATATTGTAAAATGTTGTTTTTTTTGATAATGTTTATGCATAAAAGAACATCTACCATCATTAGGCAAACATCAAACAAGCTAGTTACCCTAATGACACAAGGAACTGCAGGCATTCTGTTTATGCTTTGATGCAGTATTAAACTAGTTACCACACTGACATCACTAACTTGGGGCAGTGTCAACAAGCCAGTTACCCCATTGACATCAAAAACTGTGGACAGTTCCTGATAATGCTTTGATGTGTCAACAAATTAGTTGTAATAACTGCAATGATACTGCTAACTTCAGATACGGTCTGTTTATGCTTTGATGATTCAACAAGCTAGTTACTTCAATGATATCAATAAATGAAGACAGAGTCTGTTTATGCTTTGTTTATTTGTGCTGAGATTTTATGGCCCAGTCAACCCAATGGGGACATGTTGAGTGTGGTCAGTTTACCTAACCACATGTTTACTGGGCAGGCTTAGTCCTCTAAGCAATTAACTAGGACTGCACACATTCTTTCATCAGAAACTGACAATTGCCCTTCTTGAATCAGCAGAAGGGAGAGAATGACCGTAGAAAATATTTCATTATTAATCTCCACGAAAGAATGTTGCCAACCCGGCGGGGGTCAAACCCGCATCCTCCTGATCATCAGTCAGACAAGCATCCAACTGAGCCACCAAGGCTAGCTTTGATGCACCAACAAACTAGCTACCCAATGACATCATTAAGTGCAGACATGATCTGCTTTGATGCATCAACAAACTGGCTACCCAGTGACATCATTAAGTGCAGACATGATCTGCTTTGAATGCATCAACAAACTGGCTACCCAGTGACATCATTAACTTGCAGATATGATCTCTTTAAGTTATATTGCATTACTTCACTATATACAATTGTTTTGATACCTCAAAAAGCTGGTTACCCTACTGATGTAATTAGCTGCAGACAGTGTGATTTAAAGCATTATAAGTAAGTTAGTCCACTAACATCATAACTGCTGCCAGTGCTTGCTTATGGTTTGATACATCATTAATATCCCCATCACATCAAAAACCATGGAGACCGCTCTAGGTT
Organism: Anodontia alba; assembly: GCA_964016985.1. Taxonomy (NCBI): domain Eukaryota; kingdom Metazoa; phylum Mollusca; class Bivalvia; order Lucinida; family Lucinidae; genus Anodontia; species Anodontia alba. Next base: position 24,106,416 of record OZ024836.1, on the reverse strand, counting down.
CTGAAAAATGGGATAACCGTAGTTAGAACATATAGCCAGTTGTGGAAAAATCCAACTTTTCTAGTCAATCTATGTCCTCACTATGTCCTTGTCAGTTCTCACTGCATCTAATACGTTCTCGCAAAGTTCTAACCACGCGCTTGACCACGGGTACGCCAGGTTCAGTATGTTCTTACTATGACCATTTAGATCACACCACGTGATTCGTTATAACACGGTTTTGGATATTTTAGATATAACGCGGTTCAAAGATGGATCCCAAAAATGTATAGATTATATTGAAAAATGACCATAAAATGGTCATTTTTCAATATAATCTATACATTTTTGTTTGAATATTACACGGTTGTTTAACTAACACGTGCTTATGATGTATTTACTACATTCTCATTGCATTCTTCCTGATCTTATGAATCCTAGTATAGCCAAAAAGGCAGGAACTGTCCACAGCAAGATCTTGGTTGTCCTATTCTTTCTATGAATTCTCCTCCTAACTAAAACAAGTGAAGCTTGTGCAAGAAATGCAGGATGCCTTTGCAGTAACACTAATTGCAAAAGAAGTGCCTGAAGACACTGGCTGAAACTCAAATAATAGTGTGAGGAATTGGATCTAATATCTATACTAAATTTGCTGAACGTAATATAGACGGGATGAGAACCAGTTGCAAATATGCAACAGACATATAAAGACCCTATTAACAACATAACAGTGTCTTCTACAGCTTGGTAGGAATGTAACATTGTCATTGCAGAAATGTGGAACAGTCATGGTGAGAACTCAATTGTTGTAGCAAGAACACTGTCAGAAAACACATAACACAATCTTTTGTGGCCCCATTATGCTTGAACTGCGTCATTGCAGTCCATACCGTGTTTATATTATGATGTAACTATGTCCATACCATCCTTCCTATGTCCTTACCAATTATTGCAGCCTGATTCAACAATGTTTTCACCATGTTTTTTTTTTTTTTTTTTTTTGAACATGTTCGAAATTTGACCATGTCCATAAGGACCATACAGTTCTTATCAGTTACTACTGCATTCCTACCACATTGTACTTTTCTGACGAAAGAATGTGCACAATACTGGTTAACCGCTTAGAGGACTAAGCCTGCCCAGTAAACGTGTGGTTAGGTAAACTGACTGCGCTCGACATGACCCCATTGGGTTGACTGGGCCGTAAAACCTCAACACAAACAAAACAAAAAACACATTGTACAAGTTGTTCTTACTGTGTCCACCATTTTTTTTTTTTTTCATATTTTTTGTGGATGTAGTAAGAACCTGGTCTGGTGTGATGGGAATTTAAGCTAATAATCCAGTGACATCATTAACTGCACACACAGTCTGTTTATTCTTCAAAGCAACAAGCTAACTAACCTTCTGATATCCTCAATGACTGTCATTATGTTCATTTAAGGAGAATCGATACACTTGCAGGGGAATCAACTCTGAATTGTTTTGCTTTGCTTCTAAAAAGGGATCTACCCTAAAAGGAAAATGTATGCTTCCCTCAATAGTATATGACTTACTGCAGACAATATTTACTCTGACAGTGTTACATCAACAAATATATTTTCTCAGTAGTATCCCTGCTGCAGACAGCATTTTGTCAGTCAGTGTTGCATCAACAAGCGACTTATCTCAATGGTATCACCTACTGTAGACAACATTTGTTCAGTGTTGCATCAACAAGCAACTTATCTCAGAGGTATCAACTACTGTAGACATTTGTTCAGGCAGTGTTACATCAACAAGCAACTTATCTCAGTGGTAACAATTACTGTAGACAAAATTTGTTCAGGCATTGTTGCATCAACAAGCAACTTATCTCAATGGTATCACCTACTGTAGACAACATTTGTTCAGTCAGTGTTGCATCAACAAGCAACTTATCTCAGAGGTATCAACTACTGTAGGCATTTGTTCAGTCAGTGTTGCATCAGCAAGCAACTTATCTCAATGGTATCAATTACTGTAGACAAAATTTGTTCAGGTATTGTTGCATCAACAAGCAACTTATCTCAATGGTATCACCTACTGTAGACAACATTTGTTCAGTCAGTGTTGCATCAACAAGCAACTTATCTCAGAGTTATCAACTACTGTAGGCATTTGTTCAGTCAGTGTTGCATCAACAAGCAACTTATCTCAGTGGTATCAATTACTGTAGACAAAATTTGTTCAGGTATTGTTGCATCAACAAGCAACTTATCTCAGTGGTATCACCTACTGTAGACAACATTTGTTCAGTCAGTGTTGAATCAACAAGCAACTTATCTCAGAGTTATCAACTACTGTAGACATTTGTTCAGGCAGTGTTGCATCAATAAGCAACTTATCTCAGTGGTATCACCTACTGTAGACATGATTTGTTCAGGCAGTGTTGCATCAAAAAGCAACTTATCTCAATGGTATCACCTACTGTAGACAACATTTGTTCAGTCAGTGTTGCATCAACAAGCAACTTATCTCAGAGGTATCAACTACTGTAGACAGACATTTGTTCAGTCAGTGTTACATCAACAAGCAACTTATCTCAGTGGTAACAATTACTGTAGACAAAATTTGTTCAGGCATTGTTGCATCAATAAGCAACTTATCTCAGTGGTATCACCTACTGTAGACATGATTTGTTCAGGCAGTGTTGCATCAACAAGCAACTTATCTCGGTGGTATCAGCTACTGTAGACAACATTTTTTCAGGCAGTGTTGCATCAACAAGTAAGTTATCTCACAAGCATTATCCGTCACAGCTATTTCAATCAGGGAATAGTGGCTGCTAATGCTTTGTTGCTTAAACTATCTAGCTTTCTAACACCAAAACACTTCAAATACAAATCATTTATTGAAGTATGGTAAATGCTTTGTGTTCAGCAGAAGTATACAAGGTTAAATGTTAACATTTCAGAGACTGTAAATTGTGGTTGCTATAAATTTATCATTATTAGCAATCACTTCACAGGTCATCCATTATCTATCTAGTTTTGTGTATATAATATAACTTGATTAATGCTTAGCGTGCTGGATCAAATTTTCAGCAGGTGACATATTGAAATATTTTTCTTATTTTCCCAGAAAACAGGTTTTGGCACATCATGCAAATGGTCTCCACTGGAAATGTGAAATCCTGTTTTCTGGGAAATATATAATCAATCAATTAATCAATCATCTGCTGAAATAGCCAAGAGAGTGATAATGGTTAAACAAGTAACAAATCATATGTCAATTTCAAATCTATTATCTAAAAATTTTGATAGCAAAGATAAAAGGTTAGGACAGCAAAGATGAACTATGATACAAACCATAACATTCAAAAAGGTACTTGACCTTTCACCTGTTCCAGTAGTAGATGACATTATTTCAAACATCCCTGACCACCTCCCCTCCCCCCCCCCCCCCCCCCACCCACCCACCCCCCCCCCCCCCCACACACACACACACACACACACAAATATATAGAACTTTATGACTTGACATTTCATGTGAATGTCATAACTTACATTCTGGGTAAAAATATCATTTCTTGTGAAGTTGTGTGCTTATTTTGCCCTGATAGTGCTTAAGGTTAACTACCCGACCAAAGTCCATTTTTTGTTCACAAGTAAGCTTCCACATTGCCCAGATTATGTGTAAGTAAGATGTCTTTGTGGCAAAGACACAAATTAGCATGGCATTTGAGTTACAATAGGCAAAATAGTACCTTAAAGTTATATAATGTGTGAAAACTAGGGCCTGTATCAGACACTATATAATCAGTCTCCAGATCTTGTTGAAACTCTTTCACTTTACAAGGATGTCCCAAAATGGTACTGCTTGCTCTTTTGTTTGGTGCTCACCATAAAGAATGAGCTTGGATTGGACAGACTAGCATCAAGATAGCAAGGAATATTATGCTATCTGTATAGATTGGGGTATTTCACTGAGGAACAAACACACACCCACACAGAGCAACAACATGAGTTTTCTCCTGACTTTATGAATTATGACCAGCTGGTTGATTTTAACCTCAAATATGACCAGAAACTACAAAATGGATATGGCGACCAGCAGCAGTTAACTACAGAGGGCCATGCTTGGTGATGGCTAATGACTGTTACCATGGTCTCATTTCAATATTGATATAAACCATATCACACAAAACCATATCATGGCATAGACCCAGATCAGCCTATGCATCTATGCAGTCTGATCAAGGGCCTGATTATTTGTTGTAGAATGTATGTGCAAACAGCATTAGCTTTGCTCTACTTGTGTAGATGCAAAGACTAATCTGGGACTTTTGATGTTAGGAGTAGAATTTTTTTTTTTATTGCTCAGCTTGTAGCATATCCGAAAGAATGTAACAGGTTTAAGCCATAGATAAATTATATACGTATTATCAACATTAAATTCCTCTTTGTGGGTGTCCCTGAAATTGTTGACCATTGTGCAAAGGTATCCAAAAGAAATTTAAATGGGTCTGCTTATCAAACATTTATCATGGCTCATTGCTAATTATCAGTAGCCAAATCTAGTTATTGTTGACTAAATTTATGTTAGGTAACTGAATGTTTACTCTGGGTAGATGAAAGCTTGCACTACTGATTAGAGTATCAACAAATGGCAGCTGTGTGTGTGATATTGGGGTATACTTAATCTTAAGCACTCTTAGGGCAAGTTCAGCAGAGAACAAATTAAAAATATTTTTTCTTGTTTGTCCCACAAAATAGGGTGAGATTTCATGCAAACTGCCTCTGCTTGTATAAAAAAAAAATCAAGCCAAAATTTCTGAAAAAAAAAAAAAATCAGAAAAATATTTTCAAATGTCATATCTGACAAAATTTAAATCCAACTTGTTAGAGGTTTTTCTGTGACCTGACAGCACACCTCGACAGCACACCTGGCGGACATGACATCAACTATATGTAAAAGGAAACACCAGACTGGAAAAGAATTTGGTAATAATTCTGGGATAACTTTCCTTTTTTTTTTCTCCATAAAAATATATATGTTGTGGGTACCCACCTAGGCACCTCTAATGAGGACCTCGCAGGGGTTATGGGGAACAGGGGAATAAAGTCATTTATTTCAGGGGAACAGGGGAAAACAAGTCTAAAAATGAAGGGAACAAGGGAACAAATGTAATTTTGGGGAGCAGGGAACATAGGAAATTAAATTTTGATTTTGGGGAACAAGGGAAAATGCTGAGATACTTCAGGGGAACAAGGGAACAGGTACCCCCAGGAGGGCCTCTCTAATGAGTCTGCGCAACATATATTTTCATGGCGAACTGGGAGACATTATTCAGTACTCCTTGATAAGACCACTGTTGTCTGGGAGCTCATTGAATGCCTTCATGAAGAAATAAACAAAACACTAACCTTTAACCCTTGTCATGCTGAACCCGGATATACCATGCCTTTGCAATCAGTGTAGATCCAGATCAGTTGGCTTTTAAGGAAGCCAACTGATCTGGATTTGCACTGTTTGCCATTTAATATGTGAGTTTATGTCAACAATCTGGATTAAGGAATCTGATTGGCTAACAATTAGATGTGGGTGTGGCATCTGAATTTATTCAGCAAAACAAGGATTAAAACACCACTCACAACTGCAGCAAACAATATTCTGAATTTTTTTTTTCAAAGAAAGTAAGTCTTGAAATTTCATGTGAATTGTTTGCTACAATTCACATGAAATGTCAAGATTTATTTTCACTGAAAAAACAAAATAAAAAAAAAAAAGAGGCTTTATCAAAATATCTGCAATGAGGTAGCAATAAAACTCAGTTTTCATTTTTAAATTAAAACATTTGCATTAAAAGTAAATGGAAACTAAGTTGCCATAGCAACTAAAATATTTTTGTTAAGGCTAATGTTAGTATCAATTCTGCAATGTTTCAGCTTCATCCTCTTTATGATTTCGATCTGAGTAGATCATTTTTAATATGTTTTTGCCAATTTTGCCTTTTGGTTGCTATGGTAACCAATGAAATTAGGCAATTAAGAGGTTAAAAACAAAACAGTATGTTTGGTAGAGGACACAGGAAACACTCCTGTGAATTAAAGTTTTGTCAAAATATCTGCGAGGAGACGGTAGCATTAAGCTGCCAGGTCAACAAATGACCCACCAGTGACCTTACACATGAAGCATATTACAAACATGTTAGAGGAATGCAAAGTAACTTGCAGTGCAATCCATTGTCCCCCACCAGATGAAGCTTGGATCCAAATTTGGTCAGCTGAAGCTTTATAGGAGACTAAAAAGTCTATTCTACTACCTGTCGATGTGTCCAAAATTGTGCTGGATGATTTTGTCAAACAGTGTAGACCCTGATCATTCTGCTGTGTCTGATCTGGGTCTACACTGTTTGCTCAGGACTGTCAGGGTTATTATGGTAAGTCATTCATGAAACTGCAAACAGTGATCCTGATCAGATGCCACATTCTGCTACTTCGGATCTGGGTTTACTGTTTGCCAAAGTTCCTATGTGGGACGCTTGGCGTAAATAGGTTATTTATTTCATTTTTTTATTTAACAAGGAGACCTGGTGACCTACATAGCACAGTACATCTGCATTAGTCTTTACTACTCTCCGAGGAAATTTAGCAAGACGACAAATTGACCATATTTTTACAGAAAATAGGCTTTGACATTTCATGCAAACTGCCTCCTCAGGAGAAAATTTACATGAAATTTCAAAGCATATTTCCAGTAAAAATAAGAAAAAAGTATTTCAAGTTGTCGTCTGCTGAAATTTTTACCCAGCATGCTAATCATAAGATATTGAATGTGCACTTGTATTACCTGTGGAAGGTATATAAATCACTTACAAAGTATGGAGTAAGATTGATAAGTCAGTGACAAACCTGCAATTTGTGTGCATTGATAACCAAAAATCATAATTTAAACGTAATAAATTTGTCTACCCACTTGGCGACACCTAAGTGAGAACAAATACTGTGAAAAATAAGCAACTTCGTGCCAATCGACCATCTCTACTCTATCAAAATTCCACCGTTGCTACTTTGGTCAATCAAAGTTGTGCTTTGTGTTGTAAAAACTTAATAACCTAATCATGATAGATCCATTTTTATACAGCCATAACCCTGATATGTTATAATTATACCACTCATTCTGATATGTTAATATAAACAACTCAAAAAATAAAAAAAAAGAACATAAAGAAAAAAAAAAGATAAATTTGTAACAGTCAAACTGGGCCTGAATGACATTCTATCATGCATTACTTTCAGTACAGAAGAGAGACCACTTACTGTGATTCACTGACTGTTTTTGTTATGACTCAACGCTGCTTCCTTTGAAACTACTGAAGTAATTTGATCCAAACTTGGGATATAAATTCATTGGGTGCTCCACTAACAATTTTATGTTTTTCTCCAAACCCAAAGAAATAATTTGAAACACATCATAAAAACTTACCTACATGAATTTGACCCCCTTAAACCCCACTTTTATATAAAAGAACTGGGGTTTACAGGGGTATACATTTATTTTCTTATTTCTGCTCAAAAATAGAGATTGTAGGTAATCATTAGAACCACCTCTATGAGGTGGTTCTAATGAGTACCCACAATTTATGTTTTGAGCAGAAATATGAAAAATATCAGAATTTTTATCCAAAAACTTTCAGTTTTTGGTGGTGAAATTTTCAATATATTTTGAATAGGCGTGTTTTCATAATGAAATGTGCCACAACATGAGCTAATGTACCTTCTAATGTGTGCCCAATGAAGACTCAAATCAGCCTGTGCATCCATGCAGTGTGATCAGTCTTCATTGTCCCCATGAAGAAACTTTGCATCCCGGGCTATCCAAAATTTGCTCAGTGAAGAGTCTGCTCAGACAGTGCAAATACACAAGCTGATCTGAATCTTTACTGGGCATACATCCAAAGGTACGTTTCCTGACACTGTGGCACAAATAATGTTCCATGGGTTGAGATACAGGGTCAGTTACAGTGACATGTACATTACTATTACTGTGGAAATCTGTAATGCATTCCTTCATTACAATGACATACCATACTCAATTACAATATTCGTCAGCTCAGGTCGGGTACAGTGTAATGTGATTACATGATTATCTCTCTACAGCCACCAAATTTGGGAAGGCATAGATGTGGTCCTTTGAGATCACTGTGCCCATTCCTGGATTTTTGAAAAGTTTTTTATGAGGGACATTGATGATCGAGGCCTAAATGGCCGAAAATAGCCAGTCTTGGCCAGAAAACTTGACAGTCCAGCTGCTTTCAGTTTATGAGTATGTTCATTGCTTTCAGATGGACAGACAGACAGATGGACATATGAACAGACAATGTGAAAACAGTATAAAACCTTCACAAATACAGTTTGCAGGGTATAACAGCTCTGGGGTAAAAACTGGCTCCATCTGTGACATTTGTTATTTCGCCTTAGCACAATTATGTGAGCTTTTGTCTGTTTTCATCATCCATCCGTCTGTCCAATTACAATTTCTTTATTATATAGATTTTGACCAAACCTGAATGGAATGATCCTTGGTTGGTTTTCTTTGAAAGCTGTTCCAAGAATGTATAAAAAAATGAGGCACTGCTTGCATATATGGCAACGCTACTCCATTTTATAGGACCATCATGCCATTTTTATCATAAAATTTATACAAAAATCTTACAGCAATCTACTTGTGTGAAACTTCAATATTAAGTATGCACATCTTTTAGCTCAGGTGAGCAATACAGAACCACCATGGTCCTCTTGTTTTGTTTTATTTTTATACAAAAAAACATCTTGACTCTTCATATGTATTGTCTGTTTTTCTACAGAAATTAGAAAATGATAAAAAAATGAATATTGTTTGCTACAAAGTTTGTTTGATGCCATAACAGCTAATGTTGAAACTCCTAATACAATGTACTTACAACTCCATAATAGTTCATTACAATTACCCCATTACATGCATTAGATTACCGGTAGGATCAGTCATTGTCAGTAATGGCAGATGAACTATCATATCATATATCAATAAGTGAATGTGCTATGGCTGTTTCACTCAGTATGATCTATTTGTTTTGAGCTCGAGTAATGGGAAGATGTCTTCGGGGCATAGGCGTACAGCAAAAGTTCAGATAAGCATGCTCATCTGTGCAGTCTGACCCAACCATTTGGTGTCTGCTTGCAGAATTACTGGGCCCAGTTGTTCAAAGCGTCGTTAGCTTAACGAGCTCGTTAAGGGTCATTTCGTTAACTGTTTTAGCGGATTCAATATACAATATTCTGATATTTTTTGCTGAAAAAAATGTGAGTAGCTTTTGCACTGCAAAAGCTACTCACATTTTTTCAGCAAAAAATTTCAACATATTTGCGTATCACTTGATGTGAATTTTAACGAATCGTTAACTAACGACGTCGTTAGCTTTGAACAACTGGTCCCAGGTTACTATACAACATGTTATATACAGTATATAAGAGTCATAAAGTCTGTTATATACAGTTAGTTACCATTCATACAGTCTGTAATGTACCATTTGTTAGCATTCATACAGTCTTTTGTAGACAGTCTGTTAGCATTCAATCTGTTATATACAATCTGTTAGCATTCATAGAGTATGTTATATACAGTCTGTTAGCATTCATATAGTCTGTTAGCATTCATATAGTATGTTATATAGTCTTTTAGCATTCATACAGTCTGTTAGATACAGTCTGTTAACATTCATATAGTCTGTTATATACAGTCTGTTAGCATTTATACAGTCTGTTAGCATTCATACAGTGTGTTTTATACAGTATGTTAACATTCAGTCTTTTATATACAGTCTGTTAGCATTCAAACAGTCTGTTATATACAGACTGTTAACATTCATACAGTCTGTTATATATTGTCTAATAGTATTCATACAGTTTGTTATATACCATCTGTTAATAAAAATATGTAGTGTGTTTTTTACATTCTGTTAGCATTCAATCTGTTACATACAGTCTGTTTGCATTCATACAGTCTGTTATATACAATCTATTTGCATTCATACAGTTTTTATATACAGTCTAATAGTACTCATACAGTCTGTTAGCATTCAAACAGTCTGTCATATACAGTCTGTTAGTATTCATACAATATGTTATATATAGTCTATTTGCATTCATACAGTATTTAACATATACAGTCTGTAAGCATTCATACAGTCTGATCTATACAGTCTGTTAGCATTCATACAGTCTGTTATATACACCCTGTTAGCACTCATACAGTCTTTTATATACAGTGATTACAGTCTGTTAGCGTTCATACAGTCTGTTATATACAGTCTGTTATCATTCATATAGTCTGTTATATACAGTCTGTTAGCATCCATGCAGTCTGTTATATACAGTCTGTTAATATTCATACAATCTGTTATATACAGTCTGTTAGCATTCATAGTCTGTAATATACAGTCTGTTAGCATTCATACAGTCTGTTATATACTATCTGTTAGCATTCATACAGTATGTTATATACAGTCTGTTAGCATTCATAGAGTCTGTTAGCATCCATACAGTCTGTAAACATTCATACAGTCTGTTATATACAGTCCATTATCAGTCACACAGTATGTTATATATACAGTCTATTATTATTCATACAGTCTGTTATATACAGTCTTTTAGCCTTCATACAGTTTCTCATATATAGTCTGTTAGCATTCATACAGTCTGTAATATACAGTTTGTTAGTATTCATATAGTCTGTTATATACAAGCTGTTATATACAGTCTGTTAGATTTCATACAGTCTGTTATATACAGTCTGTTAGCATTCATAGTCTGTTATATACAGTATGTTAGCATTCATACAGTATGTTAGCATTCAATCTGTTACATACAGCCTGTTAGCATTCATACAGTCTATTATATACAGTCTGTTAAACACACACTGTTAGCATTCATACAGTCTGTTATACAGTCTGTTAATATTCATAAGTCTGTTATATACAGTCTAATAGTATTCATACAGTCTGTTATATACAGTCTGTTAGCATTCATACAGTCTGTCATATACAGTCTGTTAACATCCAAACAATCTGTTATATACAGTCTGTTAGCATTCATTTTGTCTGATCAGGAAATTGCTGTTCTTTATATCCAATGGTTAAGATAGCATGCATTATCCTTGATGGTTCCTTTTCTAATGCGGGGTTCAGATGAAATCAGAGTGTGAGCAAAACAGACATTCCTAAAGGTGATAGCAACACTTCTCCAGGTAACATGTTTGTCTAACCCAAATAAATCCATTTTTCTCCTCAAAAACATACATTTTGGTACTCAAAGAAGTGCCTCACAGAGGAGCTTCTAATGAGTACACACAACATATGCTTTCTTTGAGGAATAAGAAAACAATTTACCTGGATACCTCTTAACTAGAGCCAGGTAGCAAGCTTGGACAAAGGGAGATGATATCTCTCAGTCTTTTCACCTGTCCAAGACAGGTGGTGATCACTGAAATTTACAATAGATTTAAGAGCGTGAAGTACCCACGAATCAAAAGGAAGGACAATCAACAGGCTAATTGAGATGAAAGTTTAAATGTGTTAAAACCTTGTTGAATTTGATTTGTAGTGTTTCCGATGACTGAAAATTGACGTTATAACTCTTGAGTGGTCAGACTTATTGGATTTTCTGAAAAACACCTGTTATTGTGACAGCTCTCGAATTGTCCTGCCAATTTTAATTTTGAATGCTTTGGTGATATATCTGAATCAAAGGAACAAAGTGTTTTTGTCACCAGTCACGTTTTCTTGTTTTTGTTTTTTCAAGAAAATGAAATCCTGATCTATGTTTGCCCACCACGATCTATAGTATCATAACAGAAGGAGAGATATGGCTTTTAAAGATTGATACCTGAGCTACTTTTAATATAATATTACTTTTTTGTTATCTCAAAATACTATGTATCCATGTGGTTGACCCAGGTCAGATGCTACAGAACGTGGCATCTGATCAGTGTCTACACTGTTTACCCCAGCTGTATTTTTATTTTTCATTTCAGACATATCAACCATGCAGTAAGTTTACTTTGTCAAGTTTCAGGACAAGTATGGTAAGGAATTAACCCTTAAAATGCCAAGAAAACCTGCATCTGAAAATGTCGTCTATTTATATCATCTGCTGAATATTCTTGCAAACTTTTCAAACATATTTTTGCATACAGGCAAACAACTGCTCTGGAGCACTCTGATCTGGGTCTACACTATTTGCAAAAATGACTTTTAAAATCACAAGCAGATGACAAAGCAGACGACAATTGTTCTGATTAGCAGTTTATGGATTAAGGTGTCCCAATTTTTAGGATAAATACAATATGTTTAAACTGCACAGATATTAACCTTTGTCATGCTGAATAAATTAAGATGCCAAGCCCATTTCTAATTTTCAGCCAATCAGATTACTTGATCCAGATTGTTGATATAAATTCACACACTTAATGGCAAACAGTGTAGATCCAGATCAGTTGGATTCTTCAGAAGCCAACTGATCTTGATCTACACTGGTTGCAAAGGCAGGACATATCCGGGTTCAGCAGGACCGGGGTTAAATTGCACAGACCATCACTATGGCTATTCTGAATGATAAAAAAAATGTGCGCAAGTACATTGTAATCTAAATCATTCAACAGACAACAAACTGATGATATTTTTCTTGTTTTTCCCAGCAAAAAGGATTTGACATTTAATGCAAATTGCCTCCCAATCGAAATATCAGAATTTGTTTACATGGAATAATTAGAAAAATATTTCAATATGTTGTCTGCTGAAAAGTTTACCCTGCAGGCTATGCATTAAAACTGAGAATACTAATTCACTTTAAAATTTTGAATTCAAACAACAGCGTTTCATTATACAGTTTTTCCACAAAATATTGTTTCCATTCAAACTATCTGTTTTGGAGATAATTCAAATAAAACCTTGATGCCTATTTCCTGTGAAATATTAGAGAAAAAATATTGTCCTTTTTACCTGTTAACCATTCTCTTGCTGAATACGACATGCCCTGTCTTAGCAAACAGTGTAGATCCAGATCAGTTGTCTTCTGCCAACTGATCTGGATCTGCACTGTTTGTCAATAAATATGTGAATTTCTATCAAAAACCCAGATCAAGTAATCTGATTGGCTGGAAATTAGAAGTGGGTGTGGCATCTTAATTTATTCAGCATGATAAGGGTTAATTTCATCAACAACAATGTACAGTAGGGCAAGGGTAGAATGTTATAAAAGGTGTTTTATTAGACTGTTTCATCATGTCTATCTATAAGAAGTAACAAATACCAGCTATTCATGCAGATAATATGATATATTATATAAACACCTAGCATTCTTTTGTTGAGCTTCTAGGAGAACATTTAAAGCCTTATCCTGCTGAATAAATTAAGATGCCACTCCCACTTCTAATTTTCAGCCAATCAGATTACTTGATCTGGATTATTGCTGTAAATTCACATACTTAATGACAAACAGTGCAGATCCAGATCAGTTGGCTTCTGAAAAAGCCAACTGATCTGGATCTACACTGTTTGCAAAGGCAGGGTATATCCGGGTTCAGCAGGACATGGGTTAAAGCCTTTTTGGAATTTAAATCTCCAACTGAAATACTTAAGCCAGCCTCTAAATGCTTAATACTTAGTATGCTGGGTAAAACTTTTCAGCAGACAAGATTTGAAATATCTATCTTTTCTTTTTTTTTTTTTTTTTTTCAGAAAATAGGATTCAACATTTCTTGCAAATTTATGAGACAATTTACATTTAAAGTCAAATCCTATTTTCTGGAGAAGTTATTTTTTAAAAAAAATATCAATTCATCATCTGATGAATTTGCCCAAAGAGTGATAATGGTTAAGCCAGCCTCCTGATAGTCTAGGTCTATAGAAAAGATCCAGAATTCTTAAACAGGGGCTTCAGGTTTGTATTCAATATGTGAACTAGCTGAATGAAATATCAGTAGACAAAACTTTGAAAATTGTTTAACTTGGTCTGTCTGCTGTGGGCCAGATATGATAACCATAATATTTGATAAAATTAACAGTTACTTGGCAAAGGTATACATGTATATGTGGTCTCTGTGGGTTCTTCATCCTCCGCAGTCACACAATAAATACCAACCCCTGCCTCCCTCCCCCCTTGCCCCCCCATGCCCCCAACCACCCCACTTGAAAAAAAAAAAATCTCTTCAAGTGACAAGCAAAATTGTAGCAGATGACATTTTAAAGTTTTGTATGTATTTTTTTTTTGTTGTTGTTGTTTGTTTGTTTTTTGTGTGTGTGTGTGTTTTTTTTGGTTTTTTTGTTGTTTTTTTTTCAGAGAAAAAAAAAGGCTTGTGATTTCATGTTAATCATCTGTTTTTCTCTGAAATACAGAAAATTTTTTAAAAATGATGTCTGCTGCAGCTGTGATTGGTGCTTTAAGGATTAACAGGCATTTCACAGGACCTTTCAATCTCCAAACAGTACTTGAATAAATCACTAATTTTTGCAGTTTCTGTCCACTTTAGTGTCATTCCCCATATCATAAATACATTGTACTTGGGTTGACTGACCTAAGCAAACAGTATACCCAGATCAGACACAGCAGAATCTGGCATCTGATCAGTCTTCATGTTTGCTGCTCATCCAGCAGTTTTTAGACACATCAATCAATAGTACAATGGACATGTTAGGGTAAGGACTTGTCGTCTGCTTTGTCATCTGCTTATGATTTTAAAAGTCATTTTTGCAAACAGTGTGGACCCAGATCAGACTGCTCCTTTAGGAGCAGTCTGATTAGGGTCCACACTGTTTGCCTGTATGCAAAAATAGGTTTGAAAAGTCTGCAAGAATATTCAGCAGACAACATAAACAGACGACATTTTCAGACACAGTTTTTCTTGGCGCTTTAAGGGTTAACCCATTTATGCCTAACATCCCATAAAAAGGGACATTGGTGAATAGCGTGGACCAAGATCAGACCCCACAGAACGTGGAGTCTGATCAGGGTCTACACTGTTTGTATTAAGTACAGAAATTTCATTAAACATGGCAATAATAAAAACTACCCACACACCCCTTCTATTGGAAATTGACATGTCCAAACAGTTGAGATAGGAGAGTCCATTCAGTATAAATGGGCTAAACTGTAAATTTAGGATACTTAAAATAAATGCAGTATTTGGCATTTTATTCTGAACAAGACTGAAAAATCTGATCTTTACCTTTTCTCTTTTGTTCTCAAATATTAATGGCAACCAATAATGTGTTAACAATAGATTAAACTGCACAATCAGTCCAACTGATCAGTGTCTTTGCTGCTCACTTACAGAATTCTTGGTTACTGTGACCTCTACTGCCCTGTTCTGATTGCAATGATGTGCAGGCTGACCTGACCTTCCTTGTTTGCATCCTTTCCTTTTCGTATAGCTGAATACTTGAATGGAATTTTTCTTTTTTTTTATCGCAGTTTTGTTAATCTTTTTCTTTTATCTGGTTGTTGTTGTTGTTTTGTAGCCAAATTGCAAATTAGCCAAAATCCTTCTAAATTTTGAATGACAATGCATAGCTCTTGATAAGATGCTTTTTTTTCAAACCAAAAGTATTTATATTTTTCTTATTACTCCATGAAAACATATGTTGTGGGAACTCATTAGAAGCACATCACAGAGGCACTTCTAATGAGTACCTACAACATATGTTTTCAGGAAGAAATAAGAAAAATATTTACCTGATACCCACTCTTATCTAGACCTATGGACATTTTCTGGACTGTAAAATTGTTCATAGTAGCAAATAAGGTAGTGTTTTTGATCAAAAGGTATTGCTACTGTTCTTATTTCTCCATAAAAACACACTGCGGGTATGTCTTTACAACATCGCTGCAACATTGTGACGTTACAGCGATGTTGTAACGACGTACCTGGGATGTTGTATCTTTGCTGGGAAGTGCCTCATTAAGGCATTTCTAATGAGTACACATAACATGTTTTCATTGAGAAATAAGGAAAACATTTACCTGATACACCACCCTTTTATTTGAAGCTATGCTACAAAAACTGAGACACTGTATGACTGTCCATTGTCTTTTGAAGGCAGATCAGTAACAACTAATTTTCACCCTTAAATTGGCCTCTACATGATCACTGTAATGAAACACCCAAACCCTGCCCATAGCAATTAACTCATTAACTCAGTTTGAATCTTCTCACTTACCCTGCAGGTCAATTCGAAATTTTTGTTTGATTTTAAACTGAACATCCTGCTAAGCACAAAAAGATCAAACTCTGGTCAATCGGTTTAACCTTTCCAACTGAGAGGCTAATTGACTGGTGTCAGGTATCCACCATTTACTATAAAGCTACCCCTGAACTCTTGCACCAGTAAATTTCAAAATCTGACAGATTTGTGTCTGCTTCTCAATCATCCAATCTTCATTTGGAAAAAATCCATAAATTCTAGCTTTTATATGGCCTCTTTTAGTCTAATAATAACAATTGCACAGAAACACAGTGACAGCGCGCAGAAACACAGAAACACAGTGCCATGGCCGAGGTGCTGCTGATGAGAATGTGACCCATGTGAGGCTCGAACCACAGCATTGAGAAACCTAATGGATTAACCCTGAAATTGCCAAGAAAATCTGCATCTGAAAATGTTGTCTGTTTATGTCGTCCGCTGAATATGCTTGCAAATTTTTCAAACCTATTTTTGTATACAGGCAAACAGTGTGGACCCTGATCAGACTGCTCCTAGAGGAGCAGTCTGCTGTGGGTCCACATTGTTTGCAAAAATGACTTAAAATCACAAGTAGATAGCAAAGCAGATGACAATTGTTGTGATTGGCAGTTTAAGTGTTAAATCAACTCTCCTATCCACTAGGCTACAGGGCCCCGCTATTATGGTAGGTATAGACTGGATGAAGGTAGAGAGACTTCCTAATCAAGCATGTGAAAATATTTCATAGAGATGTAGTAAATTCCATTCCACACTTCTTATTCATTGAAGCTGCTTTAAATTTGTTATTCTCCTACATATGTTATAGGGTATGTCAAGAAATAGCTCTTCTTGCTAATGTTTATTGTTAACCCTGGTCCTGCTGAGCCCCAGATATGCCCTCCCTTTGCAAACAGTGTAGATCCAGACTAGTTGGCTTCTTCAGAAGCCAACTGATCTGGATCTGCACTGTTTGTCATTCAGTAGGTGAATTTATATCAACAACTCGGATCAAGTAATCTGATTGGCTGACAAACAAAAGTGAGTGTGGCATCTTAATTTATTCAGCATGACAAGGGTTAAAATGTAACTGAAGGAAACTAAAAATTCTTGTATCTTGTATACTACAATATATACATTTTCATGGAAAAAAATAAGAAAAAATGTAAAGTTTTTTGGTTTGTTTGTTGTTACAAAAGCATCTTATCTGGAGCTGTTTGTTACCATATAACTCAGATGACTAGTAAACCAGTGGCAGCAGCACAGTAGTAACTAGCATAAGAGGCTTATAATTCTACAACGGGGCTATCAGCTCCCCAGTATAGGTGTGCAACATGTTGTGTGTGGGTTCCTATCATCTGATTGGCTGCTGAGAATTTATCAGGAATACTATCTTCTTCTCTTAGAGAAAATGGTTTGATTACTGTATACAGGCATGCACTACCCGCAGTTGTATAAAACCCGCACCCTATTTGTAAGCTCAAATCCCCGAGAAAAAAGTAATTTTGGATGTAAAACCAGCATCAAGAAAATGCTAAAACAGTTGGGATCTTGAACAGAGAAAGGGCCATCAAATTTACATTTTTTTTTTTTTATGTTTGAATACAAAAAGGAGAGAGACAACTGTGTCAAATTTGTTTTAGTCCCTTCTGAAAAGGGGTCTGTTATAAAGGGAAAGAACAAGATAATCATTGTAATATTTATCAATAATTCTGTCAGAGCACAAAAGGAAGTCATTTATTATGTGGGCGCTTATATTAGAGAATCTATGGTATGTAATTTCTTTTAAACTGAAACACCAAACCTACGCTAAATTCCACATAATTCCTATATCTATATATACAATCCAATAATGGTGTTTAAAAATCAACAAATAAACTTATCGACAAAGATAAAATGTCTTTTCAAACAAAAAATCCCTAAAAACTCAATAGTCCATAATCCTTAGCTACCATTCATTGTATCAAAAATGCAACAATTTTTCTCAATCTCATGATCTTGAGACATTTTCATTCATATGTAAGATATGTCATGGGAGAATCAACCCATCTGTCACAGGCAAACAGCGAAGATCCTGACCAGTGTGCACTGATGTGTAGGTTGGTTTCAGTCTTCACTGTTTGCTAGAAGGACCAAAGATTGTTATGGAGAACAGCAAAGACCTTGGTTACTGGCCGAATGGAAAGATACACAGGCTGACCTTGGTCTTCACTAATAGAGTCATACGGGCTGCTTATCTATAGTGCTACTTATTCATAAATGAGCTCGCACATGACAAAACCTACAATAAGACTTGTATAACTAGCTAAGACTCAGACCAGCCTGTACAGCCACCCAGTATGGCAAGGCTTCTCATTTATCCTTCTTTGGATAGCCTGGAGGCTGTAGAAGGCACATGCGATCAGCGAAGACTGATCAGACTGCACCAATGCACAGGCTGATCTGAGTCTTCACTGCTCACACAAGTCTTACTGTAGGTTTGTTGTGTGCTGGCTCAAATATCAAAAGCTATGTTATCAGACACAAATAAAATGAATGTGTTGCGTAAGAAGACCAAGGTTCATTTTATTTAAATCAAACAACAATCAAAATTTCACTCTTTCTTTGGTTCATTCAAGGTACCTCTCTTTATACCGACACTTGATACAGGGACAAAATTCATTATAATGAAAATTTGACTGTCATGAAACCTTTGCTTAAGAGGTAACTAGAGGCCCAGTGGGCCAGAAATTCGTCACCTGGACTATGCTGATCATGTATGCTGATCATGATATGTTACATTGTGCTATGGTGGCCATCTTGGCTATTAGATCTCCAGAGTCTGATGTTATTTGAAGAGTTTTAAGATTGCCGCCATGGCCGCCATCTTTAATATTAGAACTGAACTACTTAGCAATTCTGAATCTCCATGTCACCCCAATTCCTCCCATCAAGTTTCAGCTCAATCTGGCAATGGTGGCCATCTTGAATATTGGAACAGAACAATTTTAGCAATTCTGAATTTCCATAACATCCCATCAAGTTTAAGTTCAGTCAGACTTATCGCTCAGGAGCAGATATGATTTGAAGAGTTTCAAGATGGCTGCCATGGTGGCCATCTTGGCTATCAGAACAGAACCACTCTAGCAGTTCTAAATCTCCATGCTGCCCCGATGCCTTCAACCGAATTTCCGCTTCATCTGACTTAC
Organism: Anodontia alba; assembly: GCA_964016985.1. Classification (NCBI taxonomy): domain Eukaryota; kingdom Metazoa; phylum Mollusca; class Bivalvia; order Lucinida; family Lucinidae; genus Anodontia; species Anodontia alba. Next base: position 24,087,033 of record OZ024836.1, on the reverse strand, counting down.
GGTTTGGGAGCAGATTAACAATTAAAAACTTTTAAGATGGCTGCCATGGTTACCATCATGGATATGATTCTGATGGAGATGTCATAAATGTAAAAAAATACTGACAGATATACAGAAGAGGGATGGAACATGGTCAACAGACCATGGCATAAGTGACCTGGAGCAGCTCCAGGTGAGCTAACAATTGAAGATCTTCAAGATGGCTGCCATATTGTGGATAGTGTAACAAAATGGTTTTAGTGATTCTGCATCTCCATGTCACCCCAATGCCTCCCGCCAAGTTTTGGCTCAATCTGACTTACTATTCAGGAGAAGACGAGTTTGAAGATTTTCCAAGATGGCCACCATGGTGGAATGATTTTAGCAATTCTGAATCTCTATGACGCTCTGATGCCTCCCATCAAGTTTCGGCTCAATCCGACTTACGGTTTGGGAGGAGATGTCATTTGAAGAATTTCAAGATGGCTGCCATGGTGGCCAGCTTGGATATCAGAACGGAATGATTTTAGCAATTCTGAATCTCTATGTCATTCCAATGCCTCACATCAAGATTTGGCTCAATCTGACTTATGGTTTGGAAGGAGATGTCATTTGAAGAATTTCAAGATGGCTGCCATGGTGGCCATCTTGGATATCGGAATGGAATGATTTTATCATTTCTGAATCTCTATGTCCCTCCGATGCCTCCCATCAAGTTTCGGCTCAATCCGACTTACGGTTTGGGAGGAGATGTTGTTTGAAGAATTTCAAGATGGCCGCCATTTTGAATATCGGAACAGAACGATTTTAGCAATTCTGAATCTCTAACAATTTGTCACAAATTATGCAAGAATATTGTATTTAATACTTTTAAGAAACATATGTTTTGGATATATGTTAGAATCACCTCAGTGAGGCAATTCAAATAAATGTCCAAAACATCATTCTGTTCTATGGGGAAACTAAGAATAAAACATATCAATCTGCTCATTAAGTATTCTGTACAACAGCAAATTCATTTTAATGGCAATGTCTTTGGGGGGGAGAGGGGGTGGGGGGGGGGGGGGGCACGAGGGGGGAGAGCAAATGAAAAAATATAGGGACTTGGGCAAGTCTAAAAGCATCACTGAAAAGCTGACAATATTTGTTAACAGTGACACTTATTTATTAGATGTTGTATTTTACAATATTTGATCAGGGTCTAGACTGTTTGCTCATGCTTGTCCCAATACTTGTTATTATGGTAGGTATAAACTGGATGAAGGTAAAGAGGCGTCCTAATCAAGCACATAGAGATGTAGTAAATTCCATGTATAGCAAAACTGATGCCTGGCAACCAAACAATAAGTTAAGAATCTATCCTCAGATGAACCACTTCAAACCAGTTGAGTGTTTCAAATCCCATCGCTAATAATGATAATTTATGGTCCTGTTGGTATTTTATTCATTGGAATTCAGGGCTAAACTGTGCTTATACTTGGGGCCACTGCATACAACAATTATCAGAGGAGACTGTTAAGTGAAAAGATGACTTTCCATAGCTCTTAATAAAGTGCTTTTTTCAACTAAAAAGTGTTGCTTTTTTTCTTATTTCTCCACAAAAACATATGTGAGGCAATTCAAATAAATGTCCAACTCACATTTTTGCAACAAAAATATTGATGTACAGTGAACCCTCGTTACAACGAAAGCATTTGTTCCTAAAGACGCTGCCATTAAAATGAATGCTGTTGTAAAGAATCTTTAATGAGCAGATTGAAATGTAATAAAGGTCTTGTTGTTTTGTTCTTATTTCCTCATAGAACACACATTTTTGGTATTTATTAGAATTACCTCACTGAGGCAATTCAAACAAATATCCAATACATATGTTTCTTTAAAGTATTAAATACAGTATTCTTGCATTATTTGTAACTAACTTTTACCTCTTAAGCGAAGATTTCACGACAGCCAAATTGTCATTATAATGAATTTTGTCGTCGTATCGAGTGTCGTTATAAAGAGGGTTGTCTGTATTTGAAGATACCTTAGTTACAACAATTAACAAGTGTCATTAACAAGCTTGTTAACCTAACAAAACTTTGCACAACTGGGTCCTGAGCTCTTATTACTTTGCTCAGTTTTCCAGCTACAATGTGAGAAAATGTACAATAAGACACAGTCTGATCACAGTCTTCTCTATCTGCCTGAACAACCACTACATACAGTCGACTTGTTATCTCAGCTTCACTTATCTCGAATAAATGCTTGTCTTGAAGTCAGAAAATCTGGTTCCTGTTTTAACATGGAAATCTTACAACAGGTAACAAAATATTGTGGAAAAGAGTGTCGTTATAAAGAGGGTTGTCTGTATTTGAAGATACCTTAGTTACAACAATTAACAAGTGTCATTAACAAGCTTGTTAACCTAACAAAACTTTGCACAACTGGGTCCTGAGCTCTTATTACTTTGCTCAGTTTTCCAGCTACAATGTGAGAAAATGTACAATAAGACACAGTCTGATCACAGTCTTCTCTATCTGCCTGAACAACCACTACATACAGTCGACTTGTTATCTCAGCTTCACTTATCTCGAATAAATGCTTGTCTTGAAGTCAGAAAATCTGGTTCCTGTTTTAACATGGAAATCTTACAACAGGTAACAAAATATTGTGGAAAAGAGGAGAAATTGCTCTTAAGGAGCAATTTCTCCTCTTTTCCACAATATTTTCAATATATCTCTAGCTTCTGGAGTCAAATTACATATATATTTGTTATATGTGGTTGTTCAATTTACTTTTTCCTCGGTTTTGCAAATTTGATATGTCGAGGTACCCATATCTCGAAGTATTTCAGAGAGTCCCTTGGACTTCGAGACAAGAGAGTTGACTGTAATTCCTAACCATACAGCAGACAGCAAAGACTGATCAGAATAGCCAGACACACTGGCTGATCTGATTCCTCATTGGGCTCACATCAAAAGTTAAATTTTCTCACATTGTGGCTAACATGTTCTAGGGTATTCAATAGAATCATAGGCATAGACAGCTCAAAAAATAGGTGTTTCTAGACAAATACTTTTTTTATTTTGATCACCACAAAAACATATGTTGCTGGTACTGGTCTGCACTGTTTGCCATCTACCCTTTTAGGTGTCTCCAGACTACAATGGGTTAGATGTACTTGAAGAAATAGGAAGTAATATCAATACTTTTTGCCTGAAAAAAGTATCTTAGTAAATAGTGAGCAAAAAGCTGTTGTAAGGGAATGTGTGAACAGTGCAAGCTTAGATCAGTCTGCATATCTACACAGTGGGACCAAGGCCTTCATTTTCTTCATACACAATCAATGGATACTGTAGAATATATGAACAAATAGTAAAGACCTCGAAGAGAATGCTCAGATGCAGCCATTAGTCTTTGTTCACATATGCAGAAGACCCTTCTTGGCATGACTATGGCTCAAAAGTAATAAGGTATACGGTAAATGTCCCAAAATTTCATACATCAAAGTGTCTTACAAAATAACATATGCAAACAGTGCAGACCCAGATCAGACTGCTCCTGAAGGAGCAATCTGATCAGGGTCTACACTGTTTGCCATTCCACTATTTATTTTAAGAAAAAAAAAGCAGAATTTAGGCCCAAAAAGTATCAAAGTATTCAAATTTTTAGGACATTTACCTATATCATTTTTAGCCCTAAGAATCCTTATTCCACAAGTTGCTCAGCTACAAAACTCCCTCTTCAAATCAATGTTTTTCCATTAGCTGCATTCCATTAGGGAATGCTTCTTGTTTCAATTTTACATGTTTTTCAATCCTAAGGGACTAAATGGATTGCTGACTAGCAAGAAATTTCTCCAGATAATGTCAGAATCACAACAGGTTAGTGTCCATCATTCGTACCTTAAAATCAGATATACAGTATATGTCTGTGTTTTTGCATATGCAACATACTGGTAAATGCATGATATTGTCAAACCTGGAAGATTAGCCTTATTAATTAAAGTGCAGGTCTCTCTTACATGCAATTTACCAAGTTTGCATTTTGAGGTGGGTCCCATATATAGTCGACTCTCGTTATCTCGAATTCCAAGGGACTCTCTGAAACACTTCGAGATATCCGTACTTCGAAATATCAGAGTTGAGGAAGTGATGAAAACAATAAGTCGAACAACCACATTTAACAAATGAATATGTAATTTGACTCCTGAAGTTAGACACATATTGAAAATATTGTAGAAAAGAGGAGAAATTGGAGCAATTTCTCCTCTTTTCCACAATATTTTGTTACCTGTTCTTAGATTTCCATGTTAAAACAGGGACCAGAATTTCACTTCGAGATAAGCGGTTATTCGAGATAAGCGAGATTGAGATAACGAGAGTCGACTGTATATGATTTTTTTTTTTTTTTTTTTTTTTTTTGCTTTTGTTTTGTACTGGTACCAGGTTAGATCTCTAAATGGTTAGCTAAAACCCAAATTTCAAACACATCACAGCTTTGTTTTTCCTGTTTTTCTTGCTGTGAAAGATCATTTTGGAACAGAGAAACATGAAAGACTTTTTGTAAAGGAGAATCAGTATTGCAAATAGCCACAGATTCTGCAATAATTATAGACTCATAAATATTTGATTCTACTGATGCTTATAGAAGCTTCTGGGTGAGAAAACAGTTATTTATGGTAAGAAATGAAATTTAAGTGTTATGTAATTATTATATCAGCTAACAACAGACTTTTACAGAGAATTTGATTTGGTTCAGCCAGATATAAACTGGCCATGATTTTTGAAAGCACATTCTGCTTGGCTGATGTTTTTAGTTGGTTTTCAGGAGAATTATTGGCAAAACCAATTTTTTGAAACAATTACAATGTAAAGATTTTCGCTCGCTTCAAAAGATAGGTTACAACATGGATATTCTGTAGCAAACTGCATGCATGGTTGTTAACCAAAGTATGATTGATAACTTTGCTTTCCTCTAATTGCATGATGGTGAGTGGGGCCGGCTCTCCCCTCAGTCTGTGTCAGAAAGCTGGCACCTTACTATAAGTATTTGTGGTCAGGCCCATTATGGTCCTGTTTGTGGTTTTCTTGTGTTCTGACTTCAGGGCCCAGTTGTTCAAAACTAAAGATGTCATTAGTTAACGATTCGTTAAAATTTACATCGAGTGATACGCAAATATGCTGAAATTTTTTGCTGAAAAAATGTGAGTAGCTTTTGCAGTGCAAAAGCTACTCACATTTTTTCAGCAAAAATTTAAGAATATTGTATATTGAATCCGCTAAAACAGTTAACGAAATGTCCCTTAACGAGCTCGTTAAGCTAATAACGCTTTGAACAACTGGGCCCAGATTGGCATTGAGCCATTTGCTTTGTTTCATCACACTGCTTGTGTTTATTTGTGGTGCTCTGTGATGAGGTAGAGGACCCCTATGTGGTCCCAACAGATGTTTGTAATTTTGAGCTGTATCAGAATTAAGGGCAGGGATTCATGCGAGTAAAACTGGTTTAAGCCACCCAGTCATCATTGTATGTTCCTCATCTCTCTTCTGTTTTGTGCTTCATGACTGTAGGTATCTTTGTTTAAATGTTTGCTGCAAATGCTAACAAAATTTATACATTATAACCCCAATGACTCGTTAACCTTGGATGATTTGAACTCATATTTGAGTCCCTATGAAATATTCCAGTAGCTCAAGAAAACAAATATTTAGAGAAATTTTCTTATTTTATCATGAAATTGTATGTTGTGTGGGCTCATCAGAATTGCCTTATCAAGGCAATTCAAAAGAGTACACTCAACATACCATTATTGTGTAAAAGACTGAAAAGATTTCCCTAAATTATCGCCATTTGCTTTCTGACCTGGCACCATGATTAACAGGGTACTCAGTGACTCGAACTACCCATGTATTAAACAAACTTCCATAATCCCAAAGATGTTCGAGCCATTGAAGTGCCACTGTATCTAGTTGTTAGGAAAATCAATGTAGCAAGATCACACAGTTTTTAGTATTCCAACATCAGCTTTTCTTGTGATCTTGCCATTCCAGTCTTTTCCTACAGTTTCTATCTTACCCTCATCCTGCTGAAACTGGATACGCCCTACCTTTGCAAACAGTGTACATCCAGATCAGTTGGCTCGGATCTGCTCTGTTTGTCATTAAGTATATGGATTTGTATCAACAACCTGGATCAAATAATCTGATTGGCTAAAAATTAGAAGTGGGCAGGGCATCTTAACCCTAGTCCTGCTGAACCCGGATCTGTCCTGCCTTTCCAAACAGTGTAGATCCAGATCAGTTGGCTTCTGAAGAAGCCAACTGATCTGGATCTGCACTGTTTGCCATTCAGTATATGAATTTATATCAACAATCTGGATTAAGTAATCTGATTGGCTAAAAATTTGAAAAGGGTGTGGCCTCTTAATTTATTCAGCAGGACAAGGGTTAATTTGTTCAGCATGGCAATGGTTAAGCTTTTTTTCCTGCGGGATTTTACTGCTGTTTTTTCCTCTTTAGGACTTTGTCTTGCTGACTTCTACAGCTTACTCTATTTCTGTCTAGCTTTGTCCCTTTAATTGAGAGTTGTTCTGCAGGTATCTACAGATGCTACTGGATTAGCATTTCAAAGCTTTTTATGCATGATTGTATTTCTTCTGTTTTGTTGTTCAGAGTTTTTTCTATGCTTCTACTTTCAATTTTACAGTTCAGGACTACTTTTACAGGTGTCCACCACAGTCTCTGTGATTCAGAGCATTTCCTGCAAGCTTCCATAGTTCAGGGCTTATACAGCAGTCTTCTACTTTCATCTGTGCAGTTCAAAACTTTGCCTGCAGGCTTCCACCTTTAGCTCTACAGTTTGGGGGTTTCCTGCCGGTTTTAAATTCATATTTGCGGAATTTACCACTGGTTCTGAACTATGAGGTTTTTCTACATTTAAGTTAGGAGGCTTCTGTTGTTAGATTTGCAGTTCAATATGCAGGGTCTACTACTTGCTTGTACTAATAGGCATTCCTGCTGACTTCTGCACCTTGCTCTACAGTTTTGAGCTTTTCAAGTAACCTCACACTTTGCTATCTGAAGATCATGGCCCAGTTGTTCAAAGCATCGTTAGCTTAATTGAGCTTGTTAATAGTCAATGTTAACTGTTCTAGTAAGTACAATGTCTAATTTACATATATTTTTGCTGAAATTGCAAAAGCTACTCACATTTTTTCAGCAAAAATATTAGTGTATACGCCACATTTAATTTTTCAAAGTTTTAACGATACGTTAACTAACGACATTGTTAGTTTTAAACAACTGGGCCCAGGTGTCTACTTTTCTGGCTTTTCATGCTAGCTTTCTAACTTATTTAGAGAGAACAGCAAGTGCATCATGAAGCTCTATACAAATGGGATGTAGAGGCTGAAGTTTTGTTTCAAGGCTGATGAAGGCCATGAGGCTGAAACATTCCCTACAATTGAGTGAACAATGCAGGTATTATAACTAATTATTCTTCCTTTGAAGAAAGTTTAATTCAAACAGAGTTTAATTTAAAAATAGGATTCAACATTTCATTCATATTGTCTCCTCAGGAGACAGTGAATTGTCTTATAAGGAGATAATTTGCATAAAGTGTTGAATCTATTTTCTGGGAAAAATGAGAAAATATAATAAATAGCTTGTCGCCTGACTTTGCCCAGAGAGCCCTTGTGAGAGCACTTTTGGTTAAAATCATAAATAATATTACAACAATGAAATTTAAAATCACAAAATCCAATATACATTTATGATTTCTAACACTTATTCTCACGAGCTACTTAGTAAACCCATGATCAAAGGACACATAGTGTCTTTTAATGAAACAATTCCTTCCACAAACACACTTACTGTCAATATAAAACAGCCTTGCCAAGGGAAAATAGTAATCATAAATTGAGAAAATGTGGGTTTGTTCCAACTTGCTCCTTAATTACCATATTTAAATTAAGTATTCAGATGCCTTAACTCCTTACCATACTTATCCTAAGATTTGAACCAGTCTATTTTACTATCCAATGATGCATTTAAAAACTGCTGTATGAGTGATGAACAGTGCAGACCTTGATCATCTGATCTAGATCTACACTGTTTGGTCAGACCCATCTGTCCAATATTTTGATTATATACGGTACTGTAACATGTATTCATCTCAGTTTTGCAGCCTTTTTATGAACTTAAGTGTATTCAATCTTAAATTAACAATTTCAAAGTAAGTCCTGGGCAAATATTTGCCAAAACGTATGCTGAATAAATGTTCCCCTTAAGATAATTATATGGAGGGATTATTGGGTTAGTTATATTCTCACAAACTCTTTCAGATCTGTGAAGTAATTTATAAATATATAGGAGAGTACCATACAACAATATCAGTGATTGTACCACCATACCAAGTTGTGTACTACAGTACCAAATTATGAAGAAATGGCAGTCTAGTGTTCTCAGGTTTTGTAGTCCTAAAGGACTACAAAACCTGAGAACACTAGACTGCCACTTCTTCATAATTTAAGCCTGGCATCCCATAAAAGGGAAATTGGCAAACAGTGTAGACCCAGATCAGATGCTGCAGATCGCATTAAATGTATTAATAAATTCAGGAGTTTCTACAAAATATGATAATAATTACAACTAACCAGACACCCCTTATATAGGAAATGGACCTGTCCAAAGAGTTAAGGTAGAATACTCCACTAGGCATAAATGGGTTAAAGGGTGTTACAGATAATAATAAGTGGGCTGGTGACGTATTTGTGAATGTGTTTATTGTACAGGCTTGTTTTCATACATCATACAATTACATTTAGTGCTGCTGTCTGTCATCAAGTTTGTCCCTTCTGACTAAATATTCAAGGCTGGACATGTCAACTAGGTCTCTTTCTTCTCATTCTCTTTTCCTCCTGAACAACTACCTCTCCAGTCAAACACCAACCCCACAACAGCATCCAAGCCCCTTCATCCACACACCCTCCCCCACCCCTACACAAACATTACGGAAACTTTCAGAGGGTTGGCCCTGCCTCACATGAAGCAAAGCTCTTTTCTTTTCTTTCTCTCTCTGTGTCTCTCTGGGAGCACAATTTCTGAGAGACATATCAACAATTTGTTGTTTGCTGAATTTGCTCAAAGGGTGCTAAAGACATCTCTTCTAACAGTGTATCAGGTGCATCAAGATGATAGACGGCTGATAATGCTCTGTGCAATGAAGGCCACTAGTGAGTTCTGCCTTAAGGGGGATTCAAATCCAAGACTTCTTGATCTGCAGTGGAAAAACTTACCAGTTGGCCAGGCAGACACAACATGCTAAAGGTTAACAATTTAAATATTTAACACTTTGCATGCTGGGTAAAAATTTCAGCAGACAACATTTTTAAATATTTTTCTTATTTTTCCTAGAAAATAGGATTTGATGCTCCATGCAAAATTTGCAAGAAGTGCCAAATCCTATTTTCTAAGAAAAATAAGAAATATATCACCAGTTTGTTGTCTGCTGAATCTGCCCATAGCATGGTAAGTGTTAAGAAGACAATATTTAATTTTTTTTTTATTATTAATTTTCAGACAATGTAGGAAGTTATATTTCATAGGTATTGTCTTCACAGAAGATGAGTCACATGAAATGTTCAGGTCTACCCTCTCAGAAAAATTATTACAAAATTGTCATCTCTGCAGCTCTAGAAAAGAAACTTAAGTTTCATTCAAAATGCATTGATGTTTTATGCAGTCTGGTGATTTCCATCAGTACCCACAAGGGACAACAATATTTTTGTGGAGAATTAAGAAAACTCTTCTCTTGTCTAGAGTATGATGCACAGTGGTGTTTAGGGGAGTGGTTGTATACACTTTCAGGGGAAGTAACTCTCAAATTGTTTTGCCTTCCTTCTAAAAAGGGGTATACTCTGAAAGAAAGAATTTGCCCCCCGTTGGGAAGAAATTCCTTCCTTTTAGAATAGACTCTTTCCAGCCCCCTGGTGTGCCTGAATGCAAATATGAATATGAAAATTTAAAAATGGCAGAAAATCTTCCAGGTGTATGTACAATTTTGTGCATACAAACTTATTGTCAAATAAACCCTGGTCCAGTGCTGAACCCGGATATGACCTGCCTTAACAAACAGTGTAGCTCCAGATCAGTTGGCCAGCTGATCTGGATCTGCACTGTTTGCAATTCAGTATGTGAATTTGTGTCAAAAAACCTGGATCCAGCAATCTGATTGGCTGATAATTAGAAGTGGGCATGGCTTCTTAATTTATTCAGCATGGCAAGGGTTAAAACTGATACCTTCACCAGAAGTTATTTACGCCTTCACTGCCAAGTAAAGATAAAATTCTAGACTTTGTTGCATTTTTCAGAGAAAATAAGTTGACATTTCATGTGAATCTTCTGCTGTTCACATAAAATATCAAGACTTGTTTCCTCTGAAAAATAATAAAAAAATAAATATGCCATCTGCTGCAGTTGTGACTGGTGCTTTAAGGGTTAATGATAAGCCTAATACAAGATGTAGTAGATAAAGCTCTCTGTCTGACTCTCTGGTAAAACATTTAGACTGAACCCTGCTGCTACTCCAATTAGCAATTTATAAATGATGACAAAACTTTGAACTCTTTCCCACTGCAACCATTTGAAACTTTCTAATTTGTTTTACAAATTCCCAGCATTTTTGTCTGGAATTTTAAATTTCAAATCCCATTACTTAACCTCCTGTGTAGGCTGCTCAGTGTGATTGAAAAAAAAAGCAACAATAGTTGCAGATCAATTATTTGATCAGATTCTTCACATTTTCAATTACTGTGTTTACCCCAAATGTCTGGACACCTTAACTCCTTGTCATATTTGTCCTAAAATTTGAAACTACATTTTACTACCTACAGATGTGTCTTAACCCTTGTCCTGCTGAATAAATTAAGATGCCCCTCCCATTTCTAATTTTCAGCCAATCAGATTACTTGATCCAGACTGTTGATATAAATTCACATACTTAATGGCAAACAGTGCAGATCTGAAGAAGCCAACTGATCTGGATCTACACTGTTTGCAAAGTCAGGGTATATCCGGGTTCAGCAGGACTAGGGTTAAAAACTGGATCTCTACAATATCAATGCACCTAACAAGTTTGGTGAAAATCCATTAGATTTACTCATTATCATCTGGAAATGGAAATACAGATGGACAGATGGATGTACCTCAGATAGACACATGGACAGACACATAGACATCCAACATGAAACCATAATACCCCGCCACTATTGTGTAGCGGAGTATGAAACCTGTATATGCAGGACCATTTGGTTAGATGTCAGTGCCTGAGAATCCAGTTAAAAAGGGTTGAGAGAATGGGGGACTTACTGTATGAAATCATAATACAGCAAAACCTGTGTAAGAGAGCCACCTTCGAGACTGACTTTAAATAGTGGTTGATGTGGAAAAAGTTGTCTGTCTTATAAAGGTACAAAATTACATGACATGTACCTTTATAAGACAACCACCTTTCCACATCAACCACTAAAGTCAGTTTCAAAGGTTTCTGCCTTACACAGGTATTACTGTACCTCAGGTGCCCATTCATCATCACTGAAAGTTGTTTGTTATTGGTAGAGGCATGTGTTTGGGACAGGATGCTATTGGGTGGGTTTTGAAAAATTGTAAGAATCAGAAAATGGACTGTGATTTTAAACAATGATTTCACTAACTGACCTGGAATGCAGACAAACCTGATTTATGTTAAAGTACATTACTTCCTCTGTTGGAGACCATAAAATTAAATGAGGAAACTTGTTTCTAGAGATCCTGGCATGCACTCAAGTAGGCCTACCCGGAGAAAGTGTAAATATATGCAAACAGCAGGAGTAGGGTAAACTATGTCAAAAATAGGTAATAGAAGGAAAAAAAGTCAACAGGAAGTAACAAAAGTTGTTTCCCTTGTAAAAATGACATGAAATCTACCAAGTGTATCCAGTCCCATTAACCCTGGTACTGCTGAACCCGGATATACCCTGCCTTTGCAAAGTGTAGATCCAGATAAGTTGGATTCTCTGATCTGGATCTGCACTGTTTGCAATTCAGTGTCTGAATTTATATCAACAATCAGGATCAAGTAATCTGATTGGCTGAAAATTTGAAAAGGGTGTGGCATCTTAATTTATTCAGCTTGATAAGGGTGAACTTTTACCACTCTCTTGACAAATTCAGCAGTTGACAAATTAGTAATATGTTTCTTATTTTTCCCAGAAAACAGGATTTGACATTTCATGCAAATTGTCTCCATTGGGAGACAATGCACATGAAATGTCAAATCCTGTTTTCTGGATAAAATAAGAAAAAATATTCCAATATGCTGTCTGCTGAAAAAATTACCCAGAAAGTCACAAGAATTAAGTCATTTTTGCTCCCTGTAAAAATTGACGGACAAGTGGGAAGCAGTGTAGACTATGATCAGCATTTGATCTGGGTCTACACTGTTTGCATCAAGCTTTTCCATCTGAATAATAAGGTATATACAGTAATCTTCATTAACTTCTCTATTTAGCTCTTTCCCCGCTCGTGGCGACTTTCGTCGTCCGCTGATACATGTAACCTTTGCAAACAGTTTGGACACAGATCAGACCTGACAAAATGTCAGGCCTGATCTGGATCCAAACTGTTTGCACTCTAATGGTATTCCTGAAAGATTTTTTTGAAAAAGCTAATTTTAATAAAACAATCCACAGACGACAAAAATGTATGCAAAATTACCCAGCATGCGAAGCGGTATCCAGATAATTATGATCAATTATATATTATTTCTGATTTCTCCACATTGAGGAACTGGAGGGGCCCCTCTAAAACTTATGTTGCTGTGGAGAAATAAAAAAATACAAATGTGTTTTTTTGAGGAAAAAACACCTTTATAATCTAGAGTAATGACAATACCCTAGTTAAATTAGCAGACAATAAATAAGATATTTTTTAGACATTATTTTATCTGGCCTCAGATGTCATATAACACTTAGCATGCTGAAAAAAATTCAGCGGACAATAGGCTTTGATATTTCATGCAACTTGTCAAAGCCTATTTTTAGGAGATAGTAAGAAAAATATCCTCAGTTTGTCATCTGCTAAATTTGCATAGAGAATGTTAAAGGTTGGTGAAAGAAGAGAACTGTTAATTCCTACATTAAGTATTTTGGACAGATATGCCTAAACAAACAATGTACACCCAGATCAAATGGTTTTGTTTGTTTGTGTTGAGGTTTTATGGCCCAGTCAACACAATAGGTTCATGTCAAGCACGTTCCGTTTACCTAACCACACTTTTACTGGGCAGGCTTAGTCCTCTAAGTGGTTAACCAGTATTGTGCGCATTCTTTTGCCAGAAACTGACAACTGCCCTTCTTGAAACAGCAGAAGGAAGAGAATGACCATAGAAAATATTTCATGCTCAATCTCCATGAAAGAATGTTGCCGACCCGGTGGGAGGTCGAACCTGCAACTGCTTGATCAGCAACCGGATGCGTATCCAACTGAGCCACCGAGGCCGGCTTTAAAGGCTAGGTGAAAGAAGAGAACTGTTAATTCCTGCATTAAGTGTTTTGCACAGACATGCCTAAGCAAACAATGTACACCCAGATCAAATTCTACAGATTGTGGCATCTGATCAGGATCTACACTGCCAATCACCAAGCAAGTTTTAGCCACAAGAACAGCTTGTTTAATTGGTAAGGAGTCAAGGTGTCTGAATACATGTACTTGGGATGAATATGGTATTTTCTGGAAAAAAGAAAAAACATGTACGGTAAATGTCCTAAAATTTCGTACACCAAAAGTTCTGACAAAATGGCATATGCAATCAGTGTAGACCAAGATCATACTGCTCCTGAAGGAGAAATCTGATCAGGCCTACACTGTTTGCCATTCCATCAAGTATTTTATGAAAGAACAGCATAAAAAGCAAAATTTAAGCCAAAATTTTATGGAATAAAGTGTATAAAATTTTAGGACATTTACCATAATCTGCTAATACTAAACTTCAACATAATAAAAGGCATGCCAGACTTCTTTAATTCATAAATTTCTGTTTAATCAAAGCCAAAATAAACTCTTCAATGACATATGATTAGATAAATCTGTTTTGATTTCAGATTTCTACTTATAAAATATAGGTCAACAAAACAAAATACAAACTTTAACTCACTTTTTCATTCAAGTTTTCAAAGGTGGATACCTGAACTGCTTTTAACCCTTTTCCCCGCTAGTGGTGACTTTTGTCATCTGTTGATAACCTTTGCAAACAGTTTGGACCCAGATCAGGCCTGACAAAACGTTAGGCTTGATCTGGATCCAAACTGTTTGACACTCTGACAATATTGCTGAAAGACTTTTTTTTGAAAAAGTTAATTTTAAAAAAAATCCAGTCGACAAAAAGCATGCAAAATTACTCAGCATGCAAAGAGTTAAACCACCAATCACAACAGCAGCAGATGACATTACTATCACGGGGGAAAATGTAATCCAAATGTGTAGTTTGCTAACTAGGTTATGTAGCCATGTTAGCTCAAGGGAGACAATTATGTTATCAATCAAACAGTGATAGTTAAATGAGTTGTGAAATGTAGTTAGACAGTCTTATGCTGAAGACACTGACCAGTATATAGAACCGTCAAGAGAACTTTTGGACTTATATTTCTTCCCAGAAATCATTTTCTTACCTTTGGAAATATAACAAAAGTTGCATGGACTCAGGTCTGGTGAATAAGGCAGATGATTTACAATAGGCACATTTTCAGGATAAAACTGCGGAATCGCATTTGTGACAGGACCCTCATAGTTATGTGAAGAAATTTGCTGCTTAGGTAGTGCCATGGATTCATTTCTCCATTCATTTCTCCTATCTACAGCAGTGCCAGATGAAACTAGACAAAGTGACCAGTGGGTCACAGGCACCAATCCTTCAACAGGCCTTGGATAAAAAGAAAGAAATGGACAAATAAATGGAAGAATAAGCAGGAGCAGGTCTGTTCTCTTTCTCACAGTACAACGAGTCATACCCAATATTTGTGCCAAATTTCAAGATCCTATAGTGCAGTAGTTCCAGATGAGAAGTCAGGTTTAACAATGGGTCAACCCATGAGGTTCAAATGTTTAACAAAGAAAAATCAAAGCACTGACAGCACTGGTGGGTTGATTGTCTCTAAAATATAGGCTGGGAAAATGGCCCTTTGTGGGGACTGTTTCATTTAACCATTTTCTTCCTGTAATTTAAACAAACAGTTCAGACCTTAATCAGATGCCACATTCTGCAGCATCTGATCTGGGTCTGCACTGTTTAACAATGTCCCAGTCCAGGTTTTACAGATAACCCTCTTTACATGGCACTCTGACATCACAGTGACAAGAATAGTGCAGCTAAAAATAACCGTTACCTGGATTTCGTACAAATGCAAGGTTTGATTTCAGTGGTCAATGATAATCACGTGGACAACAACCTTAAGGAAATTTGGTGTACATCTACTCGGCTCTATTGTAAACAATTAATCAACTGACCAAAAAAAAAATCACACACACACACACACACATTGAAAAGAGAAAAACTACATACTGCTTGGCATACTATGTGTGCTGGGATGGATTCATTTGCTATGGGCACTCCTCTTATGATAAAGATAGCAATGTTCAGTCTGGCTTGGGATTTGGCTGGGTATACCAAATGGAAAATGTTGCTTTTTCCATTGAAATGGATCAAATCAAAGCTCTAGATAAGACATATTTTTTCAACCAGAAAGTACTGATATATATTATTTCTCCAGAAACATAAGACACTTCTAATGAGTACCCACAACATATGTATATGTAGCAAAATAAGAAAAGTTTTTACGTACAGCTATGCTCAAATAGACATAACAAGCTATTAACCATTGTCATGCTGAATAAATTAAGATGCCATGCCCACTTCTAATTTTCAGCCTGTCAGATTGTTGATATAAATTCACATACTGAATAACAAACAGTGCTCATACCAATCAGTTGGCTCAGAAGCCAACTGATCTGGATCTACACTGTTTGCAAAGACAGGGCATATACGGGTTCAGCAGGACAAGGGTTAAAGGCAATTGATTTAAATACCATTATCAGATGTCAGTTGAAGTAATTTTCTCAATACTTAAAGAAAAAAGGTTTTCACAAACAAGACAATTTTAGAACCTTTAATAACTGTTATTTGTGAATTAAAATGATAAAAATCTTTACTACTAAATACACAAACAAGACAAGAACAGACTGAAAACTTCAAAAGCATACAATTGCACAGCTCTATATAAGGTGGTAACCAAAATAATAATTTTTTGTTATATTAAAGGAAAAGGAACACCAAATGCAGAGTTTGCCTGAACATATTCAGTTTTAGAAAACGAGCACCTTGATGGAAATTAGTTAAGAAGTAAGAAAGATATTGTAGTTTACTGTTTTACCAAAGAAAAATTGTAATAATCTACATTTTTAATGGATTTATCCTCCTTAATGTTAAATTTTTGTGAAGTTTAATCTTTAACCTTGTCATGCTGCATAAATGAAGATATCACGGCCACTTCTTATTTTTAGCCAATCAGATTACTTGATCCAAATTGTTGATATAACTTCACATACTTAATGCCAAACAGTGTAGATCCAGATCAGTTGGCTTCTGAAGAAGCCAACTGATCTGGATCTACACTGTTTGCAAAGGCAGGGTATATCCGGGTTCAGCAGGACTAGGGTTAAAATTTTATGTAAAACCATTGTAAAAACTGACAATTTAAGCTTTAACACTAAACAAAAATGGGGACAGAATGGGACCCACTTACTTTGACTAAATGGCAGTTTTATCACATATAACTTCAGATAAAGGTGACAATTGAGGTGATAAGCTGAGAGATAATTTGGATAATTTTTGCACCTAAACATATCTTTTGGGAAAAATGTGAGACAAATTCAATGAGTGGATGCTATTGGGAATCAGCCAGAATTTCATAGTCCATCATTCATTTTGCAAAACTGACTGATCATCAACTAATATAGTTGTAGACAAATATATTCATTCCTTGTTTAGCCCCTTCCAGGTACTAGTTCACAGCTCAAGATTCATATGAGGAATATCTATTTAATATTTTTTCCTCTCCATGAAAACATGTCTGTAGTGCCACTCAACATGCTGCTAATGAGTACCCACAGAACATGTTTTCATGGAGAAATAAGAAAAAAGATCTTTGTTTATTTTTTTTCTTCAAATTGTCTATTAATAATAAAAAGTGAGGCAAAACATGTTCCTAAAAATAGAAGTTTCCGATTAATCAACTGTAAAAATTATTTTGGATCATCAGTCTCGAAATGCAAAGAGACTGATGATCGATTGCAAGTATCATTTAGACATCACTAGTATCCACAGATATGTCATGGTGCAAAAATACCCCATAATAATACCTGAATACTCCTTTACACAAGTCCCACATTATCAACCTCATTCAAATTTCATCCTGACTACAAAACAATTATCCTCTAATATTACAAATATGAATGGATGGTGCATTATTGTGACGAACACCTGTATTCTGTATTTATCTGTTCCCTAAAACCAGGAGGCACTTAACAAACACTTAAGAACATCCTGCTTAAGATTATTTCTTGGGTAAAATTTAACCAGTTGCATTTCTAAACTGGTCTCTGAACAATTAAACGCTCAAGCATTAATAACAAGATTACCTCCCTTTTCAAATCATCTTGAGGGTGTCAACTACGTCTCATGCCTGACAGGGAAATTGTTTCTTCAACAAATTTTATTTGATTTAAAATTGTCCCGATTTTTCCACATTTTAAGAATTTGTTCTTTCATGCAAAAAGATATGCAAATTGAAACAACCTTTGACATATAAGGAATACCAAACATTTACATAAGCTCTGCACAAAGCAAAAACCTGTCTTTATCATTATTTCTGAGACTCCTGGTGAAATGGGAGATATGTCTCAACTCTTAATAAATGAAGTGATTCTTTTTATGGCTGTATTAAAAAAAAAGAAATAATTTAGGAAATGTTATGTTTACTAAACTGCCCACTGAAGAACACAATTTGAATGATAAGAAAAACACACCACAAACGCTTTATAATACTACTGCTGGGATCCTAGGCTAAAACCCTGTTAGGTATAAACAAAATTGTTGTATCCAAACAAAACTATTTATATTCTCTGTGCATTTACAGAAAAGAAAAAAAACCTGTAGTTAACTATTGGGACATAATGTTGCTCATACTTCAATGAATACATTGACTCACCCGACATCACATGGCCATTAAGTGATGTCAAAATAAGCCATGGTTCTCTTCAATATATCACTGGACAATGGTGACATACGTCAACAGCACTGTTCGGCTGTTAGTAGAAAAACTTTGCATGCAACTGATTTCTTGTTTCAATTTTAACCCTTAAACCAGAGTTTTTCATAAAATAATGGATGGAAAATAATATAAAATAATGGATGGAAAATAATATAAAATAATGGATGGAAAATAATATAAATGTAAGTAATAAAAGCAATTTATTTTAAGTTCACTGAAGTATGAACAACACTGGATCACAAGCAAAGTTTACATGAACCCCTTTGGGGATCACTTACTTTGTTTGTGACCGGATATTGTTCATACCTCAATGAACGTCAAACGAAATTACCTTCATTTTTTAAATGCATAGATAATATAAACAAGAGGACCCTGAATGATCCTGTAGCTCACCTGAAATTATACCTGGTATGATAGCCGGCACAGTTTGAAAAGTCTTTGGTTTCTGTGTCATATATTATTGCATAAAAAGCAGTGTTGTACGTTATTAACAGCCGTGCATTAACTGGTGAAAAGCCATGTATTAACAAGGCAATTCACGCGCTGTTAATGCACGGCTACGCAACTTTCAATATGTTCGTACTGGGGCCACAGATTTGCCGCCGTTACAAGATGCGTACTGACCGGCCCTAGAACGAGCATAGTCCATGGAAACTACGTTTGCGAGACATCTGTGAAAAGGGGATAGAAAATAGTGCAAGAAATAACGCGAAATGTAGCAAATGTTCTCAGTTTTTATGCAATAATAGCAATCGAACATGGTTTTTCAATGCATTAACATTCGCAAGGTCCCTTGGGTGGTGTTGAAAACCGCGGCCTTTGGCCTTGGTTTTTAACACCTCCCACGGGACCTGGCGAATGTTAATATATGAAAAACTATGTTCGATCCCTATAGTAACTTGGTATAGAATTTAGCTTTAGTTGATTTGGCGAAACAGACACTTCACATAAAATATGACTTTGATAAAGCTACTTACCAAATATGAAAGGCCTGGGCCTTCTAGTTTCGGACAAGAAGAATTTTAAAAGATTTGCCTATGTAAAAAAAATGACCTTTCCATAAAGAAGGTCAAGGTCAACCCAAGGTTATCATTTTTTTTTTCAAACTTTATTGGGCCAATGTCCACAATGCTGCATACCAAGCCCCTGGCCCATTGGTCCTTTGGTTTTGGAGAGGAAGATTTGTATGTTTTAATCAGGCATGGCGGCCAGCTTGGTCATGTGACCCAGATGCGGTGAACAAACTTTTGTTTCCTCTACCCATTAAGGTTCCATGTGAAATTTTGCTTTGATTGACCCAGTATTTCTGAGGAGAAGACGTTTGAAGCGTTTTCCCTACACGAGTCTATGAAAACCATGTGACCCTTGTGGTGGGATCTTTTTTTTTACGCCAGGGCTATAATTTGAACAATCTTGGTAGAGGTCCACAAGACAGAGCTACATACCAACAAGAAATGCCAATAAGCAGTGCTTATCAGATCATAGAAACAGGTCTTACATGAAGCGCAATTTCCTTACAGGCAAGGTATTGAGTCGAAACAAAATTTTGATGATAGCCAAGAGCGATAACTAAGTTGGAATTTTGCTAAAATTGATGCGTAACAATCGGAACCTAGGTCTGGTCAATATCAATGTATATGCAAAACTTGGTCAAATTCCATCAATCTGTTTGCAAGATATTGAGGGGAAACGAAAATTGACCCGTAACAATCCCAACCTAAATCTGGTTCAGATCAATACATATGCAAAACTATGCAAAACTTTATCAAATTCAATCCATTTCACAAGATACTGAGAGGAAACAAAATTTTAAAACTACCGAGGGCCATAACTGTTGTTAATTTGCAAAGATTGGTATGTAACAATCCCAACCTGGATCTGGTTGAGGTCAATGCATATGCAAAATTTGATCAAATTCCATCAATTCGTTCAGAAGATATTAAGCAGAAACAAAATTTTGATAATAACTAAGGTACATTTGCAAAAATGGACAGGTAACAATCCCAAGGTAGATCTAGTCAACATCAATGCTTATGAAAAATTTGGTCTAATTGTATCAATTCGTTCACAAGATATTGAGCGAAAACAATATTCTGAGAATAACCAAGGGCCATAATTCTGTTGTAAATTTGTGAAATTGAAAGCATAATGATCCAAACGTAGATGTGGTTAAGGTCAATGCATATGCATAATTTGATAAAATTCCATTGATTTGTTCACAAGATATTGCGCGGAAACAAAATCCTCATGTTAACCAAAGGCCATAACTGTGTTATTTATTCAAGAAATCGAGCAAAACAGTCCCAACCTAGATCCAGTCAACATCATTGAATATGCAAAATTTAGTCTAATTCTATTAATTTGTTCTCAAGATATTGAGTGGAAATGAACTTGGAATGATAACTAAGGGCCATAACTGTGCTGTAAATTTGCAAACATGAGCACGTAACAATCCCAACCAAGATGTGGGAGTAGTATGCACCTATACTACTTGTGGGTAAGGTCAATGTATATGCAAATTTGATCAATATGCAAATTTGATCAATATTCTATCGATTTGTTCACAAGATAATGAGTGGAAAAAATTCTGACGATGTAAATTTGCGAAAAAAAATTGACGCTTAACAATCCTAACCTTGATGTGGTTATGGTCAATGCATATGCAAAATTTGATCAAATTTCATCAATTTGTTCACTAGATATTGAGTGGAAACATAATCCTCATGATAACCAAGGACCATAACTGTGTTGTATATTTGCAAAAATGGACGCATAACAATCCCACCTAGATCCTGTCAACGTCATTGATTATGCTAAATTTGGTCGAATTCCATCAATTCGTTCTCAAAATATTGAGCCAAAATGAACTCAGACGGATAACCAAGGGCCATAAATCTGTTGTAAATTTGCGAAAAAAAAAGGACGCATAACAATCCCAACATAAATGTGGTTAACATCAATGCATATGCAAAATTTGATCAAATTCCATAGATTTGTTCACAAGATATTGAGTAGAAACAAAATTCTAACGATAAATAAGGACCATAACTCTGTTGTAAATTTGCAAAAATGGACGTGTAACGAGCCCAACTTGGATGTGTTTAAGGTCAATGCATATGCAAAATTTGATTAAATTTCATTCATTGTTCACAAGACATTGAGCAGAAACAAATTACTCACGATAACCAAGGGCCTTAACTCTGTTGTAAATTTGCCAAAATGGACGCATAACAGTCACAACCTAGATGTGATTAAGGTCAATGCATATGCAAAAGTTGATCGAATTCCATTATTTGTTCACAAGATATTGAGCAGAAACGAAATTTTGACAATAATCAAGGCCATAACTCTGTTGTAAATTTGCAAAAATGGACACGTAACAATCCCAACCTAGATGTGTTTAACGTCAAGCATATGCAAATTTTGATCAAATTCATTGATTTGTTCACAAAATATTGGGCTGAAATCAAATCCTCACGATAACCAAGGGCTATAACTGTGATGTAATTTGCGAAAATGGACGCATAACAATCCCAAACTAGATCCGGTCAATGTCATTAAATATGCAAAATTTGGTTTTATCCTGTTAATTAGTTCTCAAGATGTTGAGCAGAAACGAACCTGTAATTATGGAATCATAGAATTACGGAATCACGGACAAGCTGATAGTATACCCCACATATGAAATATACCCCCACCCCTCCCCTCCCCAAGTACTTCATATTTGGCGGGGAGATGGGGGTATAAATATCAAAGGCCTGGGCCTCCTAGTTCCTGACAAAAAGATTTTTAAATTTAAAGTTTTGCCTATAGGAGTCACTGTAAAAACATTTGATCTTTCCATAAAAATGGTTCAAGGTCAACCGATGGTTATGAGTGTTTCAAACTTTATTGTTAGAGAGTGGCAAAGGACTTTCTTTTCAGATTAGCACAGCAAAACAGATTAGCACAGCAAACACCCCATTAATAATCCATAATGTGTCAATCACAACTGCAGCAGACTACCTTACCGGTATAAATACTTTATTATTATTATTATTATTATTATTATTATTACTATTATTATTATTCAGAGCAAATAAGGCTTCATATTTCAATAAAAATCTTGTCTAATATAATTTTGCTTCGCACATTAACCCTTGTCCTGCTGAATAAATTAAGAAGCCACACCCATTTCTAATTTTCAGCCAACCAGATTACTTGATTAAGGTTGTTGATATAGATTCACACACTTAATGGCAAACATTGCAGATCCAGATCAGTTGGCTTCTTCAGAAGCCAACTGATCTGGATCTACATTTCCGGGTTCAGCAGGACAAGGGTTATGGGTTAAGAAATTTCCGACAGCCAATCAATTAATACCAAATGGGGATAGGTAATGAGCTGCGCATCCACCACTGCACTAGCTCATGCAATTTTCTCACTCACACATACAACACAATACCCTTTTCACATGACATCAGCAAAATTTTCATATGACCGGTGAACTTACAAGATGCAGTGACACACTATGGGTTGAAGTGAAAATTAGATTTTATGCAAAGTTATGCAAAATCCCAACAATCTATGTTTTCATTAAACGCTTTTATCCAGTAAGTGTGAGCAAAAGTATTATTAGCATCAAAGGATTATGCTAATTCCCACAGCTAAAAATTCTGGCACACGCGTTTAAATTCTTTATAAATTCTTTATTTGTACCAAATGAAAGAAAACCTTTTTTATAAAGACTCCAGAAGAGTAGTGAAGCTACCATTTTTTACCGTAACTATTTAGACAGACATGCCTGCACACACAGTGCAGTAAGGAGTGGTTCAATCAGGGTCTGCACTATCTACCATTCAGCTACATCATAAGATACCATATTTATCCTAAATATTGGGATGGACAGGTCTGAGAAAAAGGAGTATAAATACAGCTCAAACTGCTCCATTTGGAGCAGTATGAGTAAGGTCTACACTGTTCACCATTCAATTATAACATTTTAGACATGTGAGGTAGTCAAATGCATTGTTCAAAATGTTATGTATAAGGAGTTAAAATTATCAAGGGTTATCTTCTTAGCAACTTGTCTAAACAACTGTTGAATGAGTGCCAGGCTGTGTAGACCGGGATCAGATGTCATATTTTGCAGTATCTGATCCAGATCTACACTGTTTGCTCAGGCCTGTCCCAATACTTAGGGAAAATACAGTAAATACAGAACTCAAATACAGACTAGTTGAAATTTTAGGATAAAGAACAGCATGTGTGTATAAACAGAAAAGGATCATGATAATTTCTCTGGGTCTCATGCAGACAGCTTTTAGAGGAAAAAATCTCATGTTTTTCGTATGTTTCACAAAAAACATGATCAAAGTCTGGGATCTTATCTGAATAATCTTAGAGAATATATCGAGGGTTGAGCGCATGACTAGCGTAAGTCAGATGGTTGTTTTTCCCCAAACCTAATCTCCTCACCATGAAGGTGTTATGAAGATTACAACATTTCTTTCTGTAAACAATGAAAATTTAGGTGCCATTGCTCGTATGAGCAATGGCACCTAAATTTGCATTGTTTACAAAGGGGTCCAAGTTGCCCCTAAACAAGGGTTTCAAAAATATGTTTGAGTTACTATAGTCTTGCGCTCAACCCTCGATATGTGTCTATCGAGTAAATTTTAAACAGCATGAATACTATAAAAATATTCGGACAGAAGAAGGGCTGAAGCAAATTGACGCCCCCGACTCCTGACCCAACCCCTCTGTCTGTCTCAGAAAACTGTGACAAAATGCTAATATTGGTGGCATATTGTGTGGTCATAGCTCATGAT
The DNA here is from genome assembly GCA_964016985.1 of Anodontia alba. Taxonomy (NCBI): domain Eukaryota; kingdom Metazoa; phylum Mollusca; class Bivalvia; order Lucinida; family Lucinidae; genus Anodontia; species Anodontia alba. The sequence continues at coordinate 24,062,898 of OZ024836.1, read as the reverse complement.
TTCTCTATATACTCTATACATCTCATGAGCAAAGACTACACAATATATGCAGCCCTAAAATTTTTGAAAGCCAGAAGCTAATTTTACGTTAAATAGATTTTACAAGTTTCTTTGTAACCACACCCATTCACCCCCCCACCCCCCCCCTCCCCGCCATGCAATTTGAATGACATGTCAAGCCCTATTTTCCAAAAGAAGAATTAGAAAAATGAATCTGTTGTCTGTTCATTTCACCTACTTATAGCTAAAAGTTAAATACAAATTTTACGCTAGGATTATGCAAATGAAAATTTTGAAATTTCAGGCACGCGAGTTTTTATACCTCTCAACAGGCCACCAGGTAGTCATAAAATAGCCTGCACTTAAAAAACACTTTGCATGCAGGATAAAAAATTTTAGCTGATGGCATTTTGAAATTTTGTTATTTTTTCTTAGCAAATAGGACGTGCCACTTCATGCAAATTGTCTCTTAAGAGACAATTTGCATGAAGTGTCAGATCCTATTTTTCCAGGAAAAAATAAGAAAAATATCAACAATTTGTCATCTTCTGAATCTGCTCAAAGCGTGCTAGGTGTTAATTCAGCAGAAGACACTTTAAAATATTTTTCTTATTTCTTATTTTCTTATTTTTTCCCAGAAAATAGGGTGTGTCATTTCAAGCAATGCGATTTTTTTTCTTTGTGTGTGTGTGTGTCGGAGATGGGTGTGTGTGTGTGTGTGTGGGGGGGGGGGGGGGGGGGGGGAGTAGGGGGAAAGAGGGGGGAGAAAAGAAAAATACTTCAATGTGATGCCTGCTTCTTCTGCCCAATGAGTGCTGGAGGGTAATAAAATGTTGATTAACATAAATGGTATCTGTTACTGAGGTCAGAAAATACATGAATATCAAAATGAAATTAAATTTACTGACAATTTACTTCACATAACTAAAATTTATATGAGCAATTAGCTGTGGGTTATCACTGTTTCCTATGTATGAAAATCTATGGTAAATACTATTTATCTACATATTTACCCTAAATATTAGGACACCTACTTGTCTTAGACAGCAGACATTTTGAATTTTTTTTTTTTTTTTTTTTTGTATTTTTATGAGTAAAGAAGACTTGACTCCCGATTCACATGGAATATCAAATCTTATTTTCTCTAAAATAATAATAATAATAATAATAAAAAAAATAAAAAGAAGAATGTCGTCTGCTACAAGATTGCTTGGCACTTTAACCCTTGTCCTGCTGAACCCGGATATGCTCTGCCTTTGCAAACAGTGTAGATCCAGATCAGTTGGCTTCTTCAGAAGCCAACTGATCTGGATCTGCACTGTTTGCCATTCAGTATTTGAATTTGTATCAATAACTCAGATCAAGTAAACCGATCGGCTGAAAATGAGAAGTGGGCGTGGCATCTTAATTTATTTAGCATGACAAGGGTTAAGGGTTAAAATTTGAATAAGTACATTTTACTAACTATTGATGTGTATGTAAACTGCTCAGGCTGTCTGTTTGTTTATGCTTGTGTTGAGGTTTTTATGGCCCAGTCAACCCATTAGGGTCATGTCAAGCGCGGTCAGTTTACTTTACTTGGCAGGCTTAGTCTTCTAAGCAGCTAACCAATATTGTGCACATTCTTTCGCCAGAAACTGACAACTGCCTTTCTTGAATCAGCAGAAGGAAGAGAATGGCCCTAGAAAATATTTCATGATCTATCTCCACGAAAGAATGTTAGTGACCCGCATCCACCTGATCACCAGTCGGACACAAATCCACTTAAGCCACCAAGGCCGGCTCAGGTCTGTCTGTCCAACTACTATGGGCTATTATAGTAGGTAGGCAAGTGGAAATTTTTTTTGAGAAGTACAACAAATACAATAAGGAGTTATAGTGTCCAAACATGTAAAGTAAATTTAGTTTATGAACTGTCTTCTCCCCCTATCAAAGCACTGACACGACTGATAGGTAAAATGATTGTCTTTGAGTGTAGGCTGGGAAAATAGTCCTGAAGGGGGACTTGAGACCGTTTCATTAACCCTTAACTTCCTGTAATTCAAGCAAACAGTGCAGATCCCGATCAGACGCTGCACTGTTTGCCAATGTCTCAGAACAGTTTTTATAGATAACCCCCCTTTACACTGCACTCTGACGTCACAGTGACAAGAATAGCATAGCTATAAATAACCGTTACCAGGATTTGTACCACCGCATGGTTGAATTTCATTGGCCAATAATAATACTTTAAGGAAATTTTGGCGTAACTGACCCAAAAATAGTCAGAATTTGTAGAGAGATTAGCTTCTTCAGAAGCCAACTGATGTGGATCTACAATGTTTGCAAAGGCAGGGCATATCCGGTTCAGCAGGACAAGGGTTAAAACACCATGCCTAACTGTGGCAAATGTTCTGAAATATTTTTTTTTTTTTTATTTTCAGGAATACAAGGTTTGACATTTTCTGTGAATTGTCTGCTATGCAGACAATTCACATGAATGTCAATCCTTATTTTCTATGAAAAATAAAAAAAAAATCAAAATGTTGTTGTTGTGACTGGCGCTTTTAGGATAAAGCATCTTTTGGTTCAGTTGCTCGTTTATGTTGTTCAAATATTCATGTCCTCAGCTTGACCATCAAATTATAATGTTTTCAATTTTCATTCTTTTCTCCTTCATTTAACTTCAATGGTAACTTTTCTATAAATCAAACATATCTAGGGCAGCAGTACTATATATATTATCCATCTTATTACTCACACAATATTTATGGCTATCTGTGGTCAAGTTTTTATTATTCCTTTGAAAGCAAACATGACGAAAAAAAAAAATGGTTTAGCCAAGCATGAACCTTAAATCATTTCCAAACAAGTACTACAAACGTATATCAAGCCCTTAAAAGTTTAAGCTTCATGCTTTATTTGCTACTTAACCCTTGTCCTGCTGAATAAATTAAGATGCCATGCCCATTTCTAATTTTTAGCCAATCAGATTGCTTTATCCAGGGTGTGGATACAAATTTACATACTTAATGACAAACATTGTACATCCAGAGAAGCCAACTGATCTGGATCTACAATGTTTGCAAAGACAGGGCATATCCGGGTTCAGCAGGACAAGGGTTAAAACTTGATTTTTAAAAAGTGAGATATATCAAGAGGTATTATCAAAATCAAGTAAGTTCTTGGAATTCTCTGATCTTTCCTTAAAAGAAGCTACAAAGAAAGAAACAATTACGAAAAATAGCCAGATGTTCCTTAATCCCAACAAATATGACATTTTATAACAATCTCATCAAATGACATTTTCAAACATAGCCTCCACATAAGGATTTTTTAACCAAAAATAATAGGTTTTAAAATCCTAAGTGTATGAATCTGCAACTTGTACGAATCTGCAACCAAGTAACAAATTCTAGTGGAATTCAGTGGAAATTTTAGCTGATTTCCAGTAATATTCTAATGAAATCACACTGACATACTGTCTTTTGGGCGCTAGTTAGCTGAATCCTTTGGAAATTCCAACACATTCCACTGGTATTCCACCTTTTGGCCACTAGAAAAATCAACTGAATCCTTTGGTAATTCAGATGTTCCGCTGGTATTCCACTGGAATACCTCCACTGGAATACCACTAATATTCTAGTGAAATTCAACTGGAATACTGCTGGTATTTCAATGGAATACCATCTTTTGGCTGTTAGAAGATTCAGCTGAATCCTTTGGAAATTCCAATTGACAATCCTCTGTTATTCCAGTGGAATACCACTGCTCCATTAATCCCCCATCCTGAAGCGAAGAGTTGATTATAAGAATGGCCTTCGTCCGGCAGCCGTCTGTCCATCTGTCCGTCCGTAACACTTTAGTGTCAGCTTCATTTCGTCTGATTGGTCAAATGTTCGCATCACTGAGACAATGTCCAAAACACACAACTCAACCATGCCGACTCAAGGTCAAGGTCACAGTTGAAGGTCACAAGTTTGAGCTTTGAATTTCATGTCCGCTCCGTATTTCCTTTACCCCTGGAAGGATTTTCATTTAACCTTGAGTAAAATGTTTGCCTCAGTGAGACAGTGTGCAGAACCCATTATCCAACCATGCAGATTCAAGGTCAAGGTCACAATTAATGGTCATGGGATTGAGCCTTGAATTTTGTGTCCCCTCCATATCTCCTTTATCCCTGGAAGGATTTTCATTTAACTTTGGTTGAATGTTCACCTCAGTGAGATGATGTGCAGAACCCATCACTCAGTCATGCCAACTCAAGGTCAAAGTGACAATTGAAACTCACGATTTTGAGCCTTGAATTTCGTGTCTGCTCTGTATCTTTACTCCTGGAAGAATTTTCATTTAACTTTGGTCAGCTGTTCACCTCAGTGAGACAATGTGCAGAATCCATAACTCAGCCATGCTGACTCAAGGTCAAGGTCACAACTGAAGGTCACAAGTTTGAGCTTTTAATTTTCTCACTATAATTAGTTAGAAGCTTCAGAAAAATCACTTTTTACTCAGGGTATGTACTGTTAGTCATTCCAATAGCACTACAGTGTTTTCAACTACCTGGAGGATGTTATTTGCTTGGCATTTTAAAGCAAAATTTTATCCTAAATTTTAACTTTTTACATTTGCTAGTGCCTGATCTTACTCACCTGTGGTACTCATTGTGATAGGAGTCACTTGACTCACTGTGGTAGGAGTCACTTGACTCACTGTGGTAGGACCCATATGATATGACTCATATGATTCACTATGGTAGGTTTCACTCGCCTCACTGTGGCAACACTCACTATGGTAGGATTCACTTGACTCACTGTGGCAAGACTCACTATGGTAAGACTCACTTGACTCACTGTGGTAGAACTCACATGACTCACTGTGGTAGGACTCACATGGCTCACTGTGTTAGGACTCACATGACTCACTGTGGTAGGACACTTGACTCGCTGTGATAAGACACACATGACTCACTGTGGTAGGACTCACTGTGGTTTGACTCCCACAAGACACTTTGGTAGGACAAATAATGGAAGGACTCACTTGACTCACTGTGGTAGGACTCACTATGGCAGCTCACATGAATCACTGTGGTAGGATACATGACTCACTGTGGTAGCCCTCACTATGCTACCTCACATGAGTCACTGTGGTAGGATACATATGATCCACTGTATAGGACACTGTGGTAGGACCCACCTGACTCGTTGTGGCAAGACTCACTATGGTAGGACTCACTGTGGTAGGACTCACTGTGGTTTTCCAAGGTGTCTTCTTTTTGCTCTGACTTTCAGTTTGTAGGTGAGCTCTCATCTGTGCTAATGCTAGCAGTTGAGCTATGTTATGCATGAGAAAAGTTGTCTTCCTGGTGTAATTGTGCAGTCAGAATAGGACTCTACCCATTCTGTCTGGTTACAGACAACAAAGGCCATCACAGTGCTGAGAAGTTAACAAAATTTGCAGCAGACTTTATTCTAATTAATTCATTTTTTTCAGAGAAAATGTGTTGACATTTCATATGAATCATCTGCTTGGCAGACAATTCACATGAAATGTCAAAACTTATTTTCTTTGAAAAATAATAATAATAATAAAAAAAAAAAAAAAATAAAAATGCTGCCTGTTGCAGTTGTGATTGGCATGTTAAGGGTTCATTTACATGTTTTCTGTGTTGATCCACAACCAATGCACCAAAGAATTTTGTGTACCTGATTAATAGACTGGCTCCAGTCTCCAGTGACTAAATATTTTTCTCATAATCCTGTTCGTTAATCTGCTAAAATAAAACCAAAAAATATGACTATAAAGGCTGGTCACTAGTGACCAGCCTTTATAGTCATGATATTACTTTGGTTTTATTTTAGTGGATTAATAAAAAGGGTTATAAGAAAACAATATTTAGTCATTGGAAACTGGAGCCAGTCTACAGGATTAAAGGCAAGGGTTGAGCACTAATGAAACCAGGTTTAATCTTTGTCCTGCTGAGTCCTTCTAAGAAGCCAACTGATATGGATCTGCACTGTTTGTCGTTCAGTAGGTGAATTTATATCAACAACCTGGATCAAGTAATCTGATTGGTTGAAAATTGGAAGTGGGCATGGCATCTTGATTTATTCAGCATGATAAGGTTTAAACCACACCAATGGTTTAACTGTTTGCCTGTTTCAAAGCAGTATTTCTGTTGCAGTCTATTTCATTCTGTTTTAGTTAAATTAACTGCTGTTTTGTGATGTCATTTTGTGTCATTCAAATCATATTCTGCACTTTAGAAGGGCTGTGTTCTCTGATTTAATCACTTTTGTGGTATTTTTTCCCTGAAATCAGAAACTGACACTTCACTTACATCATTTCTTACAATAACACAGACTTCCTTGGTTTAATGTGATGTAGATGAGATCTGTGATTGAAATGTTGTTTTATAATATGAAACAAATATGAATTAAGATATTAGCAAAGATTTATTGTTAATTCATGAAAAACTAAATTTTAAACAATAAATGAAGCATATTTTTATCTTAATTTTTTGAGCTTACCATATTTTAAGTATAGTTTATAGAAGATCATACAGAAGTAGTCATTTTATATGAAATTTATAAAAAGCGGAATATTTTCTTTACACTGCAAACTATATGATATCTATATAATAATAGGTTTCACAAAATCCATAACAAACCATGCATATAGAGAGTTTTAATCATGTGACCCTAAAACATGGTTTAAATACTTAGAGCCCCAATCACAACATTCTTTTTTTGTATTTTTCAGAGTAAATAAGACATAACATTTCATGTGAATTGTCTGATTGTGACATTTCATGTGAATTGTCTGCTAGATAGAAAATTCACAAGAAATGTCAAGCCTTATTTTCTCTGACAAATAACCAAAAAAAAAAAAAAAAAAAAAAAAAAAAATGAAAACGCCTTTTACTGCAAATTTGCATGACCCTTTAAGGGTTAATATGAATTCACTTATCATTTCAGTTGTATGAAACTGGAACTTTGTTTGCCGAAAATCCCATGACAACAAAATCACATGACCAATATCTGATCACGACCTTTGTTGTGTATCACTACAGTTCTATAATTAGAAAGAGAATGGGGAAAGCCCTGATCTGACTGCACAATTCCCAGCAAACACACAACTCCGCAATAACATCATTACAACGTTACTGCAACGTCGTGACATTGCAGTGACGTTGTAATGACGTTGTTGCGACGTTGTGTGTTTGCTGGGTTACACCCAGAAGACACCTTTTCTTATGCATGACATGACAGAATTGCTAGCATCAGCAACTTGCCAAAAATATAAATCCTTATTATCAGTATGACAATTTATTTCTTAGATTATAATAAGAGGACTGGATTCTGCCTCTTGTCTGGGTTGAGCCCTGTAAATGCCATGATTATCTTTAACAGTTTTTTTCTGTAACAATAGACATAATTTTTAACAAAACGTAGCATGAGAGAGCAGGCTGTTATACCATACGAGAACAGTTAATGTCCAACTGAACCCCGATGTGCCGGTATCTGGGGAACATGTTTTTGACTACTGGGATATTGGAGCCTAAATGGTCTAGCAATCAAAGGAAATGTTTCCAGATACCAGGACATTGGTGGGTGGGGGAGGGTGGGATTTAGATGAAGCATTCTGTGGTGGCTGATGTGGGACTACACTATTAACTGCAAGTTAAATGTCAGCAGTTAATGTTTTAAAATATTTTATTTTCTCAAAAAAAAAAAAAAAAAAAAAAAAAAAATCAAGGCTTGACGACTCATTCCAATGGTCTGAATGAATTGATAGGCTCAAGAGCATATTATATGCTACTTGATAGGCTCTATTGATAGAAAAATCAAAAAGAATCATCTATCATTTACTATCTGCTTATTGTGCCCAGTGCTTCAGTTTTACCCAAATTATCAAGAAGCAGCTTAACCCTTAACCCCTGTCATGCTGAATAAATTAAGATGCCATGTCCACTTCTAATTTTCAGCCAATCAGATTACTTTATCCAGGTTGTTGATATACATTCACATAATGAATGACATACAGTGCAGATCCAGATCAGTTGGCTTCTTCAGAAGCCAGCTGATCTGGATCTGCACTGTTTGCAAAGGCAGGGTATATCCTAGACTGGCTCCAGTCTCTAGTGACAAAATATTTTTCATATAATCTGTTTATTAATCCACTAAAATAAAACCAAAGTAATATCATGACTATAAAGGCTGGTCACTAGAGACTCTAGTGACCAGCCTTTACAGTCATGATAGTTTTTTTGGTTTTATTTTAGTGGATTATCAAACAGGATTATGAGAAAAATATTTAGTCACTGGAGACTGGAGCCAGTCTAGGTATATCCGGATTCAGCAGGACTAGAATTAAAGCACCAATCACAACTGTAGCATATTAAATTGAATTTTTTTTTCTCTCTCAAAGAAATGTCTTGAGAGGTTATGTGAATCATCTGCTTGGCAGATAATTAAAATAAAATGTAAAGGCTTGGTTTCTCTGAAAAAAAAATGAATATCCTCTGCTAAAAAATGAATATCCTCTGCTACAAATTTTGCTTGGCGCTTTAACGGTTAAGATTAACATTTTTATGTGACAGAAGTGTTTTGTCTTTGCTAAAAGCATAAATATTTTCCAGGTAAAAACATCGAAACATATTGCTTCCATTTTCTAGGTAAAGAGCATTTCCCTGCTCAATTTAAATATAAACAGATGGCAATTGTGGCAGGTCAATCTAATTTTTTTCAGAGAAAAGAAGGATTGCCATTTAATGTGAATCATTTGTTAAGCCTTATTTTCTCAGAAAATTTGTAATAATTATACACATATATATATAATTTAAAATGCTGTCTGTTGCAATTTTGAATGCTGTATTAAGGATTAATTTTTGGTTTTGAATTTCTTAAAAAGGCAGGGCTTTTTAACAGAATGTAAAGCCCTGTTTTTTTTTGTTTTTTTTTTGTTGTTGCTTTTTTCTGAGAAACACAAGAAAATAGCCATTCACTGCTAGTCTTCTCTTTTCATCTACAGACTGTTAAAGGTTTAAATGATAAATGGGACACATGGAAGAAGATTATTTATCACCAGGCATACCTTACTTTCCATATATATTGGGGCAGTCATGCCTGAGCAAACAGTGTAGACCCAGATCAAACTGCATCCAAAGCATCTGATCCTGGGCCCCAAATATGGGAACCCAAGGCTGACCTGAAGTCATAAATAATTTCATCACAATGGCCAAATGCAAGCTTCTTTGTTCCAATCTTTGCAACAGAATCCTTTAACAATTGGCAGTTTTCTTTTCCAGTAAATCATGAGCTTTCAACAGATTGTATCTCTTATCATTATCTGCATCATTTCACCTCACATAGATTATCTGTTGAAGATGACAGATGGGCAAATAAACGTAGCTCCAGAGGAATATTTCTCTACAAAAATATGTAACTTCATTCAAACTGTCTCAGATGATTGTACTGAAATTTCAGTATATATTTATGAAGAAGGCACATAACTAATCTAATAAGGTCACAGGAAATGGGTTAAAATTTGTTCTTTTGTTTTATTTTAACCCTTACCATGCTAACTATATATAAATTAAGATGCCACATCCATTTCTAATTGTCAGCCAATCAGATTACTTGATCCAGATTGTTGATATAAATTCACATATTAAATGGCAAACAGTGCAGATCCAGATCAGTTGGCTTCCAGCCAACTGATCTGGATCTACACTGTTTGCAAAGGCAAGGTATATCTGGGTTCAGCTGGACAAGGGTTAAAATAAGAAAAAAATATTCTTATCTATAAAACATCACTTATCTACAGAGACTAGCTATCAATGCCCATAACCTTTTGCATGCTTAATTTAGATACCTGCATATAGCATTTAACCAACATTTAAGTTTTGTCTTATCGCATTTGGCACTTCATTTGTGTATGAACTGTCAAGCTCTATTTTAAGAGAAAACAAGGCAAAATCTCTCATTTGTTGCTTGCTCATTTATCAATAATTCTAGAAAGAACCTAGCAGAGGCTGTCACTGGAAGTAACATCGAACTGCGATGAAGTTCATGCCAAAGCCAGCATGGGTTCAAACCTCACTCAGCCCAGTGGCATTTCAGATTTCTCCCTATACATTTTTCTCTGAAGTACTTGCATCAGTAATGATCCTGGGCCGGACTCCTTTGTTGAAGTTTGTTTCAATTTTAAATTATAATATATATCTGCGGACAACACACACACACACACACACACACACACACACACACACACACACACACACACACATATATATATATATATATATATATATATATACTGAAAGGAAAAAGAAACACAGGGTAAATTTTATTCCTTAATTTCATTCAAGTTTGAAAAAGTTTGTTAAATATTTTACTATGATTACAAAACGGTACATGTATGGAACAAAAGTTCCAAATTTCATTGGTTTGTGATCAACAAGTCTCGAGTTATTGAAGTTCATTGGTAGCTACCCCCCAAATCTTGAAATCAAAATCAAACTGAAAATCAATATCGGGTGTGCCCCCCTCTTGCTGCCCTTGCTGCCCTAATTCTCCTTTGGATAGAGTTAACCAAAGCATTGAAAGTTCGCATCGGGATGTTATTCCATTCATCGATCAACGCATTCCTTAGTTGTGCGAGAGTTGCGGGGGGATTTCGGCGCTTCCTAACCCTTCTGTCCAGCTATTGGGGTCAAATCTGGACTGTACGGTGGCCATGCTAGTGGTGCGATGTTATTGTTTGCCAGGAAATCCTGACAAACTCGGGCAACATGTGGTCGGGCATTGTCCTGCTGCAGAATCAGATTACGTTGTTGCACAAGCGGGACTGCAACAGGACGCAAGATCTCATCCCTATACCTTACTGCGGTCATATTGCCCGCAACAATAATCAACTGTGATTTTATCCCGTGAGCAATGCCTCCCCAGACCATAACGGAGACACCCCCAAACTGATCCCGTTCGACAACACAGGCGTCGGCAAAGCGTTCTCCGCGACGTCGGTACACACGACGTCGACCATCTGCGCAACAGAGAGTGAACCTAGACTCGTCCGTAAAAAGACTCGTCTCCACTGCCTCATCGGAAATAGCCTGGGCGCATGCGCCGTCAACCACGCCATACGACGCAACTTACGTGCCTGGGTCAGAGGCAGACCAATGTATGGACGACGAGCTCGAAGACCAATCTCACGCAATTGACTTCCAACAGTCGTCGGAGAAATTTGTCGATTAAGGGCAGTTTCGGTAGCAGTGAGAAGACGATTCTGCAAATGTACCAGACGGATTGTCCTGTCTTGACGTCGCGACGTCACGCGTGGACGCCCAGATCGCAGTCGGTCTGCTAAATGTCCTGTCTCCCTTAAACGTCTAACAAGACGTTCAATTGTTGAGACGTTAACCCCAAAATGATTGGCAACTTGCTGTTGCCTCTGACCCTGCATCAGCAACGCAACTGCCCTACCCCTCTGAACATCAGTCAATCGTACCATGATTGAAAAAAAGTTCAAAGTAGCGTAAAAATGAAAAGAAAAATCGGTAAAAGAATCGAAGAGCGTTGTGTATCGTTGAAGTGTACCAAATGGTGTGAGGAAATCTTGTGCTGAAGGTTTAAACATGCTTGTTTTGCACGAAATTTTGGCTTTCCATATTGTCCGTGCAATGCACTGTGTAGTGCACGGTTGAATGATTTCACACACTGGGTAGATAGCACATCGACCAAAGACTCGTATACCCGCGGTTCACATTCACAGGACAATCTGTAAAAGTGTATGGCTATAGTAAACACCGTAAAAAATGTTAAAATAAGAAGGAAATATATATATATATATATATATATATATATATATATATATATATATATATATATATATATATATATATATATATATATATATATATATATATATACAGTCGACTCTCGTTATCTCGAATTCCAAGGGACTCTCTGAAATGCTTCGAGATATCCGTAGTTCGACATATCAGGTTTGCAGAATTGAGGAAAAAATAATTTGATTAACCACATTTAACAAACTGATAGGTAATTGGACTTTTGAAGTTAGAGATATATTGAAAATATTGTGGAAAAGAGGAGAAATTGCTCCTTAGGAGCAATTTCTCCTCTTTTCTACAATATTTTCCATCTGTTGTTAGGTTTTCATGTATAGGCAGGGACCAGATTTTCACTTCGAGATAAGCGGTTATTCGAGATAAGCGGGGTCGAGATAACGAGAGTCAACTGTATATATATATATATATATATATATATATATATATATATATATATATATATATATGTTGTCCGCGGAATTAGCCCAGAGAGTGGTTCATTTGATCGTTGTTTTGTATAAACTTCCAATACTGGAACCATAGGGACACGGGTCATGGATATTTATTTGTTTGTTTTTTTGTTTTTTCAGTTTTGAAATATACTAAATAATACCTTTAGGGTTCTAGTACCTGAAGGTTCTAGTTCGTATACGGTATTTCTGTTTTAATCTATTCTAATATTCCTGGAACACCACGAACCAAGACCCCCGTAGTTGTATGTCTTCTTGAGTTCATGACATTTTAACCCTTAAAGCGCCAGTCACAACAATTGTCGTCTGCTTTGTCTTCTGCCGGTTACTTTAAAAGTCATTGTTGCAAACAGTGTGAACCCAGATCAGACTGCTCCTTCTTCAGGAGCAGTCTGATCTGGGTTCACACTGTTTGCCTATATGCAAAAATAGGTTTGAAAAGTTTGCAAGAATATTCAGCAGACGACATAAACAGACGACATTTTCAGATGCAGATTTTCTTGGCGTTTTAAGGGTTAAAATTCAAATATAGGCTTCTTTACGCTGAAAGTTCATGGACGATATGAAGTGGTAATAAGGTTAAAACTCAATCAAAAACCTCAATGTTTATGGAAGCTGACATGATCTTGTACTTTTGTAAAATAAAGCTTTTAAATATTACAAGAAAATCAACTCTGCATTATCTTCTAACATCTTCCGAAACTTAAACGCTTACCGCTGCTGTATACTTAATCATAACTGATCAGGTTATCAAAGCTAGATATGCGACACTACACAAAAGTCAACCTTCTTTTTTTATGAATTAACCACCGTAAATCAATCCGGAAAATGTCAATCACTACAATAAACAGTGACCTGGAAACATGGGATTGTGCACAATCACAAAGTCAGGGGTTATGTAAGGTGTTATGTCACAAGTATTTTTGGGTGGTCTGTCAATGTTGGATATTCTCTGATTGCTATCAAACTTGGCACTGACCCACAGCATTTCACAATGAACTCCACTTTTAGCGCGCAGAAGGCAGAATTAGCGCAAGACAGTTTACTGGTAATTTTCGAAATTGTTGGAATGAAATATGAAGCCAACTTGTATTCTGGGAAAGATAAGAAGTATATTTTCCTTGAAAATATTGTATTTACTCTAAATATTCAAACGAATATGTCTGAGCAAACAGCAGAACATTACGAAAACATGCCTGTTCAAATATATAGAAAATTTCACCTCCAAAAACTGTAAATCATCACGAAAACATACCTATATAATTTTGACCCCCTTAAACCCCACTTTTATATAGTAAAATTGAGGTTTACAGGGGTATACATTATTTTCTTATTTCTACTCAAAAACATAGATTGTGGGTACTTGTTAGAACCGTCTTGCTGAGGCGGTTCTAACGAGTACCCAAAATCTATGTTTTGAGCAAAAACATGAAAATAAAAATAGATTTTTTATCTGAAAACTTTCAGTTTTTGGTGGTGAAATGTTCAGTATATTTGAATAGGCATGTTTTCATAATGTTCAAATAAAAAAACTCTGATATTTTTCAAATTTCTACTCAAAACATAGATTGTTGGTACTCGTTAGAACTGCCTCGCCGAGGCGGTTCTAACGAGTACCCACAATCTATGTTTTTTTGAGCAGAAATAAAATTAATGTTTACCCCTGTAAATCCCTGTTTTACTATATAAAAATGGGGTTGAAGGGGGGGAGGGTGGTCAAAACAATATAGGCGTGTTTTCGTGATGACATAAATTAACACAATTTTATATAAGTCCCACCCGAATACAGTAGACGCAGATAAAATGCGTAAACACATTTTAAAACAGCACAGAAATCTGAGAGGCAGTTTAATCAGAGTTTGCACTTTTTGTCATTATGCCAGCACATTTTAGACACCTGTAAAACTGTAAGTCGGAGGGTAGTATTTATGTCACCCCCAGCTATGAAAATGTATTATTTCCTATTACTTGGGAATGGATATTTTTATCACATAGTAGCTAAAATTCCAAACATTCAGCATGAAATATCTTGCGATGTGGTTGGTTTGCATACACAATAACGTGAAAAAAAAATCGGTTATACCCTAGTTCTGTACATTTACGTGAAATAATGCACTTGCTTGTGCACTATCACATCATTATCACATCGTACGAGGGTCCTGCAAAAAGTTTTGTCACCGAGTTCGGATTATTTCAGTGCTATGTTTTATCATATATATATATATTTATTACAAACCTTCAAAGTATTCCCCTTTTACTGAAACACATTTTTGTAACCTTTTCACCCAGTTGCGAAAAGCAGATAAATAGTCTTCTTTTGGTATCTGTTGGAGACACTGATAAATAGCGCTGCCAAGAGAACTTCTAGACGTATACTTATTTCCAGAAAGCATTTTCTTAAGCCTTAGAAATAAAAAGAAGTCACAGGGACTCAGGTCAGGTGCATAAGGTGGATGGTTTAAAACTTTCACCTTTTCAGAAGCCAAAAAAGACTTAACAACCTCACACTTATGAGAGGAGGCGTTGTCATGTAAAAGGTGGACTCCTGACCAGTTTCTTATTGTAACAAGTAAATTGGTCAGTGTGAATGACTGCATCTATTTCAATTTGAAATAACTTGGTCAGTTGGAAAGCAATTTGCACGAAATATACGGGTATCGTTAGCTATTCAACACACCATTCAAGTGCAGTGAAGCATTTTAAAATATACCTGGGATAAAACTTAGGAAGGCTATCAGTGACAGATTTTTTGCAGGACCCTCGAATGTGCGCACCAACTATGGTATAACTACATGTATTAAGCTTATATTATGTTAGTCCCTTATTATCCAACCCCTCACCCCTCCCTCCATGACATCTCCATAGGAAAGCCAACAGAAGGTGACAAGTTATCTTACGACACCAGGGAGTCTAATTAAGATTGGTTTACAATTGGGCAAGGCCTGCTATCCTTTCAGCAGGTAAGGGTAGAGAGGGAATGTTATAATTTCTTCTGTTTCTTCCCTTTCATTCATTTTTCCCCTCTCCCCTGTCCCTCTCTTTCATCTCCTCTACTATCTCTTCTATCTATCTTCTCCTTTTCTCTGGGAGACGACACAAAATGACCCACAAGGGTTGACGTATCGTTATACCCCAACACAATTAAAAAACAACAACAAGTTATCTCCCTTGTAAAAAGTGGCAGAAAATCTACAAAATGTATCCAGCGCCCTTAATAGAAATTCTGTTGATCTGATTGGTTGATTGGCTACAATTATTTTGCTGATTGTATCATACTAAGTAAATTTGTAGATAATATATACAAGACCACAGCTCCAGAAGAAAAAAAAGCATTTTTGTTATCAAAAAATATATATATTTGTACTTATTTCTCCACGAAAACTTATGCCACACAGCTCCAGAAGAAAAAAGCACCTTTTGTTACCAAAAAATATATTATTGTACTTAATTCTCCACGAAAACTTATGCCACAGGTACTCACAATACGAAAACACGCCTATTCTAATATATAGAAAATTTTACCTCCAAAAACTGAAAATTTTCAGATTAAAAAAAAAAATCTCTGATATTTTTCATATTTCTGCTCAAAATATAAATTGTGGGTACTCGATAGAACCGCCTCGGCGAGGCGGTTCTAACAAGTACCCACAATCTACGTATTCGAGCAAAAATAAGAAAAATAATGTATGCCCCTGTAAACCCCAGTTTTACTACATAAAAGTGGGGTTTTAGGGGGTCAAAATTATATAGGTACGTTTTCGTGATGTTGCAAGGACCTTGCCAAGGTCGAGGTTCTTCTAGAGAGCACTCACTACATATGACCAAAGCCAGAGAAAAGCGCCGCTTTAGCATATGAGCCAGCCCACGACAAAAATTACAATAAGACCTGTGTAACCAGCAAAGATCAGCCTGTACATCTTCTCAGTATGGCAAGGGTTCTTATTTATCCCCCTTTGGTTAACCTCGAGGCTGTAGAAGGCACATGCGATCAGCGAAGACTCTCATCAGTCTGCGCAGGTCTGAGTTTTCGCTGGTCGCACAAGTCTTATTATAGGTTTTATTGTGCCCTGGCTCATATGCGAAAAGCAAAGGTTCTGGCAAGCCTGTGTATCATGCGCAATTTCGCCAGTACCTATACTGTTTGCTCGTGTAAGTGGTAGGGGAAGGGGACACCAGCCAAACAACCCTCGTGGGTGGGGGGGGGGGGGGGGAAAGAGGGTAACAGGGGTAATTTTGGTACGGGTGTGCAAGCCAGTATTTGAAATCCTACCCCATTCATATACCTGGCCTTTGAAAAAACGGACCCATTCATATACTTGATCATCCAAAATGTTGACCTATTGATATACTGCCCTTTGATTTTTTGTACCCATTTTTTGCTGGTTGTTAGACAAATATCAGTCAGTTCATGTAATACCAAGAGGATAAGCAGCCTCGAAAAATCTCTGAGCGAAAAATATGTGCATATACCAGTATGTCAGAAAAAATGGGGCCTTTCATATAGGAATCCAGAAAATTTGGGCCATTCATATACTTTTTGTTGAAAAAAGGGGGCCAATCATATACCTGGCAGTGCTGAAAAAGGGGGCTATTCGGCACCCTAGTCCATATATACACTGGCTTGCGTGCGCCTGTTTCTAAAATTAGATATCAACTTTTAGTGACGTAGCCAGTAGTGACGCCGACGTCCACGTGCGCTTTTTATATGAATGGAGTTTACTGTTGACTTATTGCCACAATTATCCGGAGAAAAAAAAACAACAAAAAACTACATAATAAAGCAATTGTTGACTATTGAAGTATTAGATATGACGTTGATATCCACCATTGTATACCAATATTAACCTCGGCTATCGCCTCCGTCAGTACTGGTATATATTTCAATAGGCAATAATTGTATATTAAGTATCACCATAAACTCCAATCAGCCCATTTACTCAATGATCCTATAAATAAACTGTGTAGAGTCTGACAAGAAAGCAAAGATTTATCCTGGATCTGGAAATTGATGCTGGTAACCTACATGTTATAGTTATAGCTCTAGATAATATGCGTTTCTATCTCAACCAAAAACATACTAATACTTTTTTTTTTTTTTTTTTCAATGAAAACATGTCGGTACTCACTGAAAACGCCTCCAAGTCAGTCAAATCTTTTCAGAAGAGCTCAATTATTTTTTCATCCAGTGACAAATAAGAAAATTATTGAGTTTCTTGACCTTATCTGGATTGTTGATATAAATATGAGATGTCTATATACTGCAATAACCCTAAATATTGGGACAGACAGGCCTGAGTAAACTGTGTAGACTCAGGCGGCGGAATGTGGCGTCTGATCAGGGTCTACGTTGTTTGCCAATCATCCAGCACTATTTTAGACACATCAACAGGTAGACTTTCACATTTAAAGGGGAACGCGATACTAATATAAAATATATTTCACAATGAAGAGCTTAACAAATCATAAATTTTGATACAAGTTTGATCAAAATCGGTCAAGGAATAACACAGTTATAACTGTTTAAAGACTTTAACATAGCCAACTTTGATGCCGCCATTTTGAATATTTACAAAGATTTTAGGAGTTTTAAAACTATAAACTTTTTCAATATTTTTACAACCAGAGCATTTGTTTTTATAAAATAAGTTGCTTACCGCTTTAGGAAAACATTTTCAGAATTATTAAGATTAAATATCAATCTATATACTTTTTATTTGGATTATGCATATTTAATTAGGGCTGTGTGACGTCAAAAAATCCTAAACATGGCGGCCTCCATGACAGTTAGATTTCAAATCTTCAAACTCCAATAACTTGCCTTTTTACTGGTCGATTTTTACAAAACTTGTATCAAAATGTCCGGCTTGTAAAGTTCTATCCTGTTAGACATACTTTCTTCCTACATTGCCTTTCCCTTTAAGGACAAATATGGTAAGGAGATAAGGTGTCCCAATTTAATACTTATTCACCAAGATCATCCAAGCCAAGTCAAGTAAAAATATGTCTTAGAACACAATTATGTAAAATGCGTATCTTCAAATCACAGTGTGCATCTCCATAATCTCACGGCTGGGCTGTTCATTATGACTATAGGCGGAAATATTATACAATATCCTATGATCCTGCAAGCAGACAGCAGATGTGCACTTCTCTGACTGCACAGACCCAAAGATATCTTTTTTTACTTGATACAGCTCATTTATGTAAATCTATCTTCTTCTTCAAGTGAAATGAGAAGATAAATATTATTTAAATTGAAAAACAGATCAGCTTTCAGTAATCTGAATTAAATTGTTTTCACTTGGTACATCTTTTATTATTTCATCCACGTGCCTTGGATTAAATATCAAACTTAAATTGAACCCATTGAATTTCAATCACCAATCAGTTGATACAGATCACAGGAAAAGCAGCTTTAACACTTAGCATTCTGTAGATAACATTTTCATTTTATTTTATTTATATTTTCTTTTCTTTTATTTATTTATTTTATTTTTTATTATTTTTTTTTTTAATATTACAGGCATGTTCGAACTGTCTTCCTGTATAAAAATAAATTGTATACATTACGAAAATACCCCTATTCAAATATACTGAAAATTTTACCACCAAAAAATGAAAAATTCCAGATAAAAAATTCAGATATTTTTCAAATTTTGGCTCAAAACATAGATTGTGGGTACTCGTTAGAACCGCCTCGACGAGGCGGTTCTAACGAGTACACACAATCTATGATTTTGAGCAGAAATAAGAAAAATAATGTATACCTCTGTAAACCCCAGTTTTACTATATAAAAGTGGGGTTTAAGGGGGTCGAAATTATATAGGCATGTTGTCCGATTGTAGGGTAAGCAATATTTATATACTGAAACCCGTACTTATAAGAATGTTTGAATAGCTCATAATTTTGTTGTATTTCAATGATTACAGGGAAAAAAAAAAAACCTACAGAGGTCTGTAGATAATATGCATTATGAATAACAGCACAAAATCTGGTAACAGTAATAACAGGTTATGATTTATAGGTTGCCTTAGACTGGCTCCAGTCTCCAGTGACTAAATATTCTCATAATCCTGTTTGATAATCCACTAAAATAAAACCAAAAAAACTATCATGACTATAAAGGCTGGTCCAATATAATCATGACTATAGAGGCTGGTCATAAGCTACTGAAATAAAACCAAAATAATAGCATGACTGGAAAGGCTGGTCACTAGTGACCAGCCTTTTTAGTCATGATATTACTTTGGTTTTATTTTAGTGGATTAATAAACAGATTATAAGAAAAAATATTTTGTCACTAGAGACTGGAGCCAGTCTAAGGTTGCCTTGACTCTGGCTTGTAGCGCAGGGACTCAGTCAACACAATCAAATCCTGGAAGGCCATCCAAGGCCTTTCTAAAACAAGTATTAGATTTCACAAAAAGCTTAGTATACCGCTTAGCACACAAAATGTGTGCTAAGCATAAAGCTTTTTTTTTCTTTTTTTTTTTTTAAAGCCAATACTTGTTTATGTCATATTGAGCAGTCCATGGAAAATAGCACTGGATCAGTCATTAACCTGTCATAAACTGCTTCCCGAGCAATGTCAAACACTAAGATTGTCTACGCCCATACATATAACTGTGCATGCTAGAAGGTCTAACAGGTGAAGCAAGAAAAGCCCAAGAGGACAGATATGTTTACATCGGTCCTGCCTGAAGGGAACACGCGTGCACATTACGAATACTGCTGCCCACAGAAAGCCAGACATAGCTAGTGTAAGAAAAGCATAATTTTTTACCCATTGTAGACTGAATGGACTCTCCTGCACTAAATATTGGAAGAGTCCAATTTCAACTTTAGGTATGCCAGGCTATGAGATTTACATATTCCTAGAGAAAATGGCTAAACTATTTGCAAAAAGTGGAGACCCTGATCAGACGCCGCTTTCAGCGTGTGATCTGTGTCTGCACGGTTTGCCAATTACCCTTTTAGGGGCCTCCAGGCTACAATGGGTTAAAAGAAGTGTCAGTTTCAATCTGTGTGGGAAAATTATCAAACATATTCCTAACAGATCAAGAATTATGGTCATTTTCGCTAACTGACCACGGACGGATGGACGGACGGACAGATGGACTCGCAAGTCTATTATAGGACACACTTCGAAGTCAACCTTACGGTCAGTCGATCGACTTTAGTGAGAGTCAGTCATCAAGCAAAACCGTCATAATATAAAGAAAGGTAATTCTACACCTACAGAAATATTAGTACTTACTCGATTACTTCCCTTGAAACAATGTTTTACACATGCGGAGAGTGGATAAAAACCTGAACCAGTGGCCCAATCTGCGAGTTGCAACGAGGCTGGTCACTGTTAGCTATGATCTTCTTATCTTGTTTAACTTTTCCCTTACGAGTCTGGACAGAGTCAGCAGACGATAAACTCATGATAAATTTCGGCCTTGAAAATAGTATCTGACACATCATGAATTATTTACTGAGGAGACGCTTTGCAAGAAATGTTAAATTCTATTTCCTGGAAAAGTTGAAAATACATGTATCTTGAAATGTCGGCTGCTGAAATTTTACCCAGCATGCCGAGCGTTAATACTGCATTTATCCTAAGTATTTGGACACCTTAACCCTTAAAACGTCAAGAAAACCTACATCTGAAAATGTCTGTTTATGTCGTCTGCTGAATATTCTTGCAAACTTTTCAAACCTATTTTTGCAGAAATGACTTTTAAAATCACAAGCAGATGACAAAGCAGACGGCGATTGTTGTGGGTTAACACGTTACTGTTTTTGCCCTAATGTTTGAAGGTGTCCGTTTAACTACTGATGTGTCTAAAATACTTATTGATGTGTGGAAAACAGTGTAGACACTGATCAGATGCCGCATTCTGTGGCGTGTGACGTGGGTCCACACTGTTTGTACAGGTCTGTCTGTCTGTCCGAATACTTAGAGAAAATATGGTAATATCCGGGCCGCGCCATGCGAAAACGTGTCTTCGGGCATATGCGGACAGCAAAGGCCCAGATCAGCCCGCTCATTCGTACAATCTGATCAGGGCCTTCGCTGTCCGCAAATAGAATCCTCGCATTGGATACTAAAGAACGTTTCCATGGAGAGTAAATGCCCTGATGAGACTCAGCGCGTATGCAGGATGATGTGAATACGCACTTTTTGCGCATGTTCGAAGACACGTTTTCGCTTGGCGCGGCCAAGATTCTATAACCGTCTAGAAGGACAGAAATGTGCTACTCCGAGCTCTACAAACTCACATGCAAACAACGAATACCCAGACCCATCTGCAGGTTCGGGTGGTTTTCATTGTTGCTATGGACTATATCTTCGTCTTGATAAGTTCGTCCCAATAGGAACAATCAAACACTAGCCGAGCAGCGACGATCCAGACTGCAGCGCGTAATAGCGTAGCACGCATCGGAACCTCAGTCTTCCCCCTCTTACATGAAAATATATATTTATTATCTAGAAATATTAAACGATAAAATCCGAGGAAAAATGATACTGACATTTCTCAATACCAGCACGCAATATCAAAATTGACGCTTCAGGAGATGATTTATATAAGCTTTTAGCTTTTTTTTTTTTTATCAAATCCTGTATCATATAACATTATGCGTTGTATATATGTGAACTTAAACGAACAAAATATTGTTTAAACCAAAACTGCACGCTTTCTTTAGATCAGTAATGCTTGCTTGTCGACCATTAACATTTCAAACTTTATTACCATTGTGAAATGTTGGCGTTGTATGACGTCAAAATTGCGGACGTCATTTTGGCTCGACGCCATGGCAGAACCAAAACATCATATGAACTACCCGTAAAGTTTGAAAGTCGCAAGTGAAACAATGCAACTGATTTTTGCTCAAATTATTTAATTTGTTTTAACGGCTAGATTCGCTACAAAACAGCAACATTGCCCAAGTGCAAAAATTATATGACTTTCTACATTGTTCAGAAAGCGTTATTTGCAGTATCAAATTAAGCAAAAATACAAAATAAGAGGCCAATATTTATAGTTATATAATAAAAGGGTTATTGCATGATATTGGTGAATATTGTTCCTCGTTGGGATATCTACGGACGCGAGCTTATCCTGTTCACCAATATCAGTGCAATAACCCTATACTATCAAACGGTAAATATGAATGAAAACTGTGTGGCAATATTAAACTGAATTCTCCGAATGAATCTGCTGCAAGCAACGCTTGATTTGAATCGACACATCAGCTCACATAGGAAAAGCGCAGTCTGACCAGCAAGTCGCCGAGGTCGGCAACATTCTTTCGTGGAGACTGATCATGAAATATTTTCTATGGTCATTTTCTCCCTTCCGCTGATTCAAGAAGGGCAGTTGTCAGTTTCTGGCGAAAGAATGTGAACAATACTGGTTAACCGCTTAGAGGACTAAGCCTGCCCAGTAAACGCGTGGTTAGGTAAACTGACCGCGCTTGACATGACCCCATTGGGTTGACTGGGCTGTAAAACCGCAACACAAAATCTGACCAGCAAGTGCACCTGAACAGAAACTGATGGGGATGTCCGAACAGCGACGATCTAGGTCGAACAACACATGTGTGCAAGGCGCCAGGACGCTCGCTGAACACACACAACCTGAGGACAATTTGTCTATTTAAAGCGAAAAACGCAGTCGAACTTCAGTGGCTCGAACTTTGGAATCATGGAACCTTGTTCTAGACATGTGTAGCTCAATCCACCGAGGGCTAATTTCAGTGCCAGGTAAGAAGACAAATGGGGATAGCTAGGGAATGTCTTTTCGATCTTCTATATCATAATAGTATGTTGAGTGTACTCATTAGAATCGCCTCAATGAGGCGATTCTAATGAGTATACACAACACACATGTTCTTGATAAAATAAGTTTTTTTTTTTTTTTTTTTTTTCTAAAATATTCCTGTGTGATTCAAATGTGAATTAGCGCATTCAAGATTTCAGAATGCACCAGTCATTTGAAACTCCGGCCTCAACAGGGCCAGATATAGCGGTTAAGTGCCGCGTTTTAACCTCCGATGAGTCCTGGCAGTGCCGTAGATGTACCGGGGTATCAATTTCCCACAAAAATGCATTGCATACATAAATTGGCCACATCAACCTCAAACTTTAGTCTTCTAATAACCTGGCTCATGCTGTCAATGATACTTTTCCTTTGAATTTAGCTGTATCGAGTAAACCAGACCTTTTACCATGAAAAAAGGTACAGGTGTGAGTTTTGCAACAGAGAGCAGACTGTTCCAGGAAACAAAAACTGGCCCCGGGAAGGAGGGGCTTTTAGAAGGGATGTTACCATAAATTTGTCCTCGCAGTGCAGGGCGTTTAGCAGGATTTTAAAAACTGAAAAGTTAAAGCTCCGCTATTCCCCGGGGCCGGGACTATGTACATTGAATGACTGGTGCATAAAACCGAGTTACGTTGCTTTAAAATCTGTAGTGATGCACTATTTCACACGGAACAGCCTGTACACTTAGACACCTTCAACGTTACAAATCCTGCCTCACAGCCCTTAACCCTCACTCCCCACCCCTTCTCCCTTCCCCTTATATACACGTCCCATCTTTTGCTTCACGTCTAAGGACAGGTAATCAGTATAAAGACCATTCTTCTTCAAGAAAATAGAGTCTTGGCGTCTGCGTTGTACTGATGTTTTAGTCATGTGCGCTGATATTTCGTAGCATTTCGGATCCCAGCTTCCCGGTTTACATGTCTGGGTTGCTCTGTTGTAGTAGGGTATATATTTTGCTGTCTGGATGTTTCTTATTTTAACCATTGTAAGTAATTCTCATTTTGACCTTTGTAAGTAAATTTGAGAATATGTGATAAGTTCCTCCTGCGAGACTAATGTCAGCTGTTGAAGTCATTATATACTGCCTAGTAAATCTCATCAGATGTTACAAACTGTCCAATTCTACCAATTTGAACTGCAGCCTTTGTGGCCTGAAAAGGGTAGACTATGTTTCCATGTTGTATTAAAGCGAGAGAGAGAGAAATAGAGAGAGAGAGAGAGAGAGAGAGAGAGAGAGAGAGAGAGAGAGAGAGAGAGAGAGAGAGAGAGAGAGAGAGAGAGAGAGAGTCTCTTTGTCTCTTTACTGTATACTAACCCTCAATTTGAGTAACAGTTTACATTTGCTATAAACCTGCACCTCTCTCTCTCTCTCTCTCTCTCTCTCTCTCTCTCTCTCTCTCTCTCTCTCTCTCAGTAAAGTTTTCCATCCTGTTTCAGAGAGGAGACTCCAATTTTGTTATTTCTTTTATGTTAAACATTAGTCATGTATAACAAGACCCTGTTAAGCAGCAGAGCGTTATTTTCAATAAAGCAAACTATTTTTGGTAGTACTATCAAACCATCTGCAGTTCTTCGTATTTTTGATTCACTTATAAAACCTATTGCCCTTTATGATAGTGAGCTATGGGAAGGACATAAACATGTAATCAGAACAAATCCACGGATGAAATATTTAACATGTTTTTCAAATGTAATAATGGATTTGATAAAAAATTTACCAGATTCTCCAAGTATGTTTTAGGAGTGCATTCAAAAGCTACTAACTTTGGTGTTTTCAGTGAACTGGGTCAATTTCCTGCGCTTTTCTTTTATTTCCAGGTGTATCAATTTTTGGATTCATACAATAGAAACTAGTATTGAGTCTCTTTTACCAGAGGCATATTGAGAACAATGTAATAACCATGTTTTAAAAAGCTTATGGTTAAGTTTTGTTAAAAATGTTTTAACTGACTTAGGACTTTTACATGTTTGGGATAACCAGTCTACTTTTAATGCGTCTACTCTACTAACTTGTATTAAAACTAAATTAAAGGAACGGTTTAATTCCTTTTGGGACCAGAAAATGAATTCTAATATTGAAATGGAACATAGAACATATAGACTGATTAAACAACTATTTGGATTTGTAAAATGTTTAGAAGCTTTACCTGATAGAAAATAGCGTAAGGCCTTAGAGAGCTTTCAGAACCAGTGCACATAAATGATAAATTGAACGGGGGAGTTATTTAGGCCAGAAACTATAGAATATGTAGTGCATGTAATGTTCTTTTGTAATTGTATTAAGTACCTCACACCTCGTAATCATTATGGGGTAACTAGACTTACCGAAACGAAACCGAAATACCGAAACGAAACCGAAATACGGAAACGGACTATTAAAAATATAGGGAAAAAGTCCAATTTACATTTATGGCATTGGTTTCTGGTTTCGTTGTGGCAATTGAAACGCATATGTGCATAAAAGAGACACAAACAATGGGACTAATTTTGATAGAATGAAACAGAGAATTACGTCAGTTAACAAGCGCAAGGACACACTAAGAGTTTTTATGTATTGCTCAATTAATTGAAAGTGAAGTTCATATGAGCCATGGTATGAGAAGCCCCGCTTAACTGTCTGCGAAAAACATTGGTGCAAATCAGTCAACGCATCCGCGCACTCTGATCAGCACCTTACAGTTCGCTAAACCTCTAGTTTCTCTGTCTAAAATTTCAGGAAAGGATCGAGTGAATGCGAAGTACATGCATACGAGCCACAATATGAGAAACCCTGCTTTTCTATTTACTGGCAAACAAAAGAGGCACAGATCAGCCTACGCATCCGCGCACTCTGATCAGCACCCTATAGTTCGATATACTTCTAGTTTCTATACTGTATGTATGTTTATATATTATATTTATTTAGGAAAATACTTCGTTATCGTTTTCGCCCTGCATTTACTAACTAACAGCATTTTCTCTATATTTTTAATGGCCCGTTTCGGTATTTCGGTTTCGTTTTGGTATTTCGGTTTTGTTTCGGTAAATCTAGGTACCGATCATTTTGTTGCAAATTTCCAATGGCCAAAATATCAGTAGTGGTGTACGTCTCTAATAAAGATCATTTCATCAAACTTATGACTTCAACAGATGATGGATTATTTATTAGAGCCTGCAATATTTTACAATATGACTCTGATGTCTCAAGACCTCCATGCATTATTATTATTATTATTTACATATAGGTGTATGAATGTATGTGTACATGTATGATGTTTGTATTTGCTTGCCTTTAACCTTTACAGAGGGTATATCTGCGCAATAAATACTACTCTATTCTATTCCTCTTCAAATTCTGTTCTGTTCACCTGCTTACATGTCCAGCTGTTGGACTTTAGCCTCACAAAGCCGCCATTTTTTAAAAGAACTATTTTTGTTCGAAGCCTTAGTTTTTGTATGTTTTGTATGATTTGCTACATGCCTTTGTGTTACATGAGAAACGTGTGTTTTCATCTCCCAATATAACCTCTGTCTGTTACAGAGTGAGTACAGCCCTCGATGTAAAAATTTCGCGTCGGAAACGGCAGACGATATTTGTTGTCGGCTGACACCAATTCTCGGAACTGAATATGGCTTTTTTCCATAGGGACTTGTAGCAATTTATCTTTTTTTCAGAATTTGGATATATTGTCTAAGTATTCTGTGTCAGAATACTTAGACAATATATCCAAATTCTAAAAAAAGATAAATTGCTACATAATTCCGTTCACCCCCATCTCCGTTCACTGAATCGCTCTCTTCTTAGAATAATATGAAAACGCATTTTTCTTAAATTTATGCCATATTAAAATTAATAAGAAATAACTAACAGTGCAGCTGATTTTGAAGAAAATCAGATTTCGTTCACAATTTAATGCATAAAAATCAAAATTTTTCACAAAATGCTAAATATTTTGGGGGTACCCCCCAAAAAACACTAACCAGTGACATGCATGTGAATGAATATAAATAGTATCAACAATTTAGAACAGTTCATGTTAATTATACATAATATGCATAAAACAAATCTGGTTGCCTGTGATGAACGGTTATGAGAACATGCCTAAAACACTACCTTTCATTGTCTGAAATTTGTAAAATATAAAGATGTGAGTTTTATTTCTTTTAATCTTAAGATTCTCTTAGGTATTTAGTCAAATGTATAAAATATATGTACAGAAAATAAAAAATTGATAGCAGCATTGCTGAGGTGAAAGGAAATCTTTACGGATTTCCAGGCTACTGATTAAGCCCCGCTTGTTATACCCAGACGCAGTTTAGATACAAATGGGACAGATCATTTTGTCCTAGATTTTATTGTTGGCTCATGCCTGAATTACCTTTCTGTTTCAACATCACTCGGAAAGACGTTTTTTTTTTTTTTCTGGCATTTTATTGGAATGAAAATATTTTGTTCTGATTGACCACATCTTATCAGAAACAGCTTTGTCTTTTCTGTTTCTGTATTTGGTTTTCAAATATATACCAAAAAAAAAAAAAAAAAATTTTATAGCCAAATATTAGTCTGACCTATGCAGTTCCTATAATAATGAATTTTTGGGGGGGAATTTTTGTCTATTTAAGAATATTTTTTTTGTTTGTTTGCTTAGGCTACAATAAATTAATAGTTAGATTCTCATTTACTTTTTTTTCAAATTGAGTTGGGAGTTGAAATTCCACATTTTATTTTTCAGAACTGCACAGAAATTGGAGATGGGTGGCTGAAATTATATTTATTTGCTGCAAACCACCTGTATTTGGTGAATAAAAAATACTTTTTCATAATATCCAATGTATCATGAAAAAAACAAATGTTGTGTGTAATAATCAGAATAGCCTTGAAAGAGCAATTTTAATGAATACAGTACAGCTCAGGTGGTTTTTCAAAATCCCCCCTGAGCCGGTGGGGAGTGGATTCGGGTGGAAAGGATTAAATTTTAGTATCCCACGGTGGTTTCACCCGGGCCGGTGGATCCGCTGCGTTCCCGTGGTAAAAATCGCCTGATAAAATTACTTTCGAACAGGTAAAATTCGATGCGATTATGACAGGCAATTGAAACAGCCGCGGGGGCCACACGGTGTTTCCGCGATGAGGTGAGAAAGCTGTTTCGAAAGGGGCGTGGCTAAAGCCAGTCGTACTTTTTCGGCATGCACGGTTGAATAGGAGCAAACTGCCGACCTGATCAAATCAGCCTTTTCAACTCATTGTGTGACAGCAATTAACGAATTTTGATTGTAAGCATTCCCTTTTCACCATGAGCGTACAGAATTGTTGGTATTTGCGTACACAAAACGTACCGCAAATTCGGTGCATAAATTGCAATATTCGTACGTCCTGCTTGAGTCAGTTTTTCGCTCATCAGCATCCTTTTGATTATTAATAAAGCATCGAAACAGTGCGATTGCCGACGGACAATAACGAATGCGTATGGCCAATGCGTAGATGAGTTTTCCAAATTGCCACTTTCCGATCCCCCAAAATTAGGTTTATTCCCTTGTTCTCTTGAAATATTAACCAATGCTGCCCTGTTCCTTGAAATATATTTGGGTGTTCCCTTGGTCCATAGAAAACCCGGTAACCCCATTCACTGTTCGAGCAGGTAACATGGGCCGCAACAAAGCTCCATATGAAAAAGTACCAGATTCTGTGGCTTAGTTTGGTCCGGCCAACAAGTGGGCACGGCATGGTCATTTTTACTTAATGTGCCGTAAAAAAACAAAACAAACACTCAAAAATCTCAAAGAGAATCAAACATCTGCCTCGAATCCACGAATTACGTATTTATGTTTGGTATTCCTGTAACTGCCTTTTCCCATGCAACTACCGCACGCGCTCAATATAAATGATGTAATGTGGTAAAAGACCGGGAAATTCTCACTCGCGTGCAGCAACCGCACGTGTCAATATACATTTTCTTAAAGGGGTGCTTCTACTATCAAAGAGACATTGAATCAATGAGACAGCCCAAGCAAAAATGGTTTTTGTCATACAAAAAACACACGTAACGAACAAGGGGCCACAGAAGTTAATGACAATTCAAATGAGTGAGTGAGTTTTTTAACGTCCCACTAATAGCTAGTTCATATGGAGGTGTGGACCTTGGTTTAAAGTCCCATATGAAAGAAGCCTGGGATCGAACTCATGACCCCTGAGTGACAAGGCGCGCAGCTTTACCACTACACCACTGAGGCACCCTTTTCCAATATTTCAACTGGTTAAATATCTAATAAAAGGGCTGCAGACATTTCACCATGCCCCATCACTGCACTCACATCAAACAAGTACCATAACTTTGTTAATAAATTAATTAAGTTTCAAGAAAATATCGCAAACAGTTTTAAAGTTACAGAGCGGACACAAATATATTACAGAAATCACTAAAATAATTTCGGTGTTCAAAGGACCATAACTCCAAAAGTAGGCTCTATCGTCAAAGTATATGAAAGAAAAGAAGGGCAAAAACTTTGTCAGTTTCTGCTGTAATAGCTTATGAATAAGCCCGCCCGGAAAAGTGTGCGGGCTCAATGAATAGTATTAACTGGGCAGTTTAACTCCAGTTCAAACAAAAATTACGTCGGTACAAAGTTCTCATCTCTGAAGTATGATTTACAATGTACGAACTTTGAACCGGATAAAACCTACAATACTACAATGTACGTGCGACCAGCAAAGACTCCGGTTAGTCTGTGCATCGACCCACTAGATAAAGCAAGCTTCTTGCTTACTGTATGATCAGTGAAGGTTCTGAACAGAATGTGCTGTTGCAGTCGCACTGTTTATTTCGCTTTGGGCAGCCCGGCTATCGATGGTAAATACGATCAGCGAATGCGCTTATCAGAATGTGCAGGCGCGTACTGACCCGAGTCTTCGCTCGTCACACAAGACGTTTTGTTACACCCAGTAATCATAGGGGGTACTTGCGATTAGCGAAGGCTCTGATCAGACTACTGAGATCTGCTGATGTGCAGTCTCAGAGTGTGCAGGCTGATCCGTCTCTTCCTACAAGTTTTATTGTAGGTTTTGCCATGCACAGACTCATGCGCGAGTTGTTTGTGCAAACCTTAACCCTAAGCACCCTGGGTACAATTTTCAGCAGACGACATTTTGAAATACTTTTCTCATTCTTCCAAGAGAACATTATTTGCACTTCATGCAAATTGTCTCCACTGCATGAAACGTCAAATCCTGTTTTCTTGGTAATGAAAAGAAAAAAAAAAAAAGAAAACGAATTCAATCTGTCGCCTGCTGAATTAGCCCAGAAGACGCTTTCCCGCCGATGCACTAGGTTTATACAATGCGTCTTTTTTACTCGTTAAATAAATTACGGTCTTGGTTTTGCATATCGCATATATTGAAGCCACAAAAACAGAACACTTTACATGGAAACAAAAGTTCTGAAGATTGCTGTATAAGCCAATAAATATAATGTTATTAATGTATTATACTGTAAGAGAATAACGTAACATAGTAGTCATTTGTACCCTGATAAATGCTGGGTAAGGTACTCACACTGCAGGTTTTACTGATTTAAGGGAGCTAACTGTAACTGACTTACAAGGGAGTTAACTGCAATTGCTTTACGCGTCTGATCCGTGCGAAATGGAATGTTTGTTTGTTTGTGTTGCGGTTTTACGGCCCAGTCAACCCAATGGAGTCATGTCGAGTGCGGTCAGTTTACCTAACCACACGTTTACTGGGCAAGCTTAGTCCTCTAAGCGGTTAACCAGTATTGCGCACATTCTTTCGCAAGAAACTGACAATTGCCCTTCTTGAATCAGCGGAAAGGAGAGAATGACCGTAGACAATATTTCATGATCAATCTCCACGAAAGAATGTTGCCGACATCGGCAGGGTTGAACCCACGACCTCCTGGTCTCCAGTCGGACGGCGCATCTTACTGCGAAATGGAATGGGGAAGAGCATTTTTTATGAATCGCGCCAATACAGAGGGGGGCATGCTTATACAATAAGTGGTGAACTAGTACACTGAACTCCCTTCCGCCAGAAACTTGTAACTGCCAATCTTGAAGCAGTGGAAGGAGCGAATGACCGTAGCAAATACATGTGTTTCATGATAAATCGCTCAATCTGTGAGGATCAAATGCACGATCCTGACCATCGGAGATTAATGCGTCCGCCTTCGTGGCATTACTCATATTTTTTTTTTTTTTTTTCGGAACGATGCTCGTTGGTCTCCAAATAAAAGCCTCTAAGATAGCAGAAGCGCCCCTTTAAGTACCCGGGTACAAGGTAAGAAATAAACAAACAGAAATACGTTATTTTTTATTTCTTGTTTTATTAATTAATTTTTTTTTTTTTTTTTTTTTTTTAATCTCTAGGTAGAAATATTTCTGTATTTATTCATCGGCAAATCAGCGGAATGATGCGTAAGCAAAATAAAGGTTCCGATTTCCTCCCCCATGCAAACTCAGAAAAATTCGGAGCTGTCAATCATTCTGACGTCACTAATCTTTCATTGCGAGCTCGCCAGGATAAACTTTTGACCACCGCGGAGTACTACAGTATTAAAGTGGATGGTTTTGCGGAGGGAACTCGGCGGAAACGCGGTGGACGAAAAATCTGTCGCGGTGGGAATTGGAGTGGGATATCATAAAGATCCGCGGTGGGCTAAAAAATCAACCCCACGGGTTCGGGGGGGGAGGGGGGTGGATTTTGAAAAACCACCTGTGCTGTACTGTACATATGGCATATGACTATATTGAAACCTGAAGAAAGTTAATATATCTATACAACCATGTAGCCTAATGTGGCACATCTCCCAGTGCTGCTCACTCAAATATTTTCTCCCAAAAATCCCAAAGTATCATTTTGTGGGCGTATGTGATGAAATATATCAAAAGGTACATGGCCATTACAATTTACAATTTGCATGGGGAATCAGGAGTTTATTTCAAAAAAATGAGGAAAATGTTGTTTTCACTAAAACCAAAGGACCCTTTTCCATGAACATGAAATTTAAAAGCAGGGTTCTCACTAGGATTTTGAAAATTAGAGTAAAATGCTGTCCTCCTGAAAAAGTTGGAGTTTTATTACACTTATCTATTGAGACTTTCCAAAAAGTTGGAGTCAGAAATGAAAAGTTGGAGTAACTTACTTCAAATCTGGAGTTAATGAGATCTCTGAAAAGGTGAACCTTTTGTCAGTATGAACAATGAAAATGGCACAAATATATTCTAAATTGATTAGTGATCATAGAAATGCATCTTTAATCTAAAAACATTCTTAATGTCCAAGGCGACAAGCAAAATTCTGACAGGTGCACAGACATTTTTTATGACACACAAACAAGGGGGTGATGAAGTTGAGGGATTATTATCTGCTAAATTTGAAGAAGAAATTAAATGAAAATAAATTTGTTTCATATTTATAATAAATTATTCTTCATTCTAGTACATTTGAAAATTAAAACTTGTCTAGCGAACATTTTTTAAATTTAGCTGAAATCCTTAGGTGCACTGAATAGGCCGACAGCAGTGTAATCAAATACCCATTTTTTTCTATTTCTCTGAGAACACTGTTGGACAAAATAAAAGTCATCAATTTATTCTGTATGATTATTCCTTTCCTGTCGATTGCTCTATTGTATGAACAGTTTCTACCTGTCAGATACAGTTCACAAACGGCATATATTTTTTGATCTCCTAGCAGTTACCTCGATTCTTGCCAACTGGGAAACAGGTAGAAATGAGTTCACTACCAAGTATCAACATACTCGGTAGTCAGTAGGGCTAGGAAACCGGCACCGCTTTATCAATCGCCCCTGAATTAAATACATTGTGGAGGTCAAGAAGATTATTGGTATCGCTGGCTTTAAACCCATACCAGTCTTTTATTACAGTTTAATTGGCAATGATTTTCATGATCACAAACGCTATTTTCAATGTGTTTTTAATCTGGATTCGAAACTGAAGGTAGAAATGGACCGGTTGTCTGACTGGACGCAGTTATAACGAAGCGCATTAGCAACAGTGACCCCAATACACCTCCAACAATAACGGATATTGACGGAACTTGCGACAAACCTTAAGACTTTTTGATAAAAACTGGAACATCAGAGCAGTACCCTACTTACAAAAAAAAAGTCAATAAAAAAAAAATCGAGGCAGGGGCAGGGATTTTCCCAGGCCGAATTTGGCGCCAGTAATCAGCCTCTTTCCCGATCGAAAAATAGGTGAATTTTCCCAATTTTCCCAATTTTCCAAATCCCCAAAAATGGATGAGATTCCCTATTTCACGCAGACAAAAACTGCCATACGGGAAGCCTTCCTTCAAAAGGAAAACAACAGGTTCCTTCATCAATAATTTCGGCTTCGCTGCGCATGTTGCTGCGCAACTTCCGCTTTGTGTGCCTCGTTCTAATGCTACTCATAGGCGCGTGCTGCGCATGTGCTGTCTTTGGAGTCTGGGCAGATGACGATTTTCCGAGAAATGAAAGCACATGGGTCCTATTTTTAGATATGTTGCCCATTTTATCAAGCGCTCAGTTGAAAACTGGAAACCAGTTGCCTTCCAAACATATTTCATCCAGTCAGAAAAGCTGACAGTGAATTCCCGATTGAAATCAGATTTCCTACTTTTTTTTTCACTTTGTCGAACCGAAAATGTTGCACAACGGCCGCCAATATTACTTTCAAAAAGGCCACCTCCAGTCCTCCAGGGTGCACTAAGCTTGAAAATTTTGGGTCCAGGAAATGGTGGTTAATTGTCAACCCTCTAATGAGTACCCACAACATATGTTTTTATGGAGAACTGACAAAAAATATCCATCAGTTATCTTGAAATGTTCTACTGCTATGTGAGTCGGCCTCGGTGGCTCAGTTGGATGCGCCATCCAACTGGAGACCAGGAGGTCGCAGGTTCAACCCCCGCCGAGGTCGACAACATTCTTTCGTGGAGATTGATCTGAAATATTTTCTACGGTCATTCTCTCCCTTCCGCTGAGTCAAGAAGGGCAGTTGTCAGTTTCTGGCGAAAGAATGTGCACAATACTGGTTAACCGCTTAGAGGACTGCCCAGTAAACGTGTGGTTAGGTAAACTGACCGCGCTCGACATGACCCCATTGGGTTGACTGGGCCGTAAAACCTCAACACAAACAAACAAACTGCTATGTGTGTGACTCAAGTGAAAGTGACTCTAATCTATTAGTTTTAGTCATCGGAGCTCATAATGACATTTCAAACTAACACCAGTCCACTACACAGATCTCTGTTATTACAGAATTCTATTTTCAGATTGTCTAAACTACTCGTGAAATATTTAAATCCCTGAAATATTTCATAAGTTTTAAAGTTCTTTGATCAAATTTGCATTTAAACATTTTACTTATAAATGCATATCAATATCATGTTTCTTATTTCTTTCAACCAAGTTTTCCCAAATTTGTGGATCTGTGCATTTTTTTCCCAATTTTTGCTGATCCCCACGCTATTTTTCCCAACCAAATTCAATGACCCCTTGGCCCCGGTTTCATATTGGTAGGAAAATCCCTGGGGTTGGGGGGAGGGTTAAAATTGAGGCTGGTGGTAATGAGAATCTAACAATTAATTTATTTAATGTGTGTACATTTTTACTATATGGGAAAAAAGTAAAAATATTTTATTCTTTAAAAACCAATGACTAGAATAAAGCTTTTAGTGCATAGGTAGTTACGACAAATAGTTTTGCATTAAGTTATGACAAAAGTTTGCAAATTTACTTCTTCTGTGGAAAGCGCCAAGCAAAAACGACTTTCTGAAAGATGTCAAAAACACAGTAGAAATGCTTTTATTTTTTATAAGGCCAAGAAAGGAAACCATCAAATATACTGTTTTCTCAGTTATAGAATAGTCCTGAACACAGTTTGGGGATGAAACCCACAGACTGGAATCCTGTGACCGAGACCAAAATTTCTATCCTGGATAGCAAAGACTAATATATTAATTCTTTTCAGTTTTGTTCATTTTGGGTTTATATTATGAGGTATTAAATAAATATTATCCAAGAAAAAGGAAATTTAGATCGGACTTGTAGTTTTTTTTTTTTAAACTCAGATTTATCATTTCAAGGGGTCAGAAACATTAAAATGTTGAATTTTACAATTTTCTCAATTTATTATGTTTCTAAAAATAGAACAGAAAATTGTATAATACAGACAATGTCTGTAATCTATAGGAATGTACCAACAAGTAAATACTCAAAACAGCCAGTGCATATAAATGGCACATGCTCAATCCAAACATTGTATATAGCACAATTAGCATATTTTTCATTTGATGCTCTGGCTATATAGGAGTAGTATTTACTTGTCGGTACATTTCTGCAGATACATGTACATTTTAATGGACATCGTGGTTATTATCCAATTTTCTACCTAGAAACATGATAAACATATGAAAGTCGTAAACTTCAACACTTTAATGTTTCTGTTATAGCTTCAGTTAGCATTATATAATTTATTTCTGTATTTGAAAGACCTGTGTAGCAAAGAAATTGATTGTTTATCAAAGATTATAGAAAAAACTGTAAAAAACTGGAGAATGTTCAAGGTCTGTGGGTTTCATACCGCTTGAAACAATAAATCTGAGTTAAAAAAAAATGTCTGATTTAAATTTCCATCCTTTTGGATAATATCTATTTAATACCTCAAAGAATAAATCCAAAATGAACAAAGTTAAAAACATTTTAGTATTGCTACATGTATCCAGGATTGAAATTTTGGTCTCCATCTCGGGGTCTTGGTCACAGGGTTCTGGTCTGTGGGTTTCATACCTGACTCTGCACATCCTTCATATACATGTATTATGCTAAAGCTGCATTCCAGTAAAAAAGGGTTTGCCTCTACTGTGTTTTCTGCATCTTTCAGAAAATGTTTTTTTGCTTGGCGCTATACAAATGTACATAAAAGTACCAATAATTTCTAGACTCCTAAACCCCAAACAATCAGTCATGGTCCAGTGATTTTGTCATATCTCCAACACTATTTGATGCATGGGTGTCATATTTTCAGATAATGAGACTGTGACCCAAACTTTGACAAAATATGTCAGCATAACATACATTTGTATTTCATGGTCTAATGATTTTGCTTAATATCTTGTAAATCATTCGATGGTGTTGATGTTTAGTGGTTAGTACATGTATATGAAACAGATGAAAGAAAATGCAAAACACATTTTTCCTTGATCAGGGATTGAACCCAATCCGCTGAACTCAAAATCATGCACTCTACTGCGTCACTATAAAAGCCCACTTGTATCACAAGGCAACACAAGTGTGTTATATGCATATACCAGGTGACATTCTCCCCTCTCTTCACATTGAAATTTGTCTTGAATTTCTGGGAGTCCAAGAATCACATAAAATGAGATTGAGGAGTTTTATGCACACGTGAGTCATTTACGATGGGTGCCAAATGTAACAGGAGAAAAAATACAAATCACATTCACACCCCCACCCCCCCCACCTCCCCCCCCGACTGGTGATTGAACCCTGTCCACTGGACTCAGTTGTCTGCTGCATAATCCGAGCCTTCTCTGATGTTGAAAAAACCTTTTTTATTTTCTGATTTGGTGACTTTACAGCCAGAGAAACTTGGGTTATCTGCCATGTTGCTATAAAAGCCGGCTTATCAAAAATTGCTCTGGACTTCCATATATAGAATTGGTTACCACTTAATCGAAGAACATACATGTAGTTAATATTTGCCCTGATGTTAGATACTGGTCTGAAGTGTTATGCTGTACAATCCCGACCCACATGAGTAACCTTGAGATCATGGTAAAATTGTTTAAGTTTTTGGTTAAAGTTTTTAGAGGAAAAGTGAAATTCAGGCGAGCTACGCTGTCCTGCAACAGCTGTTATTGAATGTTAGTGCAAGCCCTGTAGATACTAAGGTTTAGCAGACTGAATTTGCTCCAATTTGGCAGACTGAACTTGCTCTAAAGAGTAGGTATAATTGAATGTATACACAGGTTTTTTTCTGGGTCTTTTGTGTTCTCTTGTGGCATAAGCAGTAGACATTGTGTTGCATATTGTTATTACATCAAGCAGCTCATGTAATCCAAAAGTATCTTCTTTCTTTTTTCAGGATACTGATCATGGTAAACAACATTAAATAAATAAGACTAAGATGCCTTTGAGTGACTTTCCTTTACTCCAAGATAACACAAGACTTCTGAGACACAAAGATACTCTGTATAAAGTTAAAGTCAAGTATGAAAAGGTTTTTGAAGAAAGAGTTGCTGCAGCTATCAGCAGGAAAAAGGCACATGCTCAGATCGAAAATGCTTTTAGAGCAATATTATATTTAATTCAGAGAGAAGAAACATTGGATTTAAAACCTATTCTAACAGAGGACTTCCTTATATCGATAGTTACAACTCCCTGGACCTTCTGTCAGAGGTATGGATTCTTACAAAATGGGAAAGAACTTAAGGCGTATCCACTTCAGTTTGAGTTCAGAATAAACTTTCAGCATAACAATAAACGAGAGTCTACACATAGAGGAGTGAATACATCTGTTACAGAGTCAGTGAAGCAAAGTGCCTATCAGACCAATACTGATAATACAGTTCCTGATAAGGATTCAGCAACATTTCTTAAATTTACCAGAAACAGTGGAGGAAGTTTACTTTGTGATGGTAGAAAAGTTGTTCCTGTGCCAGATAAAAAAAAGCAGGACAAAAAGAACACCCACAGTCCTAGAATCAGTGAAAGAGAAATTTCTTCTGGGTTCAGAACTGTTTCAGAAACAGATGAGATGCTTTCTGTTGATAGAAAAGAAATATTGAAGAGAAAATTCAACAAATCAGATAGTAAACTTCTGTCAGAACAGGTGAGTTTAAAACGTGGGAAATTGAAAAGTGAAGATAAAGGCCTAGAAGTTGAAAGGTTTCACAATAGAAATAATTCAAGTCTTGATACACCATCAACTGAGTATTCTGGGTACAGATTAAGAGAAAGGAAATTAAGAAAATCTCCTAATTCAGATTTGGCTGCGAGACATTCTGAAAGGCTTAAAGCCAAACGCAAGGACCCTTTAACTGACCAATCAGAATCTGAAGAAGAACACGAAAGAAGCAAGCGCAAGAAATTAGCTAATATAAAAAGTTCAGAAAGTCCGGATGAAAATCTGGATGATAATGGATTGGAAAATAGTGTAAGAGAAGCCAAGATTGCTTCTAAACCAAGAAAGTTAAAAGATACAGAAGAAAGACATAAAACAGAATATTTGCACAATTCGGCAAGAAAAAGAAAGAGAAAAAATGACTTTACAGATGATATGAATGAAAAATCTCAAACTGAGAGTAGTGATGAAGGAAAACATAACAAAAGGATGCAAGAAAATGATAGACCTAGGAAAACTGATATAAGTGAAACAAAGGAAGACAGATCTAAAAGATTGAAAGAGAAAGATAATGATGCTAGTTCCTTACAAAACACGAAAACAAAGAAACATAAATTGTATACAGACAATCAATGTCCATTGCTGATTGCGAATCAGAAACAGTCTGATGCAGGTAAGTTAATCTTGAGCTCCCTTTGGGTAAAATCAGCAGATGTCTAGTTGTCAGATGACAGTTTCATTATTATTCCCAGAAAATAGGAATTGGCATTTCATGTGGAATGTCCTTAAGAAGGGGAGAGAATTTGCATGAAATATCTTACAAATATCTTACAAATTTTTCCAGGGAAAATAAGAAAAATATATTAAAATGTCTGTTTAAGTCCAGCAGATTAAAGTGTAATAAGCATAAGGAGCCGGCCTCGGTGGCTCAGTTGGATGCGCCGTCTGACTGGAGACCAGGAGGTCTCGAGTTCAACCCCGATCAAGATCGGCAAAATTCTTCCGTGGAGATTGATCATGAAATATTTTCTATGGTCATTCTTTCCCTTCCGCTGATTCAAGAAGGGCAGT
Organism: Anodontia alba; assembly: GCA_964016985.1. Lineage (NCBI taxonomy): Eukaryota > Metazoa > Mollusca > Bivalvia > Lucinida > Lucinidae > Anodontia > Anodontia alba. The sequence continues at coordinate 24,023,850 of OZ024836.1, read as the reverse complement.
TGTCAGTTTCTGGCAAAAGAATGTGCACAATACTGGTTAACCGCATAGAGGACTAAGCCTGCCCAAGAAACGTGTGATTAGGTAAACTGACTATGCTCGACATGACCCCATTGGGTTGACTGGGCTGTAAAACCTCAACACAAACAAAAGCCTAAGAAATATTTGTTATTTCTTAAGAAGAAATAATTATATATATATATATATGGGCAGTTATAGCTATACAGCAGTATTAAAACATAAAACGTCAGAGTTCCGCATTAACCCTCTTTAGTGCCACTCAGAAATGCAGTAGAATGCATTCTGTATTTTTTTTTCTGCTAAGCAGACAATTCACATGAAATGTCATCTTATTTTCTATGAAAAAGAAAAAAGATGAGAACGTCGTTTGGTGCAAATTTTACTTGGTGCTTTAACGGTAAATGCAGTTTTGCTAGTAGTTTCATAAATGTTAAAAAGTTTATTATTGCTTATTAATACAATGTACCATTGCTGTAATGTTTGTTTACCCATCGCAGAACTTTTCACTGTCCCATTCATTTAGAATGGTCAAGGCATTTTTTTGTTTTGTTCAAGCACTGTTAAGTACACCACAACCTCTTTTATAGCCGGCCTCGGTGGCTCAGTTGGATGCGCCGTCCGACTGGAGACCAGGAGGTCGCGGGTTCAACCCCCGCCGAGGTAGGCAACATTCTTTCGTGGAGATTAATCATGAAATATTTTCTACGGTCATTCTCTCCCTTCCGCTGATTCAAGAAGGGCAGTTGTCAGTTTCTGGCGAAAGAATGTGCACAATACTGGTTAACCGCTTAGAGGACTAAGCCTGCCCAGTAAATGTGTGGTTAAGTAAACTGACCGCGTTCAACATGACCCCATTGGGTTGACTGGGCCGAAAAACCTCAACACAAACAAAAACCTCTTTTATAACACTATTGTTTGGGTCCAAAGCATAAACTGTGTTAGTTATAAATACAACCGTGTTATATCTAAGCAAAAAATGTATAGATTACATGTATATAGAAAAATGACCATTTATGGTCATTTTTCTATATAATCTATATATTTTTTGGATCCATCTTTGAACCGTGCTGTATCCAAAACCGTGTTATAACGAATCGTGTAATAAAGAGGTTAATGTATACATGTATTATACACAGAAATGTTTGAACAGAGAATATCGGTATGTTTGAATTGTCTCAGATGTTTCTAATCAGAGCACACATCGTCACTGCAGTGCTAGTTGATTGAATTTATACTGGATACAGAAATACACACTGACAGACAACAGAGATCCTGATAAGACTGCTGATTATCAGGATAAACAGATGGATCCTTTACAATTCACATGCAACATTCAAAGCTCCAGATATAAGAAATACATATAAGAAATATAACACTATTGTTGGGGTCCATAGCATAAACAGTGTTAGTTAAACAACCGTGCTATATCCAAACAAAAATGTATAGATTATATTGAAAAAATGACATTTATGGTCATTTTTCAATATAATCTATACATTTTTGGGATCCATCTTTGAACCATATTATATCTAAAACCGTGCTATAATGAACCGTGTTATAAAAAGGTTGAAGTTAACTAGGTCACCTGCCAAACTTATTGCATGTGTTCCTGTGAGCCTTAGAAATAGAGGAATGGTGAGTTTTAACGGGAGGTTGTCTCATTTTTACAGCTGGTTAATTTTAGAGCATTTTCCAGTCAGAAATCCATACGCAACAGATGCATATTTAATACCGTATTTCTGCTAAGTATTGGGACACCTTAACTCCTTACCGTACTGGTCTTAAAGTTTGAAGAAGTCTATTTTTCTACATCTTGATGCATCTTTTATATTGCTGGCTGAGTGGCAAATAGTGTAGACCTGGATCGGACACTGCATTTTGCAATGTTTGGTCTGGGTCTACACTGTTTGCGCAGGCCTGTCTGTCCCAGTACATGGGGTTATTATGGTAATACTAAATCACCAAGCCTTAAATGCAAAAGAAAGCCAAATTTTTCACTGGTGAACTATACTTGCACCATGTCACATCTGGTAATCTCGTAAGGGGTAGCTGGTGGTTATGCACTCAAAATCTTTACGCGAACTTCCAGCCATGACTTAAAGACCCAACACCTTTCATTTCTGCATGGAAAAGATAGGTGTGGGCTTGAAAAAACAAGTGGCTAAATTTTATTTCAATTTCACCCGGAGAAGGGTAGTCCGATATACATGTACCAGTTTTGACTTTTTCCAGTGCAAAATGAAGGTACTTTTCAGCTATCTTGGCTATGGAATACTTACAAAAAAGACATACTGCAACCTACGTCTACGTTGAAATACATAAGATGCTAAATTTCCCAAGCATTTGTTCCGGGGACTGATATATTTGTGCCAAATGTAACTTACGAGGCCGATTAACCCTTATGGGGGCATTCTGACATGATGTAGTCTGAATTTCAGGCCCACCAGTAACTAGTCCAAGAATTTCGACAGTGCTTCCTCAGAAACGAACCAGATCTCAGGCAGATTTGCAGAGTCCACGAACCACAAGACAGCGACCACTTGTAAGATCCCCAGTGGCACATACTGATCTTATAGCTTCCAGTCACCCAGTAAGTGTAATATTAAATAGCTCTAGATAAGGCTGTTTTTTTTTTGTTTGTTTCTTTTTCAGCCAAAAAGTATTGCTATTTTTCTTATATCTCTACAAAAACATATGTTATGGGTATTCATTTGAAGTGTGTCACTGTTTTTGTGGAGAAATAAGGAAAATATATACCTAGTACCCTCTCTTATGCATTATCCATTTATCTCCTAATATCTGTGCATGGCTGTCAGACTTCATAACTTCCAGTCAGTTACTTAGATACATCATACGTGTATAATGTCATGCGATTGTCTGTGGTGTGTTATTACTGTTAGGGCTTTTGCCTCTTTCAACAATGTTTCAGTTACATTTGTACCAGGCCTGTATTGTCTATTTACATGCATTTGAAGTGCATTGATTTTGTGAACCTCTCATACTCTTCATCTCTTAACACTTGTCCTGCTGATTAAAATGCCACACCATTTTCAAATTTTCAGCCAATCAGATTACTTGATCCAGGTTTTTGATACAAATTCACATACTTAATGGCAAACAGTGCAGAACCAGATCAGTTGGCTTCTTTAGAAACCAACTGATCTGGATCTGCACTCTTTGCAAAGGCAGGGCACATCTGGGTTCAGCATGACAAGGGTTAATATCACTGTCCACTTTTCAGCTCGCCTGTAAAAAAGTACAGTTAGAGCTATGGTAGTCACCAAGGCATCTGTGTCAGTGTCAGTGTCATCATTGGTTAAAGTTTTTGAGGAGAAAACAACCTTATGATATATTCTACTTGTGTTAGATGTAAAATTTAAAATCATCCTGAATGGCTGAGCACTGTGACCTGAGTCTACACGTGTCTTTAACATAATGTATTACCATTAAGGCTGGCTAATCGGAGCTGAAAAAATAATAGATTATTAGTCCTGCCATTGCGATTGGTAATCGCTTTAATAGTAATCAATGAAGATTTGGTCATAATTTTACCTGTTTGAGCATGACTCTTACCATATGTTGTACTTTACTGTATGTATTTGATCTGACAGGCCTGAGCAAACAGTGTAGACCAGGATGAGACGCCGCAAATGCGGTGTCTCATCAGGGTCTATACTGTTTGCCACTCATCCAGTTAGTTTTAGACACAACATTGGGTAGTAAGTTGTACTCGCTCAAATTTTAGATTAAATATGGTAAAGAGTTGAGGTGTCTGAATACTAAGGGTAAATACGGTAAAGTAAGATACACAGAATCCAAATGATTGATTATTAACAAATCTGTAATGATAATCTTTTTTTTTTTTAATTTATCAATCAATTAATTGATTATCCAATTAATTGTGCCAGCCTTAATTACCATTAAAGATTTTATTAGTAAAGAGCAAAGATCCTGATCAGACAGTGCAGATGTACAGGCTGACCTGGCTCAGTGCAGATAGCATATGTCATAAAGTCATTTTCTATTCCTAGGTGCTTGTGTATTTTAATGGTGAAAGAAGAAAAAACATTGTTTTTCCTTGATAAAAACATCTTATCTGAAACATCTAATTGGGACTTATGCTTATATCTGTATGGAAAACCGACACTATGCTGTAATTTATGTCCACCCCTCCCTCCCTTCCCCACCTACAGGGAGGGTGACATTGATTTGGTGCGGATCCTGTTAGCATCGGCATTGGTGCGACACTTTCTTGTCTGCACATTATCTTGTGACCAGTGGTTAGATTCTGACCAAATTTAAATGGATATATAATTGGGACATAACAAGGAAATGATTAGTTTTTGGTGGCCTTGACCTAATTTTCAAGGTCACTGCAATAGAAAAACTGAAAATTTTGGCATGACACTTTCTTGTCTGCACAATATTTTGTGAACCACTGGCTAGAGTCTTACCCAATTTTAACTTCGTAATACATTAACCTATAGATAATGTGCTATTCTATTCTGTTATTCACCCCCTCCACAGAAAAAACGACCTTTCAGTCGTTATAAAGTCTTAATTCAGAAGGTCCCTTTAACAGTTACCTGTATGACGTAGTTCCTCCCGCTCAAATGATCACGTGTCAGTTTCTTTTCTGTGGACTTTGAATGTTCAAGGATTATTATTCTGTGTTAGAAAAAATGGATTAAAATTATTCTACACGGTTAAAATTTTTATATCCTTGACTTTCTCTGGTTCTATATTCACTCCTTCTACTATCTATGTACTTATTTTCGAAATATCGATCTTAGATTTCTTGTTTTCTCAATGTTAAATTTCTTCCTTTGTTTCCGCGTCAGTCGATGCATTTCGCCCGCGGCAACTGTGGCCATTTAAAAGCTAAATGGGATACACATTTATCTTGTCTAACTTGTAATTCTTGCACACGTATCTCTCCGTGTTATATTTGTAGTTCCTGGACAGAAAAAGTTTGGAACCTAGCAGAAAGAAGACGCCTTCATGCTACTAGAAAATCAGTTATGACGCAGAAGAGAAAACAGAAGAAATCAAAGAAATCCAAGAAGTCCCAGTCAGACATGTCTGACAACGGGACAGTTGATGGGAGCACCGCCCCTCATAGCTTTACTGCTCGGGGCAGGACCCATCAAGGTGGCAGCCTGGCGGACAGAGTCTGACCGGGCACTAAGCCCACCAGTCACCAGTCAACCAGTCACCAGTCACCAGTCAACCAGTCACCAGTCATCCAGTCACTGGGCAACTTATCTCCGTTCATCCAGTCACCGGTCATCCAGTCGCCAGTCAACCAGTCACCAGTCAACCAGTCACCAGTCAACCAGTCACCAGTCAACCAGGCACCAGTCAACTAGGCTCCAGTCAACCAGGCATGGGTTTACAGTCATTCGCGTATGACCTACAAACACAAGTTCCGCCTGGTTATATTCCTATAAATGTGCCTGTACAAAGCTACGCTCCGTCCATAAGTAGCCATATTTCACAGGGTAGTGTCCACAGACTATCCAATGTCTTTATTCCTGGTTACGAACGTTCTAATAGACTAGAACTTCCTAATCCAGCTTCTTCCTCTAGACAGATTGGGTGGTCGGGTGGTGCGAAGGTGCTGTGTATCTTACATCAACGGGGTGTCCAGCTGATATTGGCTTACAGTTGGGCAAGGCCTGCTATTCTTGTAGCGGGTAAGGGTAGAGGGGGAATGTTTTTATTTCTTCTGTTTCTTCACTTTCATTCCTGTTCCTCTTTCTTCCCTGTCCCTCTCTTTTATCTCTTCTACTGTCTCTTCTATCTCTTTTCTCCCTTTCTCTGGGAGACGACACAAAATGACCCTCAAGGGTTGACGTGTCGTTAAACCCCAACACAATCAAAAAAATCCTCTAGACAGATTATTCCACTCGAACCTGATTTTTCGCAGGTCTCAGAGCCGAGTGTAATGATTGAGCCTCCAAATTCAAATGATTTATCTGTCTCCAGACCTTCAAGGAAGGATCAGTCAAAAAGAGAGCATAAATCTAAAAAGAGAAGAAGACATTGATTGTCCTCTTCTTCTATCTCTACTTCCAGATCAGACTCTTTGAGTTCTTCTCGGCGAAAGAAAAATTCAAAGAGATCTAAGCACTCTCATAAAAAGAGAAGAAGACGATCGACGACGCCTTCTTCTTCATCAAATTCCTCACAATCTCAACTTGACATTGGTAGATATACAAGGGCTCATAAATCTCCCCAGGTTGTTCAAACGCCAACTCCAATACAACCTGAGGAGACTAATTTTAGTCAAATCACTAATCAACCTATTAATTACGATCAGATTCAGCCGAATCTCACTCAACAGAATAAGGAGTCAGATTCGGAAACTGAATCCGAAGTCTGGTCATTTGATCGTGCGATTAACGAGGTCTTCCGGCTTCTTCCTCCTGAGTTATGCCCCAAAACTCAGCAGGATCAAGCTCCATTAAAACCTCTCTCTGGGATCGAACAATTAATGGAGTCTCGTTCCACTCCATTACTTGTCCTCCCACAATCCAAATTAGTACAAAATACAACAAAATATATTCAAAATAGACTAGAATCGGACAAATTTTCAAGAGATTGGATTTGCCCGCAAAGCTTGGTTTCGGCTCTTGCTCCCACTAAATTCTACAAGAGCCAAAACCAATATTTGCCAACTGATAATATCCCTCAATTAGAAGCGGATGCGTCGCTCCTAGACATTTCTAATAAAGGAAGAGCTTCTATTCCGCTCAAGAATCTAGAAGCATGGGAAAGGAAGGCTAGAAAACTAGTCGCTATTAATTCTCATGCTGATCTATTTTCTTCAGCTGCCTTCCTTTCATTACAACAGGAATCGATGTCGGTTGCGGCCCTTTCCAGACCTGGAGGCCGTAGCCAAATCGATTAAACATGCTACTGCCATGTCTACACTTTTAACTACTGAATTATTCCAAGCTAGGAGGGACGCAGCCCTAGCTTCGTCTAAACTACTACTCGACAATTCCACATACGAGTTAAGGAACGCTCCTATTAACTCAAAGTCCTTATTTGACGGCAGGATAAAAGAAATAGCTAAATCAAACTTTGAAGCTCAACAGCAAAGGTTTCTAGCGTCTACATCCATTCAGTCACAATCTCATTCTTATAAGCCTCCTTCGCAGAGCAGAGCTTTCAAGATACCTAAATATCCTGCTAAACAAACAACATCCAGACCTAAACCTACGCAGTCGTATAGGTCCAAAAATATTTCTCAAAGCTCATCTTCTCACATTAAGAAAGATAATATCAAGAGGACTGGTAACATCCGTCAGTTCCCCTCCTCTAAACCTGCCTCTTCCTCCGCAAGATTATGAAGGCCCGCCCTTTCCACTGCCTGCTCTTCCGCTCGCGGACATTCCAGTGGGAGGATGATTGGCCCATTTTGCGGAAAAATGGGAGGAAATAACAGACAACAAATGGGTCCTCTCTATCGTACGAAACGGATTCAGGATACCATTCATCAAAATTCCTCCTTTGTCATCTGTTCCGATCAGAATGAGTCAATCCTCCTCCCCGTTTCTCAGAGAAGAGATCGAAAATCTTCTCAACAAACGGGCAGTGGAAAGGGTACAGAATCCGGAAACTCCCGGCTTTTATTCCCGGATATTCCTTGTGCCAAAAAAGAACGGAAAGTTTCGTTTAATATTAGACCTGTCTTTATTAAACCGTTACATAGAGAAACAAGCATTCAAAATGGAGACAGTCAAATCGGTAAGACAAGCGATGAGACTCAACGATTGGGCTGTCTCCATAGATTTAACAGATGCATATCTACATGTGCCGATACATCGTCAATCCAGGAAGTATCTTCGTTTCGTACACGAAGATCAAGTATATCACTTTTCGGCCCTACCGTTCGGAATGTCCCTAAGTCCGTTAATTTTCTCGAAACTGATGGACATTATTGCAGCTTTTCTACGCCAACGTGCCATATCAGTTTTTCCATACCTAGACGATTGGCTGATAAAAAATCTGATTCACAACCGTCTGATTACTCAGACAAAGATTTGCATTCAAACTATTCAAAGCCTAGGTTTTCTGCCAAATCTCAAGAAGTCAGACCTCTTTCCTGCTCAGAAATTCACCTTCATAGGTATGGAATTTCTGACGCAACAAAATTTAGTCAGGGTTCCAGCGGATCGTGTACAGAACCTAATTCTAACAATCAAGAAAATAATGTCAGCAAAACATGTATCGGCACGAACTTTCCTTTCTCTTTTGGGCAAACTCAGTGCTGCAGCAGACCTTGTTCTCCTGGGCAGACTGCACTTACGTCCTCTTCAGATGTGCCTGCTGTCAGTCTGGAAACCTCATATTCTTCCTCTCGATCACCTGATCTCGATAAACGGCATGATTTGATCTCACTTACAATGGTGGATAAACCCCATTCGATTCGAGACAGGGACTTCAATCCATCCTCCAGACCCCAAATTCTTCCTTTATACGGATGCCAGTCATTACGGATGGGGAGCTCATTTAGAGCCGACAACACTGTCCTTTCATGGTCGTTGGACAGAAAACCAATCCCAGCTCCATATCAATATGTTAGAAATGATGGCCATACGATTAGCACTGAAACAAGCCAAAACATTTATTCACCATTCTTGCATCATGATATCCACAGACAACACAACGGTGGTCTCATATATCAACAAACAGGGTGGCACTCATTCCCCCAATCTTTGCGTAGAAGTTTGGAAAATACTCAATTGGTGCCTGGAACAAGACATAGTTATCAGAGTACGTCACATCCCAGGCAAATTCAACATTCTTGCAGACCGCCTCTCAAGACTAGACAAACCTATCAAGACAGAATGGTCTCTGGATCAAACATTTGCGAATTCAGTATTCCAGATGCTCAACTTCCCAAATGTGGATCTGTTTGCGACAAGATTCAACCACAGACTCCCATTACTGTATATGTCTCTCCAGTACAAGACTACAAAGCACTAGCGATAGATGCCCTGTCCATGGACTGGAATCATCTTCATGCATATGCTTTTCCTCCTTTTATTCTGATACCTGCTGTTCTAGAGAAAATCCGACAACATCAGTGCAGAATAGTTCTCATAGCTCCGTTCTGGCCACAGCAACAGTGGTTCTCAGAACTTCTTCTTCTATTAGTGTCAGCTCCGATTCGTCTGCCACTAATTCCAAGACTACTGACTCAATCCAAAGGAAGATTTGTACATCAAAACCTCCCAATTCTCGACCTTCACGCTTGGGAGTTATCAAACAATCAATCAGAGATAAGAAATTTTCACGAAACGTTGCAGATTTTGTCTCCAGATCAAGAAGAGCATCTACACAAAAAGTCTACGATGCAAAATGGACCATCTTCTCTAATTGGTGTCATACAAAAAAGGTTAATCCGATCTCGGCCCCTATTACAGTTATAGCCGATTTCTTAATCTTTCTTTTTTCGGAAAAGAAATGTCAGATTAGTACTATTAAAGGTTATAGATCTATGATCTCTAACACTTTAAAATTCAAAACTGGTAATAGAATCGGATCTAATCCAGTTTTATCTGAACTTATCAGATCCTTTGAACTTCAACGACCAGTACAAAGATCTCTTACACCTAAATGGGACTTATCATGGGTTTTAGTATGTCTACAAAAACCACCTTTTGAACCTCTTGATAAGGCTTCTAAATTTCACGTTACTATTAAGACAGCCTTTCTCTTAGCTCTTGCCACTGCTAAAAGGTGTAGTGAAATACATGCTCTAGCTATGGATTCACAACATTTAAGATTTAATCAATCTGATGGTTCAGTTTCCTTGATTCTTAAATCTGGTTTTTTAGCAAAAAACCAGCTTCCTTCTGTTAAACCAGATCCTATTGTTGTTCCTAGTCTTGCTCGAATATGTAAATGGGAACATACTGACAGACTTCTTTGCCCTGTTAGGGCTCTGAAATTCTATCTCAAAATGACTAGCTCTTATCGCCAAAATAGAACTAGACTTTTTCTTCCTATTAAAGGCAATAAGGATATTTCTAAAGATACTATCTCGAGATGGATATCTTACACTGTTAAACTTGCCTATAGGAAACTCACTAAACGAGATATCTCTTTCCTTAAAATCAAAGCTCATGAAGTTAGAGCTCTTTCCTCTTCTTGGGCTTTCTTCGACAAAGTTCCTCTCAATGATATACTTCAAGCAGCGGTTTGGAATAGTTCATCAACTTTTGCCAAATTCTATCTCAGAGACATGTCTCAACAAGCACAGAATCTCCAAAGTTTGGGCCCCATTGTAGTGGCCCAAAAAGTGGTGGGGGGCCAACAGCAATCAGCTATGGATGTGTAGACAACGTCAACAGCCCCCCTAGACCTGATGCTATACTAGAGAGGTACTAATTATATCTTTATTATATATATATATGTTAACCCTGGATTACTTTATCCTTGGTTAAAGGATCTTATTATTGCCTTAAGCACTAATTATGTCCTCATTATATATATATAAAAAATAAATCCTTTTATTAAGCCTTAATTCAGAAGTTGGGACTAACTTATTAGGAGAAATCCTCCCTCCTAATCTACAAATTCTAGCACATTATCTATAGGTTAATGTATTACGAAGTTAAAATGAAGTTTTTTAAAAGTAAAACATATTTTAACAAGTAATACTTAACCTATAGATAAGTATTTATCGTCCCACCTCCCTTCCCTCGCTCCTTTCTCCTAATTGTGTATTGTTTTACACATAAAAGAAACTGACACGTGATCATTTGAGCGGGAGGAACTACGTCATACAGGTAACTGTTAAAGGGACCTTCTGAATTAAGACTTTATAACGACTGAAAGGTCGTTTTTTCTGTGGAGGGGGTGAATAACAGAATAGAATAGCACATTATCTATAGGTTAAGTATTACTCGTTAAAATATGTTTTACTTTTAAAAAACTTCATTTTCATGGCTATATAATTAGGACATTACAAGGGACTGATTAGATTTTGGTAAGCTTGACCTAATTTTCGAGTCACAACAGTAGAAAAACTGAAAATTTTGGCATGACACTCTTGTCTGCACAATATCTTGTGAATATGTGGTTGGATTCTTACCAAATTTTCTTGGATATAACTGGGACATAACAAATAACTGATTAGGTTTTGGTGACCTTGATACTTTTCAAGATCACAGCAGTAGAAAAAACTTAAAATTTAGGTGTGACTGAAAACACTGTTACTAGTTTTTCTTGTATTTCATTTATGAAAACATAAACTTCAAGAATATTATTAGAATAGCACCACTGATATGAGACATCACATGTTTTAATTTTGAAAACGTATCTTCTTCTCTAGTGACTTTCTAGTAAGTTTCGCAGTTATCATTTTTGCATCATTTTTTTTTTTATTTTTTATTCTAGGCAAACATCCATCATAGACAGGATGAGGAGAGTCAAAGAATACAAAGAATGCGTCGAGGAATTCCAACACAAACATATAGAGATATTCTCCTTGCGCAGACTCGTGACAGGCACATAGTTGAGCAAGCAGAGAGGGCAGAGACAGACAAACTGCGACAATTGTATGAGCCAACAGCTGCCAGGAGGTCACCAAGGCTACAAGAAAAAATGAAAGAATCAAGTTTATGGCAGAAAATTATTGGTTCATTTTTAACTCCTGTTAAGAAAATAATGGCAGGAAAGTAGGATAGATAGAAAGAATCCATTACTAGTACAGATAAATGAACCATTTTAAAGACTTTTTGACAAAAAAAAAACATTAATATTTGTTTTATTCTCCTCATTTCCAGGCAAGGTGTTGTTTTTTTTTTTTCCAGTAAAAATATTGAGTCATGTATTTTTTATTTCTTCAGGAAAACATAAATTGGTGATACGCTTCTAATGAGCACCCACAACAAATTTTCCTTTGTGGGCACTCATTGAAATTGTATCAGCAAGCTCATTGTAATGAACACTCACAGTATATGTTTCATGGAGAAATATAGTTACTGTAAATATTTGGAAAGGCAGACCTGAAACGGGCCCCCGTAGCCTAGTGGATAAGAGAGTTGACTCTTAATCCATTAGGTTTCTCACCGCTGTGGTTCGAGCCTCGCTCGGGTCATATGTGGGAAAGCCAAGTTCTGCTTACGGATGGTCAGGTGGTTTTTCTCCGGGTTCTCCGGTTTTCGCCCACCTTCGATGAACGATCGGCTCGATATAAGTGAAATATTCTTGAAAGGGCCGTAAAACCCAAATCAAAAAAAAAAAAAGACCTGAAAAATTATTATAGACCAGGTCAGACTACCAAAGGAGCAGTTCATCATGACTGCACTGTTTTCCATTTCATCATAACAGCACTGGATAGTCAAATGTCTGCAAAAACATTATAGAATAAGAAGGGACAAGGCACTTTTTCCAGTCAAAAAATATTGATTTTTTTCTTACTTCTACACAAAAACACGTTATGTGAACATATTAGAAGCGCCTCACTAAGGTATAAGAAAAATGTTTACCTGAAACATCTAGAGTTATGGTTAGGGGTTTAAAAGTTCCTGAATACTGAAGGATAATTATGGTTAAAAAAAAAAAAAAAAAAAAAATCTATGAGTCAGTTCTAATGAGTACCATGACATGTATTCCTAGAGTAGTAAGAAAATTGTTTGCAGATACCCCACTAATCTGTCAATGTACTGTTGTGTGAGAAAAAGTGTTATCAGCTGATCATTGCCTAAGCTGTCTTATAACTCCAGATAAGGTGCTTTTTTCAATGAAAAGGTCTATTTCTTATTACATGTATACCACTCGCAGACTGTATGGGGATAGTGGTTGGGGTCTATACTGTTTTCACATTGTCTCTTTGTCCATCCGTCATGTTTTGGTCCTTATAAGCACTGCTTGTTGGCAATTTCTTGTTTCTTCATGAAAGCATGTTGTGGGTTCCATTAGAAGTGCCTCTCTGAGGCACTTCTAATGAGTACCCACAACATATATTTTTGTGGAGAAATAAAAATATGTGAATACCCACCGTCCATCATGTTTTGGTCCTTGCAGGGGGTATCTAATAAGCACTGCTTGTTTCTTCATGAAAATATGTTGTGGGTTCCATTAGAAGTGCCTCTCTGAGGCACTTCTAATGAGTACCCACAACATGTTTTAGTGGAGAAATAAAAATATGTGAATACCCACCGTCCATCATGTTTTGGTCCTTGCAGGGGGTATCTAATAAGCACTGCTTGTTTCTTCACGAAAATATGTTGTGGGTTCCATTAGAAGTGCCTCTCTGAGGCACTTCTAATGAGTAACCACAACATATGTTTTAGTGGAGAAATAAAAATATGTGAATACCCACCGTCCATCATGTTTTGGTCCTTGCAGGGGGTATCTAATAAGCACTGCTTGTTTCTTCACGAAAATATGTTGTGGGTTCCATTAGAAGTGCCTCTCTGAGGCACTTCTAATGAGTACCCACAACATATGTTTTAGTGGAGAAATAAAAATATGTGAATACCCACCGTCCATCATGTTTTGGTCCTTGCAGGGGGTATCTAATAAGCACTGCTTGTTTCTTCACGAAAATATGTTGTGGGTTCCATTAGAAGTGCCTCTCTGAGGCACTTCTAATGAGTACCCACAACATGTTTTAGTGGAGAAATAAAAATATGTGATTACCCATCTCTTATCTGGAGCTATGCCTATTTGCTATGATGTAGAATATTATTAGGAATTTGCTAAGTCCCTGATCAGAAGAATACATAGCTGGATATTCTGAGGCTCGAGGAAGTATTCAGCTGGCCGAGTGGTTAGTGCTTCTGACTTTAGAGGTTCTGGGTTTGAATTCTGCTGAAGACAGAATTCACTTTATTGCACAGAGCCGTTCATATTCATCCTTCCAACTTAACCCTTGTCATGCTGAATAAATATAAGATACCACACCGACTTGCAATTTTCAGCCAATCAGATTACTTGATACAGATTATTGACACAAATTCACTTGCTGAATGACAAACAATGCAGACCCAGATCAGTTGGCTTCTTCAGAAATTTGTTTTAATGGTCATGCTTCAATGATCAAGATAGCTGCTATACCCATATAATATTATGTTGAAAACCATTGAAAAATCTTCAGAGCCAAGAAAGCTGAGTCTTAGTATAGAACACTGAGAATGAGAAATCTACCAGCTTTGTTAATTCTAGGTTGACCATTGACCTTTTTACGGCATAGTTAAATTTGATTCCCTCTCCATGGAAAATTGTTGGATGCAAATTTTGTTTGTAAAAACTATTCACTATTTTGATTAGTAGTTGTGGCAAAATTGGAAGACTCTTGCATTTGCAGATATGCAGTGGTTGTTTTACTGGCACGAGGGAGTTGTGACCCAAGGGCCTCTTGTTTTTAATTGGCATTGATGTTGATGTGCACTTTTTTAAAGTTTTACGTTCAAGCATTTTAAAAAGCTGTGTCTTGAAATGAATATTTTAAAGTTATATGTTTTTAAAGATCTGGATCTTCTGATTCAGTTTACTTGATACTTGGAGTGATGTTAGATACTGGTCCAGAGTTTTGTTCTGTGCAAGTTCTGCCTCTTTCAATGCCTTGATATTAGGATCACAGAATGATGGGCAAGCATGAGTTAGGCAACCTATCCTGTCCTATATGTCTTGTTGTGTTTCAAATAATTGTGTCAGAGCCTTATTTAGGACATGAGCTGTGTCAGGGCAATTTGAGGTATTCATTAGTTTCTAAGGAGCTACATTTGTATTATCTCTAAGTTTATTTACCTACAGCAGGCAAGGCTGCTGTAAAAAAGTGTCCCTAAACTTTACAGAGTGGTTTATACTTTTTGGTCCTTTGGAATCAATGAGCTCATTTGAAATGATTTGAAAATAGAAAATCACTCCAGCTGGTGCTAGGAGGAGTGAGTAGGTTACATTATTATTCATAAACAAATGCAGTAAAAATCAGGTCTGCTAATTTCACTTTCTTTTATTGTTAGCTCACCTGAGCCAAAGGCTTGTGAGCTGAGCTTATAATATAGGCTTGGTCTGTCATCCGTTGTTGTTCACACTTTGAAACAAGAATATCTCTAAGACCAGTAGGCCAGTCATGTAGTTTTGTTGGGATAGGGGATTGATTGCATATTAGTTTGTGGCAGACCCTTCCAGAACACTGGTTGCTATGACAACTGAAATGTCCCATCGACTTGCAATGGGGAAAAATGGTATCTCCAACTTTTCTTAGCCATTTTTGATTGGATTTTCCTGAAACTTGCATGTAACCCTGTGATGCATTAAAGAGTCACAAATTATTTGGGAATTCAGGCAGATCAGACTACTCAAGAGTTACGTGCCCTTGTGTTAAAAAATTACCCATATGGCTATATTTGCAAACAAGAATATCTCTTTAAGATCCATCCCAACGCTAGACATCAAGTTTGATTATGATTGTCCTATCAGTCTTACGAGATTTTCTATTTCCAAGTATAGCCATATGGATTTTTTTTTCTTAGCTCAAGGGCACATAATTCTGAAAGTAGTCAGATGGCTTAAATTTGAAATTGACGAAGACTATGCCTGTCCTTGTTATCTACAAGTTTAAAGAAGTTCCAATCAAAAATAGCTGAGAAAAATTGGGAGATACCCTTTTCCCCCATTATAAGTCAGTGGGACCTTTGAGTTGCCATAGCAACCAGAGTTTTGAAGGACCTGCTTCAAACCAATATGCAATCAATCCTCCATCTTAAAAATGTTACATGTCCAATTTGATTCAGATTTGCCTACTCGGAGGATTGGTTGCATATTGGTTTGAAATAGGTCCTTCCGAAATTCTGGTTGCTTAGGCAAGCAAAAGGGACGTCCTGTTGACTTACAATGGGGAAAACGATGTCTCCAACTTTTTTTTTGGCCATTTTTGATTGAATCTTCTTCAAACTTGCAGTTAACCAGGACAGGCATAAAGTCTTGAACGAGTTTGAATTTCAGCCAGATCAGACTTCAGAGTTCTGTGCCCTTGAGTTAAGAAATAATTCCTCATATGGTTACACTTTGAAACAAGAATATGTCAAAGACTAGTAGGCCAGTCTGCACAGTTATGTGCCCTTGAGTTAAGAAATAATTCCTCATATGGTTACACTTTGAAACAAGAGTATGTCTGAAACTAGTAGGCCAGTCTGCAGAGTTATGTGCCCTTGAGTTAAGAAATAATTCCTCATATGGTTACACTTTGAAACAAGAATATGTCTAAGACTAGTAGACCAGTCTGAATCAAACTTGATATGTAGTGTTGTTGGGATTGGAGATTGATTTCATATTGGTTTGAGGCAGGTCTTTCCAAAACTCTGTTAAGTGCTGTGTGGTGGTCATAAAAGGTCCATTATACTTCACCATATGTAGTTTATACTTTCTGGTCCTTTGGTGTCAGTGAGCTTATTTGGGGAAAAAAAAATGAAAAAAGATATGGCTCAAGGTGCTAGGATGTGTGAGTAGAGTTGCAAATTGTATTACAGTGAACCCTGGTTACAACGACACTATTTGTTCCAAAAGACGTTGCCATTAAAATGAATTTGCTATTGTACAGAATACATAATGTGCAGATTGATATGTAAGAAAAGTATTATTTTGTTCTAACTTCCGATAGAACATATGTTTTGGATATTTGTTAGAATTGCCTCAGTGAGGCAATTCTAACAAATATCCAAAACATATGTTTCTTGAAAGTATTAAATACAATATTCTTGCATAATTTGTGACTAATTGTTTATTGTTACCTGTTAAGCAAAGGTTTCGTGAAAGTCAAATTGTCATTACAACACATTTTGTTGTTGTATCGAGTGTCAGTATAAAAGGGTTTGTACTGTTCATGAATGTACAGACAACCCTCTTTATACCGACACTCGATACAAGGACAAAATTCGTTATAATGACAATTTGACAGTCACGAAACCTTCGCTTAAGAGGTAACATTTAGTCACAATTATGCAAGAATATTGTAACTAATATGTTAAAGAAACATATATTTTGGATATTAGTTAAAATTGCCTCAGTAACAAATATCCAAAACGTATGTACTATGAGGAAATAAGAACAAAACAAGACCTTTCTTACCAATCAATCTGCTCATTAAGTATTCTGTACAACAGCAAATTCATTGTAATGGCAACATATTTGGGAACAAATGTTGTCGTTGTAATGAGGGTTCACTGTACTCAATAAAACCAGGTCTGCTATTTCCACTTTCTTTAATGTCTTTGTTGCTTTCAACAGGAATTATTATAGGCTGTATCAAGTGAAGGATTTTTTTCTGCATATGCTGGCCATGTTGTACAAAAAAGCATCTTACGATAAATGTCTTTAAATTTTGAACACTTTATTCCATAGTATTTTGGGCTAAATTTGTTTATTATGCATATGTTTCCTAAAATACTTATGGAATGGCAAACAGTGTAGATCCTGATCAGACTGCTTCGGCAGGAGCAGTCTGATCTGGGTCTGCACTGTTTGCATATTTCATATTGTCAGTCACTTTGGTGTTGGAAATTTTAGGACCGTTACCATACCCCTTAAAGCACCAGTCTTATGTGAAGAAAACAACAAGAGCACTGCATGCGAGTGCCAACACTCAGCTGCAGTTTCTTTTAGAAATATATAGGCCATGTTTGATTATAGGCAACAGAACTACTTAAATACATTAAATTGGAAGTGCCATAATTATGTAATACCAAACATGATCAGAATTTATCCATCAGTTCTTGAAAAATCGCAGTGAAACCATTTTAACTTCATAATACATTAACCTATAGATAATGTGCTATTCTCTTCTGTTTTCACACCTTCCACAGAAAAAACGACCTTTCAGTCGTTAATTAAAGTCTTAAACCAGAAGGTCCCTTAGGCAGTTACCTGTGTGACGTAACTCTTCCCGCTCAATTGACCACGTGTCAGTTTCTTTTCTGTGGACAAAGAAATTCAACAAGGATTATTTACCTGTGATAGAAATTTGGATTATTTCTTTCCTCACGGATAAATTTATGTATCCTTGTGTTTCTTTTGTTTATTTATCACTCCTTTCACTTTCTGTGTTATTATTTAAAATTTTCAATTTTCGATTTCATGTATTTTTTGACTGGTCTTTTTCCACATGCGTTTTCGCGACTCTCGCTATTCGGCACAACGCTCGTGCGCGGTCGGTTCGACAGTCGTGTTTATATATGCAGAATATTTTTGTTCTTTTCGTTCCAGGTTATTCAGCAATTACGATATGTTTTTTTCCTGGACTTTTGTTTGCAGAGATCTTCAGTTGGCTAAAGATTCTCATGGTGGAGAAGCTGATTGTAAAGAACTTGTCAACCCTTGATGGGTTATAAGACAATTCTTTACTGATGGGAGCCCCACCCCATATGGCTATACTGCCGGGGTAAGACCCATCAAGGTGGCATCTTTGGGTACTTAGTATCCGATAAAGTCTAAGTCCACCAGTCACCAGTCATCCAGTCACCAGTCAACCAGGCATCAGTCAATCAGCTTCACCAGTCAATCAGGTGCCAGTCAACTAGGCACCAGTCACCAGTCATCCAGGTGCCAGTCAACCAGGCACCAGTCACCAGTCACCAGTCACCGATCAACCAGGCACCAGTCAACTAGTCTCCAGTCAATAATTTAATTATTTTCTGGAAAGACTTAGTTTTTGACATATTTCACCGGACAAAATAGTCACGTATACTAACTTCCGGTCATTATGTCTAATTATTAAAAAATTTTTTCACTGGGCAAAGTATCAGTAATATTTCTGATACTTATACCCGGTCATATTATTATATTATTTCTGATTTTTCACCAGGCAAACTTTTACAGAAAGTGTCTGGTCAATTTTTGCCTAATAATTAATTATCTTCGGGAAAAAGTTTCGAATACTTGTGCCCGCTCAGTTTTCATATATAATCTCCCTTTTTCATCGGACTAGAGTTACGAATACTACTATCCGATCAATTTGTCAAATTACTTGTAACTTTACCGGGCAACAGTTACGAATACTAGTGTCCGGTCATTGTGTCGGGTAACTAGTGTCAAAATAATGATCACTAATTCCCGAACAATCTATTATCGTTCATAGAGCTCCATTCACGTTTAAGTCAATGGATATAGGTTATTAAGTGAAATACATAATAACTTTTTATACAAAAAATTCTGTACAGTCTTTCCCGAATCAGACTAGAATCTTTAATATCCCATTGACTTATTATAGGTGTGTAATTCCATTAATATTTTAAATTAACTTATGTTTTATCTCTTTTATCTGCTAGAAAGAGTTAAACTTCCGACTATAACAAAATTCTTACCGGGCAGCAGTTCGTAGACTAGTGCCAGGTCATTCAAATTATGTTTTATCTCTTTAATTCGCTAGAAAGCGGTTAAATTCCGGCTCTAACGAAAATTTCATCGGGAGGCACTTCGTAGAGTAGTGCCAGGTCATTCTAACGAAATTCCACCGGGCAGTAGTTTCGTAGACTTTGTGTCGGATTACTAGTGTCCGAGTAGTAGTCACTAGTACTCGCTCAACATATATTTATTTAATAACCACTATAGACATGTATAGTCTTGGATTATAGGTTAGACATGTATAGTCTTGCATTATAGGTTATTGAATGACAGCGATGGGTTCTAATACCTAGTAGCCATTTATATTGTTGAATTCTGTCCAGTCACTTTTCAACTTGACTTAAATTCTATATATATATTTATTATTGAAAATGAATTAAGAATTATCGGTTACGATCTAATTCGCAATTCATTCACTAAGTGTAGAAGATACTTTCAGCTATAATTATATCTCTTTTATTCGCTACAAAGAGATTAACTTCTTACATATTCACCTTATTCGGCTCTAGGGCAAAGGTGAACTATAAAACTATCGTTATTTATAAGAAGAAAAATATACACGAAATCTAAAAAAATTTTCTTCTTTCCTCCCCTGTTTTTCTTCTACATGCTCCGATATGTAATCAGCATGTAATCTAAGGAGTAAATTGACAAGAAAGTAGCAATCGATCTTTTCTACTTTCTATTAATTTTTCATTCTTAAGGTATCGGAAATTTACACCAACCAGATAAATAAATTAACAGTTTAGTTATTTATTCGCTACCTCTCTAGATTACTACGATTTAAAATTCTAGTTGAGGTACATATTTTCCTTTTGCCTTTTCTACATGGAAAATAGTTGATCCGATAAGCTATTATTCTATTTTATACTATCTTTTGATTGATTATATAAGAGTCTAGGTCAGTCGTGCTCTGTCTAAACTCTGCTATAAAATAATAAATAAGAAAAAAATCTTATA
Source organism: Anodontia alba (assembly GCA_964016985.1). Classification (NCBI taxonomy): domain Eukaryota; kingdom Metazoa; phylum Mollusca; class Bivalvia; order Lucinida; family Lucinidae; genus Anodontia; species Anodontia alba. Next base: position 24,003,504 of record OZ024836.1, on the reverse strand, counting down.
TTTAGGCATAGATATAATTCGATACGTTCTTTACTTTGCCTGTTTTATTTTTTCTTCTGGATCATTTAAGACTACGATAGCAATATACCAGATATTTTTGCCTCAGTAAGAATCTATTACGCCGAAGATTCTTCATATTGGAATAATAATTTTATTATGATTATAATTTCTAGACCCAATTAATCCTCGTATATTATAGGTCTACTTTATCTTATTGAGGAATAGTTTTGCTTCGACTAGCTCTATACCTCTAATATTTTATTTATAACTAGAGTCCATGTCAATCTAAATTTTCTTGCACTTTGGTATTGACAATGGATACATATTTAGTAAAGGCATTAATTATTCAGTACGTGACAGATTATTATTGCCTAAATTAGATATTATATACAATACTTTCCTTTTGATATTTTGTTTTATTGACTTTGTAACTATTCAGAAACTGCCAAAGTCAATCATTTCCTTCCTCTAAACTTACCGAAGCTCTAGATTATGTTGATATATATTTTTGATATATGCTTAGAGGTTAATTAACGAGAGTTTACCTCATAATAGCAGATATTATTATATTTATATTAATCAATCTATAGTCTAGGCTTAGACAAAAGGGAAAACATCCTTAATTACGAGCCGGTAAAGAATTAAGACACTCTTAATTATCTCTTTACCCCTCCTTTATGTTTACATTCGTTAAAGGGATCATAGTAATTCTCGCTAAGAGTTCAAGGTCAGTTTGCGAATAATGCAAAGATTAATATCTTGATTTCCAGTCCGCATCAAAAATGGTCTATATATATAGATAAATATCTTTTCCGAAACTGGATATTTATTTATTTTTCCACACAATAAGTCATTTCAAGACGTCGATGATTTTGAAATGCACTGCTTCAATTTATAATATAAAATATGTTTATATTAACTTCACAACTTAGTAAGTGCTGCACCTACGTTCCTGGTCAGATCTTACTTTTGTGATACGTTTTTGAACATACTGAAAGTTTTCTCCGATTATACATTCGGTAAATAAACTTTCGAGTAGTATTTATGCTTATAAACATTCAGATTATTTGATAATTGTTGGAGATAATATATTATTCCGATATTTATATATCTATCTTCATTATTTATCTTTCTCATCTTACTTTTAAATTAGATTGACCTTCTCGCTACGTTCCAGGTTTAAATCCAGCTAACATTGTGGAACAGTCACTTTTTTATTTCCTAAACAATATTTTAACATTTTTCTCAGTATTCAGAGCATAACGACTTCATGAATACTTGGAAATAATTCAATTCTACGCTTGTTAAACTAAGCCTAAAACAAGCCCTAGTTTTTTAGAATGGATATTATCCTTCGATTCAGTTCATGGAGATACATCCTTTTAGATCCCATTATCTCTATTTCAATCATACAAAATTCTAATGACTAAGTACTCCTTTTCTACGTACGAATACAGAATATCGAGTTACTGTTGCTGCATATTGGTTAAAGATTAAACAAATTTTATCTAAAACCTATATGACCTTAAATTAATTATTATCTCTTTCATATACATGTTTTTTCCCTTCCGTCAGGGATCGCGGTAATAATATTATTACTCTCTATGGTTTACACATAGATCTCGAGAGTATATATATGTATTTTCTTCCTGAACTCATTTGCGAGTACGTAATTTGATATTTCAGGAATTACCAATTATGCAGACATAGATTTTATTCTATTAATATTCAATTCTAAAAATTTGATTGAATGTTTATCTATAAAATTTCCGGGCAGTAATTTTATAGAGAGTTATATGTTTAATAATTCCTTGCTTAATAAATAGTTATGCTTAACCTATTATTTATAGCGGGAATTTTGTTCAGTAGTATAATTTTAATTTAGTATTAATATATTTCTTACTATTCTTAAATATGCGTATAGAATAGTAATACTATCTCTTAACTTATAAATTAAGTGTTTTTTGAGATTATTAATCAGTATTATTGTATAATCTTTCTTCAGAGATTATCACACTATTACTTTTTCTCTGAGTCCTTCTCTTTTTATGTTAGGTCTCTGAGACTTAAGAACTGGCTTCCTCTAGAGTCTACTAATATATATAAGGTTGTTAGATCATAACACCTTAAAGATATGCTATTTTGTGAATCTAGATCATTGTTGTGTTGGGGTTTAACGACACGTCAACCCTTGAGGGTCATTTTGTGTCGTCTCCCAGAGAAAGGGAGAAAAGAGATAGAAGAGAGAGTAGAGGAGATGAAAGAGAGGGACAGGGAAGAAAGAGGAACAGGAATGAAAGTGAAGAAACAGAAGAAATAAAAACATTCCCCCTCTACCCTTACCCACTACATTTGTACAAGGATAGCAGGCCTTGCCCAACTGTAAGCCAATATCAGTTGGACGCCCCAGTGATGTAAGATACACAGCACCTTAGATCATTCTTTCTATTAAATATAGAATTAGAATGTATCTGATTTCTTTGAGTTTCCTGAGTCTTAACCAGAAGTGGTGAGATATTATTGGTGTTAGAATTAGGAGAGCACCTCCCTCCTATTCTGCAAATTCTAGCACATTATCTATAGGTTAATGTATTATGAAGTTAAAATGAAGTTTTTTAAAAGTAAAACATATTTTAACGAGTAATACTTAACCTATAGATAATCAATTATCTCCCTCCGCCCACCCTCGCTTATCTCTCCTAATTGTGTCTATTGTTTTACACATAAAAGAAACTGACACGTGGTCAATTGAGCGGGAAGAGTTACGTCACACAGGTAACTGCCTAAGGGACCTTCTGGTTTAAGACTTTAATTAACGACTGAAAGGTCGTTTTTTCTGTGGAAGGTGTGAAAACAGAAGAGAATAGCACATTATCTATAGGTTAAGTATTACTCGTTAAAATATGTTTTACTTTTAAAAAACTTCATTTTTCAACAAACATTCTAAGTCGAAAAAGGGGCATAACTGTGCCAAAAATATTTTGAGGGTTACCTCCCCTATTGGTATGAGTTCCCCTTTTCATAATGAACAACTAGTCCGAGTTTCAAGTAAATATCTTCAGTAATGACAGAGATATTACAAAATGTTCAAGTTTTTGCATGACGACGACGCAGACAACACCAGAGCTATGACAATACCTCGTCGTTTTCTTCGAAAACAGCCGAGCTAAAAAGTTTCATTTTCTCTTTATTCAGAAAAAACAAGTCCTGACATTTCATGTGAATTGTCTGTCATACGATTCACATGAAATTAACTGTTAAGACTTATTTTCTCTGAAAAACAAAAAAGAATAAAATAAATTTTAGACTGTCGTCTGCTATAAATTTTGATGGGTGCTTTAAGGATTAAGAGCATGTGCACGTTTCACATTCTTGAAGACCTTTTCACTTGACATGGTTGAGATGACTTTATTTATGCACAGTCTCTGGACCATGCACAGTGAATGTAGGCTGATCAGTCTTCTCCAGTTTAGAAACTCCATTTCTCTTGAAATAATTTTATCCCTTTCTAGTGTCCAAATGGTGAGTGTCTAGAGCTCTTGACTTCGGATTACATGGTCCTAGGTTTGAATCCCGCTGAAAGCAGAATTCAGCTTGTATGTATGGCACTTCATTGCACGTAGTCTTTCATTATCACTGTTTAATCATCTTGATCGGACTGAATAATGCTGAAAGGGACGTAAAACACCTAGCCATCATTATCACTGAGTTTCTGAGGTGGACACTGCCATCTTTGAGTTTGAACACATCCATGGTTGCAAACTGGCGTGTCAGTCATAAATCAATATAACATAATGGCAAACAGTGTAGATCTTGATGGGATGGCTCATTACCAGCAGTCTCATCTAGATCTACATTGTTTTGTAAGTATCTGACTTGGTCCAATGGACTGAAAGGGTAAGCAGGTAGCAATAGCCATATTCCACTGGGATGTTTCGTGAAATATCCGAGAAATTTTGTGCAGGAGTGTGATATCTTCTTGTAACAGCCAGTCACATGGTCCAATCAAATTTGAGTTATTTTTCAAGTTCATAAGCGGTCGTGAAGCACGTTTGACTTCAATTGAAACGCCGAACTTTCCGTGCATTACGATCGTTTAAGAACTTGAAAAATAACTCAATTTTGATTGCACCATGTGACCGGCTGTTACAAGAAGATATCACACTCCTGCACAAAATTTCACGGACATGTCACGAAACATCCCAGTCGAATATGGCTAATAAGTTGGCTAATCTTTTGTTGGTAGAATCAGGTGGTAAAGTTTTGTAAAATCTTTTAGGCATTATGCATGCTTATATTTTAGGTGAATCGGTACTTTTCATAGAAGGGGAAGGTAACTGTCAAAATTGTTCTGGCTCCTGATAATGGATCTACTCTAAAAGGATAGCATTTAAGGGAGCAAATTCTTACCTTTTAGAGTAGACCCCTTTTCAGAAGGGGATTGATGTATAGGAATGCCCATGGGAAATCACAGTAGTTATCACCCTTGTAAAAATGGGAGAAAATCTACCAAGTGTGTCAAGTCCTGTTCAGATATTTTATTGACATTCAGCACACAATACTCTGTGAATTTGTTGACTGATAATACTGTTATTGTTGTTGATTTGTGTTGCATCTGTTTTAAAAAGAATAAAATTTTTGTTATGAGGTGTTAATGGTGTTTTAAATTCCCAGCAGGAGCACAGGGATGAGAGACGTCAGCCGTCTGATATCGGATGCTGAAAGCGTTGACGTTACCGCAGGTCATTAATAATGCAAACTTGGCACTTTAAGGGTTAATTGTTATCTTGTCATCAACTAGAAGACATTTTTTCAGTTGCAATTCTTGTCCTGAAATCTGGCAAACAAAGCTTGAAATAGGCTGATGTCTTGGGGAATATAAATAATCACACAACTCAAAACAAGATTCAAGGGCACTTGCACTGTGTCATAACAAAATATGGACAATAACAATGTAACCTGCAACATAAGAAATACACATTATTACTGTAGAAGTAGTAACTTGATCTAGCTGACAGTATCACATTGAGTGGATGAGCTGGTATCATTGGATCACACTGGACGCAAAGCGTCCAGAGTGATATGATGATATCAGCTTATCCATGAGTCGTGACCTACACTGTTTGCAAAGGTCATAAATGGTAATTTTTTCTGTATAATATATACATTCTTGTACTTTTGGGGTCTACCTTTAAACTGTGTTATATCCACAACTGTCTTATAAAGAGGTTCCAGTATGGCAAGTTTTCAGGTTACCATGAACAGCTGTGGAAAACAGTCACAATATTTTAACATTAACATCAACTTTACTGAGACATCAACAGTTCTTACAGATTTAACATTTAACCTGTAGCACTCTGGGAAAATTCAGCAGAGGATATTCCGAAATAGATCGCTTACTTTTCCAGAAAATAGGGTGTGACATTTCAAGCAATATGTCTCCCTTGGCCTTAGGAGACAATTTGCATGCTGGGAAAATATAACAAGTATGTCAGAATGCCCACTGCTGAAATTTCAACCGGGCATGCTAAACATTAATAACAAAGTGTTAACATTCGTATATATATTCATATATATGTAAATAATGATATGTTCCACATTTTTAACTCATTCATGCCTAGTGCCCCATTAAAGGATATTGACAAACAATGTAGAATCTGATCAGAAGCCTCAGAATGAGGCAGCTGATCAAGGTCTACACTGTTAGTATTAAGAACAAATTTCTATAAAACATGGTAATATTCTATTGGAAATGGATGTGTCCAAAAAGTTGAGGTAGGAGAGCACTTAGCATAAATGGGTCAAGTAAAAATGATTAAAATACAATAAACTAGTTATAAAGTAAAAATGGCTAAAATACAATAAACTGATTATACAGTAAAAATGGTTAAAATGCAATAAAATGTTTAGGGAATGTCGAGACACTGTGCTAATGCGGACGCTGACAGACGTCGATGCCAACGACTGGGTGACAACATAAGCTCTCCAGGGACATAGTCCCGGTGAGCTAATAACAAAAATTACATTTACTCCAACATTTATACAGTGGTGAAAATTTTATGTCTACAAGCTGACTTAACAATGAACTGTGACCTCTCAGTGTTGCAGTTAGTTTACACATCCTTGATCAACAAAATATCCTCTCCATCTTGTAGAGGTTAACAATACATTTAAAGATATATCATATGTAAACAATAGTGATATGTTAAATATTTCAAAATAAAATCAGTTAAAATGCAATAATAGGACTGAAGTATTTGGGGACATCAAAACTAATCCGCATTAACTGTTGCAAGCATCAACACGAGGAATAAATGGTTTGATCTAATGACGTATATATATCTGGTTCAATCTGGTTATGAGCATGCTGAACAAAACAAAAAGGGAGAGAACTTTTTCATATTGAAAGAATATATGTAGCCATTATCTGATAATTTCCCCTCAAGAATGTTAATGCTTAAAGTGCCAAGCAAAATTTGTAGCAGAGGATACTCAATTTTTTTTTCTTTTTTTGCAGAGAAAATAAGACTTGATCTTTCATGTGAATTGTCTGCCCTAGCAGATGATTCACATGAAATACCAAGTCTTATTTGCTCTGAAATAAGACGATATTTCATGTGAATCATCTGCCCTTGCAGACGATTTAAATGAAATGCAAAGTCTTACTTACTCTGAAATATAATTTTTAAAAATCTGAATGTCGTCTGCTGCAGTTGTGATAACTGGTGCTTTTAGAGTTAACCTTATTACATTTATACAATGCTGTATAATTAACATAAGCCACTTCAAAAAGAAACCAAGATCATGACCTATGCTACCAAGTAGACTTTGACCAGCCTGCAGATCCACACAGTTGATTTGGGTCTAAACTATTAATACATGTAGAATGTTTAAGGTGCATACATTATGTTGGCAACCAGTGCACTCACTGACGGCCTGGAACAGACTTATCAGCATACGTGTAGTCATTTTCTATTTGGAGTGACTCCTGTAGACAACAAATGATGTGACATCCATTACTCAGTGAACAGATCTCTACCACAACTCAAACGGAATAAGTCAAAATGCATCAAACTCAAAGCAAATAATGCAGAACCTGATCAGATGCTGCATTCTTTAGCATCTGATCTGGGTCTTCTCTGTTTACAAATATCCCTGTTTTGGAGTGCTCAGCAATACTGGGTGAAGTAAACATTAAAAACTAGTTCTAGGAATTGCACTTTGTATTAAAAATTAACATCAATTTGATTCTATGAACATTCAACAGGAAATAAAATATTAGTACATTTACAATCTACTGAACTAATACTTAATGAACTACCCATACTACTCATATTGAGCTGAGACAGATCCTTTCACTACATACATTGTATATACCTGTCTTTCCAAACATAAAATCATCTACAATGCTGGATGATATTCCAAATAGGGACTAAACCCAGCAAAACTCAGATCAGCATGCTAATCTATGCAGTCTGATTAGTCTTCACATGATAGATTAAAAAAAAATAATCTAGAAACAAGCAAATTCCATGGGGAATTTATGTCTCCCGCCTAATTTTTATTTGAGGTGTTAAAAATGGTAAAGTTAACCAGAGGACCACTGGTCCTGTATCAAATACCTAAGTATTGAAGCAGGAAACCAGTGATAAAAAATAATTTCAAGATTCTGAAAAAAACCACATGCATATCTTCAGACCATCCTTAAAGCACCTGTACAGTTTCAAAAGGATCGGCCAAAAACTGTGGGAGGAGTTAAGGGGACAAGGTACCTGCTCCCTATATACTCCTGTAGTATTAGAACTCAAAAAATGTCTAAGTTAAAAATGCAGAAAAAGTGGTAAAAAATTATTTCAGGATTCTGAAAAAACCACATGTATATCTTCAGGCCATCCTAAAAGCCCTTGTAAAGTTTCAAAAGGATCGGACAAAAACTGTGGGAGGAGTTAAGGGGACAAGGTGCCTGCACCCTATATACTTCTGCAATATTAGAACTCAAAAAATGTCTAAGTTAAAAATGCAGAAAAAGTAATAAAAAAATATTTCAGGATTCTGAAAAATCCACCTGCATATTTTCAGGCCATCCTAAAAGCCCACGTAAAGTTTCAAAAGGATCAGCCAAAAACTGTGGGAGGAGTTAAGGGGACAAGGTACCTACTCCCTATAGACTTCTGTAAAATTAGAACTCAAAAAATGTCTAAGTTCAAAACGTGTAAAAAGTGATAAAAAATAATTTCAGGATTCTGAAAAAACCACATGCATATCTTCAGACCATCCTTAAAGCACCTGTACAGTTTCAAAAGGATCGGCCAAAAACTGTGGGAGGAGTTAAGGGGACAAGGTACCTGCTCCCTATATACTCCTGTAGTATTAGAACTCAAAAAATGTCTAAGTTAAAAATGCGGAAAAAGTAATAAAAAATTATTTCAGGATTCTGAAAAAACCACATGCATATCTTCAGGCCATCCTGAAAGCCCATGTAAAGTTTCAAAAGGATCGGCCAAAAACTGTGGGAGGAGTTAAGGGGACAAGGTACCTGCACCCTATATACTTCTGTAGTACTAGAAATCGAAAAATGACTAAGTTAAAAATGCGGAAAAAGTGATAAAAAATTATTTCAGGATTCTGAAAAAACCACATGCATATCTTCAGGCCATCCTTAAAACACCTGTAAAGTTTCAAAAGAATCGGCCAAAAACTGTGGGAGGAGTTAAGGGGACAAGGTACCTGCTTCCTATACACTTCTGTAGTATTAGAACTCAAAAAAAGTCTAAGTTAAAAATGCGGAAAAAGTAATAAAAAATTATTTCAGGATTCTGAAAAAACCACATGCATATCTTCAGGCCATCCTAAAAGCCTATGTAAAGTTTCAAAAGGATCGGCCAAAAACTGTGGGAGGAGTTAAGGGGACAAGGTACCTACTCCCTATACACTTCTGTAGTATTAGAACTCAAAAAATGTCTAAGTTAAAAATGCGGAAAAAGTGATAAAAAATTATTTCAGGATTCTGAAAAAACCACATGCATATCTTCAGGCCATCCTAAAAGCCCATGTAAAGTTTCAAAATGATCGGCCAAAAACTGTGGGAGGAGTTAAGGGGACAAGGTACCTACTCCCAATAGACTTCTGTAATATTAGAACTCAAAAAATGTCTAAGTTAAAAATGCAGAAAAAGTGATAAAAAATTATTTCAGGATTCTGAAAAAACCACATGCATATCTTCAGACCATCCTTAAAACACCTGTAAAGTTTCAAAAGGATCGGACAGAAACTGTGGGAGGAGTTAAGGGGACAAAGTACCCACTAAAAACTCGGAACCACGCACCACGCACCACGCGCCACGCACCACGCACCACGCCCCACGGAAAACCAAAAACAGTGTCCCTCCACTTTTCTTCGAAAAGGCGGGGGACAATAACTAAAATCTGAGTCTCAGTTTTACTGAGACATATAAAGAATACACATACTTCACCATAATGCGGTTTTAACCCATTCTGGTCTGGAAACCATTAATAGGGTAATTGACCAAGATCAGACACCACAGAATGCGTCCTCTGATCAGGGTCTCCACTGTTTGCAAATAGTTCAACCATTTTTCTGTTGGAATTTCTAAATCTCAGAGCCTGACATACCTAAAATTGAAAATGGACTCTTCCAATATATAGCAAGGGAGAGTTCATTCAGTCTACAATGGGTAATTTTATTTTCCTTGGGATCAATGAGCTCATTTTGGCATACTGAAAATTAAGAGTTCCACTTAACCCTTGTCATGCTGAATGAATTAAAATGCCGTGCCCACTTCCAATTTTCAGCCAATCAGATTACTTGATCCAGGTTGTTGATATAAATTCACATACATGTACTGTATAACAGTGCAGATCCAGATTAGTTGGCTTCTGAAGAAGCCAACTGATCTGGATCTACACCTTTTGCAAAGGCAGGGTATATCTGAGTTCAGCAGGACAAGGCATATGCAGCCCTACAAACTGCAATGCTGTCATTTGAAGAGTCCTAATAAAATCGGGACTGACTTTCAACTTGCGATCATCATTTGAATAAATTTTAACAGATCTTCCTTCCCTGATGATTCACCTCAAAGCATTCTTGATTCTGGACAAGTTTTTTTTTTTTTTTTATCTAGGCAATATTCATTTGTCAATATTTGTACATAGCATCAATGTCATTAATATAATTATATTCTGTGATTCTGAACAAAAACTGTACAGCTTATTGAATTCAATTTCATCCCCTGGATAAAAATAACATACCGGTAGCATTTATTCAAGCTTTTTTAAGTGTTTGTTTTTTTTGGCATATGTGGGCATGGCAGCCATCTTTGTCAAAGGATTGTGACAGAGCAAACTCTCAATCTCCTCTCATGAGATTGCATGAAAATTATCCAACTGGTTTCATGACTTTATACAGGTATACAGCCCAAGGGCGGGGACATGGGGACAAAATTTAACTTGTAACTGAAGAGTTTTACTATTTGGTTCATATGCATACAATACAATAAGTCTTTAATATGTTTGCTGTTAGTTTCAACCATTAAGTCTTTCATATATTTTGCTGTTAATTTCTACAATAAGGCTTTAATACATTTTGCTATTAGTTTTTAATACATTTTGCTGTTTGAGTTTCTACCATTAGTCTTTACCCAGCTAGCATTCTACGTAAATCTACATCGGGCCGTCATCGGCCCGTCAGGTACCCTGACGGGCCGATGACGGCCCAATATAGATTTAGTAGAATGCTGACTGGGTGGTACATTTTGATGTTAGTTTCTACAATACAATAAGTCTTTAGTATGTTTGCTGTTAGTTTCTACAATATAATAAGTCTTTAGTATGTTTGCTGTTAGTTTCTACAATATAATAAGTCTTTAGTATGTTTGCTGTTAGTTTCTACAATACAATAAGTCTTTAGTATGTTTGCTGTTAGCTTCTACCATTAAAGTCTTTCATACATTTTGCTGTTAGTTTCTACAATAAGACTTTAATACACTTTGCTGTTAGTTTTTAACATTGGTCTTTATTACACTTTGCTGTTAGTTTCTACAGAGAGGATATTTACTCTTTTGCTGTGAATACCATAAATATTTTCATAAAGTGTAATGAAAACATCAGCATTTACAGAGTTGAAAATTTTTATGATAGTCACTGAAAAAGAGAGAAAATTTTCTTTTTGTTTTATTGTTTACACACCAATGTGCACCATAACTTACATTACCAAACAAAGCATGAACGTCATGGCGTCGACATTCAGTGCTATACATGTGAAGGGCTGGAGAGACAAAAACAAAAAATCGGCCAATCAAAATAATCTTGTTACTAAAATGCTCCTTACATTCTTACTAAGAAAATGCATAACAACACTTGATAGTTTTGCTCAGAAACAAAGAAGTTAGAGGTGTTCAAAAATCTGAAGTGGCGTTAACATCTTTTGAAACAATGAAGAAATCAGAAGTCATCCATTGAAAATATAAATCATATCAGACACTAGTAAAATGATACGATATTGTTTCACTAGTGATTGATTCCACTTTTATTTTCACCAGATATACACTGATTTCACTGCTAAAAATAAAATAAAATATAACTCTTTCATAAAATTTGCTGTTAGTTTCTACCATTAGTCTTTAATACAGTATGCTATTAGTTTTTACTGTTTGTCTTTAATACATTTTGATGTTTTTATTGTTAGTCTTTAATACATTTTGCTGTTACTGTTAGTCATTAATACATTTTGAGAAAATGATTTTTCAACAGTTTCACCATAAAAAGCTTCTCACAGCTTTCTTGGTTCCGGAGAAGATTTTAAGGATTTTCCCAGCTTTCTTGGTCCTGGAGAAGTTTGAAGTTTTTTTTTTTTTTTACCATGGGGTATGAGGGCCAACTTAGTTGACTTACTGTCACCATTTCAATAAACCCTCAGTTCCCTATGGCCCCATGTGAAATTCAATAAAAATTGGCCCAGTGGCTTCTTTAGAGGAGAACTTGCTTAAAGACTTGGACAATGGACAAAATAGATCACAAAACAAAAACCAAAAAGAGTATGCTGTTACTGTATAAGGGGAAAATTAAGGAAAACTGCTAAAGCAATCTCAGATGAAAAAATAACTGAATACCTTCTGAACACTCCCTTAAGGGTATACAATTTGACTATTATGGTAAATGTCCTAAATTTCCAAATACCAATTCTGACAAAATGCCATATGCAAACAATGCAGACACAGATCAGACTGCTCCTGATGGGAGCAGTCTGATCAGGGTCTTCAATGTTTGCTATTCCACTAAGCATTTTACGAGACAAATGCATAAAAAGCAAAATTTAAGCCAAAAAAGTATGGAATAAAGTGTTAGAAATTTTAGGACATTTACTGTAAAGCTCGCTGGTGTAAATTACAGGTGGGTGAGGGTAGAGGTAATTGTAGTAATATAATGGAAATCTTGAAATCTTCTAACAACAACATACTGTACCAGGAGCTGATCTACAGATAAGCCGTTGACTTACTGTAAACTCCTGGAACATTTATTATATTGTATGTATAGACAAACTTCAATGGCTTGAACATCTTTGGGACCATGGAAATTTGTTCGAGATATGGGTATTTTGAGCCACTGAGGGTTAATCAGTGCCATGTCAGGAAGCACATAGCAATAATACAGGGAAATTTTTTCAATCTTCTACACAATAGTGGTACATGTTGAGTGTACTCATTAGAATTGCCTTGAGGCAATTCTAATGAGTACATATTAACATACAATTTCATGATAAAATAAGAAAAAAATTCCCTAAATATTTGTTTTCTTTAGGTATCCGAATAATTTCATAGGGACTCAAAAACGAGTTTGAATTAACCATGGTAAATGAGCCATCGGTGTTCGAGCTATTGAGGTTCCACTAATAATTGACTAGCTGAAAATATAGTCCTTATTTTAGCCCTCTTCCAGGTACTTCTGGCTCCAGATAAGAGTGATATCTATAGCTACAGATAAGAGGGGGTATCCACATAATATTTTTCTTATCTCTCTAAAACAACATGTTGTGGGTACTCATTAGAAGCGCCTCACTGAGGCGCTTCTAATGTGTACCCACAACATATGTTTTCGTGGAGAAATAAGAAAGATAGCAGTTTTCGGATGAAAAAAGTGCCTTATCTGTTGCTATGGATATCTGCATAATATATTTCTTATTTCTTCATGAAAACATATGTAGGTACTCAGTGAGAGGCTTCTAATGGATATAATCACAACACATGTATTCATGGAAATATAAGAAAACAGAAAAAAAGTGCCTTATCTGAAGCTATGCTTATTTCAGGTTATTTTTATCAAAGTTCTTAAACCATTATTCATCAGGGCCCAGTTGTTCAAAGCATCGTTAGCTTAACGATCTCGTTAACAGTCAAAATGTTAACTGTTCTAGTAAGTACAATATCTAATTCACAGGTATTTTTGCAGAAAAAAATGTGAGTAGCTTTTGCAAATGCAAAAGCTACTCAAATTTTTTCAGCAAAAATATTAGCATATATGCCATATTTGATGATCCAAGTTTTAACGATACGTTAACTAACAACATTGTTAGTTTTGAACAACTGGGCCCTGAAATCTAAAATGACACAAATAACTTAGTATTTCATTTTATACAACTTGCCTATTAAAATAACTAGAAATGTGTCCAAAGGATGCCACTGCCTGAAAAACTTAAATGCAAATTGCTAATGCTGGACGCGGACAGACGGGCAGGGATAAAACTATACGCCCTTCCCACCATTCTTCGAATGGCCCTGGGCATAAAAAGTGAGAAAAATATGTTCTTAAAAATAGAATTGTCCAATGAAATTAATTCTTTCCGATCATCAGCTGTAAGAGGGTAAAAGTGACTGATGATAATCGATCATCAGGACAACACTACCAACAATCAACTTTATAATGTAGTAATAATACTATAGTTTATCCAATAAATCAAGCATCAATCTATTTTAGTTCAAGTCTCCTCTCCATGGTTTCTTTGATGTCTACATTCCAATAATCTGTAAGTGAAACACACCAAGTGATAACATGCTTTTTGAGATACACATGGACAGCAAGGGCCCAATTAAGCCCGAGCATTTGTACAGACTGATCCAGTCTTTTCATATTGCTTACAGATTCACTGCAATCTTAGTCTCATCAGGGTCTTTGTTGTCTGTTGTTACAGTCTACAAAGGCCCAGTTGAGACTAAGATTGTGTAGGGTACCAAGCAAATAGCTGTTTTATAGTATCCACAAAGAGTGAAGACTCTGGACAGCCAATGCAATACCAAAACTTTATTCTACAATATCTTAACTCTAAAAGTGCCACTCACAACTATAGGAGACAACTTTGAATATCTTTTTACTATTATTTTCCATAAAATATAAGGCTTGATATTTCATGTGAATTGTCTGCCAAGCAGACAATTCACATGAAATGTCAAGCCTTATCCACTCTGAAAAATAATACACCCCACTCCACCCCCACCCCTCAAAAAAAAAATTGTCATATGCTGCAAATTTGATTGGATCTTAAAAGGTTAATTGCGATTCCATAAGCAGACAGACGTTTTGGTGAGAAGCAATGTTATACAACCAAAGCACTTGTTAACCCTTAAAACCCTATTCAAAGTTGTTGCAGCCCAGGTTCTCTTTGATTTATTATTCACAGAATACCAGGCTTGGTATTTCAGATTCGTATAAAATTTCGATCCTTATTTTCTCCAAAAATTAAAAAAGAATATTTATAGTAGAATGTCATTGTTTGCTGCTGTTCCAACTGGTGTTTTAACTCTTTTTCTGCTAGTGGCGACTTTTGTCGTCTGCTGATAACCTTTGCAAACAGTTTGGACCCTGATCAGCCCGACAAAATGTTGATCTAGATCCAAACTGTTTGACACTCTGATGGTATTCCTGAAAGATTTTTTTGAAAAAAGTTAATTTTAAAAAAAATCCACAGACAACAAAAAAGCATGCAAAATTACCCAACATGCAAAGAGTTAAGGGGACTGGATACATCTGGAGGATGTTCTGCCATTTATACAAAGGAGACAACTTTTGTTACTTCCTGTTTGCTTTTCTGCACATTGTGTCCCTTCTGAAAAGGGAGGTAAAACAATACTGACAGTTGTCTCTCCTCAAAGAACCCATTCCCGTTAAGGGTTAAAGAGGAGCATTTGATAACAATTCTGGGATAATTTGCTTCAGGTCTCCATAAACACTTGTGGATATTCACAACTTCCTTGGAATTTTTCCAAACTCTTCTTTAACAAATCCTCTGAAAACTAAAAGTCCAATTAAAATAAACTGCTGATTCAGTCCGTCATAGATCACCAAATTGTCTTTAACTCTTAAAGCACCAATCAAAATTTGTAACAGATGACACTCTATTTTTTTTTTTTTTTTTTGTTGTATTTTTCACAGAAAATAAGTATTGACATTTCATGTGAATTGTCTGCTTGTCAGACAATTCACATGAAATGTCAATACTTATTTCCTATGTTATTTATTTTTTTTATTTAAAAAAAAAAGAAAAAAAAAAGTGTCATCTGCTGCAGCTGTGACTGACGTTTTAAGAGTTAAATCATTCTAGTAGTCTCAACACATTACATCTGGCACAGCTTGAAATATCAGAACTGAATGAAGTGATCTGTGGGTCTGTATGGGAACCCAGTTTTTAAACCCAAGCCAGCCCACATATTCAGTTTTCCTGCAGCTGTTTTTAGGTATACTAGCTAAATAAATGTTTTCACTTATGATTTGTTACACTCATTTCCAAGTTATGTTTGCTTTCTCCCTCTCTGTATTCCAATCAACATCACATTCCACTATGAGGCTGAGCTATGTCACCTTGCAACTTTGCAATTTAGGGATCTAAATACATTTGGTAGATTTTGCACCTTTTTTTAAAGGTAGACAACTTTGTGTGTCTAGTTTCAGTAGTTTGCTTTCCCGCACACCAAATCCCTTCCAAAAAGGGTTCTCCTCTAAAAGGAAAGTAACTGCTCCAAAGAGGAACAATTTTTTCCCCCGCACACCAAATCCCTTCCAAAAAGGGTTCTCCTCTAAAAGGAAAGTAACTGCTCCAAAGAGGAACAATTTTTTCCCCCGCACACCAAATCCCTTCCAAAAAGGGTTCTCCTCTAAAAGGAAAGTAACTGTTCCAAAGAGGAACAATTTTTTCCCTTTTATAGGAAGTCATTTTTGGAAGGGAGCAAAGAACAATTCTGTCAGAGTTGTCCCTCATGAAAGCGTTTCAATTCTCCTTATTATTTTTTCAATATAATCTCTCATATCTGCACCATAAACTGCCATCTGTAAGGCAAGAAACTGCTGTGTTCATGTAAAAACAAAATTAATCCATTATAATACACATTCAAATGAAAGACTTATGCTGACATGAAAAAATGCCATCCTTTCTGGGTTCTTCACTAGGTAACAAAGTGATAAAATGAAATGCTAAACTTTCAACCTTTAGCCTGCTGTGGATGAAAATTAACTGGCAACAAAAAGTAAAAGTCCTTACAAAAAAAGAAAATGACATTATGACTGACTAGTATAGACATACCTCAGTCTAAACATCCATCCTGTCTGATTAAGGGCTATGCTGTTAACTGCTAGAATATTTAACCCTTGTCCTGCTGAATAATTAAGATGCCAAACCCATTTCTAATTTTCAGCCAATCAGATTATTTGAACCAGATTGTTGATATAAATTCATGTATTTAATGGCAAACAGTGCAGATCCAGATCAGTTGGCTTCTTCTGAAGCCAACTGATCTGGGTCTACACTGTTTGCAAAGGCAGGACATATCCAGGTTCAGCAGGAAAAGGGTTAAGATCTGTACATTTTACAGAACAGACTAAGATGAGACTGTGCCAACACAGGCTGATCTGAGTCTGTCAGCTACAAATGTCATATGGTCATTTTTTTCAAATGACTCGAAGAAAATTTTTCCCTGAAAATGGTACCATAACAACCCTAAGTATTGTAGCCACAATGTATTTTCTTATGGTGTTGGATAGCGAAATGTGAAACTTTTACTCTAAAAAGGCAGAATGAGAAGGACACAAATGAGTGATATTGTTTGTCTTTTTCACTGAAAATAAAAAAAAAACAAGAGGGCCATGATGGCCCTGTAACGCTCACCTGAGCAACATAGCACTTTGAGAGCCTGATCTAGAACTGATCAAGGCAAACATTCTGATCAAAGTTCAAAATGATTATAACAAAGTTTTCTGCCGATTTGGCCCGGTGACCTAGTTTTTGATACCAAGTGACCCAGTTTCGAACTTGACCTAGAACCAATCAAGACAAACATTTTGTGCACGATTAATGATGATTGCTTGAAAAATGTGACCGCTAGAATGATAACAAGATTTTACACTGATTTGGCCAGGTGACCTAGTTTTTGACCCCAGGTGTTCCAGTTTCGAACTTGACCTAGAAATCATCAAGACAAACATTTTGAGCCAGATTCATGATGATTGTTTCAAAAATGTGACCGCTAGAGTGTTAACAAGGTTTTCTGCTGATTTGGCCCGGTGACCTAGTTTTTGACCCCAAGTGACCCAGTTTCAAACATATCCTAGAACTCATCAAGACAAACATTTTGAGCAAGATTCATGATAATTGCTTCAAAAATGTGACCGCAAGAGTGTTAACAAGGTTTTCTGCTGGTTTGGCCTTGTGACCCAGTTTTTGACACCACATGACCCAGTTTCGAACCTGACCTAGAAATTATCAAGACAAACATTTTGAGCAAGATTCATGATAATTGCTTCAAAAATGTGACCGCAAGAGTGTTAACAAGGTTTTCTGCTGGTTTGGCCTGGTGACCTAGTTTTTGACACCACGTGACCCAGTTTTGAACCTGACCTAGAAATCATCAAGACAAACATTTTGAGCAAGATTCATGATTATTGCTTCAAAAATGTGACTGCTAGAGTGTTAACAAGGTTTTCTGCTGATTTGGCCCGGTGACCTAGTTTTTAACTCCAAGTGACCCAGTTTCTAACTCGACCTATAAATCATCAAGACAAACATTTTGAGCAAGATTCATGATGATTGCTTCAAAAATGTGACCGCTAGAGTGTTAACAAGGTTTTCTGCTGACCTGGCCAGGTGACCTAGTTTTTGACCCCAAGTGACCCGGTTTCGAACTTGACCTAGAAATCATCAAGACAAATATATTGTGTAAGATTCATGATGATTGCTTCAAAAATATGACCGCTAGAGTGTTAACAAGGTTTTCTGCTGATCTGGCCCAGTGACCTAGTTTTTGACCCCAAGTGACCCAGTTTCAAACCTGACCTAGATTTAATAGAGGCAAACATTTTGAGCAAGTTTCATCAAGATTGGGTCAAAACTATGACCTGTAGTGTGTTAACAAGTTTTTCCTTTGATTTGACCTGGTGACCTAGTTTTTGACCCCAAGTAACCCAGTATCGAACTTGGCCTAGATTTCATAGAGGCAAACATTCTGACCAAGTTTCATCAAGATTGGGTCAAAACTGTGACCTCTAGAGTGTTAACAAACTAATTGTTGACGACGGACGACGACGGACATAGGGTGATGACAATAGCTCACCCTGAGCTTTTGCTCAGGTGAGCTAAAAAAAAAAAACACTGAAAGAAAGGTGACAATTTGAATGAAATGTCAAGCCTTATATTCTGTGAAAGAGACAAATAATCCTTGGAATTGTCATCTGCTATTCAAAATCAGGAGATTAAAAGGTTAATCAATTCTTTAAGGATGCCAGTGTCCTATGAAATTTAAAACAATCATTTTTGCAGGGAAAGATAAGAAAATTATTTTCAGGGAAAGATAAGAAAATTATTTTACCCATTACAACTCTCTGGGCAAACTGGCAGACAATGAATTGATGATTTTCTTATTTTTCTCAGAAAATAAGTTTGACATTTCACGGAGACTGGGAAAATTTTCGTGAAATGTCAAATCCTATTTTTTTTTTTTTTTTTTTTTTTTTTTTTTTGAAAAATAAGGACAAAATCAAACTGTGAAATTTTTACCCACAAAAAGCTTAAACAGGTTGTCAGTTAATTGACATCAGCAGCATGCTAAAGACAAGTTACTGCTACCCATTAGAGTAAGTAAATATTTGATTAGTTGTTTCCCTGTAACTCTCGTTGCCATGGCGCCAGATTTTCTCCCTCTGTCTTTGGTAGAACTGATACAGCTGGAAGGACTCTTTTACTGTTAACTGTCTTCTGCTCCTCCTCCTGTTGCCGCTTCTCCTCTTTTGCCCTGTAGAAAGAAAATTTATTTCTTAGCAGACAGATGGGAATGGATACACTTTTAGGGGAATAAACTCTGTCAAAATTGTTTTTGCCTCCCTTCTGAAAAGGGGTCTATTTAAAAAGAAAAGAATTTGCTCCCAATGGAGCAAATTCTTTCCTTTTAAAGTAGACCCCTTTCATTTTCTGGGAAAAATATAATGACTGTCCTTTACACAACCCCAGAAAATACGTTTTTGCTTGGCTATAAATATAAATAAGAAAAACGCCTAACAGCATTATGAGTGGGGTTTTTTTTAAATAACAAAGAAAGTGAGAAAGTGAGAATTGTCTTTCTTGCACAAGAAACACCTGGTCCTCCTCTTCATCCCTACCAAATATGAAAACAATCCAATGACGAATAAAGGTAATATATAGCTCTGAATAACCCCCACCCACCCCCCCACCTGTACATTGCTATTTTAAAGTTTTAAAGGATTAATTTTTTTTAAAAACCCGTCAAAAAAATTGAAACTGCTAATATATGATCAGAAATCATTTGTCTTTTTTGATTCTTTGTTCTAAAATATTTTATCCTAAAATCAAACTTAAGGCCAAAAGCAACTTCTATAGAAAAGTGTAATTCTGAATTTCAAAGAAAAGAATACATTTTACCAATTTTCCACTGATTTGAAAGTACGGATGTTTCATAAAAACACTGTAAAAGTTTTAGAAATTTTTAAGGCTGTGAAGTAGTTGAAAACATGCCTCAAAACTACCTTACCTACCATTTTTGACTACATGTAATTTGCTATTGTGTAATGTAGATACTTAATTATTTAAACTAACAAATAGAATAAAACTACTGGTGCCTTGGAAAGTTATGACAGAATTTCTGCATTAAATCATAACAAAAGCTTGCAAATAAACTTCTTCAGAATAAAGTGCCAGATAAAAGCAAGAGAACCATGAGGTCCTGTAAAGCTCACCAGAGTAAGTCAATAGAAAATGAAATATAGGTCCATGTTGAGGGGAACCTTTTGTGCACGTGTAATCGTATGCATATGAACATAAATATACAGTGGACTCTCGTCATGTCGAACTCGCTTATCTCAAATAACCCCTTGTCTCGAAGTGAAAATCTTGCCCCTGCTTAAACATGAAAATCTAACAACAGGTAAAAAATATTGTGGAAAAAGAGGAGAAATTTCTCCTAAGGAGCAATTTCTCCTCTTTTCCACAATATTTTCAATATATCTCTAACTTCAAGAGTCCAATTACATATATATTTGTAAATGTGGTTGTTCAAATTATTTTTTCCTCAATTCTGCAAATCTGATATGTTGAGGTACAGATATCTCGAAGTATTTCAGAGAGTCCCTTGGAATTAGAGATAATGAGAGTCGACTATAGATGGTAATTTATAAGCAAGCACTCCTGCAAACAAATTTGTAGTACTAATTCTCTGATGCCACATATCAAGTTTCAATGCTATCAGCCCATTGGTTCTAGAGATGATGATTTTTAAGGTTTTTACCATATATAGGTATGGTGGCCATCTTTGTCATGTGGGTCATTTGAATGCATATTATTAAATCTCAGTATTCTCATCCAATGCAGACTCCATATGCCATATGACTTCAATCATCTTAGCTGTTTCAAAGAAAAAGAAGTTTGAACATGCCTTCGGCTCTGGTGAGCTAAAAAAAGGTTTTCTGAAAGATATTAAAAGCAGAGTAATTTTAGCCAGGGCAAAGTATTTCCTACAAGATTGCAAAGGTCAACCTGCACATTCACACAGTCTGATCTGATAATTCTTTGCAGGGCACTCTGTGGGTTAACAAGGATTATTGCATAAAAAGCAGTGTCGCACGTTATTAACAGCCATGCATTAACCGGCGAAAGCCATGTATTAAGAGGGCAATTCACGCGCTGTTAATGCACGGCTACGCAACTTTCAATATGATCGTACCAGGACCACAGATCTGCTGCCGTTAATAGATGTGTACTGCCCGGCCCTAGAACAAGCATAGTAAGTGGAAATTGTGTTCGCGAGACATCGGTGAAAAGGCAAAACAAAATAGTGCAAGAAATAACACGAAATGTACCAAATGTTTTCAGTTTTTATGCAATAATAGTGATCGAGCATGGTTTTTGAATGCATTAACATTCGCCAGGTCCCTTGGGAGGTGTTGAAAACCGTGGCCTTCGGCATCGGTTTTCAACACCTCCCACGGGACCTGGCGAATGTTAATGCATGAAAAACCATGTTTGATCCCTATATTCAAAGATCTTCAGGTGGACAGCAAAGACTTACCAGACTGGGTGGATGCACAGGGTGAGCTGAGTCTTCACTTGGCATACATGCAGTCTTATAGAAATTCTGTTCCCCAGCTCATTCATGATTTTGCTCAGAAAGTACTTCATGTTAAAATGTTACAGAAAGTACTTCTTGTTAAAATGTTACCTGTTACCTATAGTCTACTGTCTTCTGCAGGTTAACTTACTTTGCCTCAGCCTCTTTCTTCTCCATTAAAGCTCTCTTCCATGGTGGCATATTTTTAAACCGGTTTTCAACTTCTTCAATCTTAAAATAGAAATGTAATACAATGTGAGTATAGCGCTTCACTGCATATCATATTTACCCTAAATATTTGGGCACATATGTGAAATGTGTTTATTTACCCATTGATAATTAATTAGGTACACCAGTAGTGCTTAACCACCTGTAGCACATCTTGTCAAAACAAATGTTTAAAGACATTGCTGTTTTTCGCACCATTTACAACATACTGAAAACAGGTCCTTTGTTTACTGCAAAAGGCTGTCAATGCATGATCACAATTTTTTATCATGATCCTATTTGGCTGATATCATGCATGGTACAGTTTGAAGAACTTCCATGACAATATTACCCTTGTCAACCTTCAATATGATAGAATATTACTAAATTTGGACAGTGCATTTTAACTAGGGACAATATTAATGTATATAATAATTTGTAAAAGTGGTGTGGTCACTTTATCGTAACAAACAAAATTTATTAACCCTTGTCCTGCTGAATAAATTGAGATGCCACGCCCACTTCTAATTTTAAGCCAGTCAGAATACTTGATCCAAGTTGTTCATAAAATTCTAATACTTAATGACAAACAGTGCAGATACAGATCAGTTGGCTTCTTCAGAAGCCAACTGATCTGGATCTACACTGTTTGCAAAGGCAGGGTATATTGGGGTTCAGCAGGACAAGGGTTAAGAGATAATTCAGGTCTGGTGAAAATCAGGCTAATTAGTTGGAGTGATCTTTATTTTGGGGGTGGTCTCAGACCCTGACCTAATCATCTGTGAAGTTTCAAAACTATTGGCCTAAAACTGCAGGAGGAGTTGCACTCACAAGACACCCACTGACTATAAGGGTTTTAGGTAAAAACTGACTAAGTTAACAAAGCAAAAAAAGTTGAAAAAAAAAAATCTGAGAATTATGAGCAAACAATATGCATATCTACACACCATGGCCAAAACATCTGTGAAGTTTCAAAATGATTGGCCAAAAACTGTAGGAGGAGTTGCACTCACGAGACACTCACTGACTATAAGGGTTTTAGGTAAAAACTGACTAAGTTAAGAAAGCAGAAAATGTTGAAAAAAAAATCTGAGAATTATGAGCAAACAATATGCACATCTACACACCATGGCCAAAACATCTGTGAAGTTTCAAAATGATTGGCCAAAAACTGTAGGAGGAGTTGCACTCACGAGACACCCACTGACTATAAGGGTTTTAGGTAAAAACTGACTAAGTTAACAAAGCGGAAAAAGTTGAAAAAAAAAAATCTGAGACTTATGAGCAAACAATATGCACATCTACATGCCATGGCCAAAACATCTGTGAAGTTTCAAAATGATTGGCCAAAAACTGTAGGAGGAGTTTCGCTCACAAATCAGTTGTTGACGAACAGACAGATGGACGAACGAACGGGTCACAGCACGCCTATATCGCACCTGCGTACTAACGCAGGTGTGATAAAAATGCGCCACAACATCAGAAAATGTGCGGCAAGTGAAGATTCAGATCAGCCTGCTCATTCACACGGTCAGATCAAAATCTTCACTACTGGGCACAAGATTAGCCAAGGATGTAAAGTCTCTTTCTGCAGAAAATACTCTGATCAGACTGCATTAATGCATAGGCTGATTTGAGTGTTTGCTGAGCACATGTCAGAAGGTATGTTTTCTCATGCTGTGGCTCACGCTATTTTTAACCCTAGTCTTCCTGAGTAAATTAAGATGCCACTCCTACTTCTATTTTTCAGCCAATCAGATTACTTGATCAAAGCTGTTGATAGATTACTAGATCAAAGTTGTTGATTCATGTACTTAATGGCAAACAGTGCAGATCCAGATCAGTTGGCTTCTTCAGAAGCCAACAGATCTGGATCTACACTGTTTGCAAAGATGGGGTATATCTGGGTTCAGTAAGACAAGGGTTAAAATTCTCTTTGCAATATTTTTTTTACCTTTCTTTGTTCTAATGTTTCTTTCATATATTTTTCAGCAATCTGTTTAGCAAGCAGCTGTACCTTCCAAGATGGCAAACTATCTTTGTTAGGAACTTGGTCAACAAAGTTCTTCGGGTCAAATTCTCCTGCAAGTTCTGCTTTTGATGCATTATCCTGCAATGGAAGAATTATTAGAAAAAACAATTTCAGGTAAAATAGAATAAATATTGTTATTACATAAAGATATTGAATGATTAAAAATGTGTTAAAAAAGGCCGTGCAGCAAGAGTGCAAATATCACTCAATATGTGAATCCTTGCAGGATTTGTAAGTTGATTCTGATGCCTTCAAGTGTAACACGTTGCTTTCGATGATGACTTAGGACAAAGATGTTACGCTAAAATTTGTCATGGATTAAATTTGTGCAGGTTCCAAATTTTAGACAATGAAAATGCCTATTTTGACGGCTGTGTTCAATGATTATGGACCTTCCTGGGTATCCCCATTTTTATTTTCTGTTCAAAAAGACTGTTTGTTTGTGTTGAGGTTTTACGGCCCAGTCAACCCAATGGGGTCATGTTAAGCGCGGTCAGTTTACCTAACCACACGTTTACTGGGCAGGCTTAGTCCTCTAAGCAGTTAACCAGTATTGTGCACATTCTTTCCCCAGAAACTGACAACTGCCCTTCTTGAATCAGCGGAAGGGAGAGAATGACCGTAGAAAATATTTCATGATCAATCTCCACGAAAGAATGTTGCCAACCTCGGCGGGGGTTGAACCCGCCACCTCCTGGTCTCCAGTTGGACGGCGCATCCAACTGAGCCACCAAGGCAAAGACTGAGTGCTTTCTCCACACCTTGTGCTAGTTTCCTGCACTACAAATAAAGGCAATGATAAGCATTAGGATGCTGATTCTCTCTTACACAATACAACAAGTCATGTTCAAAGAGTGTACCAAATTTCAAAATCCTAGGTAGAGTAGCTTCTGAGAAAAATTTGACGAAAAAAAAAGTTTACAGAGTGACGCACAGACAAACTGTTACGGAAAAGACAAAAACTATATACCCTCTATATACTTCATATGCCGGGGGTATAATAATTTACCAAGAAACATAAATTATATTGCAGTCTCATTTTTACCTTGGACTTTCCCGACACACCATTAACTACTGGACCATTCGACGATGAGAAAACCATTGTTGGTTTTGGTGCATCTCCGTACACTGACGTTCTTTTCAAAGAGGAGGATTTTGTTGCCAGTTTCAGTTCAGCTATAAAGTCTTGATCTGCCATTGTTGAAGAAGCTGAGAGTGTTGAAGAAGCTGACAGTGGCCTCTGTTGTATCGGTGCCAGACTGCTCCTCTTGGCAGCTATTGTTTCTTGGCTAAACAAGGACACTGGTCTGTGAATAATCACAATATATATTTTTTTAAAGAATTAGTTTTCTCTAAAATAGATAGAGCTTGATATTTTATTATTATTATTTCTGAAATACAGTGAACCCTCATTACAACAACAGCATTTGTTCCCAAAAATGTTGCCATTAAAATGAATTTGCTGTTGTAAAGAATCCTTAATGGAGAGAATAATATGTAAGAAAGACTTTGTCTTATTCTTATTTCCTAACAGAACATATGTTTTGGATATTTGTTTGAATTAAACATATGTTGCTTGAAGTTTTATTGCAATATTCTTGCATAAATATCCTAAACATATGTTGCTTGAAGTTGTAATGCAATATTCTTGCATAAATATCTTAAACATATGTTGCTTGAAGTTGTAATGCAATATTCTTGCATAAATATCCTAAACATATGTTGCTTGAAGTTGTAATGCAATATTCTTGCATAAATATCCTAAACATATGTTGCTTGAAGTTGTAATGCAATATTCTTGCATAACTTCTCTTTAACTGCCACCTCTTGAGCGACGCCCATGGGCCATGATTTGCTCATCTGAGTAAAATGGCCATTGCATATCTGCAGATGCCATACAACTTTCTTCCAGTATTGCCACATTTTCCTCATACGTATGGGGCTGCAAATTTGATCTTGCCATAGAAAGGTCAATTCTCATCCTAGGATCATCATTTGACTAAACTTGGTGGACCTTAAGTCCCCGATGCTATATATTGAGATTCAGCCTTAAAGCTTTCTTGGTTCTTGAGATTTTTAGGTGTTTTTTACCATATACGGGCATGACAGTCATCTTGTTTAAAGATGCAGAACAGTTTGAACAAATTGATAATATGCCTTAGACAGAAGGCTCAAAGTGTAACCTGGTGAAAACTGGTCAAACTGTTGTTTAAAAAAGATTTTATACATGTATATAGCCCAGAGGCAAGGGCAGATAACCCAGGAGGACAATATTTTGATTGTAACTAAAAGGGTTTGCTACTTTGATCATACATTGTAAGTATCACCCAGCGCTCTTTAATACATTTTCAGAAAATGATTTTACAATATTTTCCCCATATAAGAGTATGGGAATGCAAATTTGACCTTGCCATAGAAAGGTCAAAGGTCAACCTAGAATCATCATTTGAATCAACTTGGTAGACCTTAAGTCCCCGATGCTGTATACCACGATTCAGCCTTGAAATTTTCTTGGTTCTGGAGAAGTAGATTTTTAAGTGTTTTTTTTACCATATATGGGCATGGTGGACATCTTGTTTAATGATGCAGAACTGTTTGAACAAATTGATAATACTCCTTCAACAGAAAGCCCAATGTGAAATCTGGTGAAAATTGGTCAAGTTGTTTCAAAGAATGTTTAAGGATTATGATATTTTATACATTGCAAGGCAGATAATCCTCGGGGACAAAATTTTTGCTGTAACTAAAGGTGTTTACTACTTTGATCATAGATTGTAAATTTCAGCCAGCAGTCGTTAATATATTTTGAGAAACTGAATTTTCAATATTTTCCCCATACAAATTCATAGAAACGTAAATTTGACCGTGCCATAAAAAGTTGAAATGTCAACCTAGGGTCATCATTTGAACAAATCTGGACAAATTTGGATGACCTCGAGTCCCCAAATGCTCTGTAACAAGATTCAGCCTTGAAGCTTTCTTGGTTCTGGAGAAAAAGATTTTTAAGTGTTTTTCACCATATATGGGCATGGTGGCCATCTTGTTTAATAATGCAGAATGGTTTGAACAAATTGATAATATGCCTTCGACGGAAGGCCCAATGTGATATCTGGTGAAAATTGGTCCAGCTGTTTCATCAAGGAAGACATTTAAAGATTATGAGATTTTATACATGAATATAGCACAGAGGCAAGGGCAGATAACCCTAGGGGACAAAATTTTGATTGTAACTGACAGGATTTGTTACTTTGATCAAACATTCTAAGTTTCAGCCATTGGTATTTAATACATTTTGAGAAACGGAATTTTCAATATTTTCCCAATACAAATATATAGGGACACAAATTTGACCTTGCCATAAAAAAGGTCAAATGTCAATCTAGGGTCATCATTTGTACAAACTTGGTAGACCTTGAGTCCCTGATGCTATATACCAATATTCAGCCTTCAAGCTTTCTTGGTTCTGGAGAAGAAGATTTTTAAGTGTTTTTACCATATATGGGCATGGCGGGCATCCTGATTAACAGACCAAGACCATTTGTACAAATTTTCAATCCCCCATTAACAGAAGTCTCCAGGAGAAATCTGAAGAAAACTGGCCCAGAGGTTTCAGAGAAGTTGTTCAAAGGTGTGGACAGACGGACAACGGACGGATGGACAGACGACGGATGACGAATGAAGAGTGATCACAATAGCTCATCCTGAGGGCATTATGGACATGTTTTTCAAAAAGGTTAACCAAAAGGTAAACCTCGGATTACACCCGACACTCGTCCATCTGATGCCTGCCCACCCAACTTCTGCCTGGACATCGCTATTTTACAGGTCAGATTTTCCTAAAACCCGTCAAAAAAGGAAAAGTCAAGCTCTGATGTGGGTTGAAAAGACAGAACATTACCTTAAAGATTAATAAGAAATCTGATAGGAGAAGTAGGTAAGAACACGGATGCAAACTGAAGCCCCTCTAACCATTTTTCTTTTTCAAAACTATCAACTGTAATTTATTGACTGATGACATAGGACAAGACAAACAAGATGAATGAAGTTACCACATTTCAAATACCACACCTAGCCCTATACATGCACAATCAAGCATTTCGTAGTTTTCAGATTACAGCCATGTACTTTTATCTGCTTCTTTATAAAAGCATATGTTATTGGTACTCATTTGAATTGCCTCAACCAGTCGAGGCAATTCAAATGAGTACCAACAACATATGCTTTTATAGACTTATCAAGGCAATTTTATAAAGAAAATCAGAAAAATATTGCTTAAGTATCATTAGATAAGCCTCTCATGAAGTCCTCTGCTGATCTTACTTATAAGTGTGTCCTTATTAGGTGTATATTTTACATATTTTTTTAATAGTAATTTTGAAAAACCTAAGTGCACAGTGCTGTAATTAGGTCAAATACGGTAACCAAACTTATCCAAAAATACCACCTTAATTATTGCCTTATCTTGAACTATGGTACTTGAGTTGACCACACCCTTTCACTCTGAACTAAGAAGACAGACAATATAAGTGAAGAAAATAAAATAAAAATAGTATTTAATTATTACCTTTTTTTTATTTTTCACTGTAAAACATCCTCAGTTACATGCTGTTTCATTAAGTAAAATCAATTTTCTGGAATAATCCATGCACTTCATCATTAAACCTACCAAGTATATATCTCAGCCACTTCAAGACAAACTGTGCCTTATGTTGTATGCAGAAAGTGAAAGGCAAGGGTTTTTGGTCACAGATTACTGTTTGTCCATTGAATATTTGAATCCTGAAGATTCTAAAAGCAAAGAATCAAAGCCCTGGGTAGCCTGCTGTCATGTACAGGCTGGTCTTGAACTATAACCATTTTCACTGCCAGAAGTCATTATTTCTCATGATAAAGCTTGCTGCCGTAAGTAATTTTTTCTTGTGACGTAGCTCATATCATTTTCAGAAATCAATGATACAAAGCATTTGATGAGCAGTGTCACAAGAATTATTTCACATTATATATTAACCCTTGTCCTGCTGAACCCGGATATACCCTGTCTTTGCAAACAGTATAGATCCAGATCAATTGGCTTCTGAAGAAGCCAACTGATCTGGATTTGCACTGTTTGTCATTAAGTATTTGAATTTGTATGAACCACTTGGATCAAGTAATCTGATTGGCTTAAAATTAGAATCTTAATCTTAATTTATTCAGCATGACAAGGGTTAACAGATGACTTAGCCTGTCTTATGCTTAGTAAGCTAGGTAAAAATTTCTACAGACATATTTTTCTCTTTTTTTTTCTTAAGGAAACAGGGTTTGACATGCAATGGAGAAAATTTGCATGAAATGCTAGACCCTGTTTTCTGGGAATATCATCAATTTATCGTCTGCTTGCTGAATTAGCCTAAGGAGTGATAAAGGTTAAAACATAACCTTACTGGATTTATATTTCACATTTACAATAATACCTTGTGTGTGTGTGTGTGTGTGTTTTGTTGTTTGTTTCAGAATACATATGGCTTGACATTACATGCAAATCATTTCCCTTTTAACCAACAGAAGGATTTCAGAACAGTTTGCTTTAACTTTTTGCATGCTGGGTAATTTTGCATGCTTTTTTGTCATCTGTGGATTCTTTTTTAAAATTAACTTTTTCAAAAACTCTTTCAGGAATACCATCAGAGTGTCAAACAGTTTGGATCCAGATCAGGCCTGATGTTTTGTCAGCCTGATCTGGGTCTGAACTGTTTGCAA
This sequence comes from Anodontia alba, assembly GCA_964016985.1. NCBI lineage: Eukaryota > Metazoa > Mollusca > Bivalvia > Lucinida > Lucinidae > Anodontia > Anodontia alba. Next base: position 23,973,916 of record OZ024836.1, on the reverse strand, counting down.
TGATTATCAGCAGACAACTTAAGTCGCCACTAGCTGGGAAAGAATTAATAAGTTAATAATTAACCTGCTAAATGTAAATTTCAGCAGATGACATTTTAAATACTTTTTCCTATCTTCATTTCCACTGTAAATGCCAACAGATGAATTTCAGAACAGTCTGGGGACGTACTGAACTTAAATTTCAGAAGAAACATTTTCATCCTTGTCCTGCTGAGCCCAGATATATCGGGTACACTGCATTTGCAAACAGTGCAGATCCAGATCAGTTGGCTTCCAAAGAAGCCAACTGATCTAAAGCTGCACTGTTTGCCCTTTAGTATTTGAATTTACAGCCACATTTCGGATCAAGTTGTCTGTTTGGCTGAATATTAGAAATGGGCATGGCATCTTAATTTATTCAGCATGGCAAAGGTAAAAATACTTTTCTTATCAAAAAATTATTGTTTTAACATTACATGCTAATTATGTACTTTTATGTCAACACATGGATTTCGGAACAGTCTGAACCTGCTAATTTAAATTTCTGCAGCAGACATTAAAAATACATTTTTCTTATGTTTTTGCCAGAAAAAAGGCCAGACATTTCATGAAACTCTCCCAATGAGACAATTCACAAGCCTGTTTTCTGGAAAAATTAGGAAAATATCACTAATTTGTCTTCTGATAATTACATCATTACCATACCAAAGGTAATAGTATGGTTCACAATTTACTGAAAAAGACCGACTGGATATTGTAAAAATGTAAAAGCCAGTCTAGTCATCACTGTTGGTAAATGGTGAAAGATAGACTTCCTCACGGCAGGCTCTGATATCCATTCCCTTAAGTATTTCTCACATGTATACAGTAGAATTCTCTCGCATTGTGTCCATATATGGAAACTGTTTTATAATGAAGTAAAACCTTAAGAGTGCTGAAGACAAAACTAAGCAGATAATCATTGCCACAGCTTTTCTCATTATTTACCTAAATCATTAACTCTTAGCATGCTGGATAAAAAATTTCAGCAGATGGCAATTTGAAATATTTTTCTTATTTTTCTCAGAAAACAGACTGATATTTCATGCAAATTGTTTCCTGGGAAATATTTCAATTTGTTATCTGCTGAAATTTTTATGCTAAATTTGCCCAGATTCCAGTCAAATGACATTTTTTTATTTATTTTTTTTTTTATTGGAGAAAAATAAGGATTTTATATCTCATGTGAATCCTCTGTCTAGTGGATGATTCAAGGCATGTTAAGCTTTATTATTTTTCTGAAAAAAAAAAAGAAGTATGAATTATTGTGCACTAAAATTTTGCTTGGCACAGTTTAAAATACTATGTGTAGTTGACATTTCATTTGAGTTACCTCTAATTCAATAAAAGCCCTATTTTCAGAGTAAAATAAGAAAGCCTTGAAACCTTCAGTTAGGTTTTATCACAAACATGAAATATCTGAGATATTATTTCCCTATTTTTCCAGCTAAATAGGTCTTGATATTTTAGTGGGTCACCTCTTAAGAAAGCTGGGCTTGACATTACAAGTGATAAATAGGAGACAGAAGATGAATAATATGAAATGTCAAGGCCCATTTCCTTGGCAAAATAAGAAAAATATTTTAAAATGTCGCTAATATTTTTTTGGTGCTGAAAGGGTTAAGCAGTCACCAGCTATCAGCAAGTATTGGGCATTATTTCTCACTTGATTACACTTCCGTTATAAAATCATGCATGTTCTTCCACCATAAGGCAGGTACCGGTATAAGTCTTACCTAGCAGGTCTATCAGAGTTATCTCCTCTTGTTTTTACAGTAGGTACTGTTCCATTAACTAGCTGAGAAGTAGATGGTGCTCCGCTGCTGTCTGCTGGTGGGGGAGGAGGTGTAGGTATATGTCCATTAGATACAGTTTGTGGAGCATTGCCGGATAAAGGCGGTGGGGGTGGGGGAGGAGGAGGGGGTGGTGGTGGTGGTGCAGTCACTGTCTTGGTAGTGTCTGGTGCTTTATTGATACTATTAACTACTATCTTAATTCCACTAGCACTACCATTTAACTTGGTATCAGAATTTACAGACCCTTTAGAATGAAGTGAATTCACTGAATGTTTCCTTTGCGAATAATCCTGTGTCATGCCCTTCTGTTCTGTATTCTGAAGCTGTTTTGATTCTTCTATGACAACGTCTTTACTGAGATATTCTGAGGGTGGTCTATCCATTTTCTTTTCTTCTAATTCACTGTTTTCATCAATTTCCAAACCATTATATGATATTCTGCTATTATCAGTCACTTGACCCTCATACCCTAAATGTCCATATCCACCTTTTACCTCAAATGGTTTGATTACAGGTATAGACTTGGCTTTCTGAAAACCAACTGGGATAGTCACATCTCTCTGTGACTGGTAGCTCGATTTTGGTGACTGGTTCACTACTGTGTCATTCTTATAGGTCAATGGTTCTGGTTGACCCACTTTATGGGGTGGCTGAGACAGGACAGATGCTCCTGTAAAGGCAACAAAGTCATCCAGGTGGGATTGGTCGCTTAGTGATGAAACAGATGAAGACAAACTTGGAGGCTTATCCAGGAGGTCAAGATCAGAGACACTACGTCGGTTCCCATCTAAAAATTCACTTGAGTCTGCATAAGCTGATAGATGAGAAGCAACAGACTCACATTCACCAGTCTCTCTGGACTTAAATGGGTCAACATCTGAAAATATGGTATACACTTTACCGGTACAATATTTAGGCCAAATAAAACATTATGTGTGTTTAGGGTAACATGTAAGAACAAAATAGGAATTAAGGGTAGGTAGGGATTTTCTTTTTTTTTTTTTTTACATTTTTCTTTATGAACAATAATACCATAATTACAAAATATATTTGGACTCGTACATAATTCACAAATTTTTACCAAGTCTGTGTGTGACTATCCTTAGATGTTTCTAAAAGTACTGACAGAATGGCGAACAGTGTAGACCCTGATCAAACTGCTCCTTTAGGAGCAGTTTGATTTGGGTCTACACTGTTTGCTCAGTCCTCCTTTTCCAAATGTTTAGCATAAATATTTTATCCCGGTATCACCTACTTTTTTTTTTAAGAAAACATAAAAAAAATTGCTAGGTTTCACCGGGAAAATTTGGTAGGGTAGGATTACCCTAAACACACATATTTTTTCATTTGGCCTTACCATAAATATTCTGATATACAATCTACTTTAAATACTCTGGAATACATTTGTGTGAAAAGACCAAGATCAGTCTGATCAGAGCCTACTGTGCTTTCCACATCTTTCAGAAAGTTGTTTTTTGCTCGGCGCTTTAAACAGAAGAAGTAAATTTGAAAACTTTTGTCATGATTTAATGCAAAACCATTTGTCGTAACTACTTATGCGCAAAAAGATTTATTCTAGTCAGTGGTTTTTAAAAAATCCAATATTTTCACTTTTTCCCATAGTAAAAATGAATTAAAATTATGCAGAAATTTGTAGGGTAGGTAACTTGGAGGCAGATTTTCAACAAGTTTCACTTGTTCAATTTTTCTGAAATTTTCACAATATTGTTGTGAAACATCAATAATTCAAATTCAGCAAAGAAAAGTAAAAAAATATTTACTAAGACAAAAATTCCAAAAAATCACTTTACTATAGAAATTGCATAGGTCAGACCAATTTCTGGCGATAAATTTAATTTTAGGTACATACATGTATTTGAGAACAAAACACAGAAACAGAAAAGACAAATGGTTTCTGATAAGATGTAGTCAAACAGAACAAAATATTTTCATTTAAGATAAAACGCCAAGCAAAAAACGTCTTTCCGAGAGATGTCGAAAGGACAGTAGGCTGTGTGCTTTTATATTCTATACTGTGCAATGGTTCTGGTAGCAGACAGTGAAAGCTCTGAGCAGACTGGTTATGAGCAGACTTTTTCAGGTTTTTCTTGTGCACAAATACCTAAACCCTTATCCTGCTGAACCGGGATATAACCTGCCTTTGCAAACAGTGTAGATCCAGATCAGTTGGCTTCTGAAGAAGCCAACTGATCTGGATCTGCACTGTTTGCCATTAAGTATATGAATTTATAGCAATAATGCAGATAAAGTAATCTGATTGGCTGAAAATTAGAAGTGGGTGTGGCATCTTAATTTATTCAGCATGAGAAGGGTTAAAGACAATTTTTTGTAAGATGCAGCTCAGTTGAAGTGGAGGATGTAATATGAGAAAGTAATAATTTTCATATTGCATGGCTTATCAAACAAATACAATGAAATGTGCTTGCAAAAATATCCTCATTCTGTTTACAGTAAATGTCCTAAAATTTTGAACACTTTATTTTACTTTTTTTGCCTAAATTTTGCTTTTTATGCAGCTGTTTCTTAAAATACTTAGTGGAATGGCAAACAGTGTAGACCCTGATTAGACCACTCCTTCAGGAGCAGTCTGATCTGGGTCTGCACTGTTTGCATATGCCATTTTGTCAGCAACTTTGGTGTATGAAATTTTAGGACATTTATTGTACTTTAGAAGGAAACATTGGTAAAGAATAAATATGAGGTGAGAGATTTCTACAAACAAATAATTCTGATTGGTTAAAACTGGAAAAAAAACAATTAAAACCTGTCACAGGACAGGGTACCTCGCACCTCATGCTTGACCATCATATGAAAAAACAAGGAATGTCAATAAGCAATGCTTATTAGATACCCCTGCTCAGAAACCAAAATGTAACAGACAGATGGACATACAGATGGGCATGAAAACAATATACATCCTCACCCGCTCCCCGCCCCACAAACACAGGAATACAGGAAAATGGAAAGGCAAACATGTGGCATGTTGTTTTATTGTTAAATGAACCAACCCTTGTCAGTCATTTTGCTTCATCTCCAGAGGAAGGGAGGAAAGAGACAGTAGACTGGCTGAAAATTAGAAGTGAGCATGGCATCTTAACCCTTAAACTGCCAATCACAACAATTGTTGTCTGCTATGTTGTCTGCTTGTGATTTTAAAAGTCATTTTTGCAAATAGTGTGGACCCAGATCAAACTGCTCCTGTATGCAAAAATAGGTTTGAAAAGTTTGCAAGAATATTTCAGCAGACAACATAAACAGATGACATTTTCAGATGCAGGTTTTCTTAGCTTTAAGGGTTAATTTATTTAGCATGGTAAGGGTTAAGGTTTGGGGATAACATGTAATGCCATGGAAATACTGATGGAATAATGAGTTATTACCAAGTCTGCTAACTGCCCTGAAGCTGTAATCTATTTCTGGAGACGGCGGTCTCACCACCACATCTTCTGGTTGATAAACCTCCACAGAAATTGTCTGTTTATCTGATGTAGGATGCCTGCCCAGTTCCTCAGCAACAGGTTCTCTAAAGTACTCCTCTAAATGCCTGGGAGGTCCTTTGGAGAAAAACACTCTTTCTGATTTGGAATGAAACTGGTTCCCTAGAGCGTCAGTTTCAGTAATGTGGTAATCTGGATCAGGATATATATTTGGGGAGCCCGGTACTTGTGGAGTTGAAGATGGGGCCAGCAGAGGGACTGACTGTCTGCCTGTAACTATAGAAACAGGGGCTCCTGAAGGCGAGGTAACAACGTGAGGTTCTTCAACACCATTGTAATTTGACAGGTAATGGTTGATAAGTTGTGGGCGTGGGCTCTGAACTTCACGTAAATAATCATAGTCTGGATCCTGAATGTCCTGTAAAAAATATGTATAACACATAAGGTGAACTGATAAACCTCAAGAAGAGACCACTCTGAGTTGAAACATGTCCCTCCCCTCTCAAAGGGATACCAAAGTGTGTGTTTTTTCCCCCCTTCTCAAAGAAGGCTACAGTGAAACCTGTGTAAGAGAGCCACCTTTGAGACTGACTTTAAATAGTGGTTGATGTGGAAAAGATGTGTCTATTAAAGGTACATGTCATGTTATTTTGCTAGCAAAATTACATGACATATACCTTTATAAATCAGCCAGCTTTCCACATCAACCATTAAAGTCAATCTCAAAGGTGGTTTTCGTTCACAGACTTCACTGTACTCTTAACCCTTGTCCAGCTGAATAAATTAAAATGTCACGTCTACTTCTAATTTTCAGCCAATCAGATTACTTGATCCAGATTGTTGCCATAAATTCACATATTTAATGGCAAACAGTGCAGATCCAGATCAGTTGGCTTCTTCAAAAGCCAACTGATCTGGATCTACACTGTTTGCAAAGGAAGGGTTTATCCGGGGTCAGCAGGACAGAGGTTAAAAGAAGGAGCAAATTCTTTCCTTTAAGAGTAACCTGTTAGCAGGTCAGAGCTAACTCTCCTACTAAATATTCATGAAAGGTGACTCTGTCTCTTTTCTGGAGAAGATTTGATAGAGAATGATTTCTAGAGTGATTTCTGTTGGTTAATATAGTTTATACTTATTTCAATATAAGAAAAACAAAATTATGTATGTTTCAGATTAACATCGGTGAAGCAAAAAATGTTATAGAATAATTTTATTTGGCTACTCTTATGCAAAACTATACCTTTCAATTTTCTGCACACCTGCATGTAACAAAACCACATCTGGTTCCCAACTGAGTTGGGCTTCATGTGGATTTTCACAATGAAAAATAATGAGGAAGAGTTAATTTACCAACTATATACAGATGGAATGAGTAAATTTGTATATACAGTTTTTGAAAGTGAGTGCAAGATATTATTGGAAAGCACCCTTAACCCTTGCCATGCTGGATAAATTAAGATGCCATGCCCACTTCTAACTTTCAGCCTATCAGATTACTTGATCCAGGTTGTTGCTACAAATTAACATACTTAATGACAGTGCAGATCCAGATCAGTTGGCCTTCTGAAGAAGCCAACTGATCTAGATCTACACTGTTTGCAAAGGCAGGGCATATCTGTGTTCAGCAGGACTAGGGTTAAGATTGCAAGATGTATAGCAATAACTGCAAAAACAATGGACCTGATTGAAATAGCTATAAACAGTTTAGCTGTGGTTTAGTGACATTAACTGCTAAACTTCTAAAATAAGGCTACAGTGAAACCTGTGCAAGAAAGCTACCTTTGAGACTGACTTTAGTGGTTGATGTGGAAAGGTGACTGTCTTATAAAGGTACATATCATGTAATTTTGCTAGCAAAATTACATGACATGTACCTTTATAAGACAGCCATCTTTCCACATCAACCCTCCCTGTTTAAAGTCTGTCTCAGAGGTGGCTCTCTTATACAGGTTTCACTATATTTGTATCATAATATTGTCCTCACCATGCTGAATTACATGTAATGTCTGAATATAATGTTGGCTGGAAAAAACAATTGCTTGAGCAGGGATTATTGGAACCTGTACAAATTTTAGGTTAAGTGTGGAAAGAAGCTGTCTGAATATTTAGAGTAATTACATCAGTCATTTCTACATTTCTAAATCTATTGTTCAGCAAAAGATTGGAATACAAATAGCTTCTAATTTTGCCTATAGCTGGCTATAAGAACTAAGGTCATTTCTATAAAACTAAACATACTGTTCTTTAACAGGTACAGATATCAATTTTTTCTTTTATTTTGCCTAAAAATAAACCCTTAAAATGTTAAGATAATTTGTAAGGGACAACATAATATTCTAAACAGATCTGATACTGTTATTTTTCAGACAATTAATAAGAAATGTCAAGCCTTATTTTCCCCGAAAAATAAACAAAATCAAAATGTTGTCTGCTGCAGTCGTGTTATTTTTCTCAGAATACAATATTTACCGCAAATATAGAGTCATCAACCTACGTGATCAGCGTAGGATGTGCATATAACTGTGACTGTAACATTTGTTCGGATTTATGACAAAATCACGAAGAGTGCATAATGCAACGAAAAATTACCGAGGGCACAAAATATGTCCATTCTAGTACTGCCTTTTACCAAAGTACAAAACGTACATATTCTAGTGATTATAGATACTTTGACCAATTATGCTTAAATTATTAGCGCTTTTGAATATCAACATGGATGGTTGCAGTGTCTAACTATCCACTGCGCTTCAGAAGTCCGATGTTTCGAAAGAAAGACAGTTCATATGGCAGTGAATTTTATGCACTGAGTGCATATTCTGAATTCCATAAAACCCTGAAATGAAATATTTTTTATTGTATCTCTGAATTAATGTTGCAAACATTAATTCAGAGATACGATAAAAAATCATTTCATTTTTGATCAAGTTAAAAAACGAGAGACTAATTGAAATTTTAAAGGCTGTCAGATGCCACATTTTATGATCGTATTAATACTATATATCAATTTATTAAACCTTTCTTGGATTAAAAACAAAAGTGTCTATTCTTGAGGTATATGGAGCCTTTAAAAACAAACCTTAATTAAATACTTTGCAATAATAAACAACAAAGTACAGAAAACTAACTTCAAATGGCAAAGTTTAGATCTGGAGAAAGGAAAAAAATAATTTTGATTTCCAAATCAAGAAAAAATATTTGGATAGGAGCCAATTTTTAGAGTCTGTCAGGTAAGGGAAACAAAAAATACTTTTATTTTGGCCTAGCACTGACTTTAGTGACACTTGACACCTGGGCCCAGTTCTTCAAAGCATCGTTAGCTTAACTAGCTTGTTTATGACAAACTCATTAACTGTTGTAGCTAAGGTGTTTTCAGATACATTGATATTTTGCTGCAAAAATGTGAGTTGCTTTTGCAATGCAATTGCAAAAGCTACTCACATTTTTTCAGCAAAAATATCAATGTATGTACCCTATTTCAAGATAGAAATCTTAATGTAGCTAACAACTTCACTAAGTTTTGAACAACTGGGCCCAGAAGGCCTCACTGATCCCAAGAAAAATAAAAACTGCACTATGGTGAAGTACAGGGAGACGTTTCACTGCTGCCAAACAGCACTCAACACAGCTGCAGTGACGTCAAATAAATTGAAACCAACGTAAAAAAAATCAGTCTTGGTTTCATTTAAGACTCTTCATATGACAGCTTTGTAGTACAAAGGTCCTGCAAAAAGTTCTGTCACTAATGAGCTTCCTTGGTTTTATCCCGAGTATATTTTAAAATGCTTCACTGCACTTGAATGGTGTGTTGAATAGCTACCGATACCCGTTTATTTCGTTCAAATTGCTTTCCAACTCACTGAGTTATTTCAAATTGAAATAGATGCAGTCATACACACTGACCAATTTACTTGTTACAATAAAAAATGACCAAGCAAAGGATGGTCAGGAGTCCACCTTTTACATGACAACACCTCCTCCCATAAGTGTGAGGTTGTTAAGTCTTTTTTGGCTTCTGAAAAGGTGAAAGTTTTAAACCATCCACCTTATTCACCTGACCTGAGTCCCTGTGACTTCTTTTTATTTCCAAGGCTTAAGAAAATGCTTTCTGGAAATAAGTATACGTCTAGAAATTCTCTTGGCAGCACTATTTATCAGTGTCTCCAACAGACACCAAAAGAAGACTATTTATCTGCTTTTCGCGATTGGGTTAAAAGGTTACAAAAATGTGTTTCAGTAAAGGGGGAATACTTTGAAGGTTTGTAATAAAAATAAAACGTAGCACTGAAGTAATCCGAACCCAGTGACAAAACTTTTTGCAGGACCCTGGTATGCAAGGCTGCATAATGCCCCCTGGCTTAAACTGAACCAGATTTTCCCAGACACCAGGGCCCAATTGTTCAAAGCATCGTTAGCTTAATTAGCTCGTTAGTGGTCAAAATGTTAACTGTTCTGGTAAGAATAATATCTAATTCACAATAATTTTTGCTGAAAAAATGTGAGTAGCTTTTGCAAATGCAATTTTTTCAGCAAAAATATTAGAGTATTATGCCATATTTAATGATCAAAGTTTTAATAATATGTTAACTAACGACATCGTTAGTTTTGAACAACTTGGCCCTAACTTTTAAAGACTTGCAAAGGCAAAAGCAATTACAGAAACATTGAGATATGTCTTTTATGAGTATATATTATTATATAGTACCTTGTCAGAGATACATCGTATATTGGTGAATCACGAAAGTCCAAGTAATAATTTTAAGAGCAATGTCTTGAAAACATTATATACACATCAGCAAAACTTATATCTTACCCATAAATCATTTTAAGGTATCCATGTTATGACAATTCTATCAACAGCAATTATTGGATCAATTATTTATATCAATGAGCTTCATCATGTGAAAAGGACACTTAGCTCTTAAAGTTCCCAGCAAAATTTGTAGCAGATAACATTCCATTTTTTTTTTTCAGAGGTTTTATGGTCATGTCGAGCCGGTCAGTTGACCTAACTACTCTTTTTCCTGGACAGGCTCAGTCCTCTAAGCAGTTGACCAGTATTTGTACATTCTTTTGCCAGAAGACAGCTGTCCTTCTTGAATCAGTGGAAGGGAGAGAATGACCGTAGAAAATATTTCATGATCAATCTCTATGAAAGAATGTTGCTGGACCCAGCAGGAATCTAATCTGTGACCTCCTGATCACCAGTCGGGACTCATCCATCGAGTCGGATGAGCATCTGACTGAAGAACCGAGGCTGGCAGCACCCTTTCTATGTGACACTGTTGTAATCATCTTTTTTGTGAATAATTTATCAGTGTTTATTGAAGCTGATGAATTAACTGATTGAACTGAGCCCCTGGAGAACTGGCAGAATGCAACAGTTTCAAATCACATGCCTTATGTTATCTTTCCCCCAGCCCCAAATATCTGCTGACATTTTTCTTATTATGTACGTTAGAACTGCCATGACTATGTGAGTCTCTAATGAGTACTCACACCATTTTTTTGTGGGGATATAAGAATAAAATATTAATCTGGATTCCCCTCTAATCTGGAACAGCTACTTAACTCTTGCTATGTTGAATAAATTGAGATGCCATGCCCATTTCTAATTTTCAGCCAGTCAGATTACTTGATCTAAGTTGTTTATACAGACTCACATACTTTATGACAAACAGTACAGATCCAGATCAGTTGGCTTCTGAAGAAGCCAACTGAGCTGGATCTGTACTGTTTGCAAAGGCAGGGTATATCTGGGTTCAGCAGGACTAGTGTTAATATGTATTAGAGGCAAAATGACACAAACTAATAATCAAAATGTAATGACAATAGTAGTAATAATGATAATACATTTTAATAATAACTTTTAGCACCCAATAGGCAAATTCAACAAACAACAAACTGATGATAATTTTTTTAATTTTCCCAGAAAATAGTATTTGAAATTTCATGTAAATTTTCTCCTACTATTTTCCGGGCAAAATAAGAATAAGGAGACAATTTGCAGGAAATGTCAAATCCTAGTTTCTAGAAAAAAAAAAAAAAAAAAAAAAAAAATCATCTGCTGAATTTTTAACAGAGCTTGTCAAGCGTTAATAAAAAAAAACAGCAGAGGTCATTGTCACCTGTGTTTCCAAACAATATCAGTCCCTGCATTATTCACAAAAGTGTTTTGAACAAGGTTCAAGTACTGCATATATGCATGAATCATGCAGATAGTTTATGAATGATGCATACAAAATGTCATACACAAAAGGTTCTGAGAAAATGACATATGCAAACAGTGAGGCCCCAGATCAAACTACTCCTGAAGGAACAGTCTGATCAGGGTCTATATTGGTTGCCATTTCACTATTTTAAGAAACCACTGCATAAACAGCAAAATTTAGGCCAAAAAAATATGGAATAAAGTGTTTAGAATTCTATGATATTAATACTGTATACAAAATTGGTGGTTTTGTTACCTTAACATTTTATTTTCTTTTCGGGATGACAGTATATAAACAATAAGTATTCAGACAGACAGGCCTGCGCAAGAAGTATAAACCCAGATAATACGCCACAGAATACGCCACAGAATGTGGCATCTGATCTGGGTCTACACTGTTTGCTGTTCACCCAGCAGTTTTTAAACACACTAACAGTTTGACCAATGGAATTGTTTAAATTTAAGGACAAGTATAGTAAGGAGTTACAGTGTCTGAATACTTTGAGAGATCACCTGAAATAAAATATTTTCCTTCTTTATCATAGGGGCTACTCTTAAAGGAAAGACGGAGTAAATTCTTTCTTTTAACCCTGGTCCTGCTGAACCTGGATATTCCCACCTTTACAAACAGTGTAGATCCAGATTAGTGGACTTCTGAAGAAGCCAACTGATCTGGATCGGCACTGTTTGTCATTCAGTATGTAAATTTGCATCAACAACAAGGATCAAGCAATCTTACTGGCTGACAATTAGAAGTGGGGCTGGTATCTTAATTTACTTAGCATGAATATGGTTAAAACTAGCCCAATTTTTGGAAATGGTGCTAAGAAAATATTTTTTCTTAGGCGAGGTGTGTAAAAATAAGTCTGTTCTTGCTAGGCCATTGCTATACAGTGCAGACTATTCAGAATGTGTGTTTGAGATGCACCTGGATCTACAAATGTATGCAGTTCTGTATGTTTTTTTGTTTTTTTTTTTGTTGTTTTTTTTTTTTGTTTTTTTTTTGTTTTTTTTATATACATTTGTCTCATACCATTTTGGTACAGACAGCACTTTTGCCCTTCCTTGTACAGAATCACTTGACACATGTCCAGGTAAGAGATTTCTTTCAACCAAAATGTTTGGATATTTTCCTTATTTCTCCATGAAAATGAATGTTGAGGTACTAAGAAGCACCCAAATGAAGTGGCTCTAATAAGTACCCACAATATAATGTTTTCTTGGAGAAACAAGAAGTGTCAATAAGCAGTGCTTATCAGATATCCCCTGGAAGGAAATGACTGCTTTCTGGGCACTGAAAAACAATGTATTAACCCTTACCATGCTGAATAAATTAAGATGCCACACCCACTTCTAATTTTCAGCCAATCAGTGTACTTGATCCAGGGTTTTGATACAAATTCACATACTTAATGACAAACAGTGCAGATCCAGATCAGTTGGCTTCTTCAGAAGCCAACTGATCTGGATCTGCACTGTTTGTCATTCTGTATATGAGTTTGTATCAACAACCTGGATCAAGTAATCTGATTGGCTGAAAATTAGAAGTGGGCGTGGTATTTTAATTTATTCAGCATGACAAAGGTTAAATATGAATATGCAGAGTATCAGATGCATCAACGAATATTTTGAGACAAGTTTATTTCACCATGTATGCACTCTCTAAGCTGCACTATCTCAGATCATACAAAACCCAGTTGTCAAGAATTACCAAAACTGGCAAAGTTAAAAATGCTGTCAATTTGATGAAAATGATTTTTTCAGCATCAACATCACACTTCTTCATCACATCTTCAATATGTCTGTAATGAGTCTGCAAAGTTTCAGACTGCTTCAACAAATACTTTCAGATGAGCTGATTTCCCATGCATGTACTAGATAGTCATGCCAAAGCAACTTTTTGAGAAGAACAAAGGAAATATCTCTAAAGAAATTAACCCCAAGGCCTTTATTTTTTTTTAACAGCAACACTGATATCAACATTTATACAAAATATGAAATGATTCCTATATTATTTAGCAAGATAAGAGGGAGAAGCCAAAACATAACAGTATACCCCACACACAAACGCAGACTGCGTGGGTGGGGGTATTCTCTGGATTCTCCTCTATATTATGGTATTCTCTGGATTCTCCTCTATTTTATATCTAAAACTATGATTCAACATTTATATATACACTGGTACCATTGAACACCAATTCTAATGCACTTGCGTATGTAACGCGACGTCTGATTGGATAACGTCAAAAATTTGTGATGGTATATTCTGCGATATACTGTCGCAAATCCGACGTCATCACGTAACGTCGCTTCTCATTGGCTGGCATTTGGTTTTACGCAGCTCACAGCTTTTGTCGATTTGTGCAAACAGTACATTTTTTCAATAGGAAAAATGAATAAATGCATTAAAATGGGGATAACTGCATCAAATTTGTCATTTGGGGAGGTAAATCGGCGGTTTTACGGTCGCAAATTACGTTTTAAAATGAAATTTCCGACCGTAAAACCGCCGATTAACCTCCCCAAATGCCAAATTTGAATGCAGTTATCCCCCTAAATGGCCTGCAGATGTACATACATTGGTGACATTGACTATTCTGAATCTCTGAAAAACACTACACATAAGTGTTAGAGTGAAAAAAGAACAGTTAAGACTGTCAGTAAAAACACATCTCACCTGCTGAATAATACTTTTTTTTTATTAAAATCAAGAAGCTACTTATAAATGAAAATAAAAACAACAAAACAAAAAATGGTTTCAATGACACACTAACTGGCATGGTAATGAAAATCATAGCTCTTGATAAGATGCTTTATTCCAATCCAAAAGTATTGATATTTTTCTTATTTCTCCACAAAAACATGTTGTGGGTACTCATTAGAAGTGCCTCAGTGAGGCACTTCTAATGAGTACCCACAGCATAATTATATTTTCGTAAAGAAATAAGAAAATATTTACTGATCCCACTCTTATCTAGACCTACTCTACATTCACATTAGAATGACATGGTGAGTTCAAGAAATGAGACATCATATTTACCACAAATACTGGGCCATCTTGAGTCCTTAGCATACTTTTAAAATTTGAACAAGTACACTATATTACCTGTTGATGTATCTAAAACTGCTAGATCAACTGATTGTGTTCACCCAGGGAAACCCGATATCGGGATATCGGAGGTTGCGAGATTTCGGAGGTAAACAAATGATGTCATCCAGCGACAGTGTATGTACTTATCCTCTTTTAATGATCAAAAAAGTGCTTCTGGAGGATAAGCAACGTAACCTATATTTTCTCAGTTGAATGGTTTAATATACGAAAATGGCATTTCAATATAATGTATCCTCCTGTTTATTCAAAATCACGTTTGAAAAGGAAGTTTTAGTGTTTTTCTCTCAAATTCCATTTTCAATTGTTTATAGCTTTTATCCTGTAAAGCTTTTTCATTGAGTATGTATGTCTGTATAATCTAGAACCCTTTCTATAAATTATACAAGAAATAGCAGATGTGAAAAAATTACTAAAGTGGTAGATTTTTTAGATTTCTTTAGGATTGTTGTCATATTTATTGGTAACAGGATGTCGGAGGTATGATGCGGGGATGTCGGAGGACAGATTTATATTGGTTAACGGGATATCGGAGGGAAAGAAATTTTGTGTTCTTCTTAAAACGGCAACATCTTTTCTGAAACGTGATCTTGCCTGGTTTAATATGTTGAAGACGATTACCTGAATCGTCAGGAGTGGCATATAGCAAGCGAACAAAGCGTTTATGCTGACTGGCAAAGAATAAATGAAATAATGTGCCATAGACTTATCAAGATAAAACATCAAGATAACCGGCCTTCGTGATGAAAACCCCATAACAAACACGACCACATAGAAAAAGTGGGGATTGCAGGACTATAAATCTTTTTTGTTGTTGTTGTTGTTTTCTTTTTCTTGTTTCTGCTCTAAAATATGTATTGAGGTACTCTTAAGAAGCACGTCGTTTCTGCTTTAAAACATAGGTTGCGGGTTATCGTTAGAACCGCCTCGATAAAAAAAATAATAATAATAATGAAACGAAAATTAACAGTTTTCTTTCTGAAAAGTTTGTATTTTTTAAGACATGAAAATTTCATTCTGCGTGTTTTCATATTTGTTCATCACAACGATTTGTGCCTTTGGTGAGTTTCCAGGCCTATACACAGACTTTTAAAATAGAAGGGGGTGGGTGTGTGAATTCTGGGCTATTCTTGAAGGGGACACAGATGTCAACAAAATGCCGACGGGGGATGCAAAATTAAGGAATGTAAAGCGATTTTATGGCGAAACCTGCATGATTTTTAAAATAATTGGCCCGAAAGGGGTACAGGTCTCGTTTCATCGTTTGGTCTGTCAGACACTCCATGGATTTTTCACTTACATTTAATTTAGGCTTAAAAATCCAGGCCCGTGGGTTTTGAAATAGGGATGGTGTGACCGTATGGAGACGTGCAAATACTCAGAAAATGTCGATTTAGAGGCGAAAATTAGGGGTGTAACCTGTGTTTTCGATTAAAATCTGCTTGATTTTTTAAATAATTTGTCCACAATGCGGGCTACGTTCGCCAAACCCCCCCCCCCCCTCACACACACACACCCATTTGCTTGATTTTGAAATAAATTTGTCCACCCTCATCCCCAACCACACACACACAAACACACACACACACACACACACACACACACACACACACACACACACACACACACACACACACAGCGCGTATGGAAGAACACGTCACAAATTTTTTTCTATTTATAGCAAATGAAAATGACAAAGGTCTCCTCGATACGACTCGATACAACTCATATAATTATCATATCACGCTAGCAAATTTATCTCACTTATATTAGGAAAATGGGATTACAGGGGAATGTGTAATTTTCTGGCTGCTGCTTAAAAACCTAGATAAGCGGACTGTCCGTAAAGATTTGTAGACAACAATGTCAAGTAACACCACATGGGGAGTTCTTATAAGAAGTTTGCCGACAAGCATTTAAAATCTGTAGCGTTACATAAATAAAAAAAAATACAATGAATATTCTCTGATATGGACTTTCGGTTGTACGCGAAAGGAGAATAGAAGCAAACAACAGTATAGTTCTGAACTATACATTGTAACATTTGGATTTCGATGCACATTTGATGAAATTCCGTTAAAAGGATGGGAGTTAAGGGCATTATAAGATTTCAAGATGACTGACATATGGGTGTTTTCTTTTTGTTTTGAATGTTTAACTAGATTCCACAGATTTTAAAGGAACTATTTACCAGGCTCATCATGTGATTATTATTATTATTGTTGTTGTTGTTGTTGTTGTTGCTAAATTCTAAATTAAGCGACCCACCTAACACAGTTAATGGTCAAATATGAAAAATAAATAAGAAAATAGATAGATTCTTGTAATTAGATATACAAATGTCAGCCCGATGGACGAAAAAGCACCTGTTGTTAACTTTATTATAGAGTTTTTGTACTGATATTGGTAAATAGAGTGCCGAGTTGGGATATTGCTATGAATAATTGATATATCATAGATTTACTGTGGTAACGTTACGTTTATTATTTCTGATCTGATGGCACTCGTTGGCACCGCATCGGCGCTGCGGTTCTTACGAGTTTCCAAAATCAACATTTCAATCGAAATTTAGGTAGGAAAATATCACGTTTCACATACAGAACATCATTTTTGCAGCAAAAAGCTGTTTTATTGCATATACGTTCTTAAACGTAATGGCATTGGTTCTAGTAATATTATTACATTAAACTCTCCTTCAAACCAATCAAGCCCTATTAAAATTGCTACAAAAAGAGACGCTAGTATTTGTACACAGGCTTAGCACCATATTGTGCGAGCAGGTTTTAATTTATATTGCTTTGTTTAGACAAAACTCACTCCATCAATTTTCAGTGCCTCCGAAATCCAGCAACAGTCCCTCCGAGATCCACAGCATCATGTGTCAATGTACCTCCGAATATTCCGTTATCCAAAATTTCGCTAGTACTTGCTTTAAATTTCATCCGGAGGCGTTATTTTTTGTTGATAAACTGAAACAACTATGAAGACAGTCGAAGAAAAGATAGGTCCATCCTTGGACAATAATAAACCAACATGTCATTTACCATGATCGGGCTTGTAGCCGTCGAAAAGGTAAAAAAATGAGGTGAAAAATAGATCATCTTGGTTCAAATGCCGTTTTCACCTCCACAAAGTAGCTGAGAAAGGAAATATTTGCTTTAACATATTCATTAATATGTCTCTAGAACGAGCAACTCAGCTTTTTTATCAAATGAATAAGATATAAGCTATAAAAAAATGGATAAGTACATACCCTGTCGCTGGATGACGTCATTTGTTTACCTCCGAAATCTCGCAACCTCCGATATCCCGATATCGGGTTTCCCTGGGTGGTGTTGAGGTTTTTACTACAGTAGTCAACAACTGTGTGTATTTGTTTGTGTTGAGGTTTTACAGCCCAGTCAACCCATTAGGGTCATGTCGAGCATGGTCAATTTACCTAACCACACTTTTCCTAGGTAGGCTTAATCCTCTAAGTGGTTAACCAGTACTAGCGCACATTCTTTTGTCAAAAACTGACAACAAAGCCCTTCTTGAAATAGCAGAAAGGTGAGAATGACCTTAGAAAATATTTCATGATCAATCTCCATGAAAGAATGTTGCCGGACCTGGCAGAAACTGAACCCGAAACCTCCTGATCACCAGTCAGATATGCATCCAACTGCGTCAGCAAGGCCGGTGCGTGTATTCAAATGGCAAATTATCTATCAATTAGATTTATGGGCACATGTTATAGCTACAGATAAGAGGGGGTATCCACATACTATTTTTTTTTTATTTCTCGACGAAAACATATGTTGTGGGTACTCATTAGAAGCACCTCACCAAGGCACTTCTAATGAGTATCACAACATATGTTTTTGTTGAGAAATAAGGAAGATATCAGCATTTTTCGGATGAAAAAAGCGCCTTATCTGTTGCTATGAGTCATGTACACATCATTTTGTAGGTATTGAATTGCACTATACATGTATGTATTGATTTGTTTCAAGTTCAAGTAGACATCGTGAAATGACACAACAAGCAATTAATCTGGAACACCCCTCGTATCACAAGATATATTCTGGTAGAAAAATAAAACCTTATCCTAAATTATCACTTCAATGATTCTCTTGTCTGCAGCTCTGAGAAAGCCGTGGTCAGATGGGTATGCTGATCTTGTCTCAATATATCAATACAGTTGAACTTCGATGGCTTGAACATCTTTGGGACCATAGAAAATTGTTCGAGACATGGGTGGTTCGAGCCACTGAGGGTTAATTATGGTGCCAGTCAAACTTCGATGGCTCGAACATCTTTGGGACCATAGAAAATTGTTCAAGACACGAGTGGTTCGAGCCACTGAGGGTTAATTATGGTGCCAAGTCAGAAAGCAATTGGCGATAACTTAGGGATTTTTTTTTTCGATTTTCTACACAATAACTGTATGTTTAGTGTATTCATTAGAATTGCCTCAATGAGGCATTTCTAATGAGTACACACAACATACAATTTCACGATAAAATAAGAACATTTCCCTAAATATTTGTTTTCTTGGGCTATCGGAAGAACTTCGTAGGGACTCAAAAATGAGTATGAATTAGCCATGGTAAATGAGCCATCGGTGTTCGAGCTATCAAGGTTCGACTGTAATTACTCCAACAACACTGGAACCACTTTATAAGACAATTCATTATAGGATGTTTTAGATATAGGACCATTTAACCCTTGGGCTGCTGAATAAATTAAGATGCCACAGCCTTTTCAGCCAATCAAATTACTTGATCCTGATTGTTGATATAAATTCACATACTTAATGGCAAACAGTGTAGATCCAGATCAGTTGGCTTCTTCAGAAGCCAACTGATCTGGATCTACACAGTTTGCAAAAACAGGGTATAGAAGCCAACTGATCTGGATTTACATGGTTTGCAAAAACAGGGTATATCCAGGTTCAGCAGGACAAGGGTTAAAAGTTCCTAAAAGTATAATTTGTGTCCAAACAAAATTGTACAGATTATATAGAAAAATTACGGGTCATTTTTCTATAAAATACAGACATTTTTGTTTCCACACAACATGGCTGTTTAGCTAACACGGATTTTGCTTTTGGTCCCAGCAAGAGTGTTATACAGAAGTTGTGGTGTATTAAAGAGTTCTTAGAAATCAGGGTAAAAATTTCGGCAGACGACATTTTAAAATATACTGTTTGAGTATATTGAAAAAGTTTTTAAAGTATTAAAGTTTTTTTTCTGAAAAAAAAAAAAAAAAAAAAATCAAAACAAACAGAGAGAAAAATATAGATGTGTCATCTACTAAATATTCTCAGAAACTGCTAAAGGTTAATAAAAGCATTAATATAATATATCAAAACTGAATCATCCTGAAAGAGGCATCTAAACATTTAAAACAGTATCTTTGTGCTTAGCATGCTGGGTAAAATTTTCATCAGACGACATACCGAAATATTTTTCTATGTTTCCCTTCAAACAGGTTTTGACTTTTCATGCAAACTGTCTCCACTGTTTCTGGAAAACAGGTTTTGACTTTTCATGCAAATTGTCTCCAATAGATATAATTTGCTTGTACTGTCCAAACCTGTTTTCTGGGAAAAACAGAAAAATTTAATCAATTTATCGTCTGTTGAATTAGCCCAGAGGGTGGTATATAGTTTATATGGAAAATGCCTTCCAAAGTGGGTGATATCTGTGTCACTGCTATTTGTCTTATTATCTTGAAGTGTTTCACTTTATGTTGTGATATGAAAACGCAAATTCTATGTTTGATAGCATGCATTATTCCTCCTCACTTTCTTTCTAAGTTTCATGCTGCTACGGCATACACACAAAAAAGTTGCATATTTTTCATTTCATTTTATTCACTTTATTCAAAACTGTGTCATGTTTCCTTGCGTTTATCTTTAAAAAATGTAGAGAAATGCTATAACAACCGTAAGACTATCAGTCCATTAATTTTTGGTAAAAAAAAAAAAAATTTGGCAAAGTTTTTTTGACAACTGAGCCTTTTATTCCTGGTGGCTAGTGGCATCAAAACTTCTGAGGCATTCTCAGTTTGAAAAAAATACAGCTGAGTTTTCTTGGAAACTCACAGGGGTATTGTAACTTCATATTTGTCCACAGAAAATATTAACACACAATAAAATGAACACTTTTCCATAAATCAAGATGCTGTAAGTAGGAAATAGAGTATTGTCTTATCTGGCTTCTCATGAGAACAGAAGACTTTCCCCTGATCATTTGGAGCCTCATACACAGAAACTAAGCACACTACAGTGTCAAGCAGAAATTACAATCTAAACAGTCTCAAAATATTATCACTTAAAGTGCCAAGCAAAATCTGAAGTAGATGCCATTCTTATCTTTAAAAATTTGTCATAGAAAATCAGTCTTGACATTTCCTGTGAATCATCTGCTTGGCAGATGATTCACATGAAATGTCAAGACTCATTCTCTATGAAAAATTAAAAAAGAAATATTTTTAAAGTGTCGTCTGCAGCATTTGTGATTGGCACTTTAAGGTTAACAGAAGATAACTCAATGGCGAAGGTGATTATTTTGAGCATTCCAGAATAGAGCATCCTGTTCCCATGCATAATATATTGATATTACCTCCGTCCCTACAGCATACTATCTTTCCTGTGAAATAAATGTGACAAAAGTAAAGCAAGGAGCAGAAACTAAGCAACTACACACCTAAAGCAAATAAAAATTTAAGGTAAACTTTTACCTCCAAAGGAGATCACCAGAAAGCATAAACACAGTAACACCTCCAAAGGAGAATGCCAGAATGCACTTTAAAACTGTTACATGCAAAATATAATGCAATGTTTTATGACTGCGACCTATACAATGATCCCAGGAACAGGTAGATAGGTGGTCAAACCCAGATGAAAGCACTCAATAGTAAATGATTTCAGCAAAACTGCTAATGGCAACACCAAATGCAAATTTTTAACACTTTGCATGCTGGGTAAAAATTTCAGGAGACGACATTTTGAAATATTTTTTTTTTATTTTTCCTAGAAAATAAGATCTGACACTTCATGCAAACTGTCTCCTTAGGAGACAATTTGCATGAAGTGTGAGATACTATTTCTTAAGAAAAATAAAAATATCACCAGTTTGTCGTCTGCTGAATCTGCCAATAGGGTGGTAAGTGTTAAGCATGTGACAGAAATTTTGATGAACAGTGGGTGGGTGTTGATCAGAATCTACAAATCATCAAGGCACTCATATAACACAAACATTTAAACGTATGTCCTTGACAGTTAGGTCATGAGGGCCAACCAATTTTGATTCCTAGCTCTACTTTCTTGCTGTTGAGTGCAAAGCAAAATTTTTCAAAGTTTTTGAAGGATTTGTTTGTGGATCCAACCCACAATTTCCTGGACAAAGCAGTTGCTCTAGCAACTGAGCCACTTAATACAGTCCCTACAAATATCAAAGCTGCAGATGAAAGAGAAGGACAATGTTAGCCATGTCACAAGAAAAACACTCTTCAGACTTTCCGTTGAATCAGTTTTTCAGTCTCATGCCATTAGCCCCTCAGCCTGATGCCATGTCTAATTCTCTGGCTGAAGCTTTTTTGGGTTGCCCTTCCACTTGAGTGAACAGTATAGGTTTTGGTGAGACTGCGCAGATGTGCAGGCTAGCCTGAACCTTTGCTGGATGCTTATGCAATAATGGCTGTTTTTCCATGATACACCTCAAAAATTGAGAACAGAAATAAATAAATGGCCACAGACAAAACACTAAATTGTTGCTAAACACATGTATCATCAGCAAGTGTTCAAATGAAGCTTAGCAAATGACAAAAAAAAACTAAGTTTATCGTATCAATGTACATTAAAAAGGTATGATAGAATCCTTATTACTTTGCATACTGGGTAAAAATTTTAACAGACGACATTTTGAAATATTTATCTTATTTTTCCTAGAAAATAGGATTTGACACTTCATACAAATTGTCTCCTGGAGACAATTTGTATGAAGTGTCAAATCCTATCTTCTAGGAAAAATAAGAAAAAATATCATCAGTTTGTCGTTTGCTGAATCTACTCAGAGCCTGGTAAGTGTTATGACATAAACATGTATGTTACCATGTTTACCCTAAGTATTCAGACACCTTAACTCTTTACCATATATGTCCTAAACATTGGACAAGTCTATTTTACTACCTGTTGATAGGTCTAACAAACTGCTGGATTAGTGGCCAGCAGTGTAGACCATGTCAGATGCCATGTATTGCAGCATCTGATCTTTGTCTACAGCAATCGCTCAAGCCTGTCTGTCTGAATACTTGGGTAACTCTGGTATTGTGGTATTTAAACCTATAAAGCACCAATAAAATTGTAGCAGACAACACTCTAATTTTTTATTATTTATCAGAGAAAATAAGACTGCTGAGCAGACGATTCACATGAAATTTCTTGTCTTTTTTTCTATGAAAAACAATAAAAACATATTTCAAAATGTTACCTGCTGCAGTTGTTATCATGTTCCCCATATGTATTCGGACAGACAGGCTTGAGCAAACAGAGTTGACCTAGATGAGACACCGAAGGATGCGGCATCTCATCAGGGTCTACACTGTTTGCCACTTAGCCACTTATCCAGCAATTTTTAGACACAACATGGGGTAATAAATTGTACTTGTTCAGATTTTAGAACAAGAAGTATGGTAAGGAATTGAGGTGTCTGAATACTTATGGTAAATACGGTACTGGAGATTTAAGGGTTAAATATGTCAAGTTTTGAAAGCAATTTTACTTAGCATAAGACAAAAACACCGAACAGATATTACCATATTTACTGTAAGTATTCGGACACCATAATTCCTTACCATACTTGCTCTAAAATTTGAAAGAGTACAATTTACTATGATGTTGTGTCTAAAAATTGCTGTACGAGTGGCAAAAAGAGTAGACCCTGATGAGACACCACATTCTGCGGTGTCTCATCTGGATCTACACCGTATGCTCAGGCCAGTCTGTCCAAATACATATGGTAAATACAGTATAATGTTACATAATAAAAACAATACAAGGTTGGGTGGGTGGGGTAAATAAGGACACTACAAGGTTGTGTGGGTGGGGTAAACAAACAACAGAAAACCAAACAGATCCAATAAGGTGGGGAAAATCAAAGCAGATACATGGGTTCACTTCAAAATTTGTCTAGAGGCAGTTGAAATAATTGATCCAAATGCTTAGTTAAAAATGCAAGAGGACCATGATGGTCCTATATCGCTCACCTGACCAAACAGATTTGCATATTTACTGTTGAAGTTTCAGCCAAGTTCACTGCTCTAGGATTTTTGTATAAACTTTATAGCACTAACCACACCACACCCCCGGCCATGTTTTTTTACAAATCTTGACAACTTGAACTGAATCTTAAAAGAAGGTCACCAAAGGAACATTTCTGCCAAGTTATATTGAAATTGGTCCAGTGGTTTAAAAAGTTTTATATAGCTATAAAGCCCTACGCCCTAACGGCCATGTTTTTTGACGAATCATGACAGCTTGAACAAACTTGGTAGAGGGTCACCAAAGGAACATTCCTGCCAAGTTATATTGAAATCTGTTCAGTGGTTTCTGACAAGAAGATTTTTAAAGTTTTCTATTTAGATATATAGGGAAAACAAGAAGATTTCTTTTCAAGTTTTCTATATAGATATATAGGGAAAATAAGCCCCACCCCCTTGCAGCCATATTTTTTGATGAATCATGATGGCTTGAACAACCTTGGAAGAGGGTGACCAAAGACACATTCCTTCCAAGTTATATTGAAATTGGTCCATTGGTTTTTGCCAAGAAGATTTTTAAAGTTTTCTATATAGATACATATATAGGGAAAATAAGCCCTGCCCCCTGGCGGCCATGTTTTTTGACAAATCCAAACGGCTTGAACAATCTTGGTAGAGGATCACCAAAAGAACATTTCTGCAAAATTATATGGAAATCGGTCCAGTGGTTTGGGACAAGATGATTTTTACATTTTTCTATATATAGGGAAAATAAGCCCTGCCCCCTGGCGGCCATGTTTTTTGACAAATCCAAATGACTCGAACAATCTTGGTAGAGGATCATCAAAGGAACATTTCTACAAAATTATATGGAAATCGGTCCAGTGGTTCTGACAAGAAGATTTTTAAAGTTTTCTATATAGATATATAGGGAAAATAAGCCCCACCCCCTGGCAGCCATGTTTTTTGACGAATCTAAATGGCTTGAACAATCTTGGTAGAGGATCACCAATGGAACATTTTTGCAAAATTATATTGAAGTCGGTCCAGTAGTTTCGGACAGGCAGAATTTTACATTTTTCAACATAGATATATAGGGAAAATAAGCCCCGCACCCTGGCGGCCATCTTTTTTTGACTAATTGAAATGGCTCGAACAATCTTGGTAGAGGATCACCAAAGGAACATTTCTGCAAAATTACATTGAAATCGGTCCAGTGGTTTCTGACAAGAAGATTTTTAAAGTTTTCTATATAGATATATAGGGAAAATAAGCCCCGCCCCCTGGCGGCCATTTTTTTGACGAATCCAAATGGCTTGAATAATCTTGGTAGAGGATCACCAAAGGAACATTTTTGTAAAATTATATTTAAATTGGTCCAGTGGTTTCGGACAAGAAGATTTTTAAAGTTTTCTATATAGATATATTGGGAAAATAAGCCCCGCCCCCTGGCGACCATGTTTTTAGACAAATCCAAATGGCTTGAACAATCTTGGTAGAGGATCACCAAAGGAACATTTCTGCAAAATTACCTTGAAATCGGTCCAGTGGTTTCTGACAAGAAGATTTTTTTAGTTAAAAAATCTATTTTTAGCTCCTGTGACCTAGATATGCAATGGACCGGAACCATTTGAACAACTTTGAAAGAGGACCAACCAAGGATCATTCCTGTGAAGTTTGGTCAAAATCCAATCAGTGGTTTAGGAGGAGATGTTGTTTAAAGATTGTGGACGGACGGACGGACATACGGACGACGACGGATGGTGAGTGATCACAAAAGCTCACCTTGAGCTTTCAGCTCAGGTGAGCTAATAAAAGTGCTGCAAGCACTGCACCATGCCCCTCCGCTGCACTTACATCAAGCAAGTGCCATAACTCTGTCAGAAATGAAATCACAGGAAAGGTGCATTAGTCTTTCTCTACATAAAGTTGACATGAATATATGATTGAGATGACTATTTTTAATGTTCAAAAGGCCAGAACTCAAAAATTAAGTAAACCACTCACAGTTCTCATTTTCTGCAGATACTCTCATAGTACTTCACATTTAAGTAAAGTTTACAAGTATATCACAGAAACTGTTATTTTCAATGTTCAAAGATCCATAATTCAAAAAGTAATTAAGCCAGAATTATGGTTCTTGTGTTCAACATGTCATCTTATGTTGCTTTACATTTTTGCAAGGCTTCAAAAAAATCTCTGAAACCATTTTAAAGTTATAGAAAGGGCACAAGTATATGATTGGGATCACCATTTACAATGCCAAAAGAGTGGTAACTCAAAAAGCAGGTAGTTCAGAATTGCTTGTTCAGAATGGTGCTTGTGTTCTGCACATCATATCATGCTGATATGCATTTGTATAAAAGTTCAAGAAAATATCTCAACAAGTTTTCAAGTTACAGAGCGTACACATATATACAGAAGTAACTATTTTTAATAATATTCAAAGGGCCATAACTCCAAAAGTAGGTTAAGCAGCAGAGTTACAGTTCTTGTGTTCAACACCTAGTCTTATAATGCTTTACATTTGTTGGAAGTTTTATAAAAATATCTAATACGGTTTCATACTTACAGAGCTGACACAAGTACACAGTAGAAATGGCTATTATCAATATTTTACTATGTTCAATGAGGGTAACTCCAAAAGTAGCTTAAACGGAGCTATGGTACTTCTGTTCTGCACATCCACTCATGGTGCTTTACATTTCTGAGAAATTTCATGAAAAATATCTCCAACGGTTTTCAACTTACAGAATGGACACAAGTGCACGGTAAAAGTGGCTATGTTCAATGTTCAAAGGGCAATAACTCCAAAAATAGGCAAACCAGAGTTATAGTTCATGAAGTCTGCATGTTGACTCATGGAGCTTTAAATTTGTGAGAAGTTCCATCAAAATATCTGAAACAGTTTCCAATTTACAGAGTGGACACTAGTACATGGTAGAAATGGCTATTTTCAATATTTAGGATGTTTAAAGGGCTCTAACTCCAAAGGTAGGTTAATCATAGTAATGGTTCTTGTGTTCTGCATATTGTCTCATGGTGCTTAACATTTGTGTGAGATTTCATGAAAATATCTCAATTCGTTTTCAACTTAGACAGCGGACATGAGTAAATTGTGGAAAAGGTTATGTTCAAAGGGCAATAACTCCTAAAGTAGGCAAACCAGAGTTATGATTCACATGTTATGCATGTCGTCTCATAACGCTTTACATTTGTGTGAAGTTTCCTGAAAATATCACAAACGGTATCAGAGTTATGGAGCGGACACAATACATGGTAGAATGGGCTATGTTCTATGTTCAAAGGGTAATAACTCCAAAAGTAGGCAAACCAGAATTATCGTTCATGTGTTCTACATATCCTCTAATAGTGCTTTATATTTGTGCGAAGTTTCATGAAAATATCTCAAATGGTATCAGAGTTATAAAGCAGACACGAAATTATTAAGCACGGACGGACAGACAGAGGGACACTCAAAATTTCAGACAGTATAACATAATACCTCACCACTTTTTGTGGCAGGGCATAGAACATTCACATACTGGTACCTGTATAGAGAAAAAATGGAAACTATAACACCTCTGGAACTTTTTGGACAGCCTTCCATAAGGGGAATAGATATCTTTACAAAAGAGGGGAGGAAACTGTCAAACTGTTGTCTCCCTTCTGAAAAAGGAATCTGTTCTAAAAGGAAATAATTTGCTCTTTTCCCTTAGAGTAGACCCCTTTTCAGAAGGGTATAAAGTCACTTTTGACTGAGCTGTCTCCCTTGAAAGTATATCCACTTCCCTTAAGAAGATGATTTGGTGATTTACGTCCCTTTCAACATTGTTTAAGTCATATCCAGACGATGGAAGGGTGATAATAAAAGGCTCAGTGAAATAAAGAACAGGAGTTCCACTTCCAATGGGTTGTAAATCTGGGATCTTGTGAGCCAAAGCCAGAAGTGCTAACCAATCAGCCACCTAGACCCTTCTCCATTCCCTCAACTCTTTTCATACTGGGTAATTTTGCATGCTTTTTTGTCGTCTGTGAATTTTTTTTTAAAGAACTTTTTCAAAAAAATCTTTCAGGAATACTATCAGAGTGTTAAACAGTTTGGATCCAGATCAGGCCCGACAAAATGTCGGGCCTGATCTGGGTCCAAACTGTTTGCAAAGATTATCTGCAGACGACAAAATTTGCCACTAGCGGGGAAAGAGCTAAGCAGGCTGAAAGACACAGTTTCACTGCCTCGACAAAAGGAATGTTCAATGCCCACACTAATATGACTATAAGCAGAATAAATAAAAAGATTCTTGCTTACCTGAGATATGTATGATTGTATGAGATCAGCACAGCTACTGTAGTAACATTTTCTTGCTAATTCTGTGGCTGTAAGTCCATTGTTGTCGGTAATATCTGGGCTACAACCGTTGTCCAGTAGAGTCTTTATACACTACAAATTAAGCAATCACTACTATTGTCGTCTGCTTTGTCTTCTGCTGGTTACTTTAAAAGTCACTTCTGCAAACAGTGTGGACCCAGATCAGACTGCAGTCTGATCTGGGTCCATACTGTTTGCCTGTATGCAAAAATAGGTTTGAAAAGTTTGCAAGAATATTCAGCAGATGACATAAACAGACGACATTTTCAGATGCAGGTTTTCTTGGCACTTTAAGGGTTAATATTACACAGATATGGTGGTAATAGGGAATGATTTTATAGATAGATTTGTTTTCTGAAAGTTAAACTATTATTTTTACTGAATTGTAGACTGCAAATGTGACAACCCCCATGTTTTTGTTTGTGTTGAAGTTTTTCTGCCCAGTCAACACAAAGAGGTCATGTCAAGAGCAGTCAGTTTATCTAACCACACGTTTACTGGGCAGGCTTAGTCCTCTAAGCAGTTAACCAGTATTGTGCACATTCTTTTGCCAGAAACTGACAACTGCCCTTCTTGAATCAGCAGAAGGGAGAGAATGACTGTAGAAAATATTTCATGATCAAATCTCCCTGAAAGAACGTTGCTGACCCAGCGGGGGTTGAAACCACAACCTCCTGATCATCAGTTGGACGCACATCCAACTGAGCCACTGAGGCCAGCCCCAAGCTTTTGTACCTGATCAGATAAACTCCATGAACCATTGTAAGTTTCGGACAAACCAATAACAAATTGTTATCGAGGAAAGCCATTCACTATTAAGGGGACTAGATACATTTAGTAGCTTTCCTACCATTTTTACAAGGGTGACAACTTCTTACTTACTATTTGCATTCCTGCAAATCATGACCCTTCTGAAAAGGGTTCACTATTAAGGGGACTAGATACATTTAGTAGCTATCCTACCATTTTTACAAGGGTGACAACTTCTTACTTACTATTTGCATTCCTGCAAATCATGACCCTTTTCTACTCTAAAACTAAAGAATTTACTCCCAAAGGGGGCAAATTCTTTCATTTTAGAATAGAACTCTTTTCAAGAGGAGCAATTTTTTTCTTTTAAAGTAAGCCCAAAAATTTAGACACAGTTACCTACCCTGAAAGTGTACGAATTCTTTATCTGCAGGTAAATGCCTCCATTTATCTACAGATGAATAATTGCCTTTATCTACAGTTGCATACCTCTTTTTCTCTATTGGTGAATACCTCCTTTTATCTACAGCCAAATATCTCCCTTTATCTACAGCTGAATACCTCCTTTTATTTACAGCAGAATACTTCTCTTCATCTACAGCTCAAAACCTCACTTTGTCTACAGCTAAATACCTCCTTTTATCTACAGCCCAATACTTATCTTCATCTACAGCTGAATATGTCCTTTTTTTCTATAGCTGAATAATACATCCCTTTATCTAATGTTAAATACCTTTATCTACAGCTCATCTTAACTCATCAAGGCTCAAACAGATATGCTATTTTCCCCTTGTCTTCATCTACAGCTGAATAGTCTTTTTTTTCTATAGCTGAATAATACCGCCCTTTATCTACTGTTAAATACCTTTATCTACAGCTCATCTTAACTGAGTTAGCCATTTTAAGAGCTAAAATAATTATAATAATTTCACAATACTTACATCAAGACATACAGAATAAGCATCCAAACAAAAGAAGGCAATAATGAATCATATTATTTATGAAGCAATAATCTATTTCAGGGCTCCAGAAAAAGTTATTCTCACATTATTCATTTCCCAAAAAAAACATATGGTCTGGAAGCTCATTAGAATTGGTTATCTGAGTTACCAAAACATATGATCTGCACCATATTATCTTTAAGCCACAATAAAGAACAAGATCAGCTAGCAAAGCTGCACCATAGATCCAGATAAGCGGAGGTAGCCACCTGATATTTTACTTGTTTCTCCACAAAAACATATGTTGTGGGTACTCATTAGAAGCGCCTCGATGAGGCGCTTCTAATGAGTTCCACTTCATATGTTTTCGTAGAGAAATAAGAAAAACATCAGGATTTTCCGGATGAAAAGAGTGTCTTATCTGGAGCTATGCTGCACACTCTGATATGGACCTTTCCTACACACTGATATATTCAACAGTATGCAAGGATTCCGTAAGTGGACAGTGAAAGCCCTGACCAGACTGTGTGGGTGTACAGGATGATCTGGGCCCTTGCTGTCCACAAATGCCCCAAAGTCACATTTTTACACAGTGTAGCTTATATTTTTTCATGCAGAAATTAAAAAAAAAAAAAAAATAACAAATAACAAATAACAACTCATCTGGATTCCTTGTTCATTTAACCACCTATTATTGTGCATAATTATTCCTTGTTAATTAACCCTTGTTATGCTGAATAAATTAGGATGCCATGCCCACTTCTGAATTTCTGCCAGTCAGATTACTTGATCCTGTTTGTTGATTTAAATTCAAATCCTGAATGGCAAACAGAGCAGATCCAGATCAGTTCACTTCTTCAGAAGCCAACTGATCTGGATCTACACTGTTTGCAAAGGCAGAGCACACCTGGGTTCAGCAGGACAAGGGTTAATGCTCAGCATATCTGTCAGTTTGATTGATCTGTCAACAGGACAATTCTGACAGACAGAAATGACCAGTTTACATTTTAGTGCACTAGTGAACATAGAATCTAAGATAATATGCATTTTTGCAACCAAAAATTGGTGACATTGTTACCGGTATTATCATTTCTCAACAAGAAACATATACACCACAACTTCTTTATAACACTATTACTGAGATTCAAAGCAAAAACTACGTTAGCTAAATAACCATGTTGTATTCAAACAAAAATATACAGATTATATATAAAAAAAACAACTGACCATTCTTGAAAAACCATGTTAGCTAAACAA
The DNA here is from genome assembly GCA_964016985.1 of Anodontia alba. Classification (NCBI taxonomy): domain Eukaryota; kingdom Metazoa; phylum Mollusca; class Bivalvia; order Lucinida; family Lucinidae; genus Anodontia; species Anodontia alba. The sequence continues at coordinate 23,942,764 of OZ024836.1, read as the reverse complement.
TCATGCCATATCCAAACAAAAATTTATGAATTATATAGAAAACTGATCATTAAAAATTTTACAGTCAATTTTCTATAACAAAAAATGTGTAGCTAAACATCCATGATGAGTCAAACAAAAATGTTTGATATATCCTGTTTGATAATCCACTAAAATAAAACCAAAATAATATCATGACTATAAAGGCTGGTCACTCCAGTGGCCAGCCTTTATAGTCATGATATTATTTTGGTTTTATTTTAGTGACCAGCCTTTATAGTGATGATATTGTTTTGGTTTTATTTTAGTGGATTATCAAACATGATTATAAGAAAAATATTTAGTCACTGGAGACTGGAGCCAGTCTAGTGGAAAAAAACAACTCTTATTTGCTCTTCTCTAAAAGGAAAGAAGTGGGGAGCAAATCCTAATGAAATGTTCCTATTTTGTGGAAAAAAAATAGAAAAATGTCATCAGTTTGTCATCTGCTGAATTTTTTCTTTTTTTTCCACCAAAACATTATAGTGCATGTATTCATGTACTGTTTCTTATTTCTCCAAGAAAAAAAACTATAATATTGCTGATCATTACTGAGGATAATCATCATAGCTAGAGCTATGAATTCTGGGATGTGAAGCATGTCAGTCAAAAAGAGTCCTTAAGGGGAATGGATACACTTTCAGAGGAGACAACTCTGTCAAAATTGTTTTGTCCCCTTTTTAAAAGATAAGTGATAAATACTGTACAATCTGTTTTGCATTTAATCTTAACATGCAGTTGGCAATATCAGCAGACAATAAATGCTTGATTTCTTTTTTCTTATATTTAAACCTTGCCATCTTGAATAAATTAAAGGGGAACACAACCCTAATATAAAATATATTTCACAATGAAGAGCTTAACAAACTGTAAAAACTGATACAATTTTGATCAGAATCGGTCAAGAAATAGCAAAGTTATTATTGTCTGAAGGATTTAAGATGGCCGACATCGGCGCCACCATATTGAATATTTAATGAGATTTCAAGAATTTTTTTAAATTTAAAATTTTGCATTATTTTTTTATCCAAAGCATTTGTTTTTAGTAAATAAGTTGCTTACCACTTTAGGAACACATGTTCAGAAACATTAAGACAAAATATCCATCCTCGTATATGCTGTTTATTTTAATTATGCATATTTCATTAGGGCTGTGTGATGTCACACCCCACTAAAAATGGCGGCCTCCATGACAGTTGGTTTTCAAATATTTAAAACCCAATAACTGTCTTCTTTGCTGGTCGATTTTGATCAAACTTGTATCAAAATTTTCAGCTTGGAAAGTTCTATCCTGATAGACATACATGTACTTTCTTTCTATATTGCCTTTCCCTTTAAGATGCTACACCTACTTCTACTTGTCAGCCAATTAAATTACTTGATCCTGGTTGTTGATATAAATTCATATACTGCATCGCTAACAGTGCAGATCCAGATCAGTTGGCTTCTTCAGAAGCCAACTGATCTGGATCTACACTGTTTGCAAAGGTAGGGTATATTTGGATTTAGCAAGACCAGGGTTAATTCTTGAAAAGCGAGCTTGAAATGTCAGGACCTGTTTTAATTAAAGAAAAAAAATCTGAAAATGTTGCCTGCTAATATTTAAATTTGGTGTGTTACCCTGGTAACTGTCAAAAGTGCCCAACATTAGTGGATGATGTTGTTTTTTAACCTTTTCTTGAAAGGAAACAGTTTTAGAGATCCAGCCCTGTTTTAAGAAAAGAATGTGAAAACTTTAAAAAAATGTTGTCTGCTGTATCTAAATTTAGCAGGTTAAAGGTTAATAAGTAAAGTAGGGTAAGCCATCCATTAATTTTATAACAAACTATAAATAATGTACCTTAAAATATGCATATATAGAAATTCACAACATATTTTGCCAAAAACATACAATTTGCATACAAACATTTGGCAAAAGATCAGAAAATGTGGCCAGAGGTTATTTCACCAAATATACAAAATCTGATATAGAAACAAAATCAAAAGGTGTGAGAAAATTTATTCCATGCTGCTTATCAGTGATTTACCAAATACCTTATGTACTAAATAAAAACAAGCTAAATTTGGGGAAAATTCAGGACACCTGATGAGTGATTAGTTTGGATATTAAAATTATAACTTTTCTGACGTCCTCATTATGCAGAGCTTCTTGGATCTTATCAGAAAATCTTAAAAGTACTCTAAGGATCTCACTGAATCATCTTACTCTATGGATCTTGCGAGAATCATTTTACACTAAGGTAAGTCCATAACAAATGTTTTCATGTGCATAACAAAATTAATGTTTTTATAAGAAGCTATCATTTTCGCCATAATTATTGCACTGTGCGCTTTAGTTTTTTCAAAAATCCCTAGAAAAATTTGTAGTAAAATATCCTCCTAATACCAACATAGCTACAGATAAGAGGGGGTATCCACATAATATTTTTCTTATTTCTCAAAGAATACATATGTTGTGGTACTCATTAGAAGCCCTCGGCGAGGCACTTCTAATGAGTACCCACAACATATGTTTTTATTGTGAAATAAGAAAGATATTAGCATTTTTCTGATGAAAAAAGCGCTTTATCTGTTGCTATGTACCGATACACTTTAAAGAAAGATCAGCAGAGAACTTCATGAGGGTTGAATTTAATGACACTTATGGAATATTTTTCTGACTTTCTTTATAAAAGCATATTGTTGTTGATACTCCTTTGAATTGCCAACAACACATGCTTTTATAAAGAAGTAGATATAGAGGATATTCAAATGTTTGGAGTGAATATGACTTTTATTTCATCGAGTGAAGTGAAAAGATGTATATTTCATGAGTGCCGAAGGCACGAATGAAATATACATTTTTTTCACTTCACGAGATGAAATAAAAGTCATATTCACGACAAACATTTGAATTTTCTTTTTATTATATACATCACATTCGACAGAAGAGATGCAAATCTTGCATTTGCAAAGGAAAGTCTGACACGCAGTTTTGTCCCTTGGCGCCATGACGTTCGTGTTTTGTTTTGTTTGGTGACGTTAGATATGACGTCAGAAACGCGCATTGGCGTGTAAAAATAAAATAAAAAGAAAATTGACTCTTTTTCAGTGAATACCATAAAAATTTTCATCTCGTGTAATGAAAACATTAATGTAATTAAGAAAAAAGTGGATCCAGATCTTATATTTTTCACTGCTCAGAGGAGTGAAAATATAAGTTTTATATTTTCACTAGTGAAAATATAAAACTTATATTTCACTAGTGAAAATATGCATTTTATTTCATTAATAATTCTCTATATTTCATTACTTTGTATATAATAAAAATGGTTATGGCAACTGCTTGAGTGTGCATTTATTGGAGTGTGTGTGTTAAATGAATTGAATAAGGTAATAAAAATATTCTATAACTATACATAAGAGGGTTATCGAGATAACTATTTTTCTTGTTTCTTGACAAAAAACAAAAAAAAAAAACTTTTGTTATGGGTGTACTCATTGGAATCACGAACTTAGGCAATTCCAATGAGTATCCACAACATATGTTTTGAGGAGAAATAAAAAATATCAATTAACCCTTGTCATGCTGAATAAATTAAGATGCCACGCCCACTTCTAATTTTTTAATCAATCAGCTTACTTGATCTGGGCTGTTGATACAAATGAACATACATGTATTTAATGGCAAACAGTGCAGATCCAGATCAGCTGACTTCAACTTATATCTGGATCTACACTGTTTGCAAAGGCAGGGTATATCCGGGATCAGCAGGAAAAGAGTTAAGGAGAAATAAAAAAAAATATCAATTAACAACTCTTATCTAGAGCTATGAAACTTTACTGGAGCATTAAAATTGACAGACTTTGAAAAGATACCATATTCGACAACATTACCGCACTGTGTGCTTAAGTTTTTCAAAATTACTGAAATAAAAATTGTAGTAAAATATCTTCCTTCTAAGGGCACAGATGATTATGAGCAGAGGACTTCGTGAGGGTTGTGTTTAATGATGCTTATGTGATATTTTTTTCTGAATTTCTTTATAAAAGCGTATGTTGTGGGTACAAATTTGAATTATCTCGACAAGCTTTTAAAAGCATATTTTGTTGGTACTCATTTGAATTACGTTAAGTTTATAAAAGCATAATTATGTTGGGGTACTTATCTGAATTGCCTCGACATATGCTATTATAAAGAAGTAGATAATATTACACAGACTGCAATCTGAAGCCTACAAAATTGCTTGACTGTACGCTTATAGGGGCATGTGTGGTAATTAGATCCAATACGGTATTTAAATACTTGAAAGTTAACACTTTAACAGCAGGCTGGGTAAAAAATTCAGGAGAGGGCATTCTGAAATATTGTTTTCTTAGTTTCCCATAAAATAGGCTTTGACATTCCATGTGAAAATTGTGGGCCTATACTGTTTGCAACTCTTCCAATAGTTTTACTCACATTAACATGTAGTAAATAAGATTTACCGTATTCGACCTAATTACCGCACATACCCCTAAAAGCGCACAGTCAAGCAATGCCATAGTCTTCACATTACAGCCAGTGTACTTTTTGTCTTATTCTTTATAAAAGCATATGTTGTGGGGGTATACCATTTTGAATTGCATCAACTTGTCGATGCAATTCAAATGAGTACCCACAACATATGCTTTTATTATATAGCTATAGATATTAAATGATTAAAATGTGTGATAAAAGCCGAGGAGCTAGCATGCCGATATCACACGATATCGGCACACTTACTCAATATTGCACACTTCTAAGTTAAGTATTAAGTATGGGAATTTGTATCAACAATATGGATCAAGTAATCTGAATGGCCGAATATTAGAAGTGGGCATAGATTCGTATCTTTATTCATTCAGCATTGCAAAGGTTAACACTTGTCGCTACCTAGTAACCAATTTTAATCAGGCTAAAAAAATTTGCCTGACTCCAACCATTTGACTTACCTTTAATGCTTAGCATGCTGGGTAAAATTTTCATCAAACAACAATTGAAAATATCTTTCCTATATTTTTTCTCCAGAAAACAGGCATAACCAAGTTTGGCATTTCATTCCCAAGGAGACAGTTTGCATGAAATGTCAAACCCTTTTTTCTGGTAAGAAAAAATATCTTCAACTTGTCATCTGTTTTATCTGCCCAGTGATTGGTAAAGGTTAAACAATCCCACTTATGTATGAGCAACATAATATTAAAAGGGCCCTTATTTCCTATGCAAACAGCAAAGGCTAGGATCAACCCGCATACCTGCAACGGGTCCAATCAGGGCCTTCTTTGTTCATCAATACATTTCTCAGTAACCCAAAAATTCTTACAATGGGTGACCGAAGTCCTGACCACAATGTACAAATGCACAGGGCTCGCCTTGCCTTCATCACATTCACTGCCCACACACATGCAAAAAGGACCCCTTTCCCATGTCTAGGCTCATATGGATTTAACCCTTAAAGTGCCCATCACAATTGTAGTTGACAACATTTTGATTTTTTTAATTAATACTTTTCAGAGATAACAAGACTTGATATTTCATGTTAGGCAGGAGATGATTCAAATGGAATGTCATGCCTTATTTTCTCTCAAAAAAGTTTTAAAAATCAGAGTGTTGTCCGCTACAATTTTGCTTAGGGTGTAAAGGTTTAAAATTAGGTATAACTCAATACCAACATCCGGACTCCATCAATTTGCCTTTTTCATGCTCTAGGCAAAACAAGTACTGCATTTACTCTAGGTATGTGATAGACAGGCCTGGGCAAACAAACGGTGTACACCGAGATCAGATGCAGCAGAAGACAGTGTCTGGTCAGGGTGTACACCACCTGCACCACGCCCAGCAGTTTTTTGACACATCGATAGGTAGTAAAATGGGTTTTTCAAAGTTTAGGACAAGTACCTAAAGCTGTTAACCCTAGTCCTGCTGAACCCGGATATACCCTGCCTTTGCAAACAGTGCAGATCCAGATCAGATGGCTTCTGAAGAAGCCAACTGATCTGGATCTGCACGGTTTGCCATTAAGTATGTAAAATTATAGTAACAATTCAGATCAAGCGATTTGATTGGCTGAAAATTAGAAAAGGGCATGGCATCTTAATTTCTTCAGCATGGCAAGGGTTAAGGTGTCCCAATATTTAAGGTAGATATGGCTGATGAGAAAAGATACTGTTTCTAAGAAAATAGGACTTAACATTTTATTTAGAGATGATTTAAATGAAATGTCAAGTCCTATATTAAGAGAAAAAGGAGAAAATAAAAACGATGTTATTTTTTTTTTTTAAATTCAGCATGTTAAAATTTAAGTCTAATCTTACTGATCAGTTCAGCGGCTTTGACCTCCTGCCATATAACCTCAGGGTTTATCAGGATCTTTCTCATTTATGGGTATATTTCAGTAAACACAAGGGAGTAGACTGCATATATAAGTTTTATTTTCTTTCCCTCAAACATATACTCTATTTTGTGTACTGCAGATCAGTCATGTCTCCAAACAAATGCATTTTCAAAACACACAGACACTCACACACACAAACACACACACACACACACACATGCAGTCATGCACTCAAGCACACACACACACACACACACACACAGACACACACACACACACACACACAACACACACACATACACACACGCACGCACGCATGCACACACACACACACACACACACACACACACACACACACACACACACACACACACACACACACACACACACACACACACACATTACTTTTCAGAGAAATGGCTTAGCATTTCATATGAGTCATCTGCTAGGCAGATACTTCACATAAAAATGTCAAGCCTTATCTTCTCTGAAAAATAGAAGAAAAAAAAATGAAACTGTTGTCAGGTGCAGTTTTGATAAGCACTTTAAGGGTTGATACTCCACTTATCCACAGTCTAGAAATAATTAGTGGTAATTTTGTGAAAAGAAAATAGAGCATGTTTTATTCAATAATCATTTGAAAAAGCTTACATGCTTTCTCACACTAATTTGTCTGCATCACCCGATATTTGTGTTTTATTTCTAGGTGAATAGACTGTGTTACTATGGAAACTGAAAATGGTGATACCTTTAATGGAAAATTTATAAACAAGGCAAAGCCTTTCAGGTATGTCTCTGGTTACCATAGATTTTGCATTATCTATTTGATCGCTATAGAATGTCAGGTGAAAAATATCCATAAATATAAACTACATGGATAAGAAGCAAGCACAGAAGCTGATTTATTTTAGCAGAAACTGAAAGTTTTAACCCTTAAAGCGCCAAGAAAATCTGCATCTGAAAATGTTGTCTGCTTATGTTGTCTGCTGCATCTTCTTGCAAACTTTTCAAACTTACATTTTGCATATAGGCAAACAGAGTGGACCCAGATCAGACTGCTCCTAAAGGAGCAGTCTGATCTGGATCCACACTGTTTGCAAAAATGACTTTTAAAGTAACCGGCAGAAGACAAAGCAGACAACAATTGTTGTGATTGGCGCTTTAAGGGTTAAAAGTTCAGCCCTTTTATCCCTATATACCTAAAGTGGAACCTTTCCTCTTTGAATTAGGAAGTCCATTATTTCAAAATGGGGTGTTTGAATAAAATAAGAATCTATAGGTATGCATTCCACAAATATATTGTTTGCATCACATCACTGATGCACTGCAAGTGAAATGCCCTTGTAAGATGACAAATCTGGTCCAACAAAGCCGTAAAATGCTGATTTCGAATATTCAAATTACCGACAATTCTCTTCAAATAATCGAGATTCTACTGTATATCCTGTTTTCGAAACTTCTGCTAAATATTCTACTCAGAGTATATTAAGAAACAGTTTCTAAATAACTAATTTGGATTTTGATTGTGTTGGGGTTAAACAATATGTCAAGTTGCCAATCCTTGTGACAATTTGTCCTAATTTTATGTCGTCTACCACAGAAAGGGAGAAAAGAGATTGAAGAGATAGTAGAAGAGATGAAAAAGAGGGACAGGGAAGAAAGAGGAACAGGAATGAAAGTGAAGAAACAGAAGAAATACAAACATTCCCCTCTACCTTACCTGCTACAAGGATAGCAAGCCTTGCCCAACTGTAAGCCAATATCAGTTGGACGCCCCGGTGACATAAGATACACAACACCTTCGCCACACCCGACCACCCCCAATTAATTTGGAACAAGTGATGTTCCTGTGACCTTTGTTACATCTAAAGCAGCTCAGGTATCAACCTTTAACTCTTTGCATGCTGGGTAATTTTGCATGCTTTTTTGTTGTCTGTGGATTTTTTTTTTTTTAATTTTTTTTTTTCAAAAAAATCTCTCAGGAATACCAGAGTGTCAAACAATTTGGATCCAGATTAGGCCCGACTTTTTGTTGAGCCTGATCTGGATCCAAACTGTTTGCAAAGGTTATCAGCAGATGACAAAACTCTCCACTAACAGGGAAAGAGTTAATCATAAAACAGAATATACCTGTCCTTCCTCTTCTATAAAAATATCTCTAAACTGCAATCTGCTCACTGTCACCTGCTGCAGACTGATTAACCTATTGTAGACTGAATGAACTCCCCAGCAATATATATTGGAAGATTCTAACTTCAATTTTAGGAATGTCAGGCAATGTGATTTAAGTATTCCTAGAGAAAAATGGTTGAACTATTTGCAAATACTGGAGACCCTGAGTAGATGCCACATGCTGTGGCATCTGATATGGGTCTGCACTGTTTGCCAGTTACCCTTTTAAGGGTCTCCAGACTATAATGCGTCACCTGAGCGCAAAAAGTCAGTAACTCCTTATATATTTTAATGGGAGTTACTGACTTTTTGCGCTCAGGTGACGAATTATGGTTTAAAGTATAATGTGTTGGCCAATACAAAAACACCTACCAGACTACCGCTAGTTAAAGATTAGAAAAGGGAACCTACCCTTGTTAAATCCTAAATCATACTAGATCACAGCAGAAATAAGTTTACTTTGCTGAATGTGGGTGGAGCCATCCAATTAGGTGCTTAAATAGAACTTTCATGAAATTAAATTTTTCCCCAAAAATAAATGGATTCTTATCTGTACAAATTCATTTGAACAGTTATCTTGACACGAACCTTATCAGACAGGTGATGTACTTCTATTCTTAACCCTTAAACTGCCAATCACAACAATTGTCGTCTGCTTTGTCATCTGCTTGTGATTTTAAATTTCATTTCTGTAAACAGTGTGGACCCAGATCAGACTGCTCCTTTAGGAGCAGTCTGATCTGGGTCCACACTGTTTGCCTGTATGCAAAAATAGGTTTGAAAAGTTTGCAAGAATATTCAACAGACGACATAAACAGACGACATTTTCAGATGCAGGTTTGCTTGGCGCTTTAAGGGATAAAAGTCAGAATTAAGATAAAAAGCAATGAAATATAGAATTTTTGAAGGCTAATCTATAAAGGTCCCAATCATTATTTTTATGTCCCTGCCATAAATTGGACACGGGCATTAAGTTTTACCATTATCTGTCCATCTGACCCTTTATACACAACACCTCTTTATAACACGGGATGTATAACATGGTTTTGGAAATAACACGATTCAAAGATGGATCCCAAAATTGTATAGATTATATTGAAAAATGACCATAAATGGTCATTTTTCAATATAATCTACGTATACATTTTTGTTTGGATATAACACGATTGTTTAACTAACATGGTTTATGCTATGGACCCCAACAATAGTGTTATAAAGAGGTTGTGGTGTAAACTTTCTGTACACGTAGATGAATATTCCTGCCTGGGTCTCAATTACATATGGGCCTGGGCACAGCAATTCCTAAAAGATTGCATGTGCCACCAGCGAAGACTCAGATCAGCCTGCACAATCCACACAGGCTGATCCTTCTTCACTGTCCGTCTGAACACACTTTGGATCCTTGGCTACCCACAGAGTACCCTGCAAAGGCTCTGATCATACTGCGTGGATGCGTAGGCTGATCTGAGTCTTCCCTGTGGGCACATGCCATCTTGTAGGAAATGCTGCACCCCAGCTCAAATATGAGGATTTTTTGTTCTGTTTGCATAGATTTTGAGTTTCCTATATGCACTGATAGGTTATCTGAAACTTTGAGGTGCAAGTACCAGTGTGAAGAAATGATAACATGAGAAAGTCTAGGAGCAAGAAAATGACTAAGAATTGCTAAGAGACTTTTACAAAATGAGATGTGTTTTTAATCTTCACTCTTTGGGCTAATTCAGCAGATGAACAACTCATGATACCTTTCATATTGTTCAGAAAATAGGCTTTGACAGTTCATGCAAACAGTATTCTTAGGAATCCCCACAATGTATGTTTTGGTGGAGAAATAAGGAAAATAGCATGACTTCTTAGGTTGAGAAATGTGTTTTCTCTGGAGCTATTAACCTGTTTCCACAGCTCCCATCATCAAAAAGGGAACAAGTATTAGCTTTCACAAACAGCTTGGTCTACGCTTAGCACACAATGTGTGCTAAGTGTAGACCAAGCTTGTTTATGAAAGCTAATACTTGGTTATGATAAATGTCGAGCAGTCCACTGAAAATAGCACTGGATGGGTCCATGACCTTTCATAAAGTGCTTCAGGAGCAATAACGAAAACTAACATTGTCTACGCCCATGAGCTTAGACAACAAGAGGCCCACGGGCCACGGGTCGCTCACCTGAGTGACATAGCCACTGCAGATATGCAGATGTTATGCAACATTTTTCCAATCCTGTCATCGCAACTAATGAAAAGATCATCATTTAAGCAGTTCTTTATTTTGAAGAAGAAGATATATGGCATGCCAGTCAATTGAGCATGATCATTTGAACAAACTCTAAATGGCAGCCAGCTTGGATTTACGATCGGCACGATTTTAGCTATTTTTGATCTACGAGTCACCCAGATGCTTCCTACCAAGTTTCAAGTCAACTGGCCTTTCAGTTCAGGAGAAGCGGCGAAAAATAGATTTTCAAGATGGCTGCCATGGCGGCCATCTTGGATATCTGATTGGCACAATTTTAGCTATTTTTGATCCACAAGTCACCCCAATGTCTCCTACAAAGTTTGGAGTCAATTGGCCTTTCGGTGCAGGAGAAGAAGCCAAATATAGATTTTCAAGATGGCGGCCATGGTGGCCATCTGGGATTTCTGATCAGAACGATTTTAGCTATATTTGATCTACAAGTCACCCTGATGCTTCCTACTAAGTTTTGAGTCAAGTGACTTTTGGGTTTAGGAGAAGAAGCGAAAAATAGATTTTCAAGATAGCTGCCATGGCGGCCATCTTGGATTTACAATCGGCATGATTTTAGCTATTTTTGATCTACAAGTCACCCAAATGCTTCCTACCAAGTTTCGAGTCAACTGGCCTTTCGGTTCAGGAGAAGAAGCGAAAAATAGATTTTCAAGATGGCTGCCATGGCGCCCATCCTGGTTTTACGATCAGCATGATTTTAGCTATTTTTGATCTACAAGTCACCCCGATGCTTCCTACCAAGTTTGGAGTCAACTGGCTTTTCGGTTCAGGAGAAGAAGCGAAAAATAGATTTTCAAGATGGCTGCCATGGCGGCCATCTTGGATATCGGATAGGCTGGATTTCAGCTTTTTTTGATCTATAAGTCACCCCAATGCCTCCTAACAAAGTTTGGAGTCAATTGGCTTTTGGGTTTAGGAGTAGAAGCAAAAAATAGATTTTCAAGATGGCGGCCATGGATGCTATCTTGGATTTCCGATCAGCATGATTTTAGCTATTTTTGATCTACAAGTCATCCTGATGCTTCCTAGCAAGTTTGGAGTCAAATGGCCTTTCGGTTCAGGAGAAGAAGCAAAAAATAGATTTTCAAGATGGCCGCCATGGCGGCCATCTGGGATTTCTGATCGGCATGATTTTAGCTACTTTTGATCTACAAGTCACCCTGATGCTTCCTAGCAAGTTTGGAGTCAATTGGCCTTTCGGTTCAGGAGAAGAAGCGAAAAATAGATTTTCAAGATGGCGGCCATGGTGGCCATCTTGGATTTCAGATCGGCACGATTTTAGCTATTTTTGATCTACAAGTCACCCTGATGATTCCTAGCAAGTTTGGAGTCAATTGGCCTTTCGGTACAGAAGAAGAAGCAAAAAATTGATTTTCAAGATGGCTAGTTTTGATCTACAAGTCACCCCGATGCTTCCTACCAAGTATCAAGTCAATTGGCCCAGGGGTGTAGGAGGAGTAGGCTTTTAAAGCAATTGTTGACGCTGCACAACGGACAACGGACATTGACTGACCACAATAGCTCACCATGAGCACTTCGTGCTCAGGTGAGCTAATAAGTACAAGATAATGTTTGTTATTGTTGTAACTATAGTCTATGTCACCTTTTTAGTGGAAATGTATTTCAGCTTCTGGTGCAAAAAGTACTTTTATGTACTGGTAGATCTCAATAACAAATTTACCATTCATAAACAAAAGAAAACTAGATGGTCCCTTAAAGGGATGAATGCCCCTGGTACTGCCAGTTTGGCTTTTTATGGCAGAATTTCTTAGTACATCAAGGGTATATAACTCTAGCGATAAAAATTTGACCAGAGCTCTGTGACATTTATGTACATGCCCTGCCTAACGTATATTCTTACTTTGCCTTATGTTTCAAATCATTATCTCGAAAACTGTAGAAGTTGCTGAGACACCAACCCTACTATGACATGTGATTAAGGCAAACTTTCTGAGTAAATCCAGGGTATGTAACTCTAGCAATATAAATTTGATCAGAGTTCTGTGACCTTTAAGCATGTGCCCGGCCTATATTTTTACTTTGCTGCAAGTTTCAAATCACTATTTTGAAAACTGTAGACGTTGCGGAGACACAAAGCCCACTATGTTAAGAGTGTAAGACAAACTTTCTAAGTAAATCAAGGGTAAGTAACTCTACCAAAACTGATCAGAGTTCTGTATCCTTTATGCACATGCTCAATTACTGTGCAAGTTTCAAACCATAACTTTGAAAACTGAAGGAGGAGTTGTGGAGACACAGAAGTGTGATGGACAGACAGACACATGGATGTATGATGGAGGGTTAAACTATATGCCCTCCTCCATTTCGTGGCAGGGCATAAAAAAGGTATTTTGAATTTACTGCTATTTCTTCAAACTTTCCGAGTGACAGTCAGAAAATCACCAGACTACAATGTATTTCTGAATGGCATTTTCAACTTTGTAGGATGCCATTTGTTATTTTAAATGCTGCCAGGATAGCCTAATGCTAGCATACCACAACTGTGTTGTATCCAAACAGTGATGTTACTCCATCACTTGCAAACAGATAACAGGGTTTTCCCTGACTCACAAATTTGGTAGTTTTTACCCCCAAAACCTTGTTCTGAACTCTCAACAGTTAGAAGCAAGAGTCCTTAGTGATGCATATATGATCAATCCAAAATTAATTTTATTTATCTACAGCTTCGTATTTTAATCAATTTGTGATCTAGAGGGCAAGAATTATCAATGTTTGGGCAATAGTTAACCCTTAAAGCACTATATTAAATTAAATTGTAGCAGATGACATTCTAAAATTGATTTTATTTTTCAGAAAAAGAAGACGACATTTCATGAGAATTGTCTGCCTAGCAGACAATTCACATAAATTTCAAATCTTATTTTTTCTGAAAAATAAAAAATAAGTGCCTCAATGTGTTGTCTGCTTTAGTTGTAATTAGCACTTAAAGGGTAGAGGAGAGGAAAGTTCAACTGGTTTAAATGACAAACCCCTAAATTTTATTAAAGGACCCCTTAATTCCAGAAAAGGGAGTCCCTGGGACCATCAGTTTAACACCCTGAGGGAAAACCCTGAGTTAATACATATAACAAGAGGCCCACGGGCCACGGGTCGCTCACCTGAGTGACATAGCCACTGCAGATACGCAGATGTTATGCAACATTTTTCCAATCCTGTCATCCCAACTAATGAAAAGATCATCATTTAAGCAGTTCTTTATTTTGAAGAAGATATATGGCATGCCAGTCAATTGAGCATGATCATTTGAACAAACTCTAAGTGGCAGCCAGCTTGGATTTACGATCGGCACAATTTAAGCTATTTTTGATCTACGAGTCACCCCAATGCTTCCTACCAAGTTTCAAGTCAACTGGCCTTTCAGTTCAGGAGAAGCGGCGAAAAATAGATTTTCAAGATGGCTGCCATGGCGGCCATCTTGGATATCCGGTTGGCACAATTTTAGCTTTTTTTTTGATCTACAAGTCACCCAAATGTCTCCTACGAAGTTTGGAGTCAATTGGCCTTTCGGTGCAGGAGCAGAAGCCAAATATAGATTTTCAAGATGGCGACCATGGTGGCCATCTGGGATTTCTGATCAGAACGATTTTAGCTATATTTGATCTACCAAGTCACCCTGATGCTTCCTACTAAGTTTGGAGTTAAGTGACTTTTGGGTTTAGGAGAAGAAGCGAAAAATAGATTTTCAAGATAGATGCCATGGCGGCCATCTTGGATTTACGATCGGCATGATTTTAGCTATTTTTGATCTACAAGTCACCCAAATGCTTCCTACCAAGTTTCGAGTCAACTGGCCTTTCGGTTCAAGAGAAGAAGCGAAAAATAGATTTTCAAGATGGCTGCCATGGCGCCCATCCAGGTTTTACGATCGGCATGATTTTAGCTATTTTTGATCTACAAGTCACCCCGATGCTTCCTACCAAGTTTGGAGTCAACTGGCCTTTCTGTTCAGGAGAAGAAGCGAAAAATAGATTTTCAAGATGGCTGCCATGGCGGCCATCTTGGATTTCCAATAGGCAGGATTTTAGCTATTTTTGATCTATAAGTCACCCCAATGCCTCCTACCAAGTTTGGAGTCAATAGGCTTTTGGGTTTAGGAGCAGAAACGAAAAATAGATTTTCAAGATGGCGGCCATGGCGGCCATCTTGGATTTCCGATCGGCACGATTTTAGCTATTTTGATCTACAAGTCATCCTGATGCTTCCTAGCAAGTTTGGAGTCAATTGGCCTTTCTGTTCAGGTTAAGAAGCAAAAAATAGATTTTCAAGATGGCCACCATGGCGGCCATCTTGGATTTCAGATCGGCACGATTTTAGCTACTTTTGATCTACAAGTCACCCTGATGCTTCCTAGCAAGTTTGGAGTCAATTGGCCTTTCGGTTCAGGAGAAGAATCGAAAAATAGATTTTCAAGATGGTGGCCATGGCGGCCATCTTGGATTTCCGATCGGCATGATTTTAGCTATTTTTGATCTACAAGTCACCCTGATGCTTCCTAGCAAGTTTGGAGTCAAATGGCTTTTCGGTTCAGGAGAAGAAGCGAAAAATAGATTTTCAAGATGGCGGCCATGGCGGCCACCTTGGATTTCCGATCGGCACGATTTTAGCTATTTTTGATCTATAAGTCACCCTGATGGTTCCTAGCAAGTTTGGAGTCAATTGGCCTTTCGGTTCAGAATAAGAAGCGAAAAATAGATTTTCAAGATAGCGGCCATGGCGGCCATCTTGGATTTCCGATCGGAACGATTTTAGCTATTTTTGATCTACAAGTTACCCTGATGCTTCCTACCAAGTATCAAGTCAATTGGCCCAGGGGTGTAGGAGGAGTAGGCTTTTAAAGCAATTGTTGACGCCGCACGACGGACGACGCACGACGGACAGTTACTGACCACAATAGCTCACCATGAGCACTTTGTGCTCAGGTGAGCTAATAATACAGAAATAAATATAGAAAACAATTATTGTTTAAAGAGAGCTACAGCTTCTATAGTTTGCGTAAAAAAGCTCTGAATCCGACTACAACTAGAGCTGTTTTTAATAAAAAAAAAACAACATATGTCTCCCCCACAGCTGCCACTCACATATAGAAAGTTTACCCATACTAATTGTTCATCATCACTGCTTTATTTTTCTATAAAGTTTCATGAAAATATCTTGAATGGTTTTCAAGCTATGGAGGATATGAAATCAACCATTGTCGAATTTCAAAGGGGAATAACTCCAAAAGTGTATAGACAAGAGTTACTGTTCTTGTGTTCTGCACATCTTCTGACAATGCTTTATATTTCTATGAAGTTTCAAGAAAATATCTTGAATGATTTTCAAGTTATAGAGAGGACATAAAATTACAATTGTCAAATTTCAAAGGGAGAATAACTCCAAAAATGTATAGACAAGAGTCTGCACGTCGTCTGATGATGCTTTATACACATGTATTTCTATGAAGTTTCATGAAAATGTCTTAAATGGTTTTCAGTTATAGAGCTGACAAAAAATTACCAATATCAAATTTCAAAGGGGAATAACTCCAAAAATGTATAGACAAGAGATAAAGTTCTTGTTTTTTGCACCTTGCCTGATGATACTTTATATTTCTACAAAGTTTTATGAAAATATCTTCAATGACTTTCAAGTTACAGAGGGGACACAAAATTGCCATTGTCAAATTTTAAAGGGAAATAACTCCAAAAATGTATAGACAAGAGTAACAATTTTTGTGGTCTGCACGTCATCTAATAATTCTTTATATGTCTATGAAGTTTGATGAAAATATCTTGAATGGTTTTCAAGTTAAAGATGGGACACAAAATTACTATTGTCGAAATTCAAAGGGAAATAACTCCAAAACTGTACTGACAAGAGTTACAATTTTTTCGCTCTGCATGTCATCTGATGGTGCTTTATATTTATATGAAGTTTCATTAAAATGTCTTAAACGATTTTCGAGTTATAGAGCAGACACCAAATTACCATTATAGAATTTCAATGGGAATAACGCCAAAAATGTATAGACAAGAGTTACAGTTCTTGTTTTCTGCACATTGTCTGATATGCTTTATATTTCTATGATGTTTCATGAAAATATCTTGGACAGTTTCAGTCTCCGCGAAATTTTTTCTACTTATGCAGGACAGCTGTCAGACAGACTGTAATCTTTTGCAGGACAGATAAGTATCTGCAGGACTGAAGACATATTTGTTGTCAGAATATTATTTTCTTTGCTTAAATTCACAGGACATTTGTCAGACAGACTAAAAGTTTTTGCAGGACAAAATGAAAAAATGCCAGTTTTGTCAGGCAGTCCTGCACTTTTTGCGAAGACTGCAGTTTTTGAGTTATTCAGCAGACATGACATAATCATTGTCCAACTTCAAAGAGAATAACTCCAAAACTATATAGATAAGAGTTATGTTTCTTGAGTTCTGCATGTCATCTAATGATGATTTATATTTCTATAAAGTTTCATGAAAATATCTTGAACGGTTTTCAAGTTATGGAGCAGACACGAATTTACCATTGTCTAATTTCAAAATGGGATTACTCCAAAACTGTATGGACAAGAGTTAAGGTCCTTGTGTTCTGCACGTTGTCTGATGATGCTTTATATTTCTATGAAGTTTCATGAAAATATCTTGAAGGGTTTTCAAGTTATAGAGCGGACACAACTGTGTGATGGATGGATGGACAGACAGACAGACAGACAACCAAGGCAAAAACAATATGTCTCCACCCCTGTCAGAGGGTAACATAACTTTAGATGACAATGTTTAGCTCCAGAGAAGGCAAAATTTATGTTGATAATTTCAGCAAGGCAATTTGCGTGAGTACATTGAAAACTTTTTATAAGATAGTTCATTATCCCATTGTATACTGTATAGAATCTCCCACACAAAATACTGGAAGAGTCCAGTTTTAATTTTAGGTACTTCAGGCTATGAGATCTAGCTATTCCTAGAGAAAAATGATCGAACTATTTGCAAACTGTGGAGACCCAGATCAGACGCCGCTGAATGCTGGGTCTACACTCTTTGCTAACTACCCGTTCAGGAGTCTCCAGACTACAATGGGTTATATGATGGTTTCAGATATAAGAAGGTTTAAAGGTGTACCACAATAGCTTTGTATCCAAACAAAAAAAAAATGATTACATGTACATGTATATAGAAAAATGACCATATATAATCTACACATTTTTGTTAGGATACAATGTGGTTGTTTAGCTAACATGGTATTTGCTTTGGATCCCAGCAACAGCATTACAAAGAGGTTGTGGCGTACAATGTAGGCTCTTGCTGGAACTGTGTCAAGTAACAAAATTTATCCCCAATTATCAATATAATTATCTTCTTATCTAGAGACAAAATGATCATAAAAGCTCAGTGACTGTGATAACAATGCTTAGTTCGAGATAAACATAGCAACAGATAAGGCGCTTTTTTCATCAGAAAAATGCTGATATCTTTCTTATTTCTCCATGAAAACATATGTTGAGGGTACTCATTAGAAGTGCCACGAGGCACTTCTAATGAGTACCCACAACATATGTTTTTGTGGAGAAATAAGAAAAATAATATGTGGATACCCCATCTTATCTGTAGCTATGGATAAAGCAAAATTTATGTTGATAATTTCAGCAAGGCAATTGTAGTGAACACACTGGAACCTCTTCATAAGGTGGTTCATTATAAGACAGTTTAAAGGTGGACCCCAAATGTGTTGTATCTGAACAAAAATCCCTTTCATAACACTAATTTCTCTTTGCAGTAATACTGTATCTCGTGACACTAAATCCTCCTTACAGTGCACCGCATGACACTAAACTCTCTTTACAGTGTATCTCATGACACTACCTGCTCTTTACAGTGTTTCTCATGACACTATCTCCTCTTTACAGTGTTCCAATGACACTACCTCTACTTTACAGCATATCTCTAATGACATTAACTCCAGCTTACAATGTATCTCATGACAATAAATACTCTTAAAGGGTTTATCATAATAATATCTCCTCTTTACATTATCTCATGAGAGTACCTCCTCCTAACAATGGATCTCATGACACTATCTCCACTTTGCAGTGTTTCTCATGACACTACCTCCTCTTTACAGTGCAGCTCATGACACTACCTCCTCTTTACAGCATAACTCATGACATTGCCACCTCTATGGTGTGTACCTTATGACACTAAATCCTCTTTACAGTTTCCCATGACACTTCTCCTCATCACATTTACTCCTCTTTACAGTGTATCTCATGACACTAAATCCTATTTCCAGGATTTCTCATGACACTATCCCCTCTTCACAGTGTATCTCATGATATTAACTCCTCCACACACTGTTTATCTCATGACACTATCTCCTCTTTACAGTGTTTCCCATAATACCAACTCCTCTTTTCAACTTGCATCTCCTGACACTAACTCCTCTTTACAGTGTTTCTTGTGACATTATCTCCTCATTACAGTTTTTTCCATGACATTACCCCCTCTTTACAGTGTATCTCTCCTGACATCCTCTTTATAGCATATCCTATGACACTAAAGCATCTTTACAGTGTATCTCATGACACTAAATCTTCTTGAAAGTGTTTCTCCTGATACTACCTTCTCTTTACAGTATAATTCATGACACCAACTCTTATTTACAGTGTATTTCATGACACTAAATCCTCTTTAAAGTGTTTCCCACAACACACTATCTCATCTTTACATTGTTTCTCATGAAACTACCTCCTGCTTACAGTGTATCTCATGACAATACCTCCTTACAGTATATCTCATGACACTACAACCATCTTACAATATATCTCATGACACTACCTCCTCTTTACAGTATATCTCATGACACTACATCCAATCTTTTACTTATGTTTCTTTCTATATTGTATAAACATACATGTATATGGATGTTATGCTTAGAAAGAGACATGCACAGCCTCCTATGTAGTGCATAAGCAGTATTTTGTATACACCCTCATTCTGGAAAATATGGAAGTTTCAGAATAGCTGCATCAGAGTCTTATATATATTTTCTATTAAAATGTATGTGATATATAACCCTATCTGGTAGTGGTAATTTGTTGTCTACTTGAGGGTTAGGCAATTTCTGTCTCTCTTTCAGCATTAATTGTACCTTTCCACACAATATTTCACTGGATCTCTTGCATTTTGTTTCGGTAAGAGATCCCATATATGAAAGACATAGGAATGGAAGGTATTGTAAGGAAGTAGCCCTATATAAATTCAGACCTCAAAGCGACACATATTACAGTAACAGAAAAATTGTCAGTTTATAACCAGTTTATTTGTATATTTGTGTATATATGTAAATAGTGAGGGCCTCATGGAAGATTAGCTGTTACATGTACTAATGTATGTGCTAAATGTTGTAACCCTCGATAAATAAAGTCTTTACTTACTTACTTACTTACTTACTTACTACCACCTTCTTACAGTATATCTCATGACACTACCTCCTATTTACAATCTCATGATACTATCTCCTGCTCACAGTATATCTCATGACACTACCTCCTTCTTACCATTGATTTTAAAGGGCCTGGATACACATGGTACATTTTCAGCCACTTTTTACAAGGGAGACATTTTTGTGACTTCCTGTTGTTTTCCTGCACATAAAGGCATTTCAGTTCTCTATATTTCTCATAAAAATATGGGATATAGCTTAACAGTCAACATAGTATACATCATCAAAGAAGAAACACTACCATAATAAATGTGTTCTACTGTGTTTGTGTAAAATCTTACACATTGATGTTCATCTTCTGAAAGAGGGAATTCTTTATAAGCAAGTTGCAGAAAATCTGCAAGACAGCTTTAATGAGTGTAATTTTGAACTGTTGCCTATTTATCAAAAGTACATGTATAATCAGCAAGTATCATGAACAGTGCTTCAGCTAGGATTTTAGGGCCCTCCATACAGGGCTAGTTGGAGTACTGATGAAGTATTGATACTAAATTTCAGTATCAAGATATAACCTCTGAAAAGATATCATGATATACATAGGTCTAGATAAGAGTGGGCATCAGGTAAAGACTTTTTTATTTCTCCACAAAAGCACATGTTGTGGGTACTCATTAGAAACGCCTTGGTGAGGCGCTTCTAATGAGTACCCACAACATATGTTTTTGTGGAGAAATAAGAAAAATACCAATACTTTTGGATAGAAAAAAAGCATCTTATCAAAAGCTATGATATATCAATGCAACAATGATATTACCCAAAACCCAAGCTCTACTACCTGATGAACAGTACTTGTGGAGAAATAAGAAAGTACTCACCCTAATCTGACCAGTTTCTGCAGCATTATGTAATGGACTACCACCAATATTGTCCAGACATATTCTTGCTCTGCCCTCATTTAACAACCAGTCTATGACCTTGTATTGACCTCTACTCGCAGCATAATGTAAGGGAGTAGCACCGTCAAAGTCACGTTCGTTTGGATTGCTGTTTTCTTCTTGAACCTGTTAACATAAAAATGGAGAAAAAAGGAGAGAGGTATATGCTAGTTCTAGATAAGACAATAACTTAGTATAGTTTTTGTTGTTCTTGCACCAAAACATATGAAGAATACTCATTGGCATTGCCTTCTTTATATAGCACTATGTTCCTGAAAAAGAAGATCCAATAAAGACTCTCACAGCTCCAGAGAAGGGGCATTTTTCAAACAAAAAGTACTGGAGTTACACCCACAAGGTATCTAGTCCTATACCAATTTAACCTGAAAAAAAAAACTCCGTCAAAAAAGTCGTAAAAGTTGATAAAAACTAATGGGAGGATAACCCCAAAACCACATGCACATCTACAGACCATGTAAAACAAGTATGTAGCTTCAAAATGACTGGTGGAAAATTCTAGGAGGAGTTGCAACCACAAGGTATTTATTCTAGTAGTAATTGAACCTGAAAAAGTAAAAAAAGTAGAAAAAGGATAAAAAATAATGGGTGGATAACCCCAAACTGACATGCACATCTACAGACCATGTAGAACAAGTATGCATAGTTTCAAAATAATCCATGAAAAATTCTAGGAGTTCACCAACAAGGTAGCTATTCTGAAAGTAATCTGACCTGGAAAAAATTAAGTCGAAAAAGTGGAAAAATCGGGGTAGGGGGAGGGGGGGTTTGGGGGGGGCCGATGGGAGAGACAAAAATCTGGTCCCTGTTTTCAACATGGAAATCTAACAATAAGTAGCAAAATATTATGAAAAAGAGGAGAATTCTCCTCTTTTCCACAATATTTTTGTTGTATCTCTAACTTCAGATGTCAAGATACATTTGTGAAATGTGGTTGTTCCAACTGATTTTTTCAACAATTCTGCAGGCCTGATATGTCAAGGTATGGATATCTCAAAGTATTTCAGAGAGTTCTCTGGACTTTGAGATAATGAGAGTCAACCGTATATCCAGAAAAATGATGTTCTTGTTTCTCCAATAAAACACACCATGGGTACTCATTAGAAGCTCCTAACAAGGGCACTTTTAACCCTTGCCCTGCTGAACCTGGATATGCCCTGCCTTTGCAAACACTGAAGAAGCCAACTGATCTGGATCTGCACTGTTTGTTGATATAAATACACATACTGAATGACAATCTGGATCAAGTAACCTGGCAATTAGAAGCGGGCATGGTATCTTAATTTATTCAGCATGACAAGGATTAATGAGTACATGTTCCACAACCTATGTTTTGTGGAGAAAAAAAGGTGATCAACACTTTTTAGTTGAAGAAAGCACCTTATCAAGTAATAAATACTTACAACAAATCTCACAATATCAAAGTGGCATGACTGTGAGTCACTTATCAAGTTATAAGTACTTACCAGAAATCTCACACAATCAAGGTGGCCTGACTGTGCGGCAGCATGCAGACATGACATGCCATCATAAGCTTTTATTTTCACATTTCCACGACGTTTCTGTACAAGCAATTCTAAGATCTCAAACTGGCCTTCTTGAGCAGCGAGGTACACTGCAGTTGCTCCATTTCCAGTCTGATAATTTACTGACCTGAAACAACAAAAAACAATGCTTCAGGTGGGGTCAATGTTGTTTTTTGGGATTGTTTTTTTTTTTTTTTCGTCATTGTTGTTTTTGACCGTCCAGAAAATACAAGAATTCCATTGAAGGGGATGTTGCTCTTGTCAGTGCCTGTTAGTATAATAATAGAACTATAGTAAATAGTGACATTGTCAAAAGACCATGAAATAATGGTCATGGTGATAAAATGACACCTCCGATTAGTGTTCAAGTGTTGTACGCCATATACATGTAGTTGATCAGAAATGGGGATAAAGGCTAGGACTGATGTATAATTGACAAAGTAATTAAACTATGAAATATAGCAGATACTGCAGTGTTTGTGTCCCTTTTAGGGAGGAAGCATATGTCAGGGTTGACGACTGCAGATCATATGGTTTATCAGAAATGGAAATACCGGTAAATGCTAGGGTTGATGCAAGAACTGACAAAATCATCATGGCGAAGTGATTAGACTGAGAAATCTAGATCAGGGTCATAAAATGATATCCCAGTGTTTGAGTACCTGTTAGGGAGAAAGTATATGCCAGGTTTGATGATTGTAGGTCATTTCGTTAATCAGAAATAGAAAGGAGTGATGCAAAAAGTGATGAAGTGACTAGACTGTGAAATCTAGATCAGGATCATAAGATGATATCCAAGTGTTTGAGTCATCGCTTAACGATTTTAGGTCATATGGTTAATTGGAACTGGAGCTATCAAGCTGACATACATGTAAAAAAAGACATCAGATAATGAAATATAGTCATAAAAAAAGACACTGCTATGTTTAAAGGATCCATATTCCTCAAAGATCGACATTTTTTTTATCCACGAAGGGTTTAATAAATTGATATATGTTATTAATACAATCATAAAATGTGGCAGCCTGTAAAATTTCAACTAGTCTCTCGTTCTTGAACTGGATAAAAAATAAAATGATATTTTATCGTATCTCTGCATTAATGTTGCCAACATTAATTCAGAGATGTGACAAAAAACCATTCCATTTTTGATCCATTTCAAAAACAAGAGACTAACTGAAATTTTACAGGCTGTCAGATGCCACATTTTATGATTGTATTAATACCATACATGTACATGTATATCAATTTATTAAACCTTTCTTGGATAAAAAGTGTCTGCTTTTGAGGAAAATGGAGCATTTAAGTCCATGTTAGGAAGAACGAGCATGCCAGGTTAGATGACTGTATGTGTTTCAGTTAATGAGAAATGAAGCTAATACTAGGGTTGATATTAACTTGGCAAAAGGATTAGGTAAGTTAGTATGATCGAGTATGATTACCTTGGTGCAGCATCTGTGAGTATTTTTACCGCTTCAAAATCTCCACCCACCACAGCAAAGTGAAGGGCAAGGGCCCCACTGGCAGTTCTCACCATGACATTACAGTCTGCATCATCCACCAGCCACTCAGTGATACTGGTATGTTGGAACCGGCAAGCCAGATGTAGCATGGTGGCTCCTGTACCGTCCTGATCATCAACCTGACACTCTGTGTTTTGTAAAAGCCATTTGACTGCATCCACATTTCCTGCAGCGGCTGCATCATGGGCAGGAGTAGAACCTAAAATATCGTAAAAACCTTAAGTATTGGGACAGACAGGCCTTTGCAAACAGTGTAAACTCAGATCAGATGCCACAGAATGCGGCATCTGATCAGGGTCTACACTGTTTGCCATACATCTAGCAATATTTTAGACACATCAGGTAGTAGAATGAATTATTATTTCAAATTTTAGGAGAAGTATGGTAAGTAGATAAGGTAATCCAATACTTACTGTCCTTTTGATATCACTCGGAAAGATATTTTTGCTTGGTGTTTTATTTTAAATGAAAATATTTTGTTCTGATTGACCATATCATATCAGAAACCATTTTCTGTTTCTGTTTCTCAAATATTTACCCTAAAATTAAATTCTCAGCAAAAATTGGTCTGACCGCAATTTCTATAGTAAAATGATTTTTTTAGAATTTTGTCAAAGAAAATATTATCTACTTTTCTTTGCAGAATTTGAATCATAAAGTGAAAATTTCACAATACTGTGAAAATTTCAGAAAAACTGAACAAGCAGAATGCATTGAAAATCTGCCTCCAAGTTACCTACCCTACAGATATATGCATAATTTGCATTCTTTTTTACTATGGCATAAAGTGAAAATATTTGGATTTTTAAAAACCAATACATGTAGCTAGAATAAACCTTTTTGTGGATAGGTACTTACGACAAATGGTTTTGCATTAAATCATGACAAAAGTCTGAAAATTTATTTCTTCTGTGTAAAGTGCTAGGCAAAAGACAACTTTCTGAAAGCTGTCAAAAAGCACAGTAGGGTTATTAATGTACAAGATAAAGGGAGTATTGATATGACTGCTATTTTCACAGCAAAAAACAAATATATATATATATATATATATATATATATATATATATATATATATATATATATATATATATATATATATATATATATATATATATATGTATATATAAGTGCACTCTGTAGAATTATCTCCTGATTCTCTCCCTTCCGTTGATTCAAGAAGGGCAGTTGTTAGAATCTGGCAAAGAATGTACACAATACTGGTTTCCGCTAATAGGACTAACCCCGCCCAGTAAAAATGTGGTAGGTAAACTAACAGTGCTCAATATGGCCCCATTGGGTTGACTGGGCTGTAAAACCTCAACACAAACAAACAAATTATCTCCTGAAAGAAGCAATATCTTCTCCTGGAGAATACATGTATCAACCTTGTAATCATCGCTTAATCCCTCAAGGAAGGTGTCAGGAGGCTCTTGACTTGGAAAGAAGCACTGGAGGAGGAAGGACTGAGAGTAAATGCAGGAAAGATGAAGATCATGGTCTGTGGTATGGGCCTAGACCTCATGCAGAGTTCCGCCGAGTTTCCAGACCGGGCAGCAACAGCATCTTCTGCAATGGCTGCAAGCACTGGGTGCACAAGAAATGCAGTGGGCTCAAGCGCTTGACAAAGGACCCTGATTATAGATGTACACAGTGCCAGGGAACTGCATGCCTCTTGGACGGCAGACCACAGAGGGAAGTCCAAGTCAGACCTGACAAGCTGGAGGTGGTAGCTTCCTTTTGCTACACATGTACCTAGAAGACATGCTCTCAGCAGCCAGCGGCTGTGAACTTTCAACCACAACACATGTGAAAACCGCCTGGAAGAGGTTCAAGGAGCTGCTACCAATTCTCTCTTCCCGCCACCTCTTTTTCAAGACATGTGGCTGAGTGTACAGCTCTTGTGTGTGGAGCACAATGCTCCGTGCCAATGGGACAGCCATTGACAAAGCCAAACCTCCAACCTCTGCAGCGGGATGACAGTGCAATGATCAGACAAATCTGCAATGTCACCACCAGGTCCAGTGAGCTACTTGCACGACTTGGCATTGAGGATCTGGACCTCATTCAGAAGGAGAGAAGGCACCACTGGTATGGACATGTGGAACGTTCCAATGGTGCAGTCAAGACAGCTTCTGACATACAGGTTGATGGAAAGCTTGGGCCTCGGAGGCACAAGATGACATGGAATCAGCTGATAGACAGGGACTGCAGATACACATACCTGGAGATCTGGTGTCAGATCTGCCATGCATGCAGCAAGCCAGCTACCTAGAAGGGGGCCCACTGATGTGGATGTTTCCCCTGTACCTGCATGTTAATCAAAATTCCAATGATGATGATAGTTCCTTTATATTTTTTTATTACATTTCCTCCCTTCAGGTTAGTTCTGTAAAATAATTATACCCGGTAATAATAGTTCAGGACAGTTTCTGTGAGGCGAACTTGCCCTAGGGATGGCCAAACTTGCCCCTTGACATGGAAGCAGCTGACAGACAGGGATTGCAGATACACATACCTGGAGATCTGGTGTCAGATCTGCCATGCATGCAGCAAGCCAGCTACCTGGAAGGGGGCCCACTGATGTGGATGTTTCCCCTGTACCTGCATGTTAATCAAAATTCCAATGATGATGGTAGTTGCTTTATATTTTTTTATTACATTTCCTTCCTTCAGGTTAGTTCTGTGAAATAATTATAATAATAGTTCAGGACAGTTTCTGTGAGGCAAACTCGTCCCAGGGATGGCCAAACTTGCCCCTTTGTAGTGCAAGTTCTGCCATCATGACCTATCGCTTTGAATAGAACATACATGTACCCTTTATCGGAAAGAGACACACAAAGGAGTATACCAGGGCTAGCACTGCCCCATTGTGCCTTACTTGCATATTGAGTTTTCGGACACCTAGCTGTAGAAGTCATTCGAAAATTGTACAGTCAACCCTCTTTATACTGACACTCGATACAATGACAAAATTCGTTATAATGACAATTTAAATGTCACGAAACCTTTGCTCAGGAGGTGACAGTTAATGAGAAATTACATGTATGCAAGAATATTGCATTAAAACTTCAAGCAACATATGATTTGGATATTTGTTAGAATCGTTTCACTGAGGCAATTCTAACAAATATCCAAAACATGTTCTGTGAGGAAATAAGAATAAAACAAGGTCTTTCTTACATATCATTCTGACCATTAAGGCTTCTTTACAACAGTAAATTCATTTTAACGGCAACATCTTTGGGAACAAATGCTGTTGTAATGAGGATTCACTGTACTTTTTCCAAAATGGGCCATACCAGCCCTGTTTTCCCCTAATAAATGTGTTGGCGAATGATCTGAAACTCGTCTACTATATTTGGATTGCATTTTATTATTTCAGATCGTGTTACTTTCAGTATTTGTAATACTAGTGTCATACGAATTTGAAAATGAGAGTGAATGTGCTTTCTTAATGGAAGTAATGCTTAAAAAACGTTTTGGCTCACTTCGACTGTGCCCAGTCATTTCTTGATGACTGGGTACAAAAAGCATATTTAGACACCTGACTAATGGTACAGTGCCTGCAACTACTGAATGTGGGCGTACAGTGACAAAATTGTGTTCGCTAACAATAAACAGAAATACATCAAACTTTTTATTTCTTCCTTATTCATTTTCTGCAATGTTTGATAATGAAAACATATCAATTATTGACTTTAATAGAACAAAATTTTGTGTGTGAACACATTTCAGACATACATGTATAAAATTCCACCAACTAGCCTGAAATTGGCTGGTACTCAGCTAGTTTTAGATTTTGAAGGCTCCAATTTAGCCATAATGGACAGAATTATTTGAGTGATAATTCCAAATGAAATTATTATTGTGAACATAAAAATGTATACTATCTGTCCTCGTCGACTGCAGCCAACCTGCAAAAACTGCAAATTTTAAGTACAGTGGTTCTCTAGCATGAAGTATGCCTTCTCATTCAACAGACTTGTGATCAACTGATAATCAATAGTAATAGTAAGTTTGACAAAAATAATTTTGCAAATCTGAAACAGAAGTTGGACATGTTAACAGAATAATATAATTACCAAGAATCAATTTTCAGTGAAAAAACAATAAATTATTATGCCTTGTTATGTTTGTAGTTAAGCAAACATATGGTAACCCTTAACCCTTGTCCTGCTGAATAAATTAAGATGCCACACCCACGTCTAATTTTCAGCCAATCAGGTTACTTGATCCAAATTATTGCTATAGATTTGCATCCTTGATGGCAAACAGTGCAGATCCAGATCAGTTGGCTTCTTCAGAAGCCAACTGATCTTGATCTACACTGTTTGCAAAACAGGGTACATTCGGGTTCAGCAGGACTAGGGTTAAAATGCAAATCACAACTGCAGTGGATGACAGTCTCAATTTTTTTCATTATTATCATTATTATTTATTTATTTTTTTTTGTGTGTGTGTGTATTTTTCACAGTAAATGAGACAGATGATTTGCATGAAATGTCGTCTTATTTTCTCTGAAAAACAAATGACTTACAAGTGTTCTTGGGACACGGATGCCCCCGCCTGGTGCCCTTTGTATCATACAATGCTTAAGTTACAGGCCAAGAGTGGAAATGAACTTTCAAGTATTAATAATTACACTTCATAGACTTTAGGCAAGGGGAGATAATTCCAAAACCAAAGTTGCTAGAGTTGTCTTCCTTGTTTGTGACACATTGCTTGGATATGAATTTACCATCTGTGAAATTTCATGAATATATTCCATAATGTTTAGGAGTTACGAGCTGGACACAAATTTTGGGTGTGGGGGCACACGTTTGCTCACACTGTCTCAATATGATTATGCTACCTGTGATGTTTCATGAATAATGATCAAAAAACATTGCATACAGTTTAGGAGTTATGAGCCAGACACATATTTTCAGCATTGTATTACATGGATTTTAGGCAATGGGTTAATTCAAAACCGAAGTAGCCAGAGTTGTCTTCCTTGTTTGTACCGAATTTACTGTGCATCGCGGTTCAGTGGTCACGATTTGGTTCACGATTCTTTTTCTCCCGAGTTTCGATATAACTCGGTTCACTCAAGTGTAAACAAAAGTTGTCAATTAGCTGCCAATTAGATCGGTAATTGCTGCATGCAAAAGAAATATTTTGCTTCATTCAGATCAATTTAGGAAAGTTGTACCACTGCATGACTACTTTAGACAAGTTTTTAATGACTGTTACCAACAGAAACAATGCACTTAGTGCCATAAAAATTTATGTGTCATTAGTTTTTGTGACTTCCATATTTCCCGAAAAACGTTTAATTATTCAGACAATAAACACTGTTATGAATATTAAAAGCACTCAAAACACTCAGGAAATGTTCTCAAACTCTCGTTCATGGAATTTTTTATATTTCATGCCATTTTGCAATAGCGATTTTCTATAAAATAAGTCCGTCTCACACTGAATGAAAGGAACAACATTCATGACAGAACCTGTTTTCGAACATTTTATATCTGGGAAGCTTTAGTGCTTAAACTTGGTTGCTTATATTAGGTTCTTTTCACTAAAGAAAAAAAAAAAAAGAATAAACTTTTCACATTATGAAACTTCTACAAACATGATATTAAGTCTGACTGTGAATCATTTCAAACAAACTGAGGTATTGTGAGCACCTTAGTTGACCACCATAGTATAATTCACATGCAGTTACTGATTACGTCAAGTCCGAAAAGCGTATCGTGGTATGTATCGTATTGTGAAGCAAGCATCGTGGTATGTATTGTATCGTGAGGTGAGTGTATCGTTGCAGCCCTACTTGTTTGCAACATATCGGCTCAACGTGATTTAGCCATCTTAATCTGTGAAGTTTCATGAATATATACCATACAGTTTAGGAGTTAAGGCCAAGACACGAATTTTCAGCATTATACTAGATGGATTTATGGCAAGTGGGGTTTCACAGTTTGTTACATGAAAAAAACTAATTTAGTCTGGAAGTTAATGATAATAATAATTGATAATAACTTATAACCATGTTATTACTATTGCAGAATTCATAATATCAGTCATCTACTTAAGCATTTAATATATACAATGAAAATAATCCATTTTGTATAATTTCTTCTGAAGGAGGCAAGAAATACAGTAGTGCTTCCGTAAACTGCAGTAAAAGAAAGAATATTCCTTTAAATGCCTTAATTTATACAACTTAAAAAATAAAAGTTATAAAGGCTTTTTATGTACTGCTGTACTAGGAGCAGGGATACAGACTAACGGTTGCCCAATCACCCATGGCAAGTAAAAATTGACTGGGCACCAAAAAAAAAAAAAAAATCTGAGGGTCATCCAGTTGGTGACACTAAAATTTATTAGTGAAACAGTTTACACTGCAGTTTGAATAACAAAAATATCGTATCCAGTTTGATTTTGCCAGAACAATTTTTCGCATTAATTCTTTATTCCATAAATGTACCCATCCAATTGTAATTTGCTTCTGAAACCCAAACTAATTTTTACGAAATCAATCATGTTTCAAAAATGAAAGTAGAATTTTTCGCAGCGGCAGAGTTTCCAGTGGTCAGGTACAACTTCTATCAGTTAATTGATATTAGGTATTGGACTAATGGGTGACAAGAACATGCAGTAAAATTTGACAGTACCATTATTTTAATAATAATAATAATAGATTAAACAAGTCATTTCTCAGCTAGAAGTCTAGAGACAGAATAGCAAAGTGCATGTATTTAATAGGGTATAATTAGTAGTTTATATGTGTTTTTCAAGTTGATTTATTTTCTTACTTCAGTTAGTTTCTGATGATGACAGGCATCTTGAACCCATTGGGTCAGTTCCTTATTTCATTATTTTTTAACTGTACTTGCATAAGAATTGCATTTAACTTAATATATTCTTTAGAAAGAGTTAATTTCAGAGTAGTTACTTTTTTTAAAAAATATTTTCACCAGAATATGCATGCAGTAGTTGGTTCACATATCCTGGAATTTGTTGGACTAAGAGGCCTTAGTGTATTGCAATAGGTATAAAGCTAAGACAGACCACAAATTTATCTGACTGACATGTGAATTATGTGTTCCGCATTAAATTATTTTGAAGGTTCTTTTGTCTTAATTGGTTCAAATTCTTGGCGTGAATTCTGGGCACCTAAGTTTTGGCATGGGTCCAGGGCTCTAGAAAACCGGAAACTAGCCAGTCTGGAAAAAAATAAGAATCTCGGGCCAGTTTCAAACACCCAGAAACGTTAATAATTCGGTCCAACAGGTTTGTGCCTTGAACCCCATTTTTTCTCCAACCAACCAATTTCCACGAATCAATGATGTCTAAAAAATGCAAACTGTCCAGTCTTCTCAAACTGACAACGTCCGCGCACCTTTTGAATGCGATATTACGGTAGTTAAACGGCTCTAAACGGTCATTTGACTTGTATATTGGAGCGATCAGATGAATAACGGCAACCTACCGTAACACAAAATAATTACGCCATTATCCAAACATTGTCAAAAAATCAAAACTTCACTGTCCTTTTTGCAGTATACAAGCGATTAACAGGAATAATCAATGATGTTAGTCTGATAATTAATCCGTTTGTATGACACGTTTGAATACACTGAGACTGCAAAACACCAGGTGCAGTCAGCATGTCCAAAAAATCAAAAGGTTGCTTTATTCCCAACTGACAGTGATTAAAGAATGCACCGCTTGAGCGCACCTATTTTCTTACTCTTTTTTTTTTTTTTTATTTTGTTCAACACGGTTTGCGGATTGTTGGTCCCAGATTTGATAAATTAATTCCCAAACCGGTAAGTCCTTGTACATTTTCAATTTTTGTATGCGGCGTCTGACCTGGTTTGCTTTTTTTTTTTTCTGACGTCTGTAACACGCGAGTATAATTCAAGGCAGATTGCACAGTAAAAATAAGTAATGCACCACTAGACAAAGACTGGTCAGTACTTAAAATTTAAGCAATCTGGATAGATCTTGAAACATCGAAAACTGCAAAACCACCCGTGACGCAGGCCTTTTTTATTACATGTAGATCTAATTAGGTCCATAAAAGTTGTTTCATTCAGTCTCTGCTGTTTCCCGCCATGCTTACACACAAGATGGGAATCAGCTGTTTATAAAGAGTTATCTAGGAAAACCTAGCGGAGGTGGAAATAACAACAAAATCATCGGGTTGTTTTTGCTTTTTACATACAGTACAGCTCAGGTGGTTTTTCAAAATCCCCCCTGAACCGGTGGGGTTGATTTTTTAGCCCACCGCGGACCTTTCTGATACCCCACTCCAATTCCCACCGCAACGGACTTTTCGTCCACCGCGTTTCCGCCGAGTTCCCTCAGCAAAACCACCCACTTACCTGTTGAACTCCGCGGTGGGCAAAAATTTATCCTGGAGAGCTCGCAATGAAAGATTAGTGACGTCAGAATGATTGACAGCTCCGAATTTTTTCGAGTTTGCATGGGGAGGAAATCGGAACCTTTATTTTGCTTACGCATCATTCGGCTGATTTGCCGCTGAATAAATACAGAAATATTTCGACCTAGAGATTAAAAAAAAAAAAAAAAAAAAAATTAATGAATAAAACAAGAAATAAAAAAATAACGTATTTCTGTTTGTTTATTTCTTACCTTGTACCCGGGTACTTAAAGGGGCGCTTCTGCTATCTTAGAAGCTTTTATTTGGAGACCAACGAGCATCGTCCCGAAAAAAAAAAGTACGAGTAATGCCACGTAGGTGGACGCATTAATCTCTGATGGTCAGGATCGTGCATTCGATACTCACTGATTGAGCGATTTATCATGAAACATGTATTTGCTACGGTCATTCTCTCCTTCCACTGCTTCAAGATTGGCAGTTACAAGTTTCTGGCGGAAGGGAGTTCAGTGTACTAGTTCACCACTTATTGTATAAGCATGCCCCCCTCTGTATTGGCGTGATTCATAAAAAATGCTCTTCCCCATTCCATTTCGCATGCACGGTTGAATAGGACCGACTGGAGACCAGGACGTTGCGGGTTCAACCCCCGCCGAGGTCGGCAACATTCTTTCGTGGAGACTGATCATGAAATATTGTCTACGGTCATTCTCTCCCTTCCGCTGATTCAAGAAGGGCAATTGTCAGTTTCTGGCGAAAGATATTGGTTAACCGCTTAGAGGACTAAGCTTGCCCAGTAAATGTGTGGTTAGGTAAACTGACCGTACTCGACATGACCCCATTGGGTTGACTGGGCCGTAAAACCTCAACACAAACATACAAACATTCCATTTCCCACAGATCTGACGCATAAAGCAATTGCAGTTAACTCCCTTTTAAGTCAGTTACAGTTAGCTCCCTTAAATCAGTAAAAACCTGCAGTGTGAGTACCTTACCCAGCATTTATCAGGGTACAAATGAATACTTTGTTACGTTATTCTCTTACAGTATAATACATTAATAACATTATATTTATTGGCTTATACAGTAATCTTCAGAACTTTCGTTTCCATGTAAAGTGTTCTGTTTTTGTGGCTTCAATATATGCGATATGCAAAACCAAGACCGTAATTTATTTAACGAGTAAAAGAGACGCATTGTATAAAGAAATTCTGGGCTAATTCAGCAGACGACAGATTGAATTCGTTTTCTTTTTTTTTTTTCATTACCAAGAAAACAGGATTTGACGTTTCATGCAGTGGAGACAATTTGCACGAAGTGTAAATAATGTTCTCTTGGAAGAATGAGAAAAATATTTCAAAATGTCGTCTGCTGAAAATTGTACGCAGGGTGCTTAGCGTTAAGGTTTGCACAAACAACGGGCGCAAGAGCCTGTGCATGGCAAAACCTACAATAAAACTTGTACGAAGAGACGGATCAGCCTGCACACTCTGAGACTGCACATCAGCAGATCTCAGTAGTCTGATCAGAGCCTTCGCTAATCGTAAGTACCCCTATGATTACTGGGTGTAACAAAACGTCTTGTGCGACAAGCGAAGACTCGGGTCAGTACGCGCCTGCACATTCTGATAAGAGCATTCACTGATCGTATTTACCATCGATAGCTGGGCTGTCCAAAGCAGAATAAACAGTGCGACTGCAACAGCACATTCTGTCCAGACCCTTCGCTGATCGTACGGTATGAAAGAAGCTTGCTTTATCTAGTGGGTCGATGCACAGACTAACCTGAGTCTTTGCTGGTCACACGTACACTGTAGTATTATAGGTTTTATCCGGTTCAAAGTTCGTACATTGTAAATCATACTTTAGACATGAGAACTTTGTACCGACGTAATTTTTGTTTGAACTGGAGTTAAACTGCCCAGTCAATACTATTCATCGAGCCCGCACACTTTTCCGGGCTATTTCATAAGCTATTACAGCAGAAACTGACAAATGCCCTTCTTTTCTTTCATATACTTTGACGATAGAGCCTACTTTTGGAGTTATGGCCCTTCGAACACCGAAACTATTTTAGTGATTTCAGTAGTGTATTTGTGTCCGCTCTGTAACTTGAAAACTGTTTGCGATATTTTCTTGAAACTTAATTAATTTATTAACAAAGTTATGGTACTTGTTTGATGTAAGTGTAGTGGTGGGGCATGGTGAAATGTCTGCAGCCCTTTTATTAGATATTTAACAGGTTGAAATATTGGGAAAGGGTGCCTTGGTGGTGTAGTGGTAAAGCTGCGCGCCTTGTCACACAGGGGTCATGAGTTCGATCCCAGGCTTCTAATCTTTCATATGGGACTTTAAACCAAGGTCCACGCCTCCGTATGAACTAGCTATTAGTGGGACGTTAAAAAACTCATTCACTCATTTGAATTGTCATTAACTTCTGTGGCCCCTTGTTCGTTACGTGTGTTTTTGGTATGTATTTAGGTATTTTGGACAGCTTGGGCTGTCTCATTGATTCAGTGTCTCTTTGATAGCAGAAGCACCCCTTTAAGTAAATTTATATTGACACGTGCGGTTGCTGCACGCGAGTGAGAATTTCCCGGTCTTTTACCACATTACGTCATTTAAATTGAGCGCGTGCGGTTGTTGCGTGGGAAAAGGCAGTTACAGGAATACCAAACATAAATACGTAATTCATGGATTCGAGGCAGAAGTTTGATTCTCTTTGAGATTTTTGAGTGTTTGTTTAGTTATT
Organism: Anodontia alba; assembly: GCA_964016985.1. NCBI lineage: Eukaryota > Metazoa > Mollusca > Bivalvia > Lucinida > Lucinidae > Anodontia > Anodontia alba. The sequence continues at coordinate 23,907,406 of OZ024836.1, read as the reverse complement.
TTTACGGCACATTAAGTAAAAATGACCATGCCGTGCCCACTTGTTGGCCGGACCAAACTAAGCCACAGAATCCGGTACTTTGGAGCTTTGCTGCGGCCCATGTTACCTGCTCGAACAGTGAATGGGGGTACTGAGGTTTTCTATGGACCAAGGGAACACCCAAATATATTCCAAGGAACAGGGTAGCATTGGTTAATATTTCAAGAGAACAACAAACCTAATTTTGGGGGATCGGAAAGTGGCAATTTGGAAAACTCATCATTTTCTATGCAATGGCCATACGCATTCGTTATTGTCCGCCGGCAATCGCAGTGTTTCAATGCTTTATTAATATTCAAAAGGATGCTGATGAGCGAAAACTGACTCAAGCAGGACGTACTAATATTGCAATTTATGCACCGAATTTGCGGTACATTTTGTGTACGCAGATACCAACAATTCTGTACGCTCATGGTGAATGGGAATGCTTACAATCAAAATTCGTTAATTGCTGTCACACAATGAGTTGAAAAGGCTGATTTGATCAGGTCGACAGTATGGTCCTATTCAACCGTGCATGCCGAAAAAGTACGACTGGCTTTAGCCACGCCCCTTTCGAAACGGCTTTCTCACTTCATCGCGGAAACACTTGCATAGCCCCCGCGGCTGTTTCAATTGTCTGTCATAATCGCATCGAATTTTATCTGTTCGAAAGTAATTTTATCTTTGGAAATTGGCTCACTGATGACGTTATTGTCATTGGCTGGACCGATTCAGTCTTCTGAATTTCTAGAGTCCTGCCTGGGTCACTTAAATATTTTTTAGGAGCCCGGCTGGCTCCTGAAAAGTTTTGGCCAGTCTGTATCCCTGAGGAGACAGTCTTACATGGTTTATTTCCAGGTACAGTACTGTACCCTAAGCCGGGACCCGCAGTCCCTCGGTCTCCAGGTACAGTACTGTACCCGGAGACACTGCCTTTATAAAAAGTAGGCATCCCAGCCAAAAAGTAGGAGTGCCTCCACAAAAAAGGGGTCACATTTTTTTTTTTTTATGACTCTTCTTTTTATAGTGAGCATGCTGCAAATAAAGCAGAATTAAATTATTATATTGTATGGTTTCTTTAGAAAAAAATTTGGGGACATTTTTCAAAAAATATGAATTAATCCATTGCAGCATAAGTTGTTATGCTTTTGAGAACGTAGACATTTATTGTTTCCCCATGGGTATGCCTTGCAATCTTTTATTGCCTAAAATCAGGTATTGGCAATGCCAGTCTGAGGGATGCTCTAACTGATTTGCTTTGCACCCCAGTTTCTCCTTGAGTTTTTCTTATGGGAATCAGATTCTTAATGTGTAAAGGTTTAAGTAATTATGTATATAATTTATTGTTTTATTACATGCTGTGATATATTTATATCTGTTTTCTTACATAATGTTTGCCAAAGTAAAAGCCGTACAGGTGTTGTTTTGTTAACAATATTCAACTTAAAATAAAAAATTTCTATGTCTATGGACAGTACAGGACTTATGTTGCTTTGTTAACAATATTCCACGTAAAATAAAATTTCTATGTCTATGGACAGTATTCAAAGATAGATAGATAATCCATTGTAGCATAACAACTGTTAATGCTGTACGTGAACAAAAACAATAAGGCCCAAACAATAATTATTTAAACACTAAAAATTAGGAACATACACATTACCTATGTTAGAGCGTTTCTTTCCACTAAAGCCTCTATGCTTGACAAGAAAACTGAGCACATCTATCCCATTTTGTCTTGCCGCATAATGAAGACAATTAGCACCGAGATCATCAGATACTTCTTCTGTCAATGAATCCTGGAAACTTTCCAGAGCTGAAACATCTCCCAATTCCGCGGCTTCAAGTATGTTTAAAGTTACCATTTTATCAAATTGTACAAATGAGCTCAATATATTCTATTACTTTCTTGGAAATCCATTTTTCTCACTCAAATTATCCTTGGGTGTGGACTTTGTTTACACCTCTCACCTCCATGTTGCAAAGCGCCTAAGTGATCAAGATTTTTTGGCAGCAAATAAAATAAGGATCATGCAAAATTATTTTTCGGCGAAACGAACAGCACGTATTTTATATTACGTGAGCAGGTCAGAGTTTAATGCAAAATCAAAAGTTTTTACTGGCGATACGCCTACTGACATTCATTCACTAAGAGTTTAAGGACATACAAAATAACTTGGATAATTTATTTGGTAACCCAAATTCTTGTTCGTCTGTCATTGCTGACAATGACCAATCCTAATCAACTGTGTGATGTGCTATTATTTGTGTGTTCTAAGATGGCTAATGAGACCAATCTTAGCTCTAAACTGCCTGTTGCAGATAGAACAAGAGAGGTCTGAGGAAGAAAGCTCTGTTGGTGATGCCTTAGTTCTGGCTTTCAGCTGTGCACGTTTCTGCTCGGCTTCGCGGATTCTTTTTGCTTCGTATTCACCAGCTCCCCTTTTTATGAGGCCTCGCCACTTTGTACGATCTTGTGCAATCTGTTCCCATGACTCAGTTGGTATGTTGAAGTCTTTAAGGGAGGCTTTGAGGGTGTCCTTGTATCGCTTCTTCTGACCACCATGGGGGCGTTTTCCTACTTGAAGTTCTCCATAGAGGATTTTCTTTGGCAAACATTCATTAGGCATTCTTGTAACATATATGGCCTGTCCATCTTAACTGTGCCAATTTCAGAAGAGTATGTATGCTCTGCATCCCTGCCCTTTTCAGGACGTCTGTGTCTGGAATTCTGTCTTGTCACTTGATCTTTAGAAGTTTTCTAAAACAGCTTGTATGGAAGTGGTTCAGTCTTTTGGCATGCCGTTGGTAAACTGTCCAAGTTTCGCACGCATATAATAGTGTTGGCAGCACTACCGATCTATATACTTTCAGCTTTGGGTCAAGTCTGATTCCACTTCGGTCCCAAATACTTCCACGTAGCTGCCAAATACTTCCAGTGCTGCACTAGCTTTAGCAATTCTAGCATTGACTTCATTATCAATGTGCACAACTCTAGACAATGTGCTTCCAAGGTAGGTGAACTTGTCTACCACTTGCAGTCGTTGACCTTTCACTGTGATGGTAGGCTCCTTGTAAGGCTTTCCAGGTGCTGGCTGACATACTACCTCAGTCTTTTTGATGCTGATTGTGAGATCATAGCTGTCACATGAATCAGATACTTGATCCACACCTTTTTGCATTTTCTCTTCTGTTGGAGCACCCTTTGCCATGTCATCAGCAAAGAGGAACTCATCTAGCATCTCTGTCTGCACCTTAGATTTAGCTTGCAACCTTCTTAGGTTGAAAAGTTTCCCATCAAAGCGATGCCTAATAGGTATACCATTGTCACCATCCTGGAAAGCATCTGTAAGCATGGCAGAAAACATCATGCTGAACAGTGTTGAAGCTAGTACACAGCCTTGCTTAACTCCATTTGTCACAGGAAATGGACCAGAAAACTCGCCATCATTTTGGACCCTCGCAAGCATACCATCATGGAACTGCCGCACCATTGCTATGAATTTGGCAGGACAACCAAACTGCCATAATTTTCCAAAGTCCCTCACGACTGACTGTGTCAAATGCTTTGGTAAGGTCGACAAAGGTCATGTAGAGGTCCACATTCTGTTCCTGGCATTTTTCTTGAAGCTGTCGTGCTGTGAAGATCATGTCTATTGTTCCTCTGTTTTTCCTGAATCCACACTGGCTTTCTGGTAGAAGCCCTGACTGTTCCAGGTGTTCATTCAATCGGTTCAGTAGGACCCTAGCAAGAATCTTTCCAGCAATTGACAATAAAGAGATGCCTCGATGATTGTCACAGACTTGTCTTTGGCGTGGCCCGCCGTGGTTCAGCTATTGGTTTTCATTTACTCTGGCATACAGTAGAATTAGCCATGAGTATTCGTCTTTGTTTATTATAGTGATTATTTTGATTTTTATGTTTTCGCTTTGATGCATTGACTGAGTTGGGAGCCTTTATGCGAACCGAATTTTTATGTATTTCTGTATTAAGAGTAGCATCGGGACCCAGGGTGAAGTTAGCTAGCTGTAAAAGTGCTTTAAACCCCCCCCCCCCCCCGGTGGTTTGCTCTACCGACCGTTCTAAAGCGGTGGTCCCGGTGTTAGTCTTACTCTTTGTTGCTTTGTGGTTTATTCTACGAGGCGATTTGCTGTATGTCTTTCCGTGTGTAATTTTGTTCTTGTGTTTTTCAGTCCTTTTAGTATTGCGATTACCTCGCTTGGGGAAGAGAGAGCTAATCTTAGTGCTTTTCGTATGTTTGTTCGGTTTGTGCTTGTTTAGATTTGTCGGTTTCCTCTTCCTCTTGGGGTCTGGGAAGGGCTGCGGTTTGTGATTGTGGCACTCCCTGGACTTTTCTCTTAACTTTTTTGAGGATTCCCTTTCCTTTTGAATAGGTGGATGATTGTTGCATCCTTGAATTCTTGAGGGATGGCTTCTTTTCTCCACATAATGTGAAATAACTCAGTCAGTTTTTCTGCAACTGGAGGACCTCCTGCTTTGTAGATCTCTGCAGGTATTGCATCTGATCCTGGAGCCTTGCCAGATGACAAGAGTTTTATTGCTTTCACTGTTTCAGAGACGGTTGGGAGCTCATCAAGCAGCGGATTACATTCCACCTGTGGTAGTCTGTTGATAGCTTCATCATTGATAGATGATGGCCGATTAAGGACACCATCAAAGTGTTCAGCCCATCTTTTCAAGATAGCTTCTTTATCAGTCAGAAGACCAGTTCCATCTGCACTAAGGAATGAGGTGGTTCCTGAGCTCTGGGACCATATACTGTCTTGAGTGCATCAAAGAACTTTTTCATGTCCTTTCTGTCTGCAAAGGACTGGATTTCATCAGCCTTTTTTTCTCAGCCAGAAGTCTTACATGTCTCTGAGCCTCGTCTGAACTGTCTTGCATATGTTTGAATAGGCAGTCTTGCTAGATACTGAGCTGGTATTTCTGAGGTAAGCCTTGTGTTTTTGGTGTTTCTCTTCAAGGAGTCCCTGAATTTCTTTGTCATTCTCATCAAACCAATCTTGGTGTTTGCGAGATACTGGTCCTAGGAAATCCATTGCTGAAGATGGATAACCCAACTTAATAAAGCAAAGAGTGCCCGAGAATTAATGAAACTAGGAAACTACAAAATATAATATGAATTTATTGGCACTGCCTAGAAACGGGCATGACAATTGCTTAATTTCCAGTAAGCCGAAAAGTGTTATTGTTTTTTGCTTTTTGTTTTGTTGATGCAGGACAGGGTCACAAACTGTCACGATGTAGACGAAAAAAAGATATATTAGACTGGTTCTATTTTTATTACGATTCCCGCCGAACGTCACATTGATTAGCTATTCGTTTCCAGTGAGCGTCTCTTTAACGTTGACCAACATTTTTGAAATTGGCAAGAATAAATCTTACATGGCCTCTTCTCTCGAAAGCCATGCTGAAGATCGTACATGAGACCCTGCTCATTCAAGTGTTTGGCTACATCTGAAGCTAGTATGTGTTCAAGAACTTTGCACAGAATGCAGGCCAGGGTGATTGGACGGTAATTGGCTGCTGCTTACTTATCAACTTTCTTAAAGATTGGTGTGATGTTTGCCTTGCACCAGTCTGCTGGGAGCTTGCCTGTTTACAATGATCTTTCTAAGATTACCTTAATGATAGGGGCTAGTTCTACTCGTAGCTCCTTCAGCATAATTGGTCGAATGCTATCTGGACCCGCTGCCTTACTTGGTTTGAGATTATTAAGTAGTTTTAGGATTCCATTAACTGATATCTGTATATTAGGCATTAACCGGTTTCTGTTCAAACATTCTGCAGGTATTGTGTCAGTGTTCACGTTACCTTGATCAACCAGCTTCTGTGGCTTCATCTGGGATAGTCTTGTTAGGCTTAGAGGTAATTTTTGGGGTAAAAACAGACTGAAACTGTTGGTTATGAGCATTACATTGTTCTTGTATGTCCTTGGTTAAATTACTATTATTCTGGAGTTGGGTAGGACCCTGCTTATTCTGTCGAGATCTTTAAAGACACATATTCTTATCATGATTGCACGCAATGTACAGCCCTGATAGCGGTGTCTCACATCAAAGGATGGTCTTATCTAAGTGATTATGGGGGATTATTTTTGTCTGAAGTCTGTTTAGGCGAGGCCAGAAATGGGGAAAATGAATACAATCTAATAAAGTGTTCATGGTTTTACCTGAACTATAAGATATTTTGATTTAATTATAAATTTTATTGATTATTTTTATAAGAAATATCTGAATTCAATTAGGCATAAAAATAGCTGTGTTTCCGCTAACATGCTGAAAAGCTTTGGACGGTAGGTAGAAGAAACTTTCTTTTTTTATTTTTCTATTTTTCTCCAGAAAAGACCAGGGTCGGGCCTGTAATTTTATGAAAATACAGGTGTTTTGTTGAGGGTCGGTGCTTTACTTTTTATTTTGCATTTTTACTGATAAAAAAAAATAGCAGAGTCGGGTGTTTGAAACAGGGTCAGTCGGGTTAGCGGAAATATAGCTATTTTTTATGCCTTATGCATTTGTTTATTTTATTATTATTATTATTTTTTATGTATTCTTATTGAATTATAAAGTGAATAGATGAATTCTTCGTTTTCAGAGTTGTCAAAAGAAAAAAAAATATAATAAGACAGATTTTTTTTATCTATTTCTTTATTTACTTTTATTTATGTATTAGGTAAAAGATGAACACTTCAAAAAATCAAAATTGTTATCAGTCTTGTCATAAAACAAAACATTTTTAACTAAATTTGAAGCTATAAAATGTTTTGTTTTCTAAATCCAGACATTATTTTATTTACCCAATCTATTATCACAAGTTTTAAATTAAGAACACAATAACATGTACATCTCAGATACCTAATAAATTTTATCACCTTTTTAGTGAAATTTCACGTTTCAAAATGGTTTTAAAGAAGTTAAGTTTCACTGGATAATGAAAGCAAGTTTATTCCTAAAAGTTCTAACACAGTTATGGTTTAAATAATAAAAAAAAAAAATAAAATAAAAAAACATATCTAAGTGATTTAAAACAAATTGAGTTACACTTGCTTATGAAACTTTTTAATCTTCAAAAAAAGGTAAGAGAAAAGTCCAGGGAGTGCCACAATCACATACCGCAGCTCTTCCCAGACCCCAAGAGGAAGAGGAAACCGACAAATCCAAACAAGCACAAACCGAACAAACGTACGAAAAGCACTAAGATTAGCTCTCTCTTCCCCAAGCGAGGTAATCGCAATACTAAAAGGACTGAAAAACACAAGATTCAAATTCTATACTTTATCAAAATAGCTTCAAATGGATAAATGAATACAAACTTTTTTTTTTATACTTCTAGCCATCTAAAGTTTGGCCATAACTGATTTCCCCATATGTGGCTCCTACCTGTTTGAGAGCCATAGGTCACCACAGATGTATGATCTGTTATCTGCATATTTCACTATGGATGTTACGCAATGGAATATGTGTTTAAAGGAAGAAAAACATTTTCTTCCTGTCACATGATTCATTACTGTTACCAAGACCGAAGAGCCCTTCCAGGTATGCCTGAAATAGCGTTTACTTTTACGCTTTACTTACTGTCAGAGTACCTGGAAGTTCTTCTTGAATCACCAGACGCCTTGTATACTGGGTATGACCTATCACGCCTCCAAATGAGGCGCTTGATTTATTGTGTAATCTAGGGTAATGACTGCTTGCCACTCATGAGCTAGGTAGGTATGCACTCGTCCACACAGGCATCCAGTATTTCAGTGAACTATATCCATAGTTCTTCGACAGACTTACCAACATGGCTGGTCAGGAATCTGTCCTGAAAATTCTTCATAAGGGATTTGATATTGGTTCAGTCTGCCTTTGAGAAGAGACTTACCTTGCGGGATTTTTGGCTCTGTATACATGGTTTTAGTCGGCCTTCCACTGACACGATATCGTGATCACCCAAACCTGGCAGGATGCCTACCTTTTTGTATATGGGGTTTCCCGTTAAAAAAAAAGGTCAGGAATGTTATCTTGCCTCGTGGATTCTGTAATCATCTGGCATAGGCTGAAATCATTTATCATATCTACAAAGCATTCATAGACAGGTTTACACAAGTGGTCTGTCCTGAATGAGGCCCTCAGTCCAAGTGAGGCCAGGCAGGTTGAAGTCGCCAAGGAGCCAGACATTACCCATCTGCTGTCTTACTTTCTCCAGTGATTTGTGGAGTTCAGTTAGGCTATCAAGGCCATCCTCCTTGGGCTTGAAATAGGCACCTATGTGTAGTGGATGATAGCCCTAGTGACCCCAATTAACTCACAATCTATTTTACAATCGGACATTTCAGTGCATCTAAGATTGTCTCGAGTTAAAATGAAAACGTCACCGCTGCGTTTTGTTTTACCTTTGCGGTCAGCACGGAAGGCCGCCTAGCCCGGCTGGAAAAACTCACTACTACAAATATCTGGGGATAACCATGATTCTGTTCCATTTATAATGTCAGGCTTCTCAACGTCAACAAGGCAGTGGAAATTTGGTATTTTGTTGACTATCAATTGATCAAAAAAAGGTAAGAGAAAAGTCCAGGGAGTGCCACAATCACAAACCGCAGCCCTTCCCAGACCCCAAGAGGAAGAGGAAACCGACAAATCCAAACAAGCACAAATCGAACAAACGTACGAAAAGCACTAAGATTACCTCTCTCTTCCCCAAGCGAGGTAATCGCAATACTAAAAGGACTGAAAAACACAAGAACAAAATGACACACGGAAATACATACAACAAATCGCCTCGTAGAATAAACCACAAAGCAACAAAGAGTAAGACTAACACCAGGACCACCGCCTTAGAACGGTCAGTAGAGCAAACCACCGGGGGGGGGGGGGGGGAGGGGGGTTTTAAAGCACTTTTACAGCTAACTAACTTCACCCTGGGTCCCGATGCTACTCTTAATACAGAAACACATAAAAATTCGGTTCGCATAAAGGCTCCCAACTCAGTCAATGCATCAAAGCGAAAACATAAAAATCAAATTAATCACTATAATAAACAAAGACGAGTACTCATGGCTAATTCTACTGTATGCCAGAGTAAATTAAAAACCAATAGTTGAACCACGGCGGGCCAAGCCAAAGACATATCATCAAGCCCAAACCCACTGGTTAAAGCTTTACGAAGAGACCGTCATTGAGTCTGAGGCCCGAACGGCCGTCGTGCAAATAAAGAGTGAAGCATATATAGCCATCAACAATGATTGGGTTGACAACTAGGCATGCAGTCTGCCGTATAATATCCAGGCTATAGTCAATTCTTTTATAACGGTTTATTAGTTTATGTTTTCGGCGTTCCTGGAACTGCTTCCTATGGAATTTTTGAGACAGTTTCTTACTGGGAGTGGATGTCCAGGGTGATTGGGGCGCCTGTAAATCAAAACTACTAAAGCTGTTGGAAGTGTCCAGTGGTGAATACAAAGGAAGGCGATGATCAGGAATCGATACAATTACCTAACACAATTACCACAATAATACAATTACCAAGACACCAAAGCGAAAGAAGGATGCACCTAAAGCAACGGTACCACAATCAAAACACTACAAGCAGAAAGCCAAAAGGACAGTTTCTTTCCCAAAAATTGGCCAAACGGCTATCCAAAATAAAACAAGTTCACCAGGACATACATGCAAAGACATACAATGACAGAAATGGTAAACCACAGCAGAAGCACTGTCTTGGAACGATCAGTAAAAATATTACTGGGGAGCTTAAATCGATTTTACGTGACCACAACCCTCGCCATTAGTTCCTCTGCCGTGGTATACACAAGACATTTGTTCAGTCCGCGTGAAGGTTCCAAACTCATCATAAAAATTAAACGAACACAGAGATGAAACAACGATGAGAACTCGACAGCAAGAAATAACTGAAATGCTGAAGCAAAAGAAAACCAACAGTTGCACTCCGGACCAGAGCCAGAGCATCAGGCACCAATCGACTTACTTAAAAGACTTTAGGACAGAGCCGTCATAGAGTCTTAGGCCCGACCCGTTGGCGTGTAGCCAAAGGGGGAAGCAAAGTTATTAACCGTGATTGGGTTAACTATCATGCATGCAGTCTGTCGTATTACATTGAAGCTGTCCAATCGATGAAGGCCGTGTTAAAATTTTGAAGGCGACATTTTGAACAACATCAAGTGTAACTCTCTGCCATTACCTTATGTATATCAATGCCCATTTCTTAGCATTCGATATGGTGCCAGGTAGAACAACCATCACACAGTATACTGTTGTGGTTGTTCTTGACAGCTTTACCACACCTGCCACAGGGATACATGTGTTTGGGAGGCCTAGGTACAGGATTCAATTCTATATCATTGGAGAAGGCTGATGTATAAAAGGCATGTAGCTTTCAAGTCTTTGGAGTGAGTGCGGTACAACCTCTTTAACTCCCCGCCCCACACCCCCACACCCTGGTCACCCCACCTCCCCCTGGTCGTTTCGACGCCCCCGCCCCGCCCCGCCCCCTGCCCTCCTTGTCTTTCGCCCCATATACATTGTACATTAATTAGATCAAATTTGCTAGCTATTTAAGTAGTATAACGTCTCCTAATTTTTATTGAATCATTTAAAAAAAAAAAAAAAAAAAAAAAAAAAAACAATAGAAGAATCCATTCGGAATAAATTGTTTAATATATTTAGCTCTGGTCTTTGGGTGGGTCTTATATAGCACAATCGTCGGCATGCCAATTATGATAATTTGTGATTCTATTTTACTTTTTACCGCCGTTGTTCACCAACAATGTCAATAGGTCAACCGACCAACTTAATACACTATTTAAAATAGGTAAATGTCAAGGATAATTAAGGCAGTGCGCACGTGTTTTAATTCATACCTCACCATTAAAAATGGGGATTAACAATATGGATCACAGCAGTTAAAACTTTATTTAATATGGTTAAAAAATACAAAGAAAGCCGACATCGATTCACAAAACAATTTTCTTTCTTTCCTTTCTGTCTTCATTTTCCCGCATATTAAAATGATTTAAAAATATTATTATGCGATCATATTTATTATTCACGGTTCTTGTTTATTGATTAGTTGGTTACTGACGAAAGATCTCTCTCTCTCTCTCTCTCTCTCTCTCTCTCTCTCTCACGTTCTTTCGTTTGTCATTACTGACAATAACCAGTCCTAATCAGCTGTGTGATGTGTTATTATTTGTGTGTTCTGAGATGCCTGATGAGACTAATCATAGCTCTAAACTGTCTGTTGCAGATAGAACAAAAGAGGTCTGAAGAGGAAAGCTCTGTTGGTGATGCCTTAGCTCTGATACTGGTCCTAGGGAATCCATTGCTGAAGAGTGAACGGTGTCTCTGAAGACTGTCCAGCTCTCATCTACATCCTCTGAACTGTGTTACAGTGCATCTAAACGGCTGCAGAGATCGTTGACGAATGCTTGCCTCTTGCTGTCTTGTTTCAGCTTGGAGACATCCAATTTCTTTGGCACCTTCTTGCCTTGTGGTCGTCGTACAGGCTGAATGCGCAGGTTGAGTTTGCTGATACCAAGCCTGTGATCTGTTCAATAGTCTCCACCAAACATAGTCTTTGTCATTCTGACATCCTGTCTGTCCTTACTTCTCACTATGACATAGTCAATGAGATGCCAGTGTTTGGAGCGGGTGCATCCATGATGTCTTTCTGCAAGTTGGTAGACGGAAGACTGTGTTGGTGATCAGTAATTCATGCTCTGCACACTTCCTTAAAAAGAGGAGCCCATTGCTGTTGCACTTCCCTACACCTTCAGATCCAATCACTCCTTCCCAGGTTTGGTGGTCTGTGCCCACTCTGGCATTGGAATCCCCGAGGAGGATTAGTTTGTCTGTCCAGGGGTACTACAGAAATCACAGAATCCAGATCATCATAGAACTTGTCTTTAACCTCATCTGGGTTGGTCATTGTGAGTGCATATGCACTTACTATTGCTGCATGCCTCTTGCCAGATAAGGGAAGTCTCAGTCTCATCAGGCGGTCATGTTATGCCTTTTGGAAGTCCTGAGAACTTGTTGACGAGGGGTGACTTAATGGCGAATCCTACTCCTGCTTCACGCCGCTCTTCTTTCTTGCGTCCACTCCAGAAGAAAGTGTAACCAGCACCAACTTCTTTTAAAATCCCTTCCTCTGCAAGGCGAGTCTCACTCAGAGCTGCAATCTCGTCTTTGTATCGGTCAAGTTCTCTACCAACTAAAGATGTTCTTTGCTGAGGTCTGTCAGAACCAGAACTGTCCATTAGGGTGCACACGTTCCAAGCGCCGATGATTAAAGGTACCACCATCTTCTTTTTTCTTGTTCGACCGATAAGTGGGATTCCCGCTGATCGCAGTTAACCAGCCAGGAGTTCTGAAGCTGGCAATTGTTTAGGGCACCTTTTCTAGCCCTTTCCCCATGCTGCGGGGGTGAGCAGTGGGGTCCTAAAAAGGTCTGCTCAGTCGCTCAGTTCGGCTGCCGAATTCTCCATACTGCTTCGCTCTTAAGGAAAGCGACCATATAGAACCAAGCCACTTGTGTGCAGGTCCGCAACTACAGCTTCCAGTGTTTCCTCACCTGCTACTTCGCCGCTCGCCCATCGCCACAGGGCTTTTGTATGACTTGCATATGTGTGCTTGCTGTGAATTGTGTTGCTGATTAAGATGACATGCGCTGTGAATTGGATTATAGTAAGGGAGGGCACGCATCCTCACTCTCTCGTCCTGACCTAACTGGATCCAGAGGCAAGACAGTGTCAGGACATCTGGAGCTAAGCCCAGATGCAGTGGATGACCATGACTTCTGTTGTGCCTTGTCATGCTCTCCATGCTCCACAAGATGCTGCTGCATCGCCATTTGGGCCGTTGAATCATAGTAATGATTTCCTTCGCCCCAGCTGCCGAAGCAGACTTTACATAACTGGAACAGGCAAATCCAGATATGCAGGTTTTTGTTTGGAGTTGCCAACTCCTAGATGGATTTCCGACCAGGGCTTGAGAGCTCCATCTACCCTAGATATTGTTACACAGATTCGGTTAACAGCTATACAGAAGCAGTAACTTAAATGTCTTACACACACATACGCACGCACGTACGCCTTTGCATAATACGCATTTTTATGTACACATTTAAACTGTATAAAATGTACTAAGTGTCCTGTCGTTCGCCAGTAGCCAACAACTGCCGTTTTTGAAAATGATGTTTGTGTTCTTACTTAAAGGCTCCATATTCCTAAAAAAATGGACATTTTATTATCCAAGACAGGTTTAATAAATTGATATATGGTATTAATGCAATAATAAAATGCGGCACCTGACAGACACTAGCCTGTAAAATTTCAGCTAGTCTCTCGTTTTTGAAAGTAGTAGATCAAAAATGAAATGAAGCGACCAGGGGGAAACGACTAGGGGTGGGGGACGTCTTGGGGCGAAACGTCTTTTTACCTGACAAGGTATGTGACAATATGATGCACTTAGGTACTCACATGTATCAACAATAAAGCAGAATTGACGGCAGCTATAAAAGCTATTCAACAGGCCGGTGAAAACAATTTGAAAGAGCTTGTTATAAATTCAGACAGCAAATATGTCGTGAACGGTGCCGCAGAGTGGGTGCAATACACCTACCAACAATAAAGCAGAATTGACGGCAGCTATAAAAGCTATTCAACAGGCCGGTGAAAACAATTTGAAAGAGCTTGTTATAAATTCAGACAGCAAATATGTCGTGAACGGTGCCACAGAGTGGGTGCAAAAATGGATGGGCAATGGGTGGAAAACGGCAAGTGGGGACCAAGTGAAGAATAAAGAAGAATGGACAGAACTGGTGAATGTCATCAAATCAACTAATATCAACATTAAGTGGCAGCATGTTCCAGCACATTCTGGTATCGCGGGAAACGAAGAGGCTGATCGGTTAGCTATGCGTGCGGCAAAAAGGGAAATAACAAAGATGATTACACCAAGTGTAGAATCTACCAGCCTGACAGAAAAAACAGTAGCATCTCCTACTAAACCAAATATTATCGGGATACCAAGAAAAGTAAATGATACCTGTAATTCGCCAAAGAAACTTACAGTGATAAATGTACTGACAACACCAGACAGAAAACCAGCAAGAGACAGGAGTGAAACACCGGTACCTGGGTCAATAAATGGATCATTTGTAACTTTGAAAGAAAAGAAAGATCCCAAACAGAAGAGTGAACAGCAAAGTTGCAATGTAGAATCAATAGACAGTTCACAAACAGCTCAGCCTATGAAAAATTTTGAAAGCATCTTGCAGAATGTTTTTTTTTGAAATACATCAGATAAAGCAACAGCAAATAGACTCCACAACAGAAATACATGATAAGTTGAATAACCTATATTCAAGGCAAAATGACATGCAGAACTCAATTTCAGATGTGTCAAGTAATTTATCATCATCAATTGAAAGATGTTACAGTAATATAAAGGGCCTGGGAGAGGCTAAAAAGACTGAGAAAACCCCTGTTACAACAAATGATGTCATGCTTGGTATTTCCAGTCTGCAGCAAAGAGTTGAAACAAGTTATGACATAGTGAAAAGTTCTATTAAGTCAGTGGAAAACTCAGTATCTACATTGAAATGTGGAGTTGACAAAATGTCACAAGACTGTCAGGAAGAATTTAAAGCATTAGAATCAAAGAATACCAAACTACAAGAATCAGTGACTGAAGTCAACAGAGTTGTAAAGTCATCTAAAGACGTCATAACCGAGATAGAAAAATCATTGACAGTCATGACACAGCTTGAAGACTTCAGGAAACCAGTGAAAACAGCAAAACTTACAGTTCCTGGTGAAGACAGGACTTCCACTTCAACATCAAATACGTATGCAGGACTAATAGGGGAGGATGACGAAGAAGTTACATTTCGAAATGTGGAATCCAACCAGCAGAGTGCTATAGTTATTGCGGATGAAACAGATGAACAGCAACAGTCGAGTGAGAACGAAGATAGGCAACCTGTAGATGAATCATCGCAGAACACAGAGGGTTCCACTACACCTAGAGATGGGGAAATGGCAAATGAGTCACCAAATGTATTAGAAAAGAACAGTAATATCATGCCTAAAACCAGATATACAGTAGATGTTGAGAGACGTATAAATGGTACAAGGAGGGATAAAATATACCTTATTGGAGATTCCATTGCTGGACAAGTTCATCAAGCAGCACTGGGGAAATCAACAAGGACATTTGTTCAAAAGTTAAAAGCGCCCACGATTCAAGACATCAGTAAACTCACAAGCCAGGTTAAAGATGCCAAACTTATAATAGTACATACAGGAATAAATAATATCAGGCAAGATGAACCAACTGAAAACAGGGTATCTGACTTCGTGAAAGTAATAAAATCTTTGAAAGAAGTGGCACCTGAGAGTAAAGTGGTGGTGTCGAAACCAATTCCAATAGGAGATCAGAAATCGGACATAGTCAGAAATATATTCAATGCAAGCATTGTGAAAGAGTTATCAGAAGACAGTGAAGTAAATGTTTGCTTCCTCGACCATGGAAACTTGGCAGAACAGGCTTTCCCAATTAAGAGATATTATAGACAGGACTTAGTACATCTATCACCGGATGGGTTAGATGTTTTCTCAACAAATCTATGCAGAATGATCCTTGAGGTGCTGAAGAAAAGTGGCATGCCTGATGAAGATATCCAGAGGGAAGATATTAATAATAACAGAGAAGACTCGAGTAACTACTACAGGCCACTCTTTTATGCGAATTACAGACAAAACTTTAGCGGGGAAAGATATTCAGAACTCAGTGGAAACAGTGGTAGAAATGGTCATAGTAATAACCTTTCTGGGAGAAGCAATGACTTCCAATACAGAGATGGCAACAGGGACAGTTACAGTAATGGGAGCACTGGTCATCAAACGAAGCATACCAGAAATCGCGAGAGCTATCAGCACAGGTACTATAATCGGGGCAGCAACTGGAGAAACGGTCATCGTAACTCATATCCTGGGAGATACAATGGTTATCCATACAGAGACGAATACAGTGACAATAGCAAGAACATTGGTCATCGCAATACGTTTACTGGGAATCGTGATGACTATCCAAACAGAGACGACGAGAGGGGATATAACGAGAACAAAGGTTATCGCAATATGTTTAAGGGAAACCGCGATGACTATCGGTTCAGAGATGATGAGAGGGGGCATTACGACCGCAATACGTTTACAGGAATACGTGATGGTCACCAACGCAGAGACAATGACAGATATACAAGTGACAATTATCATTCGGGGGAGAGATATAGTGAGCATGAGAGAAGATACAATGAAAAAAGACGTTATGACTGGTTTTAAGTGGTTTATTAATAAAAATACAGAGACTTGATAGGACATAGGATAGTTTTAGATGATTATTCAATTTGCTAAGATTCATTCACATTTCAAAGCATCTGACAGTTTAATATTCATAATTACTTGATGTTTTATCAGTCACTATCTAAGAGTCACTTAATAATTTGGTAACTGTCTATTTTTGACAGACAAAAGTTCGGATATAAAATGTAGTGTACACGAATTATTGCGCGAAATCTTGCATTTCACTCTAATCTTACTTGTTGAATCTATTTATGATACATGGCTCATATTATCTCAGATAATCTTTTAACTATCAGTAGTTGGAATTTTAATGGTTTGGAGTGTAAGATAAATGGTATTAAAAGTAATAAATTATATGACCAAGATGTAATTGACACCCTGAATAAGTCTGATTTTATTGGTTTGGTATAAACACATGCGGATTCTAATACTGACATCGCTTTGAAAGGATATTATGTATTTCGAAAAGATAGACCTAAAAACAAAAAGGCATGGAAGGCATCTGGGGAATAGCTGTTCTGATTAAAGAATCTCTAAGAAATGCATGTAAATTTGACCCAGTTTCAGACAGTGATGTTGTATGGGTTAGAGTTCATAAAGATATTACTAAACTTAATAGTGATCTGTACTAAGCATTTGTATATTTACCGCCTTACAATTCTACTTACGGTAAAGCCCATGGCAAAGAAATTTTACAGAAACTTGAGAAACATATTGATTTTTTCTCATGTAAGGGCAAAGTAATACTATGTGGAGATTTTAATGCAAGAGTAGGTTAGTTAATGGATTATTTAGAGAAAGAAGAAGAACCGCATGTACCTTTACCTAATGATGGTAACTTTGAATTCATCCTGCCTCATATTACTTGTGATAATAAGAATACGAATCAGTATGGTAAATGGTTGATAGATTTATGTTCAGACAATCAAATGTATATTTTAAATGGGCGTACATTAGGTGATTTCAGGGGAAGGTTTACTTGTCATACACCAAGAGGAAGTAGTGTCATAGACTATTTCATTTCAAGTAGATCGTTATCTAATTCAATATTCAACATGCATGTGCATGATGTCAGTCTTTTTTCGGATCATTGTGCAATATCAATGAAAATGAAAATATGTACAGATAGTCTAATTGATAATGAAGTGTTATATAATGGGACAGATAAAAATTGTATTCCTCTTCCTGATAACTTTATATGGTCCGAGGAAACTAAACATAGGTACCAAGAAACATTTCATACTCAAGAAATGAAAAGTAAAATTTCAGATATAGAAAAAGAAGTTGAGCTACAGAATGTACATATCCAATCTTTGATAGATAAACTTACTGATGTTATGATATTTGCAGGAAACAAAACCTTGTTAAGACGGTCATTTAAGGTAAAAAGAAACCACATTTGTAAGGTAAATAAGAAATGGTATGATAAGGACTGCAGAAGTGTTTTAAGGGATGTTAAGTCTGCAAAAAAATGCCTTTAACAGAAATACATTCAATAGTACATTGCGTATGCAATATTATAGTGAATTTAAGGAATATAAGAGATTGGTTAAATATAAAAAGAGAAAGTACAAGGAAGGTCTTACAAATATGCTAAGTAGTGCCATGGAAAATGATCCTCAATCAGCTTGGAAAATTTTAAACGAACTAAAAAATGATTCATTGCCTGCAGATAAGGCGGAAAAAATTAATCGTTCACAATGGTTTACGCATTTTCGAGATTTGTTGCATAGTAATACAAACCAAATTGATAATGACAGGCAAAATACGATTAAAGAAGAGCTACTTCAGTATGAAAACTCATTTCAAAATGGTCATTTAGATTACGAAATTACTGAAAAGGAAATCATTGATGCTTGCAGAAAACTAAAAAATAATAAAGCAAGTGCATATGATATGGTAAAAAATGAAATGATAAAAATAGCACTTCCATTCATAAAGCATACTGTTGTTAAGGTGTTTAACAAGCTCCTTAAAGAAGGCCAGTTTCCTGTTTCATGGACTGAAGGAATCATTATTCCAATTTACAAACAGGGTGGTTATACAAATCCGAATAATTATCGGGGCATCACTTTAAATAGTTGTTTAGGGAAATTATTCCGTCATGTTTTGAACACTAGAATTTCTAATGATTTAGAAAATCGATCTTTTCTTAGTAAGGAACAAGCCGGTTTCCGTAAAAAATTTCGTACTTCTGATCAGTTGTTATTCTTAAGACAATAATTGATAAATATACTCAAAAGAGTGGTAAAATGAATAAGCTTTATGCCTGTTTTATTGACCTAAAGAAAGCTTTCGACACTGTTTGGCACGAAGGCTTATTATTAAAGTTGCAGAAAGCAGGAATTAATGGGAAGATGTATGAATTAGTGAAATCAATGTATCAGGGCTCTTTTTCTCGAGTCAAGTGTAAGGGTGCCTTAACAGAACCTATTTCTATAAAACAAGGTGTACATCAAAGTAGTGTTTTGAGTCCATTATTATTTAATATATTCATAAATGATATTGGTGATGATTTGGTAATAGATGATACACCTATTTTACATGATTCTAAAATAAGTCATTTATTATATGCAGACGACTTAGTTCTGTTGTCAACTTCTGAAAATGGTTTGCAAAGTAATATTGATAGAGTTAACACATTTTGTAAAAGATGGGGCCTAGCTATTAATATCAGTAAGTCAAAAATTATGTTATTTTCTAAGAGCGGTCGTGTTCCTAAGGATAAGTTTAGGTATAACCTTGGAGGAGACGAAATTGAATATGTTAATAATTATAAATACCTTGGTGTAACTCTCTCTAATTCTGGAAAGTTTTCAGTGGCAGAAAAGAACAAGCTTAAAAGCAAACAGAGCTCTGTTTTCCATAAAACAAAGCATTTTTGATAAAGATCTGAAGCCTTCAGCTATTTTGAGTATATTTGAAAGTCTGGTTAAACCTATAGCTTTGTATGGAAGTGATATTTGGATTGCGTATAAGCCATGCTATAAAAGTAAAACACTGGATGAAATGTTTGAGATGTCATATAAAAGTAATACAGAATTTGATAAAATACATGCTAAGTTTTGCAAATATGTTCTAGGAGTACACTATAAAGCTTGTAATTTTGCAGCATTTAGTGAACTAGGTCAGTTTCCATTATTAGTTTCAATTATAACAGGATGTCTTAATTTTTGGATGCATATACTACAGTCTGGAAGTGAATCGTTAATATCGAAAGCTTACATTGAACAGTTTACAAGTTCGTCTGATAAAGATCTTTGGACACAGTTTGTTAAAAACATGTTGCATGACCTCGGTTTTTCTCACGTTTGGAACAATCATAGTACATTTAACTCTGGCTCGTTGCTGGCTTCGATAAAGAATAAACTTAAAGAAAGATTTATATCATTTTGGAAACAAAGATTGTTAGGTGATGAAACAAAGAAAAAGCTACGAACATATAGACTATTAAAACACAAATTTGGAATTGAACCTTACCTTGAGAATATTCAAGACAAATCGATAAGAAAATGTTTGAGTTCATTCAGAATCAGTACGCACAGGCTTAGAATTGAACGGGGTAGATATGTGGGTGAAAAGCCAGAGGACAGATTATGTATATCATGTAATAGTATTGAGGATGAGGTACACTTTCTTTGTGAATGTCAAAAGTATGAAAATCAAAGGAAAATACTATTTGATAAGCTAACTGATTTCAAAACTATTTCAAGGACAGATCCAGACAAAACTTTTCTTAGCCTAATGACAAATTGTGACAAACATGTGATGAACGCAGTAGGTAAATACATACAAGAATGTAATATCACATAAACTAAAATACTTAACCTTTTCTTATACTCCAAACCATTGCTATTACTCCAAAGTCATTGATGACATTGAATTTTTTTTTTTTTTTTTTTTGTTTTTTTTTTTTTTTTTTTTTGTTTTCGTGTGTATGAATGTGTATACTTGTTGTGCATGATGTTGTAAATTGTTTTATTATATATGTCATAATCGTAATTATTTGCCTATAACCCACTATCAGGGTATATCTGTGCAATAAAATTATTCTATTCTATTCTTGTATCATGTTGTAGTGGACATGTCTTGACAAATATGGAATCATCAGACAGACAAACAAACAGATAGATAGATAGATAGATAGATAGATAGATAGATAGATAGATAGATAGATAGATAGATAGATGCGACCAGCAAAGCTACAGTTTCGTTGCGCGTTTCAGTGTCACTGTTTGTTATTGGAGATATTAGGTAGACCCATGGAAAAGAGAAGGCTCATTTGGGATTTACATATACCCTACTTAAAAGAAAGCGTCTGGATGACGCATGCACAACATGCGGATGTGTTTTGATCTTTTTGCTTTGATGATGCAAACAATCTCATGTAAACAACTGTTTTGTCATGTAGCGCATGTCACTGTCGTTTAGATAAACTGATTAAATAAAACATGCATTTCATGACTTTTAACTGGAAAAGCTCTTAGCATTGTGTGCAAAAAATGGAAGGCGGAAGAGTCCGATCTGAGAGTGAAAGCAATCGCCGCAGTCACAAACGTTACGGATGTTCCGTCACTCCAGTGTCCAGTGAGCCCAATTTGGATGGGTTAGAAAAGATAAAGCACGTTGAATTTGAGGATACGTTAGAAGAACAAAGTTTAAATACAGCAAGAAATGGAAACAAACTAACAAGAAACAGGTACAGATGCTCTAGAGCTCTCCAGATAAGGTGCTTTCCCAGCAGGTCGGGTATAAAACCCACAGACCGGAATCCCGTGACCGAGACCCGGCACCGTGACCAAAATTTCTATCCTGGATTGCAAGACTAATATGTTTTTAACTTTGTTCATTTTGGGTTTATATTATGAAGTATTAAATATACATTATCCAACAAAAAGGAAATTTAGATCGGACCTGTAGTTATTTTTTAAACTCCGATTTACCGTTTCAAGGGGTATGAAACCCACAGACCATCCATTTTCCGGTTTCTTGAAGTTTTTTCTATAATGCTCATTAAACAATCAGTTTCTTTGTTGCACAGGACTTTCAAATACAAAAATAAATTATATATGGCAAGCTGAAGCTATAACAGAGAAGCTAAAATGTTGAATTTTACGATTTTCATATATTTATTATGTTTCTAAAAATAGAATAGATAGAAAATTTGATAATAACCACAATGTCCCTAATCTACAGAAATGTACTGAATGGTAAACACCCAAACAGTGTATTTAAAAGACCTGTGCAACAAAGAAATTGATTGTTTATTGAACATTATAGAAAATACTTCAAGAAACCGGAGAATGGCTGGTCTGTGGGTTTCATACCCTTTGAAACGGTAAATCGGAGTTTAAAAAATAACTACAGGTCCGATCTAAATTTCCTTTTTGTTGGATAATGTATATTTAATACTTCATAATATAAACCCAAAATGAACAAAGTTTAAAACATATTAGTCTTGCAATCCAGGATAGAAATTTTGGTCACAGTGCCGGGTCTCGGTCACGGGGTTCCGGTCTGTGGGTTTCATACCCGACCTCCCCAGCAAGCACACAATGTTGAAACGTCAATTCAACGTTGACGTGGAATCGATGTTGTTTGAACATTGTGTGCCAGCTTTTTTTTTTTTTCCAACCAAAAATTATTGATATCCAGAGAGCATGGTAGCAAAGTAACTGTGCTTTCAACATCCACCTCAGAAAGACATTTTTGCTTGGCATTTTATTCTGAATCATCACGAAAGCATGCCTATATAATTTTAACTTCGTAATACATTAACCTATAGATAATGTGCTATTCTATTCTGTTATTCACCCCCTCCACAGAAAAAACGACCTTTCAGTCGTTATAAAGTCTTAATTCAGAAGGTCCCTTTAACAGTTACCTGTATGACGTAGTTCCTCCCGCTCAAATGATCACGTGTCAGTTTCTTTTCTGTGGACTTTGAATGTTCAAGGATTATTATTCTGTGTTAGAAAAAATGGATTAAAATTATTCTACACGGTTAAAATTTTTATATCCTTGACTTTCTCTGGTTCTATATTCACTCCTTCTACTATCTATGTACTTATTTTCGAAATATCGATCTTAGATTTCTTGTTTTCTCAATGTTAAATTTCTTCCTTTGTTTCCGCATCAGTCGATGCATTTCGCCCGCGGCAACTGTGGCCATTTAAAAGCTAAATGGGATACACATTTATCTTGTCTAACTTGTAATTCTTGCACACGTATCTCTCCGTGTTATATTTGTAGTTCCTGGACAGAAAAAGATTGGAACCTAGCAGAAAGAAGACGCCTTCATGCTACTAGAAAATCAGTTATGACGCAGAAGAGAAAACAGAAGAAATCAAAGAAATCCAAGAAGTCCCAGTCAGACATGTCTGACAACGGGACAGTTGATGGGAGCACCGCCCCTCATAGCTTTACTGCTCGGGGCAGGACCCATCAAGGTGGCAGCCTGGCGGACTTAGAGTCTGTCCGGGCACTAAGCCCACCAGTCACCAGTCACCAGTCAACCAGTCACCAGTCATCCAGTCACTGGGCAACTTATCTCCGTTCATCCAGTCGCCAGTCAACCAGTCACCAGTCACCAGTCAACCAGTCACCAGTCAACCAGGCACCAATCAACTAGGCTCCAGTCAACCAGGCATGGGTTTACAGTCATTCCCGTATGACCTACAAACACATATTCCGCCTGGTTATATTCCTATAAATGTGCCTGTACAAAGCTACGCTCCGTCCATAAGTAGCCATATTTCACAGGGTAGTGTCCACAGACTATCAAATGTCTTTATTCCTGGTTACGAACGTTCTAATAGACTAGAACTTCCTAATCCAGCTTCTTCCTCTAGACAGATTATTCCACTCGAACCTGATTTTTCGCAGGTCTCAGATCCGAGTGTAATGATTGAGCCTCCAAATTCAAATGATTTATCTATCTCCAGACCTTCAAGGAAGGATCAGTCTAAAAGAGAGCATAAATCTAAAAAGAGAAGAAGACATCGATCGTCCTCTTCTTCTATCTCTACTTCCAGATCAGACTCTTTGAGTTCTTCTCGGCGAAAGAAAAATTCAAAGAGATCTAAGCACTCTCATAAAAAGAGAAGAAGACGATCGATGACGCCTTCTTCTTCATCAAATTCCTCCCAATCTCAACTTGACATTGGTAGATATACAAGGGCTCATAAATCTCCCCAGGTTGTTCAAACGCCAACTCCAATACAACCTGAGGAGACTAATTTTAGTCAAATCACAAATCAACCTATTAATTACGATCAGATTCAGCCGAATCTCACTCAACAGAATAAGGAGTCAGATTCGGAAACTGAATCCGAAGTCTGGTCATTTGATCGTGCGATTAACGAGGTCTTCCGGCTTCTTCCTCCTGAGTTATGCCCCAAAACTCAGCAGGATCAAGCTCCATTAAAACCTCTCTCTGGGATCGAACAATTAATGGAGTCTCGTTCCACTCCATTACTTGTCCTCCCACAATCCAAATTAGTACAAAATACAACAAAATATATTCAAAATAGACTAGAATCGGACAAATGTTCAAGAGATTGGATTTGTCCGCAAAGCTTGGTTTGGGCTCTTGCTCCGACTAAATTCTACAAGAGCCAAAACCAATATTTGCCAACTGATAATATCCCTCAATTAGAAGCGGATGCGTCGCTCCTAGACATTTCTAATAAAGGAAGAGCTTCTATTCCGCTCAAGAATCTAGAAGCATGGGAAAGGAAGGCTAGAAAACTAGTCGCTATTAATTCTCATGCTGATCTATTTTCTTCAGCTGCCTTCCTTTCATTACAACAGGAATCGATGTCGGTTGCGGCCCTTTCCAGACTTCTGGAGGCCGTAGCCAAATCGATTAAACATGCTACTGCCATGTCTACACTTTTAACTACTGAATTATTCCAAGCTAGGAGGGACGCAGCCCTAGCTTCGTCTAAACTACTACTGGACAATTCCACATACGAGTTAAGGAACGCTCCTATTAACTCAAAATCCTTATTTGACGGCAGGATAAAAGAAATAGCTAAATCAAACTTCGAAGCTCAACAGCAAAGGTTTCTAGCTTCTACATCCATTCAGTCACAATCTCATTCTTATAAGCCTCCTTCGCAGAGCAGAGCTTTCAAGATACCTAAATATCCTGCTAAACAAACAACATCCAGACCTAAACCTACGCAGTCGTATAGGTCCAAAAATATTCCTCAAAGCTCATCTTCTCACATTAAGAAAGATAATATCAAGAGGACTGGTAACATCCGTCAGTTCCCCTCCTCTAAACCTGCCTCTTCCTCCGCAAGATTATGAAGGCCCGCCCTTTCCACTGCCTGCTCTTCCGCTCGCGGACATTCCAGTGGGAGGACGATTGGCCCATTTTGCGGAAAAATGGGAGGAAATAACAGACAACAAATGGGTCCTCTCTATCGTACGAAACGGATTCAGGATACCATTCATCAAAATTCCTCCTTTGTCATCTGTTCCGATCAGAATGAGTCAATCCTCCTCCCCGTTTCTCAGAGAAGAGATCGAAAATCTTCCCAACAAACGGGCAGTGGAAAGGGTACAGAATCCGGAAACTCCCGGCTTTTATTCCCGGATATTCCTTGTGCCAAAAAAGAACGGAAAGTTTCGTTTAATATTAGACCTGTCTTTATTAAACAGTTACATAGAGAAACAAGCATTCAAAATGGAGACAGTCAAATCGGTAAGACAAGCAATGAGACTCAACGATTGGGCTGTCTCCATAGATTTAACAGATGCATATCTACATGTGCCGATACATCGTCAATCCAGGAAGTATCTTCGTTTCGTACACGAAGATCAAGTATATCACTTTTCGGCCCTACCGTTCGGAATGTCCCTAAGTCCGTTAATTTTCTCGAAACTGATGGACGTTATTGCAGCTTTTCTACGCCAACGTGCCATATCAGTTTTTCCATACCTAGACGATTGGCTGATAAAAAATCTGATTCACAACCGTCTGATTACTCAGACAAAGATTTGCATTCAAACTATTCAAAGCCTAGGTTTTCTGCCAAATCTCAAGAAGTCAGACCTCTTTCCTGCTCAGAAATTCACCTTCATAGGTATGGAATTTCTGACGCAACAAAATTTAGTCAGGGTTCCAGCGGATCATGTACAGAACCTAATTCTAACAATCAAGAAAATAATGTCAGCAAAACATGTATCGGCACGAACTTTCCTTTCTCTTTTGGGCAAACTCAGTGCTGCAGCAGACCTTGTTCTCCTGGGCAGACTGCACTTACGTCCTCTTCAGATGTGCCTGCTGTCAGTCTGGAAACCTCATATTCTTCCTCTCGATCACCCGATCTCGATAAACGGCATGATTCGATCTCACTTACAATGGTGGATAAACCCCATTCGATTCGAGACAGGGACTTCAATCCATCCTCCAGACCCCAAATTCTTCCTTTATACGGATGCCAGTCATTACGGATGGGGAGCTCATTTAGAGCCGACATCACTGTCCTTTCATGGTCGCTGGACAGAAAACCAATCCCAGCTCCATATCAATATGTTAGAAATGATGGCCATACGATTAGCACTGAAACAAGCCAAAACATTTATTCACCATTCTTGCATCATGATATCCACAGACAACACAACGGTGGTCTCATATATCAACAAACAGGGTGGCACTCATTCCCCCAATCTTTGCGTAGAAGTTTGGAAAATACTCAATTGGTGCCTGGAACAAGACATAGTTATCAGAGTACGTCACATCCCAGGCAAATTCAACATTCTTGCAAACCGCCTCTCAAGACTAGACAAACCTATCAAGACAGAATGGGCTCTGGATCAAACAGTTGCGAATTCAGTATTCCAGATGCTCAACTTCCCAAATGTGGATCTGTTTGCGACAAGATTCAACCACAGACTCCCATTATATGTCTCTCCAGTACAAGACTACAAAGCACTAGCGATAGATGCCCTGTCCATGGACTGGAATCATCTTCATGCATATGCTTTTCCTCCTTTTATTCTGATACCTGCTGTTCTAGAGAAAATCCGACAACATCAGTGCAGAATAGTTCTCATAGCTCCGTTCTGGCCACAGCAACAGTGGTTCTCAGAACTTCTTCTTCTATTAGTGTCAGCTCCGATTCGTCTGCCACTAATTCCAAGACTACTGACTCAATCCAAAGGAAGATTTGTACATCAAAACCTCCCAATTCTCGACCTTCACGCTTGGGAGTTATCAAACAATCAATCAGAGATAAGAAATTTTCACAAAACGTTGCAGATTTTGTCTCCAGATCAAGAAGAGCATCTACACAAAAAATCTACGATGCAAAATGGACCATCTTCTCTAATTGGTGTCATACAAAAAAGGTTAATCCGATCTCGGCCCCTATTACAGTTATAGCCGATTTCTTAATCTTTCTTTTTTCGGAAAAGAAATGTCAGATTAGTACTATTAAAGGTTATAGATCTATGATCTCTAACACTTTAAAATTCAAAACTGGTAATAGAATCGGATCTAATCCAGTTTTATCTGAACTTATCAGATCCTTTGAACTTCAACGACCAGTACAAAGATCTCTTACACCTAAATGGGACTTATCATGGGTTTTAGTATGTCTACAAAAACCACCTTTTGAACCTCTTGATAAGGCTTCTAAATTTCACGTTACTATTAAGACAGCCTTTCTCTTAGCTCTTGCCACTGCTAAAAGGTGTAGTGAAATACATGCTCTAGCTATGGATTCACAACATTTAAGATTTAATCAATCTGATGGTTCAGTTTCCTTGATTCTTAAATCTGGTTTTTTAGCAAAAAACCAGCTTCCTTCTGTTAAACCAGATCCTATTGTTGTTCCTAGTCTTGCTCGAATATGTAAATGGGAACATACTGACAGACTTCTTTACCCCGTTAGGGCTCTGAAATTCTATCTCAAAATGACTAGCTCTTATCGCCAAAATAGAACTAGACTTTTTCTTCCTATTAAAGGCAATAAGGATATCTCTAAAGATACTATCTCGAGATGGATATCTTACACTGTTAAACTTGCCTATAGGAAACTCACTAAACGAGATATCTCTTTCCTTAAAATCAAAGCTCATGAAGTTAGAGCTCTTTCCTCTTCTTGGGCTTTCTTCGACAAAGTTCCTCTCAATGATATACTTCAAGCAGCGGTTTGGAATAGTTCATCAACTTTTGCCAAATTCTATCTCAGAGACATGTCTCAACAAGCACAGAATCTCCAAAGTTTGGGCCCCATTGTAGTGGCCCAAAAAGTGGTGGGGGGCCAACAGCAATCAGCTATGGATGTGTAGACAACGTCAACAGCCCCCCTAGACCTGATGCTATACTAGAGAGGTACTAATTATATCTTTATTATATATATATGTTAACCCTGGATTACTTTATCCTTGGTTAAAGGATCTTATTATTGCCTTAAGCACTAATTATGTCCTCATTATATATATATAAAAAAATAAATCCTTTTATTAAGCCTTAATTCAGAAGTTGGGACTAACTTATTAGGAGAAATCCTCCCTCCTATTCTACAAATTCTAGCACATTATCTATAGGTTAATGTATTACGAAGTTAAAATGAAGTTTTTTAAAAGTAAAACATATTTTAACGAGTAATACTTAACCTATAGATAAGTATTTATCGTCCCACCTCCCTTCCCTCGCTCCTTTCTCCTAATTGTGTATTGTTTTACACATAAAAGAAACTGACACGTGATCATTTGAGCGGGAGGAACTACGTCATACAGGTAACTGTTAAAGGGACCTTCTGAATTAAGACTTTATAACGACTGAAAGGTCGTTTTTTCTGTGGAGGGGGTGAATAACAGAATAGAATAGCACATTATCTATAGGTTAAGTATTACTCGTTAAAATATGTTTTACTTTTAAAAAACTTCATTTTGACCCCCTTACACCCCACTTTTATATAGTAAAACTGGGGTTTACAGGGGTATACATTATTTTTCTTATTTCTGCTCGCTTAGAACTGCCTCAGCAAGGCGGTTCTAACGAGTACCCACAATCTATGTTTTGAGCAGAAGCTGAGGCAGTTCTAACGAGTACCATCTATGTTTTGAGCAGAAATATGAAAAATATCAGAATTTTTTATCTGAAAATTTTCATTTTTTGGTGGGAAGATTTTCAGTATATTTGAATAGGCATGTTTTCATAATGTGGAAACATTAATTTCTGATTGACAATGTTTTATCAAGAGCCATTTGTCTTTCCAGTTTCTATACTTCATTTACAAATACAGTTAAGTTTCCCTTACACCATTAGCGAACCAGAAAAATACACTGTCAGTTTATTATAAACTAGCAAGTGCAGTCATAAACCTTATTTACAAATAGTTTTTTAACAAAATTAAATTTGGTTACAATCTCTCGCCTTTTGACCGAGATTCCCGGAACAATTGGCATGCATTTGCAAGTCCCTGTTGTGCAGCCTCGTTTTAGCAACACAAGTTTTCAAAGCAAGTTGTGAGTATGACCGTCTCATCAGGATCAACACTTTTAGGGAAAAGGTAAAAATGGTTTGAAATGAAAGCTGAATAACGAGAATAACCCTGAACAAAGGCATCTGGGTGCAAAATCATACAGTCAATTTATAAATGGAAAAGGAAGATATGGTAAGGGTACCATTAACAGTTAATTTGCATAAACGGCAGTGTGTGAAATGCAAATAAAAATGCAGGATATAACCTCAAAATAGAAAGCAAAATGCAAGGAAAAAACTCGTATAATTTCTCATATTGACAGATAAGTCCAATGTCTCGCATCAAAAGTTGTTCTTGAACAGACAAAAAAAAAAAAAAAAAAAAAAAAGTTTGCTAACTCTATATAGTTCACTAATTAATATTTGAAATTTTCCGGAGACCCAATTTCTATAACAAACTTGATCTTTTACAGTTAAGTAATGGTACCACTGTTTGGCAATGCATTGCTTTGAAGAGCCTTTGGGCAGTTTAACCCTTAAAGCGCCAGTCACAACTATTGTCGTCTGCTTTGTCATTAGCTTGTGGTTTTAAAAGTCATTTTTGCAAACAGTGTGGACCCAGATCTGACTGCTCCTTTAGGAGCAGTCTGATCAGGGTCCACACTGTTTGCCTGTATGCAAAAATAGGTTTGAAAAGTCTGCAAGAATATTCAGCAGACGACATAAACAGACAACATTTTCAGATGCAGTTTTTCTTGGCGCTTTAAGGGTTAAGAAAATCGGCCTACCATAGTATTGAAACAAGTACATGTATAGCAGATTTGGTTTATTTTGTCTCTTTATAAATACCATAGAGCTGTTTACAGTGCTAAGACTAAAGGTTACACCCTGTGCACTTGGTGTTAACTAGGTTTAGACATTGAATAGACATCAAAGTGAACAAGAAGTTGACTGTCAAGTGAGCACAGGGGTCATCCTAGAGGGCAATTTGGGAGAAAAAGTCCCCTTAAGCTGGCTGACTTCTCCCTATCTTGAGCTGAGGAGAAATGTGTAGAATGTATATAGAAATCCAAAATTTGGACCCAAACTTCTCCCTGAAATTGTCGCAAAACTTCTCCCTCTCTGAAAGCTCTAGGATGACCCCTGAGTGAGCAATTATTAACTTGGGAGTGAACACCATGTGCACTACATGTATTGTCTTTTTGGTGTAGGAAACCAGAGAGGGATGATAGTGCACTGACACTTCCTTATGATAAACGATACTCATTTGATAAGTACTGTATTTATCCTAAGTATTCAGACTGACAGGCCAGGGCAATCAGTGTAGACCCATATCAGGCACAGCGGTAACAGGTTGTTTTGCCTGTGAGTCGTTTCGCTCGTAAGTCGTTTTGCCCATGGGTAATTACACATCCATCCCGTTTGTCTCTCCCTTAGAAAAATATAATTGGGTTGAAACGACCCACGGGTGAAACGACTCACCTCATAAGAGTGAATCGACCCACCCCTAAATCAGGGCGAAACGACTCAGGGCAAAACAACCCACGGGCGAAATGAGCCGGATTCAGCACAGTAGAATGCAGCTTCTGATCAGGGTCTACACTGATAAAAATATTTTGTTTCTCATCCAGCACTTCTTAGACACATCAACAGGTAGCCAAATCGACCTTTCCGATTATAAGGGCAAGTATGGTAAGCGCTGAAGTGTCTAAATATTTAGGAAAAACATCCTTAAATAGAAAATTCCTGATCAGACTGCACTGGTGCATATATGGTTCTGAGTATTCATTGTTTTCATATGCCAGGTTGGTCCTTTTCTCCTATGTCGATTTATACTACTACTGCTACTACTTATTTTGATAATAGCGTAGCTACAGATGACGGGGTATCCACATAATATTTTTTTTATTTCTCGATGAAAACTTATGTTGTGGGTACTCATTAGAAGTGCCTCACCGAGGCGCTTCTAATGAGTACCCACAACATATGCTTTTGTTGAGAAATAAGAAAGATATCAGCATTTTTTGGATGAAAAAAGTGCCTTATCTGTTGCTATGTAATAGCCCAATTAGAGAAATGGGTCTTTTCACAATTATTGTGCACAGATTAGCCTGCATCAGCTACCATTCAGTAATGATAATACTGTAATAACCTTAAGTATTGGGACAGGCAGGCCTGAGATGCTGCAGGATGCAGCATCTAATCGGGGTCTACACTGTTTGCAGCACATCCAGCAACATGTTAGACAAATCAACAGGTAGTACGGTAAATGTCCTAAAGTTTCATACACCGTGGTTGCTGACAAAATGGCATATGCAAACAGTGCAGACCCTGCTCAGACTGCTCCTGAAGGAACAGTCTGATCAGGGTTTACACTGTTTGCCATTCCACTGAGTATTTTATGAGACAACTGCACAAAATGCAAAATTTAGGGCAAAATAGTATGGAATAAAGTTCGAAATTTACTGTAAAATGGTCTTTAGGAGAGATATGACAATGAGTTCAGGTGTCCCAATATTTAGAGCAAATACCATAATAATACTACTAATAATAATGCATGTGCATGCATTCATACATGCAACATGTCTGTATGCTCTCATGCACTTTTGTTGGTACATGTATGTGTCTGTGAAGCAGGCAGACATGCAGGCAGGCATGAACACATGTTTGCATGCACATGCATGCATGTTTTGACGTATGCTAGCTTGCATGAATGCTTGCTTGCATATAATGCATGTATTTGCCTTTTTTCATGTATGCCTGCATGTGTGCATATGTACATCTATGTATGTATGCCAAGAACAGGCTGTGCACCTGTGAAATCTTAGAGTCCAGTCCGTGCGTCTACACACTCTGATCAGGATCTTAACTGTTTGCATAAGATATACAGATCATTTTGAAATTTGAGCCATATTACATGAAAAGGGTACCATCGCATAGGAGGGCTACAAAGGTTCAGAACAGTCTGCAGTTAATGCTCAGGGCCCAGTTGTTCAAAGCTAACGACGTCGTTAGTTAACGATTCATTAAAATTTCAATCAAGTGAAACGCAAATATGCTGAAATTTTTTGCTGAAAAAATGTGAGTAGCTTTTGCAGTGCAAAAGCTACTCACATTTTTTCAGCAAAAAATTTCAGAATATTGTATATTGAATCCACTAAAACAGTTAACGAAATGACACTTAACGAGCTCGTTAAGCTAACGACACTTTGAACAACTTGGCCCTGGCCTTATAATGCTCTGGTCAAGATTTCTAGCCTAGTAAACAAGTCACTTTAAATGTCAAGCCTTATTTTCTGAGGAAAAAAATAATATTTTAGAATGTTATCTGCTTCAGTTTTGAATGGTGATTTAAGGGTTAAAACAGTCCTACCAGTGACTATTCAAATGCCAAGCCACAGTTATTGAAAAAAAAACAAACAAACAAGACTGACATTTTAGCAAATTTATAACATTGATAACATTCCCAATGAAATGACAAGACTTATTTCTGGGAAAATAAGCGAAACAGCACTCATCCTTCATCTGCCAATCTCATTTTCAGCATGTTAAAGTTTAAAATCAGGCATAAAAAAGAATAAACAGAAAGAATTGCAGAAACTTTTACAACTATCTACACTTAATGGTAATGAATACACTTCCAGAGGGGCAACTCTGTTAAAATGGTTTGCTCTCCAATTGGAAAATGAGAAAAGTCTGAAGGAATGAAGTTGCTCACTTAGGGAGCAGATATTTTCCTTTTAGAGTTGTCCAATTTTCAGATAAAGTTTGGTGTATTGGAATCATCATCATCATCATATCCATTTTAAAGCCGGTTTTCCTCTACTGAGGGTTGGGCTTGTTTGACAAGTCTTTCTCTGAGACATCCTCTCCACTCAGAATGGTTCTGGGGATCAGCAGAGTTCATTCCCAGCTTCTTTCTGTCATCCATCAACACTTCATCCCACGTTTTCTTTGGCCTGCCGGGTCTCTTCTGTGCAACTACATTTAGCTTGCGTACCTTAGCAATCCAACCTGTGCTGCGCTCTACATGTCCAAACCACCACATTCTACTGGTGCGGAGCGCCACATCCAAGTCCTGGATGCCAAGCTTTGAGAGAAGGGAGTCTGAGCTGACTTCATCCTTTGCCGACATTACAGATCCAACGGATCATTGCGCGGCCATTACGCCGCAGGCGGTTCAAGAAGGGCAGTTGTCAGTTTCTGGCGAAAGAATGTGCACAATACTGGTTAACCGCTTAGAGGACTAAGCCTGCCCAGTAAACGTGTGGTTAGGTAAACTGACCGCGCTCGACATGACCCCATTGGGTTGACTGGGCCGTAAAACCTCAACACAAACAAACATGCAGCATCACACTCCTTACACATAATGAATACACACCCTACCTCTGGTCAGAAGTGGCAGATTGCGGTTAGTGAGAAGGGGGAGCAGTTGGCGGAACTTGCCCCAAGCACATTTGCAGCGTGTTATGGCAGCCAGCTCGCAACCACCGCCAGCAGAGAGCATGTCCCCTAAATAATGTTTGGAAGGCAAACATAAAGCACAAAAGTTGTCTTGTTTATCCAAAATAGTGGAAAATCAAAATTTACACAGTGTATCCATTTCCCTTAACCCTTTACCGGCACAGTGGCTCAGTGGTAGAGCGTCCGCTTTGTGACCGGGAGGTTGCGGGTTCGATCCCCGGCCGGGTCATACCAAAGACTTTAAAAATGGTACTAGCTGCTCTTTCGCTTGGCGCTCAGCATTAAGAAAGTAGAGCTAGAACTGGTCAGCTCAGTGTCAGTATAATGTGACTGGGTGGAATATCATGTCAAAGTGTCTGGGGCGTGATATTTCAGTGAGGCAGCACTCTAAAAGTGAGCATTGAGCTCCCTGCCACATCCAGACACCGTCGCGATATGACTGAAAAAGGTTGAAAGCGACGTTAAGCCCAAATCAAACAAACAAATCCCTTAACCCTTAAACTGCCAATCACAACAATTGTCATCTGCTTTGTCGTCTGCTTGTGATTTTAAAAGTCATTTTTGCAAACAGTGTGGACCCAGATCAGACTGCTCCTCTAGGAGCATTCTGATCAGGGCCCACATGTTTGCCTGTATGCAAAAATGAAAGGTATGAAAAGTTTGCAAGAATATTCAGCAGACGACATAAACGGACAGCATTTTCAGATGCAGGTTTTTTTGGCATTTTAAGGGTTTACTCCATTATTTGAGACACATCATGCAAAAAGATGCATACTGGATAAAGTGAACAAAGAATATCTAGATCAGTATGTGTATAAACACAGACAAATCAGGAGTGGTTAGGGTTAGATTCTGGTAAAATGTATCCTCAGGACACATTTTACCAGAATCTAACCCTAAAAGTACCATTCAAAACTGCATCAGACAACATTCTATTATTTTTTAAATTTATTTTTCTGATGTAAATAAGGCTTGACATGTTCTTGTGAATGATCCTTCTAGATGATTCACATAAAATGAAAAGCTTTTTAATGCAGAATAATGCAAAGGAAACATTTTTAGAATTTCATCTGCAACAATTTTGAATAGTGCTCTTCAGGCCTAACGGTATCAAATGGTTCTGCAGGTGAAATGCAAATGACCTGAATAGACTGTACAGATGCATAGGCCAATGTATATCTTAGCAGTATGTTGCTCCAAAGTGATTAATCCTCTTTCCGAACTCTATTTTGGGAGACAAAGCTCTAGATGCTGACAGAGAGGGATCGCAGAGAGTGGAAGCTCTCGGCTATCGCCCTCATGATAGACACACCTGGAGATCTGGTGTGAGATCTGCCATGCATGCAGCAAGCCAGCTACCGGGAATAGGGCCCACAGATGTGGATGTTGCCCCTGTATCTGCATGTTAATCAAAAATTTGGTGATGATGATGACAAACATTGGACACCTGTGAAACACCTGTCAAAACACCAAAATGTCTTTTTGTTATTAATTTATTGCTTCTTTTTCATTGAAAGTATATCTAGATTTTGAAGGAGAGGTTTTATTTTGACTTGAATAATAATGTTAACATATCATTTTTCTTACATCTGTAGGGAAGCATTATATTGCATCTCAAATGAGTACAAAAAGAACTGGCATACGGCAAAAAACAAAGACCACTTGATTACACATTACCCCATGCCATATTGTGAGAAAATGTACATGTTGTATTTGAATATATACAACCAGTGAAGACCAGATCAGCCTGCACATTTATGCATTCTGGCCTCGATGTTATAAAACTTTTTTCATGCTCAACTCAGCTGAGCATGAAATTTTCTCTGCTAATAAATATGAAAATGCCAAACATTGTTGGCATTTTCATATTTATTAGCAGAGAAAATTTCATGCTCAGCTATTTTTAGCAAGAAAGAATTTGCAACTGTTGGTAATTTGAGTTTTATTAGCAGGACAAATTTCATGCTCAGCTGAGTTGAGCATGAAAAAAGTTTTATAACCTCGGGGCCTGATCAGAAAAGTTTGTGCTAAATAACATATCACTATGAACTGACCATTAACTGTCAGGCTCAACAACACATGTCAATAAGCAATGCATATTTAATACCCCATGCATGGTAATGACTACCTTCTGATACATGTAAATACTTAGCAAGATAAAAATTAAGCAGAAAACCAAAACTTAACAAAGTTTGGGGTGTGGGGGGTGGGGTGGGAGACTGGGAGTATATAGAAAAATATAAAGTTGAGAAAGCAGCAACAATGTACAATGTAGTACATTATTTGCAGCCGTTCGAAAGCGGCTAACATAACGTCCAAAATTGCTGTTCAAAACCCGGTCAGCTTGTCATATTTTTTAAGCATCAAACTTCCACGTGCACACTTTCAGTATCTGCATTATTTCTGCTTTAGTGTTAAAAAGATCCAATACAAGCTGCAATAACAAGTTTATTTCACAATGCCATTTGAAAATGGGTAACGTAACATTCGAAAATTGTTAAGTTCAAAAGCCTGTTGATTTTTAGCATCAAACTTTTGAATGCATGGCTTCAGTATGCCTGCATCATTTCTAGAAAGTGTTGAAAAGACCCTTAACCCTTAAAGCGCCAAGAAAACCTGCATCTGAAAATGTCGTCTGTTTATGTTGTCTGCTGCATCTTCTTACCTTTTGCATATAGGCAAACAGTGTGGACCCAGATCAGACTGCTCCTAGCGGAGCAGTCTGATCTGGGTCCACACTGTTTGCAACAATGACTTTTAAAGTATTCAGCAGAAGACAAAGCAGACGACAATTGTTGTATTTGGTGTCAAGGGTTAAAAGCTGTAAGAGGAGTGGATTACATAAAGTATGTACTATAAATCATAATACAAACACCATGTATGCATATAGTAAGAATTACTTAACCCTTGTCCTGCTGAATAAATTTTCCACGCCCATTTCTAATTTTCTGCCAATCAGATTACTTGATCTGGTTTGTTGATATAAATTCACATACTTAATGGCAAACAGTGCAGATCCAGATCAGTTGGCTTTTTCAGAAGCCAACTGATCTGGATCTGCACTGTTTGCAAAGGCAGGGTATATCCAGGTTCAGCAGGACAAGGGTTAAGTACTAAACCCTGTCAATGTGCCATTTTTTCAGAATCAAACTTCCACAGGCACATCTTAAATATGTCTGCATCATTTCTACAAAGTTTTCAAACGGATCCAATAAAAGCTGTAAGAGGAGTTGATTACACAAAATACACTTTATAAGTCATCATACAAAACGTCATATACAATGTTGAATTACTCTGGAAATCGGTGTTGGAAGATTCAATGCAAGCTTTAATTAAGAGGAGTTGCTTTCACAATGTTTGTACTATCACCATTCATTGTTTGCAAAGGCAGGGCATATCCGGGTTCAGCAGGACAAGGGTTAATGACTACAACCCCCTCTCTGTGATTTGCCTCTCTGTGACTTGCCTCTTTGTGACTTGCCTCTCTGTGACTTGCCTCTTTGTGACTCGCCTCTCTGTGACTTGCCTCTCTGTGACTTGCCTCTTTGTGACTTGCCTCTCTATGACTTGCCTCTTTGTGACTTGCCTCTCTATGACTTGCCTCTTTGTGACTTGCCTCTTTGTGACTTGCCTCTCTGT
This sequence comes from Anodontia alba, assembly GCA_964016985.1. Lineage (NCBI taxonomy): Eukaryota > Metazoa > Mollusca > Bivalvia > Lucinida > Lucinidae > Anodontia > Anodontia alba. The sequence continues at coordinate 23,870,449 of OZ024836.1, read as the reverse complement.
GACTCGCCTCTCTGTGACTCACCTCTCTGTGACTCGCCTCTTTGTGACTTGCCTCTCTTTGACTCACCTCTCTGTGACTTGCCTCTTTGTGACTTGCCTCTCTGTGAGTCACCTCTCTGTGACTTGCCTCTCTGTAACTCGCCTCTCTGTGACTTGCCTCTTTGTGACTTGCCTCTCTGTGACTCACCTCTCTGTGACTTGCCTCTTTGTGACTCGCCTCTCTGTGACTCGCCTCTCTGTGACTTGCCTCTTTGTGACTTGCCTGTCTGTGACTTGCCTCTCTGTGACTCGCCTCTCTGTGACTTGCCTCTTTGTGACTTGCCTCTCTGTGTCTCGCCTCTCTGTGACTTGCCTCTCTGTGACTTGCCTCTTTGTGACTCCCCTCTCCGTGACTCCCCTCTCCGTGACTTGCCTCTCTGTGACTTGCCTCTTTGTGACTTGCCTCTCTGTGACTCGCCTCTCTGTGACTTGCCTCTTTGTGACTCACTTCTCTGTGGCTTGCCTCTCTGTGGCTTGCCTCTTTGTGACTTGCCTCTCTGTGACTCGCCTCTCTGTGACTCGCCTCTCTGTGACTTGCCTCTTTGTGCCTTGCCCCTCTGTGACTTGCCTCTTTGTGACTTGCCTCTTTGTGACTTGCCTCTCTGTGACTCGCCTCTCTGTGACTTGCCTCTCTGTGACTTGCCTCTTTGTGACTTGCCTCTCTGTGACTTGCCTCTCTGTGACTTGCCTCTTTGTGTCTTGCCTCTCTGTGATTTGCCTCTCTGTGACTTGCCTCTTTGTGACTCGCCTCTCTGTGACTTGCCTCTTCGTGACTTGCCTCTCTGTGACTCCCCTCTCTGTGACTTGCCTCTTTGTGACTTGCCTCTCTGTGACTGGCCTCTGTGTGACTTGCCTCTTTGTGACTGAGTTGCCAGATAGCATTAAAAATTTACTGTCTGTCTGTCTGACAACTGACCCCCTACCCCAGTCAACACCTGACAGAAACACTCGACCAGTTAGTGTTTCAGACCTTGATCAATCTAGTTCATCCCATCTGCAAAGTGATGTGAGAATTCTGCTGTCTCATTACATTCTTAAGTCTTTGCATGCTGGGTAATTTTGCATGCTTTTTTGTCATCTGTGGATTTTTTTTAAAATTAACTTTTACAAAAAATCTTTCAGGAATACCACCGGAGTGTCAAACAATTAAGATCCAGATCAGGCCCAACATTTTGTGGGGCCTGATCTGGGTCCAAACTGTTTGCAAAGGTTATCAGCAGACGACAAAAGTTGCCACTTAGGGGGAAAGAGTTAATGTTCAGTACACAAAAAGGAGCCCTAATATGCCATATGCAGGCAACTTAGGCTCAGATCATCCTGTGCAGTCTGTCTGATTAGGAACTTCATTGCCCATGTGCAGAATCACTACAACCGTACTGCAGATATATTGACGAAAAAGAAAGTCCTAATCAGGTGCACATTCTGTTCTGTGTTGTCGATGTTCACATCTGTTGAAAGGACCCTTTGACTTTGAAGAGAAAAATAAAAGAACAAACAATGAATTAAATGATTAAATAAAATAAACACTACTTTTTATATGCCCGTTTGAAAAATGGGATGTATTATGTTACTGGGTATGGCGTCCGCCCGTCCGTCCGTAAACTTTTTCGTTTCCGGCTAACTCCTCCTACAGTTTACATCCGATCATGCTGAAACTTGGTATATAGTTAGACCATGATGTGGCGCAGTGCATATTATTTCAGGGTTACAGTTCACCAAATGTTTGCAGAGTTATGCCCCTTAGAAAATTTCTGTAAACATTTCATTTCCGGTTAACTCCTCCTACATTTTACATCCGATCAAGCTGAAACTTCATATATAGTTAGACCATGATGTGAAGCAGTGCATATTATTTCGAGGTTATAGTCCACCAAATATTAGCAGAGTTATGCCCCTTTGAAAATTTCAGTAGACTTTTCGTTTCCGGCTAACTCCTCCTACAGTTTACATCCGATCAAGCTGAAACTTGATTTGTAGTTAGACCATGATGTGGAGCAGTGCATATTGTTTCAAGGTTGCAGTCCACCAAATATTAGCAGAGCTATTCCCCTTTGAAAATTTCGATTAAATTTTTTGTTTCTGGCTAACTCCTCCTACAGTTTACATCCAATCAAGCTGAAACTTCATGAACAGTTAGACCATGATATGGAGCAGCGCATATTGTTTCGAGGTTTTCAGTCCACCAAATATTAGCAGAGTTATGCACCTTTGAATATTTCTATTAATTTGTTGTTTCCAGCTAAATCCTTCTATATTTTACATCCGATCAAGCTGAAACTTCATAAATAATTACACGATTTTGTGGAGCAGCACATATTATTTCGAGGTTACAGTGCACTAAATTTTTGCAGATTTATGCCCCTTTGAAAGTTTTCGCAAACTTTTCGCAGCATATTGTTAGAGGTAATAGTGTGCCAAAGGCTAATATGAGCTTATAATATAGCCATGCTTCTGTGGTGTGTCCTCTGTCAGAAAGCACTTCTCCCTAGAAGCAGCAAACTTTTCCCTATTTTCTCAGGAGGGAGAAGTCACTTCTCCCTTAATTTCTGGGCCAGCTTGGACCCTTAGGTTACAGTTCAAATATCAGCAGAGATTATGCCACAATGAAATTTTTTTAACTTTTTTTTTTTTTTTTTTTGTAATTCCACTTACAGTTTATATCTGGAGCACTGAATTATACAGGAGCCAGTTTATGTGCTGCATCTTATTACTTGCCACAGGGGTATAATGCCCCGCTTGGCGGAGCTCTTGTTTATTTACTGCATAAGACTCACTGATAACCAACCAGCATACCAGATAAAGTATTATCCCTTGTCATGCTGAATAAATTAAGATGCCACACCCACTTCTAATTTTCAGCCAATCAGATTACTTGATACAGGTTGTTGATACAGATTTGCATACTTAATGACAAACAGTGCAAATCCAGACCAGTTGGCTAACTGATCTGGATCTGCACTGTTTGCAAATGCAAAGGCATGGTATATATCTCGGTCCGGCAGGACAAGGGTTATTATACATACAGAGAAGACTAAGATAAGACTGTTTGGATACTATTTATATATTATGGCATACATACCCTTGTTAACCTGGGCCCAGTTGTTCAAAGCTAACGACATCGTTAGTTAACGATTCGTTAAAATTTACATCGAGTGATACGCAAATGTGCTGAAATTTTTTGCTGAAAAAATGTGAGTAGCTTTTGCAGTGCAAAAGCTACTCACATTTTTTCAGCAAAAAATATCAGAATATTGCGTATTGGATCAGCTAAAACAGTTAACGAAATGACCCTTAACGACGTTGTTAAGCTAAAGGTGCTTTGAACAACTGGGCCCTGATTGTTTGGACAGATAAACCCGAACAAAAAGTTTAGACCCAGATCAAACATCACTGAATGATCATAGGCTACACTGTTTGTCTCTCATCCCGCAGCAGGTTATAAAATAGGTGTGTTCAAATTTTAGGATAAGTATAGCAAAGAGAAGGTTTCTGTGTACTTAAGGTAAATATGGTATTACTTTTTCTGGGCAATAAAGACCCGTATCAAATATAGAAATGTATCATAGTTACATGTAACACCTGGTAATAATACATCATACTAGCAATTAAGAGATTTTTTTTTTAAAAATGTTAGTTTGACATGCAATGTTAATATTATCATTTTAATTGCCTTATTTATTTATTTTCATAATAGTTGCTTTCATTCATTCAATTTCTTTCTTCAGTTTTACAATAACTGCGGTCATTCATTCCTTCATTCATTCATTTTCTCTCACAATTATTTTCTTTTCTTTTCTTTCTCACAATTTATATTTGTTTTTCCTATCTTCTTTTATTTCTCAATTTGTATTTCTTTCTTTTATTAGCTCACCTGAGCAAAAGCTCAGGGTGAGCTATTGTGATCACCCTTTGTCAGTCGTCCATCGTCAACAATTAGTTTGTTAACACTCTAGAGGTCACAATTTTTACCCAATCTTGATGAAACTTGCCCAGAATGTTTGCCCCTATGAAGTCTAGTTCAGGTTCGATACTGAGTTACTTGGGTTCAAAAACTAGGTCACCAGGTCAAATTAAAGGAAAAACTTGTTAACACTTTAGAGGTCACATTTTTGAAGCAGTCATCAAGAATATTGCTCAAAATGTTTGCCTGGATGATTTCTAAGTCAAGTTCATAACTGGGTCACTTGGGATAAAAAACTAGGTCACCAGGCCAAATCAAAGGAAAACCTTGTTAACACTCTAGCGGTAACATTTTTGAAGCAATCATCATGAATCTTGCTCAAAATGTTTGTCTTGATGATTTCTAGGTCAAGTTCAAAACTGGGTCACGTGGGTTCTAAAACTAGGTCTCCTGGCTAATTCGGCAGAAAACCTTGTTAACACTCTACACCTATTCTCAGAATAGATGTACATCCTGAAGAAAAAAATTCGGAAAAAAAAATTGTGCCAGAATATCTCTTTTTTTGCTCAACGTGATATTTTGTATATTGAGACTCATAAACCAAAATATGCGGACTCAGGGTCCAATTGTAAACGTAGGGGTAATTTTCATGTGTAATTTACGTTACTGTACTGGATAAAACTTGAAGCTACTGTATCCAAGAACCATGATCAATCAATTATTATACCAAGTCAGTTTGCTATCGATGATGTTTCTAGAATGTAATAAAAGATACAATATTTGTTATATACATACCATGTTTTCGTATGGAATAAAGATTTTTTATGCTGTGTATGATTAGTTGTAGTGTTCATGTGAACCAAATGTTTCACTTTCAGCCACGTAGAGAACATCTCTTCTTTTCTGCTTCCGGTTTTACAGACTTGGTGTCTCTTTATTACTTAATATGAAACAGACAGAGGCATTTAATAAAACTTAACATATTATGTGGAAAGAACAATTTAATTATGGTAACATAGATTACCAAAGTTGATAAAATCTTTAAACAGATAAACACAAAACATTAAGAACATCAGAGAACAAATGGACTTATTCAACTTATTACAACATTAAAACAATGTTATCTATATATTTTGACTATTAGATATGTCATTTCATTTCAACAGTTTGTCTTCATAAAATATGAATGTATATTACCTTCATTTTCAATCTGCGACAATATCATTTCACATCTAGAGTTTTTTAAACCTCAGCATACAGGATCTTAAACAAATCCTGTATTTTGTATTAAACTTTCAATATAGAAGTTTGATATCAGCTAATAATTTATAATTCTCTGCTTAATTCTATTTTTGCACTGGTAACGTAGATTACATAAATCAGTTGAGTCAGAGTTCGGCAATGCCTTCTGTTTAAATTGACGAGTTCCATTAGTCTGTGCATCCGCACAGTCTGGTCAGTCTCGAAAAGCCATTACCAAAACTTTATGCACTCTATGAATACAGTGAATGGCAAAGGCTGATCAGACTGTAAGGATGCGCAAGCTGATCAGACCCTTTACTGGGCACACACGTTAGTCAGCCATGGAGATTGCTGTCCCAAGCTAAATTATGTCCATTGTGGATAACTTTCAGTACACTTATTTTTTGCAAATTAGTTTCATTTTCTCATTGACATTTGTAAGCTCAAACTTTTGTAGTTCGTAAAAATGACGACTCCTCCCGACTGGTTGGGGCTCATTTATTTTAAGAAAGATTTCAGAGAAACCAACCCAGACTTTATCTAATGGTGATGGCCATTGAAACTGTGGATTTACTCTACCCATTCCAGTTGTACGATGAAGAAATGATATGAGGCAGCTCTGATCATCCTCATCTATTTCTAGAATATTACCAGGATACCACTCATTGTCATAGAGTGCTACCACCCAGTCGTTCTGGTCAAACGCCATGCTTTCCCCAGGCGATTCCTCCACTGGTGTCGCCTCCACATTATCATTTTGGTTGACTGGCTCTTCATTAGTGTTCTGTTTTGTAGTCGGCACTTGGGTACACTTTCTGATCTTACTAACTGAAAAGTCAGAATGTAATTAACCACCCAAGTATGCACTGCAGTAACAGGATGTTACCCTTGTACACACAGTATCTTTTGATGTACTAGAAACATTGTGAATTTGCAAAGTCCCTTTGACTAGGATGAGAGTTTTGTTCACCTCATCAAGTTCACCTTGGGCTGTAGAGCATTCTTGGCCCATCACGAATACATAAGTGGCACTTTTGTGATGGTACTTACCCCATGTATGAAAGTCTGAAGCATCTTGTATTTTTACTTTCTCTTGCTTTATACTAAGATCAGCTATACGCTTCGCTGTTCCGCCTATTCCGTCACACGGTCCCTTACCGTGGCAGACCTCAAAGTAGTTCCACTCAGCATCTGCACCAAACACTTCATTATGTGCTGCTACAAGGTAAAATGCAGTTTTATTTCTGTATTGTGAAGTTGGTCCATCAGTCCAATAATGTATTCTTTAAGTCACAATTAATTGCATTACTGATTTCTGGAACAAGTTGTTTCATTATGGCATACACAACCCTGATGTGATGGCCTAAATCGTCTATGACAAATACGAAGTTCTTATGTTTCAGTTCATTGTTCTCCCTATAGTAAACAACCACCGGATGTAAACTGACAGGTGTTAAATTCCAGTAGATATCCTGTACTACATTGGCAGGATTACAAGTAAAGTTTTCAGCGAAGTCCATCTGTGCTAAAACATGTCCTTTTGGCAAGTGTTCTTTTAAATCTTTAATGGCAACATACTGCTGCTTTATTCTTTGCACATGTTCCTTGAACTGGCATGTCTGTTCATGGAAAATTTCGATGAACTTCTGTTTATTAACATCAACTCCAACAATTTTTGTTTGTTTAGTTCCGTCGTCCAGAGAAACCTTTTTCCATTGTTGATGGTGAACTACGTCACCAAGCCCATCTATAAAATCATTGGGTGAACCCCTTTCCTCCAGCTTTCTTAAATACTCATCGGGATTATTCGGTACTTTTGCTCCCGCAGATTTCATCGATTTCAAGGTCAGTACCATGTTCTGATGCTTAAGACATAAACATTGTTGTCTTGATATATATCTTGTGAGACTTACGGACTTTGGCCTTAATCTGCAGAACATAGAGAAGGACAGCTGGTGCTGGGCTTCAGACAAAAATTTCTGTGAAGAAATTTTAGTGAATCGTTTAAGACCCTTTTCTGCGTGTGACATTTGCCTTCCTTAATTTTATCATTTTTCCCTGGCATTAGACGGCTATTGTCATCTCTCAAAAGAAACTTGCAGACTTCATCTTCCAACTGATCTCGTTCTTTTTGCTTTTTTCGAATATCTGGAAATTTGTCAACTTTCTTGTTAGCCTTGTTAAGGGTGTTTCGGTGCACACCAGTGTACTTTAATAACATGGACTTCATGTTATATTTTCTGACAATTTTGCCTGTCTACACATTTGCTATGACTCTTGTTCCTTTAACTCCCATGCTCTTTCTGGCAGCCTTGTTTCATCTGTGACAACATGATTGAATAATAATTTGTCTTTAATTGTCTTGGGAATTTTGCTTGGGGAAACCCCGGCCTCTCTCAATTCCATTGCAACTTGTTTTTGTGGTGTGAAGGTCTGGTTACTATCACCACTTTCATGCCCTGGATTTTCAGAAATTCTACTTTCAACCTTTGTCTTCTTAAGTCTTTGACACCTTTTTTGGAATGTAGAAACCCTCTTCCGCAGTGATTCATTCTCGCCTTTAATTTTTGTATCTCTCTCCAATTACGGGAGTTTGCTCGACTTATTCTCTTCCTGGCTCTCATCCTTGGGTCGAAGAAAGGAAATTTTATTCTCAGGCCCTCAGTGGGTAATCTAGATCTGGTCTCATTGTCATCGACTTCCATTGTTTCTACATGGCTCTGTTCTGGATGTTTTTCTGGTGCACGTTTCCTGTTATGGTGTTCAATTAAACGTCCAATCAACGTTCTTTCAACATTTTGAAGTCGAGGAATCTTTGGTTTTCAAAAGGGCATGCAGTTGAGTATAACCAACATAAGACAGTCATAAGCATGTATGAAAGCTACGTTACCAAACTGGTAAACTACGTTACCAACATCTCAGAAGTCATAGCTTTAAAATTATGCACCCAATAACGAAGTTTTTTGTTTTCATTTGATAAATGGACATTAAATCTCACATTTCTTGTGCAATTTGAATGTCATATTCTGCCAATTCATCATCGTAGTTCTGCTTCTTTATGAAAGTCGTAAGCTACGTTACTATTGCTTTACTAGACTATTAATAGGGAATAAATGGCAATTTTCGGGTTGTTTTATTTAAATTTAAATCATTGCCCAATTGCTTGAAGTATTGACAAAAACAGATATTAGTACGGTTTTTCTTACATTTTAAATTCATACTCACTGGATGCTCATTTGTACCCATTTGTGCCGAAATACAGATCTGCCATGTTCTGTTTTGCTTACATTTGGTCAAGTTTTTGATGAACCTGAGTCTAAAGCAAAACTCTTTCACAACAGTTCATAATCGCATTTTTTTTTCACTACAGTTAGAAGTGGAGATATAGTAAAAAATATGTGATTTAATACAAACCAGTGACGATTTATCTCCTGTCGGCTAAAAAACTTTTTGGGAAGCAAAACTAACACGAGCAGATGCTCTGACCTTCAAAACCGAGTGCAGCTGAACTTTTGTGCATGAAAAAGCGATAACTCTAACTAATATGCATTTTCTATAACTGCAACTGTAGTTTCAGCCCAAAATTTGAAAGCGTGATAATGTAGCTTACATCATGTAGCTTACATCGCGGGTTTAAAGAAGTGTTACCTGATATCAAAGGTATGTATAAAATATCTTATGAAGCATATCGGCACTTACCATCCATGTGTAAAGGAATACAGGGGTTAAATGCACTAATCTGTTTTGATTTTCCTGTAATTGAAGTAACATAGCTTACATCCTTATCCATTCGGTTGACTTGGGTATGGCTTGTCGAATTCGAGACACGAAAAATCGCCGTTTAATGCATCTTTGCTGTATGGAAACAAAAAGTACATATGCACGTGCATGATTTATGCATTTTAATAGTCTATAATAACCAATTCATACTTGACTTATTATTCATTATGCTCATTGTAACGTAGCTTACACTGAAACGATGGACATCTGTATTTTGAGCTACAACAAAAATTAAGCAAACCACTTGGAACTAAACTTCTTTTATGTGGTAGCTGAACATGTTACACCAATTATAAGAGTGATTTTGCAGCAATATTTCTGTGTTTATGTACAAAAAACAACTTGTGATCGTAAGGACCCTAAGAAAGGACATCAAATTTGATTCAAAAATGACCACTTTCACAAAGAAAATTTTGCCCAAAACTGTTACATACTATTGGCATATTACTACTAAATGAAACACAAGGACCAGTCCTGTAAATTGAATAATGTGAGGATCATATGTTTTGTGTTAAGTACGAAAAAAATGCAAAGAACAGCAAAAATACACAGATGTACATCTATTCTGAGAATAGGTGCTTAGCGGTCACATTTTTCAAGCAGTCATCATGAATCTTGCTCAAATTGTTTGTCTTGATGATTTCTAGGTCAAGTTTGAAACTGGGTCACTTGGGGTAAAAAACTAGGTCACCAGGCCAAATCAAAGGAAAACCTTGTTAACACTCTAGCGGTCACATTTTTGAAGCAATCATCATGAATCTGCTCAAAATGTTTGTCTTGATGAGTTCTAGGTCAGGTTTGAAACTGGGTCACTTGGGATCAAAAACTAGGTCACCACGCCAAATCAGCAGAAAACACTCTAGTTTTTTTGATATCATTACAAAATCCAGTTGCATATTAATAATCAACATGTCTAAAAGGTCATATTCATTCATTCATTCATTCATACAGTTACATGTATTCATTCATTCATTCATTCATTCACTGAGAAGAGCCATTATGAGCCATTTATTTATCAGATTTGTTTTGTAGTAGTCTGCTAGTTTGGCATGCTATACATTTTGCTGAAGGACATGGAGTGAACACCAAGTTAACAAATCAAGACTTTGTAGTGAACTGTAGTCTACTCTGAGTTTCACCAATAGTGAACACCTTGTCAAAATGTAGTGAAACCCGTGTTCACTAGGGTTTACCTTTAGTCTTAGCAGTTCCATCCTTTGTAATTTATATTCCTTTTTATCATGGGCATATTACTAAAACATCTACTATGCCTCAGCTGTACAGAATCAAAAGAACACAAGACAGAATTTATGAACTAAAAGGCTTAAATCCATTTGAAAGGCACAATCTTTGCCCTCATTGACTGGCGAGGGAATTGTGCCGGTCTCTTAATATAGCTTTGGATTTTTACATATGGTAGACTATTCGATTAGCTCACTAAGGATGTTTTATATTTGCCAGGACGTCAGTTTGTGATGATCCCGGCAAATATATAAGAAAGTCTTATAACAAACTGTGTTATAAGCAGTTTAATGTCTATTTCATTTTCATTTCAATCAAGAAATTTCATAAAGCTTAATAAAAGCAAACATTAACTCTTTTGGTGCCAAATTTCAGATGACATTTGTCGTCTGCTTTTCTTTTTTAACAAACTATCGCTTGAAAAGAAGTTTATACGTGAAGTTAAAAGACTCAATGTCAAACAGCATAGATCCAGATGAGACGGCTCATATTATTATCGCCTGTGGCAGTAAAAGTTAAAGAATCATATTGTTGTCCGGTTTTACCTATCACATTGAAAATTTATTAAACTTTAGTATACTTAACTTGTCTGGTATTTCTATGTAAATATGAACAAAATTTGGGCCGGTACTTAGACATTTACGTGTAAATATTTTGTCTTGTTTTACATCAAGTTCCTTTATGCTGCATAATTCCTGCATTTCCTCTATATGGTAGCTAAAGTAAGGTTCCTGAGTTCTGGGTGCTCAAATATTGACTGTCCAGTAAATTCTGTCAAGTCTGGTAATTGATAAATAATCAGCAGTGTTTTGAGATGACACACAAGCAAAGGAAATAGGGTAATGTCACGTGATTCCGTAAGAGAGAAAATTTTGCATGGAAGCAGGAATGGTGAAGCTCTCACTTTTATTTAAAAACTACATGTATTTCAATCCAAATTTATTGCATCTGCAATAGAAAAGAATAGTCTTCAGAAACACATCATCCGAAAAAAAACCAAAAAACAACCCTGTGTAAGAATACAAGCAAAATAACTGTAACTTGTGTCACCGGGGCGTCCAGCTGATATTGGCTTACAGTTGGGCAAGGCCTGCTATCGTTGAAGTAGGTAAAGGTAGAGGGGGAATGTTTTTATTTCTTCTGTTTCTTCCCTTTCATTCCTGTTCCTCTTTCTTCCCTGTTCCTCTCTTTCATCTCTTCTACTATCTCTTCTATCTCTTTTCTCCCTTTCTCTGGGAGACGACACAAAATGACCCACAAGGGTTGAGGTGTCGTTAAACCCCAACACAATCAAAAAATAACTGATAATGGTTTGGTAAAGAAAACTTTACTGTATTTAACTGTAAAATTAATTTTATAGCAAAAAAAGTGTCTGACCTATGCAGTTTCTTTAGTAAACTGAATTTGTGGAATTTTTTTTTAGAAATCTTTATTTTTTTTTTTTTTTTTTGCTTTTCTTTATGGATTTTAAATCATTGATGTTCTATAACAATGTTGTGAAATTTCAGAAAGGAAGTGGCTGTTGACAGCTGGCTGTCACCAGCAAATTTTTCGCTGGTGACAGCCAGCTGTCAATAGTGATCGCCTTTCAGAAATCCCCACCCCCCAGCCTCCCACCCCCCTCAAATTAATGAGGGGGATGGTCGTCTGCTCTACTCTTGAATATAAATGGTGGTTGATATCTGCCCCCACCCCACACACCCCCTGCACAGACATCACGAAGTAGGGGCAATGCTGAATGAAAAAAATGAATGTTTGTTTTTGTGTGTGCATGCATGCCTGCATATTTGTTGAGGAATGCCTGCAGTTTGCATACATTCTATACCTCACACTGTGAGATAAAATCTCACAGAATTTTGGCCCTTCTGGACCCAGTTTCCTGTAAGATGTTCAAATCTCACAGAATGTTCATACCATTTAACAAGCTATTTTTCGAAGAACTAGAAATAAATCATATATTAGCATGGCTGTCCCAAGCTTAATTCATTAAAATAATGGCTTTTAACTTACTTATGTAAGCTTGAAAGTGATTTTCATAAAAACCTCACAGAATATCATCAAATCTCCCTTTGCAGAATCTCACAGATTTCTGTCAACAGCTAATGGCATGTATGAGTATACATGCTGCAGGAGGTGGGGGACAACCATTGTTTTATGAGGGGACAAATGTCCTCCCTCTGGCAATTTGGAAGTGAGGCAGATGTCCATCCTTATCATGTTTGAGGGGTAGATGTCAGTCATTGATAAGTTTCATATAGGGCCAAATGCCTTGGGGGTGAGGGTAGGGGTGGGAGAGCTGGAGGGCACATGTCCTACAGTCTTACCATAGTCCCAAAAATATTAACAAGCAGGGCCCAGTTGTTCAAAGCATCATTAGCTTAACAAGTTCATTATTGACAAACTGGTTAAATTTTGTAGCTAAGGTATTTTCAAATACATTGATATTTTTAGTGCAAAAACGTGAGTAGCTTTTGCAATGCAAATGCAGTAGAAATTTTAACTCTAGTTAGCTAACAACTTCATTAAGTTTTGAACAACTGGGTTAAAAGTGCTGGCTAACTGGCAGATATTGTAGAGCTTAGGAGCAGTTTGTTCTTTATCCACACTGTTTGCTCTGACACCTCTGTGAATATATAGGGTAAAACAGTCTTGTACTAATGTTCATTTTTGCACAGTCATATTAACATTGCTTTTTTTTTATTTCTGCAAGCAGTCGTAAAGCATATTTAATGGATGGGTAACTAAATCATTTTGTTTTCCTTTTCCAGCTTTATGTAGACAAAGCTCCAGATGAAATGCTTTATTCAACCAAAAAATATTTGATATTTTTCTGTTATTTCTCCACGAAAATATATGTTGTGGGTACTCACTGTGTACCCACACAGTGCTCCAGCTAGCCCTGTACAGAAGGGCGGGCTGCCCCTCTTGCCCATTCCTGCCACCCCTTTGCCATTTTAAAGCTGCCTACTGGCTTATTTCAACTCCAGACATCAAACTCTACATTTTGGTGAAAAATTTATTAAAATCGGACCAAATTTAAAAAAGTTATTAATATTTAACCTTTTCCACTCTCTGGGCTAATTCAGCAGATGACACATTGATGATATTTTTCTTATTTTTTTGCCAGATGGAGACAATTTGCATATGAAATGTTAAATCTTGTTTTCTGGGAAAAATAAGAAAAATATTTCAGTATGTCGTCTGTTGAAAATTTTACCCAGAGTTGATACTAAGCACATCACATGACACATGGTGGTCTCATTTTTGTATGACCAAGCAAATAGTGCCTTATCCGGTACTCCTATGCCCTGAAACCTAGCTGGAGCACTGCCACAACATATGTTTTCATGGAGAAATAAGACAGATATTTTCCTGATTCCCCTACATATCTAGTGCTGTGATGTAGACTTTTGTTAGAAACTATGACAAGAGCTTTAGTTGTCAAAATTAGTGTTTGCTTGTTTTCATAAATTGATGTTGACCGACATGTTCGGGCTAAAGGCAATGATTCTGGTGTTTGTTCTTTGTAGGCCCTTGCAGCTCAGTTGGCTCACTGCAGGACTTTTTTTCATGTTTTGTCCAGTTTGTTGTCTTATTCTTGTGTTTGTTATTTGTCCCATATTGTGTCCACCCTTTTAGGGAAGAGGGGCAGGTTACTTTGTTTTTTGTTGGTTTAACATTTACCATGCTATGTGCAAATTAACACTTACCATGCTATGTGCAAATTAACACTTACCATGCTATGTGCAAATTCAGCAGACAACAAAAGGATGATATTTTTCTCATTTTTCTTAGTAAATAGGATCTGGCATTTCATGCAGATTGTCTCCATTGGAGACAATCTGCATGAAATGTCAAGTCCTATTTTTATGAAAAATAAGAAAATATTAAGAATATTTCAAAATGTTGTCTGCTGAAAATTTTACCCAGCATGCAAAGCGTTGATTGTAATGTGTGTACTGTCCACCTTAGTTTCTTTCTGCTACCTCTTATTACATGTCATACATAAGAAATCGTCATTATCAAAGTAAAGGTAACATTTTTGACTGGCTTTTCATGAAACTACAAGTATTTTTGTGTTGATTATTTCTAGATTACTTTTGAAATGAGCCACTGGATCATGCAGGGTCAAACAAGGTTATAATGTCAGATCATAGGAAAACATGAACATTGTACAGACCACGTTTTGATCTGAATTCATGTTTATTAATCAGCATGTTTAATATTTTACAGTTTCTAGATCATAGTTGAAACTGTTTCACATATAGGATAAAAGACGAGGTCACCATGTCAAATAATGGGAAGACCTTGTGATCCCTTGGGTAACTGTTGAATGTAGTGCAAAGAAGTTTTGACCACGTATATAGTTTGACAAACAAATTTCAATACTTATCTTTGTTGAATTTGACCCAGCCTTTAACCAACTTTCTTGTTAAAATGTCTGCTCAGTAATGACCCAGTGTCATTATTTTTATCCTCTTGTTCACATTTCCGTCAACATTTAGCTTTCAGTTGTTTTGCCTTGCAAATCTGAAAGTCTGTGAAAGCCTTCACTTTAAGTTGCTGATATGTAATTAATATTACAGTACTGGATGGTAATCTGCACATCAGTTGAATTAGTTATCTTGCTGTAGCTTCAGACCAAAGGTCAAGGTCACAGACTTGGATTTTAGCACTTGCCTCAGTTTTTGCATTTAGTTTGTTTGCTTTGTTTATATTCAGGAATTCGTTCATATATTGCTAGTGTTACAACAGGTTGGATACAGATCAGCTGACAGCTTATTGCTATTGCTTCTATATTAAACCAAAGATCAGGGTCATTGATTTTGAAATTTTGCATAAGCTTTGGCAATGGCAATGGCAATGGCCAAGGCCTGGTCACTTGCTCTAGTTTAGAGAAACTTGTTAGGTGCATGTTGATTATTATGTAGCTTGCTGAACACTGTATTTAGCACCCAACGCAATGAGGTAGCATATTTACCCTTCGCACCTTCTTACTTAACTTGCTTGAACATTTACCACGCTATTGGCAGATACAGCACACGACAAGCTGATGATATTTTTCTTACTTTTCCTTGAAAATAGGATCTTACACTTAATGCAAATTGTCTCCCTAAGAGACAATTTGCGTGAAGTATAAGATCCTATTTTATAGGAAAAATAAGAAAAATATTACAAAATGTTGTCTGCCAAAATTTTTAACCAGCATGCAAAATGTTAAAGTACTACCTGCCGATGTACTTAAAAACTGCTGGATGAGTGGCAAACAGTGTAAACCCTGATCAGATGCCATATTTTGCAGCATTTGATCTAGCTCTCTATTGGTGTTTCAAAAAAAAAAAACACCAAAAAAACTGGATGATAGGCAAACATTGAAGACTGACCAGATGCTTTGATCTTGGTCTGTAATGTTTTGTCAGGCCTATCCCAGTTCTTTGGATCAGCATGGTATCCAATTCAAGTTTCTTACTTGTGAACAGGGAAGACTCCAAATAGACTATCCGAATGTGCAGATTGATATTGTCTTTGCTGTTTGCTCAATCCGTTGTAGGCTGAATAGACTCTCCCACACTATATACTGGAAGAGTCCAATTTCAATTTTAGGTATGTCCAGCAATGAGATTTACATATTCCTAGAGAAAAATGGCTAAACTATTTGCAAACAGTGGAGACCCGGATCAGATGCTGTGTTCTGCCAATTACCCTTTTACGGGTCTTCTGACTTACACAGTGGGTTAAAATGCTAAAGCCCTTTTTTGGACTTTTTTTTTTTTTTAAAAATCCATCCTTTAAATTAGCGATATCCGGGTGGGTGGGGGCGTTGGGCGTCATTAGAGGTATACTTTTTGGTTAATCTTTTTGAAAAACCCCATCCATAATGCCGTTAGATGTTTTTCTTGTTCGAGAAAATTGCTCAGGTGAGACAGGCTAAGAAGAAAACACACCCAATGGTGGCAAAGAACCAATTCTTATCATAATTATTCAACTATTTGGACAACTTAACCCCATACCATACTTATCCTAAAATTTGAACAAGTTCGTTTTGACTTCCACTGGGCCCAGTTGTTCAAAACTTAACAAAGTTGTTAGCTAACGTGACATTAAAATTTCTATATAGAAAATATGGTAAATACATTGATATTTTTTGCTAAAAAAATGTGAGTAGCTTTTGCATTGCAAAAGCTACTCACATTTTTGCAGCAAAAATATCAATTTATTTGAAAATACCTCAGCTACAACAGTTAACAAGTTTGTCATTAACGGGCTTGTAAAGCTAACAATGCATTGAACAACTGGACTCTGGTGAGGTGCTTAAAATGTGCTGGCTGAATGGTGAACATAGCTCAAGACAAAGCACCTTTTTTTTTTCAACCTAAAAGTGCTGATTTTTTTTTTTATTTCATCACAAAAACTTGCGTTGTTGGTACTATTACAAGTGTTTCATGGAGGCACATGTTGAGGGTTGAGCGCAAAACTGGCGTAAGTCAGATGGTTGTTTTTCCCCAAACCTAATCTCCTCACCATGAAGGCGTTATGAAGATTACAACATTTCTTTCTGTAAACAATGAAAATTTAGGTGCCATTGCTCGTATGAGCAATGGCACCTAAATTTGCATTGTTTACAAAGGGGTCCAAGTTGCCCCTAAACAAGGGTTTCAAAAATATGTTTGAGTTACTATAGTCTTGCGCTCAACCCTTGATGTAATGAGCATAGGTCGTAGATAAGAGTGGGTATCAGGTAAACAGTTTTCTTATTTCTCCATGAAAACGTATGTTGTGTGTACTCATTAGACGCCTCTTGCCAAAGCGCTTCTAATGAGTACCCACAACATATGTTTTTGTGGCAAAATAAGAAAAATACCAATATTTTTAGATCAGAAAAAAAAAGTGTCCTATCGAGCGATGATGAGTACCTACAATAAATGTTGCATGTATGTGGATAACATTTTTTATCTAGTAGACTCTTATCAGGATCTACACTGTTTTTGCAGGTCCGGCAACATTCTTTTGTGGAGATTGATCAAGAAATATTTTCTATGGTCATTCTCTCCCTTCCACAGATTCAAGAAGGGCATTCGTCAGTTTCTGGCAAAAGAATGTGTATAAATACCTGTTAACCCCTCAGGAAAAGTGTGGTTTAGGTAAACAGACTGGCTTGACGTGACCTTTATAGTGTTGACTGGGCGGTTAAACTCCAAACCAACCAACTAACACTGTTTGTGCAGGCCAATATGTCCAAAATATATATGGTACATGTAACTGTGGTAGTGAAGGGTGCAATGAAATTTGAAGACTTACTTTCTGTGAAAAATATTAGAATGTCATTAAGGCTGGCTAATTGGAGCTGAAAAGTTAATCGATTATCGGCCCTGCCAGTGTGATCGATAATCGGTAGTAATCACTGAAGATTTGGTCATAATTTTACCTGTGTGTCTGAGCATGACTCTTACCATATGTTGTACTTTACTGCATGTATTCGATCTGACAGGCCTGAGCAAACAGTGTAGACCCAGATGAGACGCCGCAAATGCGGCATCTCATCAGGGTCTGCAATGTTTGCCACTCATCCAGCTATTTTAGACACAACATTGGGTAGTAAGTTGTACTTATTCAAATTTTAGATTAAGTATGGTAAGGAGTTGAGGTGTCTGAATACTAAGGGAAAATACGGTGAAGTAAGAGACATAGAAATTAAATGATTGATTATTAGCACATCTGTAATGGTAATCATTTTTGTGGAATGTATCGATCAATTAATCGATTATCCGATTAATTGTGCCAGCCTTAAATGTCATCTGCTACAAATTTTGCTTTGGTACTTTAAGAATTAATGTTGCTTGGTGCTTTAAGAGTTAATGTCTGAATTTGTAGGAATTTATCTTGGCCAGTAGTATTGCTGTTTGAATTTTAGGACATTGCCACTAAAAGCACTGTTTATTTATACCCGACCACATGAGACTGGCAGGGTGTTCTGGTTTCACATTGGACATCCATGTGTCTGTCCATTTTGTCCATCCATTTATATTTTCATTTCCTGGTGATAACTTAATTTGAGTTTTAAATATCAATGGATTTTTCCCAAACTTGCTATGTGCATTGATATATTGTGGAGATCTGGTTTGGGATTGCTAATAAACAAATTTTCTCAATTTTTGACAGAGTTATCTGCCCACCACACATTGGTATTTTCGTTTCTGGATTGTAACGCATACGTTAACACAATTTTCACCATACAGTACTAGTGAAGTTCAATGTATTTGGTATTGCTCAAGACTCCTAATAATTCATTATTGTACTTCACAGTTTCAGTTTGTATTTTCTTTACCTATTTAATTGATAGGTAAATATCATATCACTTCTATGAATTATTAAACATATCAATTTTTACCTGTAAATTGACTGTTTGTTTTCAGCAACTTTGTATTGATTATCTCTTATGCTTAATCAACACCCACATTCATTCAAAGTTTACTTCAAATTGCTTAACCCATTTTTGACTGAATAAACTCCCCCACACTATATATATTTGAAGAGTCCTATTTCAATTTTAGGTATGTCGGGCTATGTGATTTGGATATTCCTGGAAAAAAATGGCTAAACTATTTGCAAACAGTGAAGCCCTTGATCAGAAGCTGCATTCTGAGGCATCTGATCTGGCTCTGCACTGTTTGCCAGTTACCCTTGTGAGGGTCTCAGACTAAAATAGGTCAATCAACACTCACATTCATTCAGAATTAAAAATCCAGGGTTTTGGAGTTTTGTAACCAAATAAAAATGTTATAGGGTATATGTGGTATGCTTACATGTAATGCCTAGCATGATAAGCAGACATTTTGAAATTTATTTTTATGTCCCAAGGAGAGAGGGATGTATTGGTTTTGGTGTGGATCCCACTTAGGTTGATGTCGCCACTACACTTTCTGGTCTGCATGGTAGCTTGTGTACCAGTGGTTGGATTCTTACCAAATTTTCATGGATATATAATTGAGACATAACAAAGAACTGATTAGATTTTGGTGACCTTGCCAAATTTTCAAGGTCACAGCAGTAGAAAAACTGAAAATTCACGGTGGAGGAGGGTGTGTGTGTGGGTTGTTCATCTATTTACTCTGAAAACACTGTTACTAGATCTTTTTTTTTCCTAGGAAATATAGTTTGACATTTCATTCACTACTATGATTAAGACATGCTTTTATTTGCTAACCTGAGCTAAGACATGCTTTTATTAGCTCACCTGAGCTGACCACACAGGAACTATAGTGATCACTTCCCTTCCCTTCTCTCCTTTGTCCTTCTTTGTCCATCCTCATTTTCAAGTAGCTTCTCTTGAAATTAACCCTTGTCCTGCTGAACCCGGATATACCCTGCCTTTGCAAACAGTGAAGATCCAGATCAGTTGGCTTCTGAAGAAGCCAACTGATCTGAATCTGCACTGTTTGCCATTAAGTATGTGAATCTATAGCAACAATCCAGATAAAAAAATCTGACTGGCTGAAAATTAGAAGTGGGCATGGCATCTTAATTTATTCAGCAGGGCAAGGGTTAATGGGTCAACATAGATCTTTTCTCTCCATGTTAACAGTCATTTCTGATGAGTACCACAACATATAATTTTGTGGAGAAATAAGAAAAATATATCTACTCTTCAGTTGGAAACAGTGTCTTATCTGGAGCTTTGATCAGTTTTTAATAAATTTTACATGGGTAGAGGGGACAAAAAACTGCTTTTTTTACCCCACCACATGATAGTGATGCAGTATTATGGTATCGTGTTGCTCCTGTGTCTGTCCATCCGTTCATCTGTCATACATCTATCCGTCTGTATGTTTGTTTATGGACGATAACTTGTGTTGATGTCAGTTGATTTTCATCAAACATGGTATGTTCATTAATATTGTGGAGATCTACTTTGGGATTGCTAATGGGCAGATAATTTTTGACAGAGTTATCTGCACGCAATATGATAATGGTGGGGTATTATTGTTCATGTTTTCATTCATGGAAGAAATAAGAAAAATAGTTCAAAGTGTTGTCTGCTGAAATGTTTACCCGGCATGCAGGGTGTTAAAAGTTCATACATGTTTAGTTTACACCTGTATAGCTGGCCTCAGTCACTGGCTCAGTTGGATGTGCGTCAGACTGGTGATCAGACGGTTGCAGGTTCGACCCCCGCCGGGTTGGCAACATTCTTTCATGGAGATTGATCCTTCTCTCCCTTCTGCAGAAGGGCAGTAGTCAGTTTCTGGCAGAAAAATGTGCACAATACTGGTTAACCACTTAGAGGACTAAGCCTACCCAGAAAAAGTATGGTTACCAGTAGGTAAACTGACTGTGCCCGACACGACCCCAGTGGGTTGACTGGGCTGTAAAATCTCAACACAAGCAAATACAATGTACATGTGTTTAGCTTACACAATGTCAGTATGATTCCAGGCATTTCTTGGTGGGTCTGAATCATTACCATAGAACTTGGTTCCTGTTTTTATAGCATGCATCAGTTTTTTAATTGGTTCTGAAAGAGCTTACATGTTAAACTAATGGAGATATGGAGAAAGTTGCGATTTAACAATCAATCATCATTTTGCAAATGGTTAATGTTAAAGCGACAAGCAAAATTTGTAGCAGACAACATTGTAAAAATTAGATTTTTTTTTTTGATTTTTTCAGAGAAAACAAGCAGATGATTCACATGAAATGTCAAGACTTATTTTCTCTGAAAAATGTAAAAAAAAATCTAAAATTGTCATCTGCTGTTGTTGTGATTGGTGCTTTAAGGGTTACAGGGACATGGTGTGCTATGAGTCAGCATAACATGATATCAATAATAATAACAAAATAATACTAAAACTAAGATTTTGTTCTGTGTAAATCAGCATAACAAGTAGCAACAACTTGTTTCTGCTGGACAGATTTACATTTGGTAAAGAGTTCAGTTGAATTTATGCTCATAATCAGAATGTAGAAGAATGTTAACGCTTAGCACTCTGGGTAAAATTTTCAGCAGACGACATTTTGAAATATTTTTCTTATTTTTCTCAGAAAACAGGATATGACATTTCATGCAAATTGTCTCCTTAGGAGACAATTTGCATGAAATGTCAAATCCTGTTTTCTGGGAAAAATAAGAAAAATATCATCAATCTGTCGTCTGCTGAAAATGCCCAGAGAGTGGTAAAGGTTAAATATGAGCAGTATTTTTCTAATATCTATCAGTTTAAAAAATAATAAATATTTTGATATTTTCCCATAATAAAGTGAAATGTGAATTATGTAGAAATTGAAAGGGTGGGTCCTCTCAGATATTTCAACATGTTCTACTTAATTCTCAGTCTGTGTAGTGCAGATGGTAGCACCTGGATCTGGAGGTTGTGGGTTGGATTCTCAGCTGGGACAGTCCAAAGACTTTCCAAAGTTGTAGCCAGCCATGGTTGCTCAGTTGGAGGTGCGTCTGATCAGGAGGTTGCGGGTTTGACCCTGCCGAGTCGGCAATATACTTTCGCGGAGATTGATCATGAAATATTTTCTACTGTCATTGATTTGTCTCCGCCTTCCCCTGAATCAAGAAGGGCAGTTGTCAGTTCCTGGCGAAAGAATGTGCACAAGCACTGGTTAACCACTTAGAGGACTAAGCCTGCAGGGGGAAAAGTTGGTTAGGTAAAACTGACTACACTTGACATGGCCTCAATGGGTTGACTACTGACTAGGCTGTAAAATGTTAACAAAAACAAAATCGGAAGTTGTTAATACATTGTAGCTCATAGCACTAGTTAAGGCGCTTTTTTCAATCCAAAATATAGGGCACCGGGGCGTCCAGTTGATATTGGCTTACAGTTGGGCAAGGCCTGCTATCCTTGTAGCAGGTAAGGGTAGAAGGGGAATGTTTTTATTTCTTCTGTTTCTTCACTTTCACTCCTGTTCCTCTTTCTTCCCTGTCCTCTCTTTCATCTCTTCTACTATCTCTTCTATCTCTTTTCTCCCTGTCTCTGGGAGACGACACAAAATGACCCACAAGGGTTGATGTGTCGTTAAAACCCAACACAATCAATGATATTTTTCTTATTTCTCCACAAAAACATATGTTGTGGGTACTCATTAGAAGCGCCTCGCTGAGGTGCTTCAAATGGGTACCCACAACATGTTTTCATGGAGAAATAAGAAAAATATTTACCGGATACCCTCCCTTATCTAGACCTATGGTAGCTGCTTGTTTGATTATTCTGTGGTGTCTGATCCTGGTTCTGCATTGTTGGCTTAAGCCTATCTGTCCAAAAACACTTTATAAGATGGCTTCAGATATAATGGGTTTAAAGAGGGCCCCATAAATCTTTGAGCCAAGCAAAAAATGTATTGATTATATAGAAAAATGACCTTAGATGGTCATTTTTCTATATAATCTATACAGTTTTCTGTGGATTCAAGGCTGTTGTTTACCAGACACGTTGTTGCTTTGAATCTCAGCAGTTGTTTTATAAAGAGGTTGTGGTCTACCAAGGGTAAATACAGCATTGTTTTTTTAAAATCACTGTTATTTTCTTATTATACCTGATAAAATTAACAGATAAAAAGTTTGTTGATTTTCATTGAATGTCAAACACTATGTTCTAGGAAAAGAAGGAGTGTGTTTAAATGTCCTCAGCTAATATTTAAATTTGGCATTTTAATGCTTAGCATGCTGGGTAAAAATTTCAGCAGATGGCATTTCTCGTGCGGGGTGGGGGGGGAGGGTAACTTCCTTTATAGAACAGTTCAGGGATGTGCCGCTGGAATAGGTGTACTTTTCATTCCTGAGATTATATGATAAGGTAGGTATCAATTTTATCACACAATTATATAAATAGCCCCCCATTCTAAAGCAGCATTATATCAATAGCCCATTAATTTGCAATTTTGGCAGAAGAAGTAGCTTTAGTCTTACTTGGCCACATACATAATCAAAATGCACATATATTTTTGCATATCATTCCCAAGTAAGTTGTCTGTTTTGGTTCAACTAGTGTTTACTAATAAACTTCTATTATATGAATAGGGTCTCTTTTTACATGCAAATTATATGAATAGGTATGTTTTGTCAGTCTGGAAATGATATGAATAGGGGGTGTCTTCAAAGTTCCAGCTGCACACCCCGCCCAAGTATTTTCCTAGTTACCCACCCCCCTCCTCACAATTTCCATGAAATGTCAAAACCATAAGAAGACAATTTGCATGAAATTTCAAAGCCTATTTTCTGGGAAAAATAAGAAAATGTTATCAATTTATTGTCTGCTGAAATTGCCCAGGTTAGGAGTGTTGATGGGTTAGTAGAATATTAGTGTTTATTGTGTTAAATGAACCATCCACTCCATTTTCTGGATGACTGTCACTTGTGAAAGGTTTGCCAGTAATTGTAATTTTCACAGCAGTTTCATTTTATGAAGGAATCATAGCTCTTGATAAGGCAATTTTTTTCAATCAAAAAGTATCTATATTTTTCTTATTTCTCAACAAAAACATATGTTGTTGGTACTCATTAGAAGCGCCTCGGCGAGGTGCTTCTAATGAATACCCACAACATATGTTTTCGTTGAGAAATAAGAAAATTATTTACCTGATACCCACTCTTATCTAGACCTACGCAGGAATTGTTTTGAAAGAAAGTAGTTTAAATTGTCTAGACACAGTCACAAACAGCAGTAATCATTGGATGAATGTTGGACTATACTCCGCTAGGTTTCGATCTCTCAAAAAGGGAGATGTTTAACAAAATTTCAGAGAAATTAGGGAGAACTGGGAGATATGCTGCAGATAAGGCAATGATTGTTATCACAAAAACATGCCTATATAATTTTGACTCCCTTAAACCCCACTTTTATATATTAAAATTGGAGTTAGGGGTATACATTATTTTTCTTATTTCTGCTCAATACATAGATTGTGGGTACTCAGTAGAACTGCCTCACTGAGGTGGTTCTAATGAGTACCCACAATCTATGTTTTTTTCGTTAATTTTCATTATATTTGAATAGGCATGTTTTCGTAATGGTTGATAATTTTGGTTACTTATTTTGGCATCAAAACATATTTTGTGGGTAATGGTTTACAAACTGCAAATTTCATACACATGTACACTACAATCTCTTTATAACACTGTTACTGGGATGCAAAGCCAAAATCATGTTAGCTAAACAATCATGTTGTATCTCAACAAAACGTATAGATTATTTAGAAGAATGACCATAAATGGGCATTTTGTATATAGTCTATACATATTTTTAGATACAACACATTTTGGGTCCATTTTAAACTTTCTCATGTCTTATTGGTTCCAGTGTACAAAATTTTACAATATACATGTACATAGTTGTTTATGTTATTTATCAGCATTGGCAACATTTGTAAACAATACCTGATAATTTCTGAAAAAAAAAAGAACAGCAAATAAACAATAACAACAACAAAAAAAAAAACACTGCCTTTTCCATATGTTAGTCAAGCCTGTAATATAACACCAAAAACTGGCCATACACTTGTAGCAAGTTGGGGAAAGGGGCATATTAGTACTACTTCTGTTTCTAATGTGTCAATTTACTTTTTATTTCATTCTCCTCTATTCCTATCTCTTCTTACCTACTAGCTCTTCTGTCATTTTTCTCCCTTTCTCTGGGAGACAATGCAAAAATGACCCACAAGGATTTTGGTGACGGCATGCTTCATTTTCAAGGTCAGCACAGATCAACCAAAGTGACCTGTCGCTTTGACCTTTGCAATTAATATTTATTAGAATATGTCCACTGTACAATTTAAGACCTGAGTTCCACATGAAACAGCTATTTGCTCACCTGTACAGGTATCACCTATTTAAGCACTAAACACATATTTTTAAATATTATATTCAAAAGTTCAAAGTGTCGGGTCAATTTGGACAGTGTGCATAACTTGCTTGTTGTATTTGTTTTTTTTTTGGTTTTTTTCTTGCTTTTCTATTTTGCTTTAAATGTTTTCTGTTGGAGATTTTCAGAACAAAAAGACAAATCAAGTTTAGAGCATAAGAAATCACCAGCAGTTACCCCAAAGAAGAGTTGGCTCTAATTATCAATGTGGTACTATTCTCAGAGGATAAGTTGACAGTGATGTCACTGATTGTTTATACTGTTTGACCAAGTCCATTTTAATAAACAGGTAAAAGCCACCCGAATGGCTACCTTTTATAAATATTATAAGAAGTGATAACAGTAAATCAGCAGTAGCTCAGTGGTAGTTTTCCTAGACTACAATTCTTGACATTGTGGGTTCAAATCTTAGTGTTTAGTGTTATCTTTTTTTTTTTTTATTTTATACACATGTACTTTTTAAGAATAAATATAAAAGAAAAATATTTTAAAAGAGAAATGTATTTTGCAATTATCAGTTATGAAACAAGTTTTGTTTTGTAGCAACATTTTGATTTTCTATTTTTGCATATTTTTCAAAGTTAAATAAAGGCAAGAAGAAATCTGGTAAGTTTAGTTAAACTTTTAGTTTGAATGATTGTCAGTGCTGACAATCCTTGCAAATGCATATGGAGACAAGAATGCTGGAAGCATGTCATTTATATAAAAATGTCAACAATGCCATAATATTGCCTAATAATATCTAATCAAAATAATATAATATGTAACATACAAGGATCAAAAACCAAGTAAAAGTAATTTAAAAATAAAAATAAATAAACAGAATAAAAAAAGCTGAGGTGCTGCTAGGATCTCATGTACTAAACAATCATATAATCTTTCATCAAGAGTGCTCTGCTCTACCAACTGCACTGTTGCATCATGCTAACCAAAATCACACTTAAACATGTAGCTGTAAGGTTTAATATACATAAAATTATTAGTAACACTTTCCCGATTATTCATGCAAAACTTGCTTTACCCAGGTAGAGTGGTAGCTGCCATGACATCACTGTCAAATTATCCTTTGAGCACTGTACATGATGTCATTATATGCTATTTATTTGTTTTAACCTTTAAAGTGCCAGTCACAACTGCACTTTTTTTTTAAAGAAAATAAGTCTTGTCCAATTCACATGAAATGTCAAGACTTATTTTCTATGAAAATTTCAGATGTCATCTGCTTTGCTTGGCATTTTAACCCTTGTCCTGCTGAAATTAAGATGCCATGCCCACTTCTAATTTTCAGCCAATCAGATTACTTGATCCAGATTGTTGCTATATATTCATATACTTAATGGCAAATAGTGCAGATCCAGATCAGTTGGCTTCTTCAGAAGCCAACTGATCTGGATCTACACTGTTTGCAAAGGTAGGGTATATCCGGGTTCAGCAGGACTAGGATTAACAGTTTAACAGTTAAGCCATATACCAGAATATTTTGCTGGCAGAAAGCTGTAGACGTTATGCCTACAGACATTCATTATTCATCGGACCAAAAGTACATAACATTGCCATACTGTACTTCTATCATCTGAACAAATCTGAGGAGAGACAAGCTTGAATCCCAACTCAGCCACATAACTTTTGTGGCGATTGATTATGAAATCATTTCTACGACCATTCTCTCCCTTCCACTGATTCAAGAAGCTCAGTTTTCAGTTACTGGCAAAAGTATGTGCACAAGTACTGGTTAACCATTTAGAGGACTTAGCTCATCCAGGAAAAGTGTGAGTAGGTTAACTGACCGGCTCAATATGACCTTAAGAGTGTTGACTGGGCCATAAAACTCCAACTCAGACAAATTCTGAACAAAATTTATTTGACTAGCCAGTAGTGATATTTTTTTTATTTCCTTATGAAAACATTATGATGTGGCAACTCATTTGAAGATCTTCACTGAGGCTTTTCTAATGAATACCCACAACATACACTACAACCTCTTTATAACATCGCTCGTTATAACACGGTTTTGGATATAACACGGTTCAAAGATGGATCCCAAAAATGTATAGATTATATTGAAAAATGACCATAAATGGTCATTTTTCAGTATAATATATACATTTTCATTTGGATATAACGGTTGCTTAACTAACATGGTTTATGCTATGGACCCCAACAATAGTGTTATAAAGAGGTTGTGGTGTATGTTTTTTTTGTTTTTTTTGAAGAGAAATAAGAAAAATATTTATGTTGCACCTAATGGCTGTGGCTCTTTTAACTCTTAACCCATTTAAATCTAGTCCTGCTTAACTTTGCAAACAGTGTAGATCCAGATCAGTTGGTTTCTAAAGAAGCCAACTGATCTGGATCTGCACTGTTTGTCATTAAGTATGTGAATTTTGTATCAAAATCCTGGATCAAGTGATCTGATTGGCTGAAAATTAGAATTGGGTGTGGCATCTTAATTTATTCAGCATGGCAAGGGTTAAGACAGCACAAACAACATTCTAATTTTTTAATAAGGCTTGATCTTTCATGTGAACTGTCAGCCTTGCAGAAAATACAGTGAAATGCCAAGCCTTTTTTTTTTTCTTCAAAAAGAAACAAATAAAATGAATTAATCAAATATAAATATTTTAGAATGTTGTCTGCTACAGTTCTGATTGACATTTTAAGGGATATCATTTGGTCTTGTTTATTTTTACAGGAGGGCCAGATCACTGTATGGGGTGAGTCCTAATTGTCGATTTGGACCAAAAGGTAGTTTGCTGGATGGATCAGGCAATGTCTTGTAAGTAGACAATTTTAACTGTTTTCATTTTGTTTTAATTTTTTATGAATGTTAAATGTTAGCATGTTGGGTAAAATTGTCAGCAGATGACATTTTGAAATAGTTTTCTTATTGTTCCCAGAAATCAGGCTTTTACATTTCATACAAAATGTCTCAGTTTGCATAAATGTCAAAGCATGTTTTCTGGGAAAAGTAAGAAAAATATCAATTTGTCATCTGCTGAATTGGCCCAGAGAGTTGTAAAACTTAAAGACTTTCAGATTTATCATTTGCTTAGCTTCCAAAGGCAAAAATCTGCATTTAAGATACTTTCACATTACACATTTGCTTACTTCCAAAGGCAAAAATCTACCTTTGAGGTACTTTCACGTTTCACATCTGCTTAGCTTCCAAAAGCAAAAGTCTGCCTTTGAGGTACTTTCACATTACATATTTGCTTAGCTTCAAAGGCAAAAATCTGTCTTTGAGGTACTTTTACATTACACATTTGCTGAACTTCCAAGGCAAAAATCTGTCTTTGAGTACTACTTTTACATTACACATTTGCTTAGCTTCCAAAGGCAATAATCTGTCTTTGAGGTACTTTTACATTACACATTTGCTTAGCTTCCAAGGCAAAAATCTGTCTTTGAGGTACTTTCACATTACATATTTGCTTAGCTTCCAAAGGCAAAAACCTGTCTTTGAGGTACTGTTACATTACACATTTGCTTAGCTTCCAAGGGAAAAATCTGCCTGAGGTACTTTCACATTGCACATTTGCTTCCAAAGGAAAAAATCTTCCTTTGATGTTCTTTCACGTTACTCATTTGCTTAGCTTCCAAAGGCAAAAATCTGCCTTTGAGGTACTTTCACATTACCCATTTGCTTAGCTTCCAAAGGCAAAATTCTAGGATAAAAAAGGATAAAAATGGCCCCACCCAAGGGGGTCACTTGTTTTACATAGACTCATACAGGGAAAAAACTTTAAAACTCTAATTGTCTGAATCTAGAAGGCCCAGGCCTTTGATATTTGGTTTGTAGCTTCATCTAGTAGACCTCTACCAAGATGGTTCACATTATAGCCTAAGGGATCACTGGTTTTACTTACTCATATGGGGAAAAACTTTAAAATCTTCTTATGTGAAACTAGAAGGCCTGAGCCTTTGAAATTTGGTATGTAGCTTTATAAAAGCTATATTTTATGTGAGGTGTCTGTGTTGCCAAATTAAAGCTAAATTCCATACTATTTGATACAGAGACCAAAGGTTTTACAAATTGCCGGCTGCCATACTCATATGTTTCAGTCATTAAAATTGTTACCATAAACTTGCTCAGAGCAAATAGTCTCAGGTGAGCTATAGGACCATTGGTTCTCTGGTTTAGATAGTACCCCTGGTCCTCCTACTATTTGGATTGGGTGTATTTATAAATCTTGATACATGCAATATTTCACATCCTGTTTGCTATGTACCTTATAAAGTAATTGCAACCTAAAATAAGACTTAGTATGAACAGTTCAGTTTTATTAATCACTCAAGAATGAACACAGATAATGTACTCAGAATTTAATATTTAGCATGCTGGGTAAAAATATTCAGCAGATGACATTATCAAATATTTTTCTAATTTTTCCAGAAAATAGGATGTGACATTTCATGCAAATTGTCTCCTAAGACAATTTGAATAAAATGTCAAAAACAAGAAAAATATAATTAATTTGTCATCTGCTGAAATTCTCATAGCTGTTGATAAGGTGCTTTTTTCAACCAAAAAGTATCTATATTTTTCTTATTTCTCGACGAAAACATATATTTTGGGTACTCATTAGAAGTGCCTCGGTGAGGAACTTCTAATGAGTACCCACAATATATGTTTTCGTTGAGAAATAAGAAAACTATTTACCTGATACCCACTCTTATCTAGACCTATGTGAATTTTCCCATAGAGTGGTAGGGGTTAAAGTCTTTCAACATTCAGTAAAACAAATGAATTGTTGATTCATTTTTTGTGGTGTATTAGCTAAAATCATATTCACTGTCACGTCAATGTTTGAACTGAACTGTCATGGAATTATGTAACAAAAGGGATATTGATATGATATAGCTGGAGTTAACTTTTGTATTGGATACTGGAACAGCCCGTACCTCAAATTTCCGAAGGATTCCGTGCAACTACGAATAACTCCGAAGAAAATATTGTGTGGAGTATTGGGACATTTACTACGAAGCAATTTTTTACTGAAAAATGGAAAACAGAGCGGAGAATACGTAAATCTCTACGATTACCACCACATTTGGAATGAGCTACGCACTTTCGTAACAAGCGGAGTATTGGGATGAAATTTCCGCATGCTTATGCATATTTACCATTCGTATCTTCCGTAAAGGTTCGTAGAAAATGTCCCAATACTCCGCTGGTTTGTAATCATCTCCGCATGACTGCGTAATTGTTCGTAACTAGCTCCGCATGCTTACGCATATTTACCATTCGTATCTTCCGTAAAGGTTCGTAGAAAATGTCCCAATACTCCGCTGGTTTGTAATCATCTCCGCATGACTGCGTAATTGTTCGTAACTAGCTCCGCATGCTTACGCACGCTTACCATTTGTATGTTGCGTAAAGTTTCATAGAAAATGTCCCAATACTCCGCTGGTTTGTAATCATCTCCGCATGACTGCGTAGTTTTTCGTAACTAGCTCCGCATGCTTACGCACACTTACCATCAGTATCTTGCGTAGAGGTTTGTAGAAAATGTCCTAATACTCCGCTTGTTTGTAATCAGCTCCGCATGACTACCTATTTGTCTCCAAATGAACATTTGTTTGTGTTGAGGTTTTACGGCCCAGTCAACTTAATGGGGTCATGTAGAGCCTGGTCAGTTTACCCAACAACACTTTTACTGGGCAGCTTAGTCCTCTTAGTGGTTAACCAGTGAGTGTGCACATTCTTTCGCCAGAAACTGAAGCATACCCTTCTTACATGACAGCGGAAGGGAGAGAATGACCATAAAAAGTACTTCATGATCATATCCCTATGAAATAATGTTGCTGACCCAATGGAGGTCAAACCTGTAAACTAATCACAAGTTGGAGGTGCATCCAATGGAGCCACCTAGGCTGGCCTCCAAATGAACATAGCAAGCACCTCCAGGATTTCAAGGTAGGGCAGTAACTAAATTATTATGAAAACTCCATAAAGCATGCTTTTTCTACCACAAAATGAAGTATTACATATTTTGTATTAAAGCATTTTGTATTTACAAAAAGGTTATTAGTCATTGGAATCTACTTAAAAAGTCATGTACATGTGTGTTTTGTATATCTGTTAACAGTGATGGAAAAAAGATTTTACCACAATTTTACACCACTTCTTTTGAAGAAAAGCATTATTATCAATGTATTGTGAATGAAAAAATAAAAAGTGCAAGACTTAGAATTCAACTTTTTGATTTGCTTATATTCTATTGAAATACATGTACATGTAATCAAAAGAAACCACCAACCTTCTGAAATCAGCAATAACATTTCCATGGACTATTAAAGTCATTTAGACTATTCCATTTTACATGTAAAACACAAAAACCAAGTGTATGTATTTCTAATCCATAATTTAAATTCACTAATGAACTAGCTTTATAGTTATGTTGCCTCAGAGTAGCTCTATAAATGACTGAACTTTTTGGTTTCAAAGCAATAAAGCAACTACTTTTATGATATCTTAATTGATACCATTTTGTATCCATGGCAACAAAGTCTTCTGTGAATCTGTTATGCATATTAAATTACAAAGGTCTCTAAGCACACTCCGAATGCTACGAAAGACTACGAACCAAAAATTGGTTAAGTTATATTCTATGTTCTCATTTGATCTAAAAAATTTCTAAGTCCAGTAATCTCCATACATATACGAACTGAAATAAGTTTAAGTCTATATTCTACGAACGATTCCGCACTGAAAAATGCTAAGTCCACAGTTTTACGAAGTACTCCGTTCAGAGTGCGGAGATTGCTCCGTTCGTTTGTAGACAGCTACGAATATATTTCTACGTATGTACGGAAATTTGTTCGTAAATACGCAGATTTCCGCAAACCTTCGTAACAAACTACAAGAATATACGCAATCTCCGGACAAAATTACGCAAAAATACGAAAGAATCCACTCATTTACGAAGAGAACTGTTCGTAGTTTTCGTAAATTTGAGGTACGGGAGACATGCCAGAGCAAACAGTGTAGACTTTAACCTTAAAGCGCCAATCACAACTGCAGCAGACATCAAATTTTTATTTTTTTATTTTTTTTATTTTTCAGAGAAAACAAGTCTTGACATTTCATGTGAATCATCTGCTTGGCAGATGATTCACATGAAATGTCAAGACTTGTTTTCTCTGAAAAGTAAAAAACAAAAAAATTTAGAATGTTGTCTGCTACAAATTTTGCTTGGCGCTTTAAGGGTTAAAGGAGAAGTTTCAGGTGCCTAGCCAGGCAGAAGCTATGAAGCCAGGGCTTCAACATAAATTTGGCAATTTAACGTTATTTTCACCTAAAATTTGTTCAGATGACAGCATTTGCTACAAGCGGACATGTCCGCTGATGTCCGTTGAGCAATGACTCAAAGAAACCTGTACAAAAATGTGCAGGCTGATCAGAGTCATTGCTTTGCGCTTATTAGCCAAACATCCAAGCTCTCATTAGATGAACGACAGGTTCTGCTTAGAATATGTGTATACACAGGCTGATCTGAGTCTTTGCGGCGCACACATGCAGTCTTGTAGGAAATGTTGTGTCTTGGCTGAAATTTCAGAGATTCGTTAGCAGGCTTCATCTTTATAAAATTCCTAGCTATGCCCCTGAGTTTGACCAAGATTTACTCTGTTTGCCTTTCAGTGAAACTTTTATAGATAAATGACTCAGTGTTTATTTAGGCCAAAAAAAAAAAAAACGTATTAGATTCTCAGACACCGCTGCATCTGTCCAAAAGGTCCCGCATATATGATTTTTTTCAGTGATAAATTTTTGTCTGACCCACGAAAATATGTGACACTGGATTTTACTCGCTTATCTGACAATCATTTCTAACCAAATTGCAATCTAGTCCACAAACATATGACATTCTTACTTACTTGCAAAGAAAATTGGTAAATTACGATCTGTTTATGTTGTTTGAGACTTTAAACACAGATACAAATGTTGATAGATTTTAGATACTTCCATTAGCCATTTTGTTAAGCCAAACAAACCCAAATGTCCAAGAATGTACCCAACCGGAAAAAACAAAGAAAAATAAAAAGCCCCCCGCACGCATCTGTTTTTTGAAAAAAGTGTCTGAGAATCTAATAACTTTTTTTTTGGGGGGCCTTAGTTTCATTGAGTCTCAGTGACTAACATGGTAACATGGTGGAAATTCAGTGAGTCTCATGATAAATCATGTGTCCCTATGATATTTTTCAGCTGTTTTCTTATTAATTTTGGGAGTCCAGGGACTTCCATCTATAAAAATGTGAGTCCCAGTAAAAAAAAAAAGAAAAACACAAAAAAGACTAAGTATATGAAGCACGACTTGCAGGTAAAGAAATAAGCGGAGGTAGTGTAGGTGGTAAATGTAGTAAATATTTTTTTTTTTATTTCTCGAAGAAAACATATATTGTGGATACTCATTAGAGGCACCTCAGCTTCTAATGAGTAACTACAGCATCTGTTTTTATGGAGAAATAAGAAAAATATCATTATTTTCTGGAACTATGTCATGACTAACGCTAGTAGCACTCTGGGTAAAATTTTCAGCAGAGGACATATTGAACTATTTTTCTAATTTTTCCCAGGAAACAGATTTTCACATTTCATGCAAATTGTCTCCTGTGGAGACAATTTGCATGAAATGTCAAAATCTGTTTTCATGGAAAAATAAGAAAAATATCATCAGTTTGTCGTCTGCTGAATGTGCCAAGAGAGTGGTAAAGGTTACTTCTTGTTCCTAGCATACATGAAAAAAAAAAAGTATTCAAGCGATGCAAATGAAATGAACTGAGGCTGGAATATTAATATACAAGAATAAGGGGAAGTGCACACGGCAAGAACCAACTGATAGTCACTATATGTAGTATACAATCAAACTCCCTTTGGAGAGTAGGTCTGACTTTGTTTTGGGCTATTGCTCAAATCCAATGTTAAATACATTCTGATGTGATGATATTTTATGGGGAGTAAACTAGTTTAATAGAACAGTGGCCATATCTGGGCAATTTGCCGCAACAAAGTCAGCCTACTGTGCTTTAGACTTCTTTAAGAAAGTCGTCATTTGTTTGCAAATTATTTGTCATTTGCAAATTATGCACATATCTGTAGGGTAGGTAACTTTGAGGCAGATTTTCAACACGTACCACTTGTTAAATTTTTCTGAAATTTTCACAATATTGCTTTGAAACATCAATAATTAAAATTCAGCAAAGAAAAGAAAAAATATTTTCTTAGATAAAAAGTCCAAAAAAATTACTTTACCATAGAAAATGCATAGGTCAGACTAATTTTTGGCCGTAAATTTAATTTTACTGTAAATATTTGAGAGCAAAACCCAGAAACAGAAAAGACAAATGGTTTCTGATAAGATATGGTCAGTCAGAACAAAATATGTTCATTTAAAATAAAACACCAAGCAAAAAACTTCTTTCCGAGAGATGTCAAAAGGACAGTAGTTATTGTCTTGCTGTGGAGAACAATCATTGGTTCTACTGATTAGATGTGTTGTTTGAAAATTAGCTGCCTTCACAGTGACTTTTACAACAAAAATCTGACTTGCCCTCTTATTCCTGTAATAATCTCTAATTCTGTAAATACTTACATGTTATTGTGAAGTATTATTTTTTATCCTTATAAGTAGACATTTTACTTTCCACCAAATTAGCAGCTGACAGGTATGTAATATGTTTCTCTATTTGTTTTTAATGGGCATTTATATTTCCTGAGAATTGTCTCCATAATGGTTTACTTGAAATGTCAAGCACTTTTTTTGTAAAAAAAAATGAAAATAAAAAAAAATCAAATAAAACAAACATTTCATCTGCCAATTGTATTCAACACTTTGCATGCTGGGTAAAAATTTCAGCAGACAACATTTTGAAATATTTTTCTTATTTTTTTCTAGAAAATAGGACAACACTTCATGCAAAGGAGACAGTTTGCATGAAGTGTCAAATCCTTTTTTCTCAGAAAAATAAGAAAAATATCATCAATTTGTTGTCTGCTGAATCTGCCCATAGTCTGGTAAGTGTTAATGCTGGGTGACAGTTTCAGCAGGGGACATTTTGAAAACTTTTTGCTTATCATTCCCAGAAAATTCCATGCAAATTGTCTCCAGAGGATATGACAGAGTCTATTTTCTGGGAAAAATAAGAAAAATATCAACTTGTCGTCTGCTGAATTTTCCCAGAGAGTGGTAAAGGTTAACACTTGTCCTGCTGAATAAATTAAGATGCCACACCCACTTCTAATTTTTATCCAATCAAATTGCTCGGTCAGGATTGTTGCTATTGAATCACAAACCTTATGGCAAACAGTGCAGATCCAGATCAGTTGGCTTCTTCAGAAGCCAACTGATCTGGATCTACACAGGGTATATCCGGGTTCAGCAGGACAAGGGTTAAGTTAAGTGTTGTAAGAATTAAATCTACCATCAGCCCAACATTATGAAGGGTTATTTTAACCATATTGTGATAATCTGATAAAGCCATAACAAACAAAAAGGGGGTTTAACCCACACTTCAAACATCCAAATGATCCTACATGACTGAGCAGTCTCATTAGGGTTTGCATCCATTGTTTTCCTACAAAAACTGATATTTTAGTGTCCTTATTAGAAAGCCAAGGTTCTGATTAGACTCTGCAGGAGTGAAGAGTGATTTGGTGCAGGGCTATTCATATAAGATTTTTTGTTATTTTTTTTACATGAAATGCCTCTGTTACCATATTTACTCAAAGTATTGGGACACCTTAATCAGTCCTAAAATTTAAAAAAAAAAAAAAAAAAAATTCTACTACCTGTAGATGTGTCTTAAATATAGCTTGATGAGTGGAAAACAGTGTAGACCCTGATCAGATGCTGCATTCTGCAGCATCTGATCGGGGTCTACACTGTTTGCTCAAGACTGTCTGTCCCAGTATTTAAGGATATTACGGTACTTAAAATTCTGTATTTGTCAATAAGTTTCTTGCCTCTTTCATTCAGGAGTTTAAGGACCTATAATCTGTACTTTTGAATAGCTGTAGTGTATTTGCACTCAAGGGTGGATATGTTTGTGAAATTTTTGGATGTTAAATGAAGTTTGCCTTTTCTTTTAAGAAAACAAAATTGTGAAGTTTTCAGATTTTTTCCTGATGTAATTTTTCATGAAAGGTTTGGATGCTTAACCCTTGTCTTGCTGAATAAATTAAGAAGCCACGCCCATTTCTAATTTTCAGCCAATCAGATCACTTGATCAAGGTTGTTGATATAGATTCACAAACTTAATGGCAAACAGTGCAGATCCGGATCAGTTGGCTTCTTCAGAAGCCAACTGATCTGGATCTACACTGTTTGCAAAAGCAGGATATATCCGGGTTCAGCAGGACAAGGGTTAATGTCTTTATATATATTTTCTTTAGTGATGTATTCATTTTGTTTTCTGTACATTTTTCACTCTTATTATATATACTGTATTCAACCTGATTACTGCACATACCCCTATAAGTGCACAGTCAAGCAATTACAGTCTTCACATTACAGCCGGTGTACTTTTTGTCTTGCCGGCCTTGGTGGCTCAGTTGGCTGCTCAGCCGACTGGTGATCAGGATCTAGGAGGTCGCGGGTTCATCCCGTGCCAGGTTTGCAACATTCTTTCGTGGAGATTGGTCATGAAATATTTTCTACGGTCTTTCTCTCCCTTCTGCTGATTCAAAAAGGGCAGTTGTCAGTTTCTGGTGAAAGAATGTGCACAATACTGGTTTAACCACTTAGAGGACTAAGCCTGCCCAGAAAAAGTGTGGTTAGGTAAACTGACCATGCTCGACATGACCCCATTGGGTTGAATGGGTCGTAAAACCTCAACACAAACAAACAAAACTTTTTGTCTTCTTTAAAAAGGCATATGTTATGGGTACCCATCCGAATTTCATAGACTTGTATATCATCAGTTTGTTGTCTGCTGAATTTGCCCATAGCGTGGTAAGTGTTATCCCTGGTCCTGCTGAACCCAGATATACCCTGTCTTTGCAAACAGTGTAGATCCAGATCAGTTGGCTTCTGAAGAAGCCAACTGATCTGGATTTGCACTGCCTGCCATTAAGTATTTGAATTTATATCAACAATCTGGATCACTTAATTTGATTGGCTGACTAGAAATGGGCATGGCATCTTAAATTATTCAGCAGGACAAGAGTTAATGGGTTGATGAGTACATCTGTATAAAAATTGTGCCGAGAACCACCATATGAGCGACAAGGTTAGAAAATGTACCTTCGTACATTTGCATCCAGAGAAGACTCTTGTAATCTCATAGCTACAGATAAGAGGGGGTATCCACATAATATTTTTCTTACTTCTCAACGAAAACATATGTTGTGGGTACTCATTAGAAGCGCCTCGGCAAGGCGCTTCTAATGAGTACCCACAACATATGTTTTCGTTGAGAAGTAAGAAAGATACCAGCACTTTTCAGATGAAAAAAGCACCTTATCTGTTGCTATGAAGACTCTTCGCAATCTGATCAGATTCTTTGTGGTCCACATGAACTTTGCATCCTTCGCTATTCAAAATGTGCCAAGTGACACGAAGATATCAATCAGACTGCTTGGATGCACAGGCTGGTCTGAATCTTTGCTGGGCACATTTTGAATGTGGGAAGGTTGGTTTTCTCTCGTTATGGCCCATATTTACCCTCAGAATTGGGACACACAAGCCTGAGCAAACATTGAAGACCTAGGTCAGACATTCTAGAACCCAGATGTTAACCCTAGTCCTGCTGAACCCAGATATGTCCTGCCCTTGCAAACAGTATAGATCCAGATCAGAAGCCAACTGATCTGGATCTGCACTGTTTGCCATTATGTATGTGAATATATATCAACAATCTGGATCAAGTGATCTGATTGGCTGAAAATTAAAAATGGGCATGGCATCTTAATTTATTCAGCAGGATGAGGGTTAAGTTGATTGGCTATATCTCATAGAGAGAGCTTTCTAAACTGGGCATTTTTGCCTCCATTTTGGTTTGTGCAAGTAATAATGACAGTGCATTGATTCATCTAGAGATTTTACCGACATTTTTACACTTTTGTAACATCCCGTTTGCTTTCCCAATCCCCTTCTATAAAGTGTTCTACACAAAAAGGACAGAATTTGAAG
Organism: Anodontia alba; assembly: GCA_964016985.1. Taxonomy (NCBI): domain Eukaryota; kingdom Metazoa; phylum Mollusca; class Bivalvia; order Lucinida; family Lucinidae; genus Anodontia; species Anodontia alba. The sequence continues at coordinate 23,832,248 of OZ024836.1, read as the reverse complement.
CAGAATTTTTACCTTTAAGAGGAGATCCCATTTCAGAAGGAAACAAAAAATTTGACAGTTGCCTCCCCTTAAGTGTATCTATTCTCTTTTACCCTTAAGGCACCAATCACAACTGCAGCAGACACGATATTTTTTTTTTCAGAGAAAACAAGTCTGTACAGTTCATCTGAATCATCTGCCAAGAAGATGATTCACATAAAATGTCAAGACTTATTTTCTCTGAAAAAAAAAATAGAATGTCATCTGCTTCAAATTTTGCTTTGCGCTTTAAAGATAAGATTTTCAAACCGGGGGTGGGGGTGGGGTCTGGTTCCCAGTTCAGGGAATATTTTACCTGTACAGGTAAAGGTGTGAATTTATTAGCTCACCTGAGCAAAAGCTCAGGGTGAGCTATTGTCATCACCCTATGTCCGTCGTCCGTCGTCGTCTGTCGTCCGTCGTCAACAATTAGTTTGTTAACACTCTAGAGGTCACAGTTTTGATCCAACCTTGATGAAACTTGGTCAGAATGTTTGCCTCTATGAAATCTAGGTCAAGTTCGATACTGGGTTACTTGGGGTCAAAAACTAGGTCACCAGGTCAAATCAAAGGAAAAACTTGTTAACACTCTACAGGTCATAGTTTTGACCCAATCTTGATGAAACTTGCTCAAAGTGTTTGCCTCTATGAAATCTAGGTCAAGTTTAAAACTGGGTCACTTAGGGTCAAAAACTAGGTCACTGGGCCAGATCAGCAGAAAACCTTGTTAACACTCTAGCGGTCACATTTTTGAAGCAATCATCATGAATCTTGCTCAATGTGTTTGTCTTGATGATTTCTAGGTCAGGTTCGAAACTGGGTCACCTGGGGTCAAAAACTAGGTCACCTGGCCAGATCAGCAGAAAACCTTGTTAACTCTCTAGCAGTCACATTTTTGAAGCAATCATCATGAATCTTGCTCAATATGTTTGTCTTGATGAATTCTAGGTCAAGTTCGAAACTGGGTCACTTGGGGTCAAAAACTAGGTCACCGGGCCAGATCAGGAGAAAACCTTTTTAACACTCTAGCGGTCACATTTTTGAAGCAATCATCATGAATCTTGCTCATTATGTTTGTCTTGATGAATTCAAGGTCAAGTTTGAAACTGGGTCACCTGGGGTCAAAAACTAGGTCACTGGGCCAGATCAGCAGAAAACCTTGTTAACACTCTAGCGGTCACATTTTTGAAGCAATCATCATGAATCTTGCTCAATGTATTTGTCTTGATGATTTCTAGGTCAAGTTCAAAACTGGGTCACCTGGGGTCAAAAACTAGGTCACCTGGCCAGATCAGCAGAAAACCTTGTTAACTCTCTAGCAGTCACATTTTTGAAGCAATCATCATGAATCTTGCTCAATATGTTTGTCTTGATGAATTCTAGGTCAAGTTCGAAACTGGGTCACTTGGGGTCAAAAACTAGGTCACCAGGCCAGATCAGGAGAAAACCTTGTTAACACTCTAGCGGTCACATTTTTGAAGCAATCATCATGAATCTTGCTCATTATGTTTGTCTTGATGAATTCTAGGTCAAGTTTGAAACTGGGTCCCCTGGGGTCAAAAACTAGGTCACCGGGCCAGATCAGGAGAAAACCTTGTTAACACTCTAGTGGTCACATTTTTGAAGCAATCATCATGAATGTCGCTCATTATGTTTGTCTTGATGAATCCTAGGTCAAGTTCGAAACTGGGTCACCTGGGGTCAATAACTAGGTCACTGGGCCAGATCAAAGGAAAACCTTGTTAACACTCTAGCGGTCACATTTTTGAAGCAATCATCATGAATCTTGCTCAAAATGTTTGTCTTGATGATTTCTAGGTCAAGTTCAAAATTGGGTCACTTGGGGTCAAAAACTAGGTCACCTGGCCAGATCAGCAGAAAACCTTGTTAACACTCTAGCGGTAACATTTTTGAAGCAATCATCATGAATCTTGCTCAAAATGTTTGTCTTGATGAATTTATAGGTCGAGTTCGAAACTGGGTCACTTGGAGTCAAAAACTAGGTCACCGAGCCAAATCAGCAGAAAACCTTGTTAACACTCTAGCGGTCACATTTTTGAAGCAATCATCATGAATCGTGCTCAAAATGTTTGTCTTGATGATTTCTAGGTCAAGTTCGAAACTGGGTCACATGGTGTCAAAAACTAGGTCACCAGGCCAAACCAGCTGTAAACCTTGTTAACACTCTAGCGGTCACATTTTTGAAGCAATTATCATGAATCTTGCTCAAAATGTTTGTCTTGATGAGTTCTAGGATATATTTGAAACTGGGTCACTTGGGGTCAAAAACTAGGTCACTGGGCCAAATCAGCAGGAAACCTTGTTAACACTCTAGCGGTCACATTTTTGAAACAGTCATCATGAATCTGGCTCAAAATGTTTGTCTTGATGATTTCTAGGTCAAGTTCGAAACTGGAACACCTGGGGTCAAAAACTAGGTCACCTGGCCAAATTAGCATAAAATCTTGTTATCACTCTAGCGGTCACATTTTTCAAGCAATCATCATGATTCTTGCACAAACTGTTTGTCTTGATGAGTTCTAGGTCAAGTTTGAAACTGGGTCACGTGGTATGAAAAACTAGGTCACCGGGCCAGATCAGCAGAAAAGTTTGTTATAATCATTTTGAACTTTGATCAGAATGTTTGCCTTGATCAGTTCTAGATCAGGCTCTCAAAGTGCTATGTTGCTCAGGTGAGCTTTACAGGGCCAGCATGGCCCTCTTGTTTTAGCCAGTCAGTGGACTAGAAATATCATACATGGTATTTCTGTGGTTGACTGGAGATGTTACCTCCTTGAGATCAAGAGACAGAATGACATAATTCTGTTGGTTGACTGGAGATGTTACCTCCTTGAGATCAAGAGACAGAATGACACTGTTGTTGTTGTTCGGTTAAATACTTCAGTGCAGGGGGTCCCAGGGTACAAAACCATAACAGGCACAACCCCTGGAATGACACTGTAGAACTTATTCCTCTTTTTATGGTGCGCCCTTGTCTTTAAGAGTTAATGCACTTTTGGAGTCATAAAGAATGCATGCATTCACCAGTAAGGATGTACTTCATATTTTTAGATAAGAGGAATATTCTGAAATTAACCCTTAATGCTTAGCACTCTGGGTAAAATTTTCATCAGACGGCATTTTGAAATATTTTTCTTATTTTTCCCCCAAAAATGATTGGACATTTTATGCAAATTGTCTCCAATGGAGACAATTTGCATAAAATGTCAAAACCTGTTTTCTGAGAAAAATAAGAAAAAATTCAACTCGTCGTCTGCTGAATTAGCCCAGAGAGTGGTAAAGGTTAAAGCATTCAGCAAAATTTGTAGGGAACATTTTTTATTAAAAAGAAAAAAGGTCTTGTAGCAAACAGCATTCTATTTTTTTTTATTAGAAAAAAAATAAGTCTTGACATTTCATATGGATTATATGCTTAGCAGATGATACATATGAAATGTCAAAACTAATTTTTGTTTAAAAAAAAATACAAATGTTTTGTGCTGCAGGTGTGATTGACACTTTAAGAGTTAAATTTTCATTTTTTGCATCAAAAATGTATTTTGTTTGTATCAGTTTGCCTCAGTGTGATCCAGTGCGAAGATAATTAAAAAACCAAAAACAAATAAAACCCCCAAAACTGTTATAAATTATCACAGTTATTGCCTTATCTTGAACTGTGTGCTTTATGACAATCTTCCCTGTATCTATCTGTCTTCATTAATTGGCTTGATCATATTTGATCATTATGTCATAATGTATGTACCGGTAAGAGTTGGTCAAATAACACTAACACATTGCCGTTACCCTAAGGCTTAGTAGTCAGACAGACAGCCTTAGCAAACAGAGTGGACTCTGATCATTATGAGACCAAATTCTCACTGTGGATCATCATACAGTTTATCAAATTGGAAGCCGCTGATTTTAACAACAAAAATCAGTTAGCTGTATCAACAACAACAGTGAGTACATGTAATTTCAGTACAAATAAAAATATAAAAAAAATGTGTTTGGAATAGTGTGATATCAGTGACTTCAATGGTAAGATATGTTTCTTTTCTTATTTGCTTCTGTTTGGAATTTTAAACAAGCAATTGCCGTATACAGAACACAAATTCCCTGTTGCATCACTGATTTTGTCTCTTTGCACTTGCCTCGAAATGATAAATTTCTACTTGCCACTATTCTCGAAGCATCTTAAACATAGAAATTTAAAGAAATTATATATATTATCATCATTTCTCAATAATCATCAGATCCTAAAATAATTTTCTCGTGGACATTATTTGACTTTTGTTTAAGCACTATGTTGACTATGATTTGCTGAAAAAATTCGAAAAAAATGTGTATGCCTAGCGGAATATATATGCATCCATTAAAAATTGAAAAGTGGAGATGTTGATTTAAATTCCCGAAAACAATAAAAAGGATATTTTGAAACACAGGGTTAGAATTTAAGATCATATTCAGGTTCTGCTTCACAGAGTTCAACAAAACACACATCAAAACAGGTTATTTTTACTAAGTGGTCTGTTGAAAAATGACAGAAGGACAAAATGTTTTGATGGATAACATTTTTCTGTTATATAATTTGCAGTATAACCAATTTATTAAATAGGAAAAAAGCCCAAAACAGTTTGTTGAAAGTGATAAAATGAAAACGAACTGATATCCGAGGATGACAATAACTCATTTCGAGCCTAGATGTAATGGCACCAAATTTGACACAGGCTAGCATGGGTGTTTCAGCATAAGTTTAAGATATTTTTATTAGAAAAATGCATTTTTTTTCAAGACAAGGTACTGTACATGTTTTCGTGAGGTCCATATCAGTTTCAGCATAGTTACACTGTAACACTGTGTTTTGACAGGTCCCTTGCTGTTGAAATACCTGTTTGTATGCCAAGCATGTCATACCTGATGCCTACCAGCTGTTGTGCTTCCTGTTTCATTATAATTATGTAACAGCGTCAGTCTATCAACTGGTAAGCCATATGCCTATATCGTTGAACGTTTGCTTGCATATACAGTCAAACCTCAATGGCTCGAACATCTTTGGGACCATGGAAATTTGTTCGAGACATGGGTAGTTCGAGCCACTGAGGGTTAATCATAGCACCAGTTCAGGAAGCAAATAGCGATAATTTAGGGAAATCTTTTTCGATTTTCTACACAACGATTGTATGTTGCGTGTACTCAATAGAATTGCCTTGATGAGGCAATTCTAATGAGTACACACAACATACAATGCCATGACAAAATAAGAAAAAATTCTAAATATTTCTTTTCTTGAGCTGTTCGAAGAATTTTGTAGGGACTGAAAAAAGAGTTCGAATCATCCATGGTAAACGAGCCATCCGTGTTCGAGCTATTGAAGTTATACCTTGCAGCAAGCATCAGCTAGCTAAACCAACATTCTGTTTCTGCTAGGCTGAACAATGTGAATTACCAATAGACACACTTGCATCTAAGATATACTGTCATACTACAAAATGCAATTTGAAGCATGAAATAAAAAATCAAATATAGAGAAGAAAGCTTTCTCTTTTTGAATATATTATATCACATAAAAAAGTTATATATCACACAAACAAATTTTTTTAAGAAAAGGCATAGGTTATGCTCGTGAACATTATCTCAGCAAACCATACTGTGAGAAAAATGGGGCGATCAGCTAATCGTATATTAATAAAAATGATAGCACCCACCCAAAAGGCAATTTTTTTTCTTATACAGTGAATGTTGTCGAATTAGATCGGTATTGAAAATTGTTCAGTGGCAACGGTACTTCCTTTGTGCATAATCAGAAAATTGTATATTAAGCTACAATAATCACAAACACCAAGAAACCGTCAATATCGACGAGTGTCAAGATTCGAAAAAAAAAAAATCAGTGATGCAACATCAGACTTTATTCTCTTATATGCAAATCTCTTGTTTAAGATTCCAATTGAAGCAAATATAAAAAGAAATACATCTTGCCATTGAAATTGCATATGTACTGCTATTCCAAACACAAAATTTTTTTATTTATATTGAAATTACAGGTACTCGCAGTTGTTGCTGATACAGCAAACAGATTTTTGTTGTACAGTTATAGCGGCTTCCAATTTGATAAATCAGGGGCCTCTGATCAGGGTCTACATTGTTTGTCACTCATCTAGTGTATATATTAGAAATATTAACAGGTTGTACAATGGAATTGTTTGAATGTTAGAATACGGTAAATTTCGAACACTATATTCCAACTCTTTTGGCCTAAATTTTGCTTTTTCAATGCAGTTCTTTCTTAAAGTACTTAATGGAATTGGCAAACAGTTGAGACCCAGATCAGACTGCTCCTTTTAGGAGCAGTCTGATCTGGGTCTGCTCTGTTTGCATATGCCATTTTTTCAGACACTTTGGTGTACAAAATTTTAGGACATTTACCATAAGTATGGTAAGGAGTTAAGATGTCTGAATATTTAGGGTAAATACAGTAATATAATGAAGACAGAAGCAGAAAGAGCCAGTGGGCAAATATTACAGTTCAGAGAACAACAAATTGAAGATGGCATTCATCATGAACATATAGAATTGTGTGAATCTCCTATTCATAAACTTTATTCTGACAATGTTATAGACAACATCAGGCTTGAGAATAGATGTATGGATATGCTTGAAAAGTCTAAGTCAGAACTAGAAGCACACTTAGATAAGAACAGAAATTACTTACCATCATTAATAAAAAGAAACAGATGTGATACAAAACAGTTAGAAACATTTGAACAAGGAGATATTCTAAAAGAAGTTAATAATACTGAATGTAGTAGACATGTGACACAGAGCGATGAAGCTCTCAGAGATGTCGACACTTTGTGGAAGGATTCTAAATATATTCCAGCTCATATGAAGAAAGTTGAATCTACAGGAAGTATAAATGATTCAAATTTGGATTTTGCTTTTGTTCAGGAAAAGATCATGTATCCCGCTTCAGATACTGATATTTTAGATTGTATTGTAAAGGAAGATCTATTATTTGGTCCTGAAATGTGTAAAAGTCAGTTGGATAGTACTGAAAGTTATCAAAACCAGAAAATACATGCATTTACAAGTACAGATCTTAAGACATCTAAAAACAGTGCCATAAAGAATTTACAAAAAGACGTTGCAAGAAGAACATTTCGTCCAGATAATAAACCAACCAAAAATGGAGATACAAAAAATATCAGTGTAGAATCTAAGTCAGAAGTCTTGCATGCAAGACCAAGATCACATTTTTTTCATTGGTGAGTATTTCATTAACCCTTAAGATATTTTATTAATTCTTAAAATGGTTATCGTGAAGTTAGTGGATGACATATTGGTGATATTTTCCTATTTTTTGAGGAAATAGGGCTTGCCTTTTCATGCAAATTATCTACGGCTTAGTGGATGACAAATTTGTAATACAGTCGAATCTGGTTATCTCGAGTGTGCTTATCTCAGTGTGAAAATCTGGTCCGCGTTTTAACATGGAAATTTACCAACAGGTAACAAAATGTGGTGGAAAAGAGGAGAAATCGCTCCTAAGGAGTGATTTCTCCTCTTTTCCACATATCTCTAACTTCAGGAGTCACATTATATATTCATTTATAAAATGTGGTTGTTCGATGTATTTTTTCCTCTATTCTGCAAATCTGATAATTATGTCGAGGTACGGATATCTCAAAGTACATGTAATTCAGAAAGTCCATTGGACTTCAATATAATGAGAGTCAGCTGTATATGTTTTTTTTTTTTTTTTGAAAATAGGCTTGAAATTCCATGTGATTCATCTCTTCACAGCTGCAGCACATTAATTTCATATTTGCAAATGGCTTTATCTGGGAAACTAGAGCTTGACATTTTATGTGAAACATCTTCAATGGAGACATTTTTTTGTCACATGAAATGTTTATAGTCTTACTACCTCAAAAACTGTAAGAAGAATATTGTAAATTTATAATATGCTAATGCCTAGTAATTAAGTCGGGCACTTATTAGGCATTAGGTCACTTAAACTCCTTACCATACATGTCTTAAAATTTGAACAAATTCACTTTACTACCTGTTAGTGTGTGTAAAAATTGCTGGATGAGTGAAAAGACATATTGGGGCAACTTGTAGATCAGAAGTAGCTAGAATTGTTCATCAATAGGAAATCCAAGATGGCTGGACTTCTCCTCCTGAAAGAAAAGGCAAATTGAATAGAAAACTTGGTAGAAAGTATTGGGGTGACTTGTACATTTAATTAGCTAAAATAGTTTTGATTGGAAATCCAAGATGGCTGCCAAGAATGCACCTTGAAAATCTATTGTGAACATCTCCTCCTGAACTGAAATGCCAACTGACATGAAACTTGGTAGGAAATATCAGAGTGACTTACAGATGCAAAATAGCTAAGATTGTCCTGATTGGAAATTCAAGATGACCGCCACAGTCACCATATTGAAAATCTATTTTGAACTTCTTCTCCTCAACAGAAAGGCCAATTGACTCGAAACTTGATAGGAAGTATCATGGTGACTAGCAAATAAAAAATAGTTAAAGTTGTTCCCACTGGATATCCAAGATGGTCGCCATACATGTAGTTGCCATGTTGAAAATCTATTTTGAACTTTTTCTCCTGAACCAAAAGGCCAATCGACTGGAACTTCGTAGGAAGCCTCAGGGGATTGGACGTATCGGGGCCACTTGTAGATAAAAAATAAGCTAAAATCATTCCAGTTGGAAATTTAAGATGACCACCATGGCAGCCATGTTGAAATTTGTTTTGATTTTCTTCTCCTTAACCGAAAGGCCAATTGACTGGAAACTTCATTGGAAGTATCAAGGTGACTTGTAGATAAAAATAACAAAAAAACATTCCGATAGGAAATCCAAAATGGCCCCCATGGCAGCCATCTTGAAAATCTATATTGAACTTCTTCTCTTCAACCAAAAGGCCAATTGCTTCGAAACTTGTCTGGTAATCAGGTGAGCGATACAGAGTCATCTTAGCTCTTTAGTTTGCTCAGATATGACTGACCAAATATTTAGGGTAATTACTGTAACTATTATAGCTGCTGGTACCCAGTTTGGCAAATACTATGTGTTGGAGCCTCTTTGTATGACAGTTCATTATAAAAGGTTTTGGATATAAGATGGTTTAAATGTGGACCCCAAATGTGTTGTATCCAGACAAAACTGTATAGATTATATAGAAAAATGACTATAACTGGTCATTTTTTCATATAATCTATACAGTTTCTGTGGCATCTGAGTTGTGTCTACTCTGTTTGCTTAGGCCTTTCTGTCCCAATTCTTAATGGGCAGATCTCATTGGCTCATTTGGACGCTGTCAGTGCGAGGGTAAAAGAAAGATTATAGGAGGTATGAAGTGCAATAGTGAGACATAACGAAAGATGAAAGTGTTAGTTGAGAAGTGGTTAGGTTTAAATTCAGAAGAATTCACAGATATGTTAAGCTTAAATATACTCAACAAAACAATTAAAGGGTCACCAGTTTCAGTTTGCCTTTGATTAACATTCAAATGCAACCCGTCATTTGTTAAAATTATTGTGGCCAATAATGCTATTTGCAAGCTTATTTAAATAAGCTCAACAGCTTAGCAATATGATCAGCTACCAAAGTGTCAATGGCGTGAAAATTGTCAGCCAATTGAAGATTATTGGAAAAATGGGAATTTCTGAAAAATTACTTTTTACCCCAAAATGGTGTTGTTTTTTTTTTCAGAATATCTGAAATTTTCTAATTTTAGTCAAAACAATGTTTTATCCCAAAGACGATCTTGCAAATTCCAATTTCTTAAGGGTAAAAGACATACAGTTATGGCCATAAAAAGAAGTCAACCCTGTTTGAGGCTAAAATTGCCTCGATGATTCCCCATAGACTGTTATTAATCTATAGAGGGTACCTGTAGGAAAAGGTGAGTTTCTTGATTGAAATTAAGGCTTTCTCTATGATTTATTCACAGTTTGAAGTCAAGACATTACTTAACATGTTCAAATGTCAATTATCTATTTTTGGGTAAAACATAGCATTTTTTACGAATTTTAAAATGAAAATTTTCATTTCAAAATTTGTGTTTTGGAAACACTCCTTTTCGGGTTAAGAAACAATCAACAATATTTCAATATCTTCTGTGGTTTTGCCCAAAGAATCGGTCAGAGATTGCATATATGGAAAATTGCACTAAGTGACCCTTAAATTATTTTGCTTAGTATACAAATGTATATTATTATTGAACTATTTATGAGGAGACCAAAGGTATCCATTCAGTTATTCAGTACATTTATGTAATGTAAATAAGTGTACTAATGCTAAGTATTGGGACAGACAGACTTGAACAAACAATGTTGAGCCAATTTAGATCATGGTCTGCACTGCTTGTCTCTTATCAAGCAGTTTTTAGATGGCTTATCCAGCAGTGAAATAGAATTCTTCAATTTTTAGGACAAGTATGGCAAAGATTTAAGGAGTCTCAATATTTAAAATTTAGGGTAAATGCAGTGTAACTCCAAGGTTAGAAAATGGGGATTTAGTCTGGGAAAAATAAAAGATGACAGTTGTGAATTGCAAAGAGCCAGACATCTGGAACACATCTGTATATTTGGTTTAGGCTTCAGTTTTTTACCCTTTCCTTGCTATGGGCAAATTCAGCAGATGACAAACTGATGATATTTTTCTTTTTTTCCTAGAAAATAGGATCTGACACTCATGCAAATTGTCTCCTTAGGAGACAGTTTGCATGAAGTGTCAAATCCTATTTTCTAGGAAAAATAAGAAAAATATTTCAAAATGTTGGCTGCTGAAATTTTTTACCCAGCATGTGAAGTGTTAATACAAAATATATGTGAAAGGATAAAATAATTGTCAGATGTTTTTATTTTCAGTTTAAACTTATTAGTGATCGGTTTTTAGCTCTTTTGAGCTATTGTGATCACTTGCCTTCCATCGTCCCTCCGTTCTTCCATCCGTCTACCCTTTCTCCTGGATATATACAAAATCATTAAATCTATTCCTTTGGAACGTCCACCAAATTTCCTATGGAGCCTTTGGTCGGAGTTCATTCAAAGAATATATAAGTGCTTTATCAACAAAGATGGCTGCCATATTATAAAGAAAAGAAAAGTAAAAGAAAAAATAGGAAAAAATCTTTTCCAGATCCAAGGAAGCTTAAATTTGAGGCTGAATTTTGTTATATAGCATTGAGGACACAAGGCCTACCGGATTTCTGACAGAAGTTTTACTTCAAACCATGATCCTAGGTTGACCTTTGACCTTTTAATGGCAAGGTCAAATTTGTTTCTCTTTACATATGTTTTTTGGTTGTTGTTTTTTTTTTTCAAAATAACAAATTTTTTCAAAATGTATTAAGGACAAATGGTTGAAACTTACAATACTTGACTACAGTAACACATCTCCAGGGGCTATATACATGTATAGAATCATTTAACCCTTGTCATGCTGAACCCAGATATACTCTGCTTTTGCAAACAGTGTAGATCCAAATCAGTTGGCTTCTGAAGAGCCAACTGATTCAGAAGCTAACTGATCTGGATCTGCACTGTTTGTCATTATGCTCTCAGCAGCTGGTGGCTATGAACTTTTAACCATAGCACATGTGAAAACCGCCTGGAAGAAGTTCAAGGAGCTGCTGTCAGTTCTGTCTTCTCGCCACCTCTCTTTCAAGACAGGTGGCCACATGGCATCAATCTGGATCGAGGAATCTGATTGGCTGAAAATTAGAAATGGGCATGGCATCTTAATTTATTCAGCAGGACAAGGGTTAATCTTGTGCTCTGAAACTGCATCAGTTTTCACCAAATTTCATGTGGAACCTTCTGTATGATGTCGCAAAGTCTAAAATATAGTGGCATCCATGATGGCCATTTTGAAAATATTCAAACTATTGTAACTCTCTCATTTCTCTACAGATTTTGATAAAACTTGCATCAAAGTAAATGGTTTGCTTAGCACTTTACTCCAGGAAACACTAACAACTTATGTTGCATTCTCCTTTAAGTGATAGGTCTGGTGGGAGTTACCTTAGCAAGGCAATTCTAATCAGAACCCTTGTCTCATGTTTTGATATAGAAAAAAAATTAATCCTTTTTGGTTGAACAAATTGTCTACTCTAGTTAATAATTGCAATATCAACAGCTAAACATGTAAATACCAAAGGAAAATGATTCAACAGAATATGTATCATATAATGTTTTACACTAAATAGGAAAAAAAATGACAAGGCAATCAAAAACAAGACAAGCTTGAGAAGTTGTTCTGCTTGTAGGTTATCATTTGTACCAGGCACACATGGAGCACTTGCTTGTATATAAACTATACTTATTAAGCGCCAAGCAAAATTTGTAGCAGACGACATTCAAAATTTTTTTTTATTTTTCAGAGAAAACAAGTCTTGACATTTCAAGCAGATGATTCACATGAAATGTTAAGACTTGTTTTCTCTGAAAAATATAAAAATACAAAAAAGAAATAAAAAAAATTGTCGTCTGCTCCAGTTGTGATTGGTGCTTTAAGGGTGTTAAAATATATTTACCCTACATATTCTTGCAGACAGATTGAAGGAGATGTGAAGCCCCAGATCAAACTTAATCAGGGTCTCCACTGTTTACAGTTCTGTGAGAACATTTTAGATACATCACTAGGTACTGAAGTAAATACCATACTAACCCTAATTGGGACAGATAGGCCTTTGCAAACAGTGTAGACCCAGATCAGACGCCGCATAATGCGGTGTCTGATCTGGATCATAACACCGCTTGTCATACATACAGCAATATCTTATACACATCAAGAGGTGGTAGAATGGACTATTCAATTTTAGGAAAAGTATGGTAAGTAGATTAAGGTGTCCCAATACTTAGGGTAAATACAGTAGGGCTGGACTCAGTGGCTCAGTTGGATGCGCCGTCCGACTGGAGACCAGGAGGTCGCAGGTTCAACCCCCGCCAAGGTCGGCAACATTCTTTTGTGGAGATTGATCATGAAATATTTTCTATGGTCATTCTCTCCCTTCCGCTGATTAAGAAGGGCAGTTGTCAGTTTCTGGCGAAAGAATGTGCACAATACTGGTTAACCGCTTAGAGGACTAAGCCTGCCCAGTAAACGTGTGGTTAGGTAAACCGACTGCCTTGACCCCATTAGGTTGACTGGGCCGTAAAACCTCAACACAAACTAACAAATACAGTAGGACTTGTTCATACTTAAGCATAAGTATGGTAATGAATTTCCAAAGTTTCCAAATATTTAGGGTAAATAATTTATGATATTTGAATGAAAGGTGAATTATATATCATACAGGCTGAAATACAATCTTGTCCAAGGTTTATTGTATATATGTTATATTTAATCCTTGTCCTGCTGAATAAATTAAGATGCCACGCTCACTTCCAATTTACAGCCAATCAGATTACTTGATCCGCATTGTTGCTATAAATTCACATACTTAATGTCAAACAGTGCAGATTCAGATCAGTTGGCTTCTTCAGAAGCCAACTGATCTGGATCTACACTGTTTGCAAATGCAGGGTATATCCGGGCTCAGCAGGACAAGGGTTAACCTTTACCATTCAGCAGATAACAATCAATGACAGTTTCATGTTTTTTCTCTGAAAAATAGGCTTTGACATTTCATGCAAATGTCAAAGGATATTTTCTGGAAAAAATAATAAAAAATATTTCAGAATGTTGTCTTCTGCAGTTTTTTAACCAGCATTTCAAGCATTAAAATGAGACAATTCTAATAGCCAGCATAGCTCGCAACGCGCAAAGCACGTCGCGAACGAAGTGAGCTCTACGGTAGAGAATATGATCAAGGAAAAGTAACATACAGTGATATATAATTTCAGCAGAAATCGCTCTGACCAATTTTCTTCCTTTTTCTTCCTGGAAGTTGTCACTGGAAGTTGGCAGATCTGACTGGGGCGGACTTGATTATACCGCTGTTCACAAAATTTGGGTCTCACTAATAAGCGTAACGAAGTGACAAGAAACGAGTGTCACGATCATATTTTGCTGATTATTTTTATAATTTTGTTATTGATTTACATAAATTTTTTATATACTGATATTCATTCTTTAATGATGCTTTGGAAGACTTTTGAAGAGACTACAGATAGGTCTGTGCTGTGCTCGCATTTAGGCTAAGCCTAATTTCATATTACATACACCTAACTACAACTTACTGAGTAATACAGTAGTTACCTTAAGTATTTGGACTCCTTAACCATAGTCCTGCTGAACCTGGATATGCTCTGCCTTTGCAAACAGTGTAGATCCAGATCAGTTGGCTTCTGAAGAAGCCAACTGATCTGGATCTGCACTGTTTGTCATTAAGTATGTGAATTTGCATCAACAACATGAATCAAGTAAGTTGATTGGCTGAAAATTAGAAGTGGGTGTGGCATATAAATTTGTTCAGCATGATAGGGGTTAACTACTTACCTTACTTGTTCTAAAATTTGAACATGGTCTGCTTTACTAACTGTTGATGTGTCTAAACAGTGTACACCCTGATCAGACACTATGTTTTATGGCATCTCACATGCACACCCACGCACACATGCTCGCACATGTACACACACACACACACACACACACGCACGCATGCACATACACACACACACACACACTATGCTTATTGTTGTTTGTTATCATTTCTAGGACAATACCTGACCCAGGGAGTCAAAAACTGAATTGGCACAAAGCCCCGTTGACTGTTCTGGTGGTGAAGAAAATTTATGATGAATCAATTCTAGACCCCTTCAAGGAGGTTATATCATGGCTTATAGAGGTAATATTCTCTCTCTTTCTCTTTATCTTTTTGTGTCTGTGTCTGTCTCTCTCTGTGTCTCTTTCTCTCTTTCTCTCTCTCGTGCAAGCAAGCAAGCAACCATGCAGATCATTTAGAAGCCTGGCTGTTTTTATACATTGTACATTCTGTGAATCCAGTTAATAGCCCCAAGCATTAAACCCTAATTATGATAATAATGGATGGTAATTTGTTAGTTTTACACCAAACTACTCATTAGTATTGCCTGGGCAAGGTAGTTTTATGTGTATTGTAAATGTACTAAAGTTTTATACACCAAAGTTGCAGATTCCATTAGAGGGTTGATGCCTTTGTTTGGGACCTCAGTGGTTCAGCTTTTGTTCTTTAGGCCATAATAAATTAATTGTTAGATTCTCATTACCGCCCGCCTCGATTTTCAACCCCCCACCTCGATTTTTTTTATTGATGTTTTTTTCATAAGTTAGGGTGCTGCTCCAATGTACCCGTTTTTATCAAAAAGTCTTACGGTTTGCTGATCAGCAAGTTCCGTTTCACTTAAATCTACATTAAATACTCAAATTGCGCATAAAAGACAACAAATTACAAACTTCCAGTGTAATTACCAACACAAAATAGTTCCTTTCACTACGATCAATATCTGTTATTGTTCAAGGTGTACTGGATCCCTGTTGCTAATGTGCTTCGTTATAAATTGCGTCTGGTCAGAACAGCCAGTCGATTTCTTCTTTCATTTTCGAGTCCAGATTAAAAAACATATTGAAAATAGTGTTTGTGATTGTGAAAATCATTGCCAATTGAACTGTAATAAAAGACTGGTATGTGTTTAAAACCAGCGATACCCAAAATCTTCTCAACCTCCACAATGTATTTAATTCAGGGGCGATTGATAAAGCGGTGCCATTTCCCATTGGGCAAGAATGGAGGCAGTTGCTGGGAGATCAAAAAATATATGCTGTTTGTGAATTGTGTCTGACAGATAAAAAACAGTTTATACAAAAGAGAGAGCGTTTGACAGGAAAGGAAAAATCACACGGGACAGAATAAATTAATGACTTATTTTGTCCAACAGTGTTCTCAGAAAAACTGAAAAAAGTGGGTATTTGATTATAGATATATTAACACATATGCCATGTGTATTCATTAAAATTGCTCTTTCAAGGCTATTCTGATTATTACACACAACATTTGTTTTTTCATAATACATTGGAATTATGAAAAAGTATTCTTTATTCACCAAATACAGGTGGTTTGCAGCAAATAAATATAATTTCAGCCATCCATCTCGAGTTTCCATGTAGTCCTGAAAAATGAAAAATAAAAATAAAATTTCACCCCCCACCCTCATTTTGAAAAAAAAAAAAAAAATAAATGATAATCTAACAATAATTTATTGTGGCCTTAGCTCTGACTATCAGTATCTGTGGTGTTTGCCATGAACCTTTATCCTTGTTTCATTAGTTATTTAATTTGAAATATCACAGAAAAAATTGTAAATTAGATCTCATACAAATGTCCAAAAGTAAACAGGGTTTTAACAGAAGCAATTAACAGATATACCATATTCGACCTAATTACCACACATACCTCTATAAGCGCACAGTCAAGCAATTTCAGATTACAGCCAGTGTACTTTTTGTCTCTACTTATAATGGCATATGTTTTGGGTACCCATCACGAAAACATGCCTATATAATTTTGACCCCCTTAAACCCCACTTTTATATAGTAAAACTGGGTTTGCAGGGGTGTACATTATTTTTGTTATTTCTGCTAAAAACATAGATTGTGGGTACTCGTTAGAACTGCCTCGGCGAGGCGGTTCTAACGAGTACCCACAATCTATGTTTAGAGCAGAAATATGAAAAATATCAGAGTTTTTGTATCTGAAAATTTTCAGTTTTTGGAGGTGAAATTTTCTATATATTTGAATAGGCGTGTTTTCGTAATGCATTTGAATTGCATAGACGTCGATGCAATTCAAATGGGTACCCACAACATATGCCTTTATAAAGAAAATCAGAAACAAAAACATTGCATAAGCATCATTGATAAGTCCTTCCCTGATCTTTTCTTTTAAAGTGTACCCTTAGTTTAGTTAGGTATGTATTTTGTCATAAGTTTTGCCATTTTTTTTTTGTTGAATACAGTATTTACAGAAAATTTATCATCAATACTCATGAAATAAAAAATTGCAGAATCTGATGTAGGGAAAAAAGTTTGGTTAGGCAAACCAAAGTTTAAAATGTTTCCATTTGCCTAATTGTTTTTATGATTCACTTCCTGGAATCTGAATAAGTTTGGTTAGGGAACCAAAGTTTAAAATGTTTTCATTTGTCTAACTGTTTTTATGATTCACTTCCTGCTTGTTTTGTAAAGTGTCACTAATTTGTGTAAAATTTATTATCAGTAAAGGTTAAGTGATTTGTAATAGGTAATAGGAATTATATTTGGGCTCTTCCTGGTTGTTCTTGGCACTACCAACACTGTGTTTTACCTTAAGCTTTGACACACTGAATTTAAATATTAGCACAGAGCATTTCAAATAGATTGTTTATGTCATTCATTCAAGAAATAAGTGCTGGACATTGCGTAAGCCATGGTCAGTCATTCAAAGGATTATATTTAAAAAAAAAAACAAAAAAAAACTATACAGATAAACCCATGTGACTAACCCACTTAACCCTTCTCTTGCTGAACACGTCATACCCTGTCTTAGCAAACAGTGTAGATCCAGATGAGTTGGCTTCTTCAGAAGCTAATTGATCTGGATCTGCACAGTGAGTGTTTGTCATTAAATATGTGAATTTCTATCAAAAAACCGGCTTAAGTTATCTGATTGGCTGGAAATTAAAAGTGGGCATGGCCTCTTAATTTATTCAGCATGACAAGGGTTAAAGCTCTCAGGGTCATTTCTTTCAGACTCTATCCAGAAATAATTTATTGGCTTTATAGAATTTCTGGAAAAATTTGCCATGGGATTTGTATCCCTTCCCTCTGTAAAATTGGTACCTTGAGTTTTGGGAAATATGGTTTCTTAGGACATCAAGAGACATTATATTTCCTCTCTAATATCAAAAATAGTTACAGCTGATGCTTAGAACTCTACAAATATTAACAAAGTATTCTTCTGTTTATTTCTGTGAAAGTATGCACAATTTGTACCCAATATAATTGCTTCAGTGAGACCATTCTAATGGGTACCTACAGTGTATGTTTACTTGAAGATTGTAATATTTTTGGTTGAAAAGTGTGTCTTACTGCAGGCTCTATCTATATATATCTATAATTATGTAAATTGTGGCCACCTCTTTTATGAGTATTATGTGCAGGCTTTGAATAAAGTCAGATTATCTTAGCAGACGAGATTTTATTTTCAGGTTCGAAATATGATTGTGTTTGTCGAGTCAAATGTAATGGAAGAAGGTCTGTTGGCAGATGATGCCATATTTCAGCAACAAAAGGGGAAATTACAGACATTCAGACGAGGTTAGAACTCCTGTATTTGAGGTTCAGAGTGGGTGAAGAGAACTTGTGTTTATTGTATCAACATTCCTTTCTTGTCCTGCTGAGCCAGGATTTACCCTGCCTTTGCAAACAGAGTAGATCCAGATCATTTGGCTTCTTCAGACTGTTTGCCAATAAGTATGTGAATTTATAGCAACAATCTGGATCAAATAATTTGATTGGCTGAAAATTAGAAGTGAGCATGACAGAAGTCTTAATTTATTCAGCAGGACAAGGCTTAACTCCAAATCATGTTTTTCTGTTAATAATCGGTCAGTGGCTGGTTTGGGACACTGAAATTGTTTTTAACTTGCCTATAAGAAAGTACAGTTAGAGCTATAGATGTCAGCACGGCGTCGGTGGTGGCTTTTGTTAACCCTTAAAGCGCCAATCACAACTGCAGCATACGTCATTTTTTTTTTTTTTTTTTTTATTATTTTTCAGAGATAACAAGTCTTGATATTTCATGTGAATCAGATGATTCCCATGAAATGTCAAGACTTGTATCTCTGAAAAAATAAAAAAAAATTTAGAATGTCTTCTGCTACAAATTTTGTTTGGCGCTTTAAGGGTTAAAAGTTTTTGGTTGAAATTTTTAAAAGTCTATATCTACTGAACCTCAGGATGGAAGTAGTTCATACTTGCCCTGGTGTTAGATACTGGTTTGAAGCTCTATGCTGTACCATCCCAACCCACATGAGTGACCCTGAGGTCACTCAAGTACAGTGCAGCCTAAAAACTTTAAAGGCTCCATATTTCTCAAAAATAGACATTTTTTATCCAAACAAATTTAATAAATTGATATATAGTATAAATACGACCATAAAATGTGGCATCTGAAAATGTATAAAATTTCAGTTAGTGTCTCATTTTTGAACTGGATCAAAAAATGAAATGATTTTTTATCGTATCTCTGAATTAATGTTGCCAACATTAATTCAGAGATACGATAAAAAATCATTTCATTTCAAGAACAAGAGACTGAAATTTTACCTTTCTTGGATAATAAACTGTCTTTTTTTGAGGAATATGGAGCCTTTAACCAAAAACTTTAACATAAATTTTTTTCTAAGTCCTTAGGACAAGGTCACAGAAAAAAATTATGTTAAAGTTTTTAGTTAAATTTTAGAAGCAAAGTGCGACTCAGGCAAGCTATGCTGTCACGTGACAGCTCTTGTTGCTAGGCATTTGTGATGTGTAGTAATGCTTTTGTGGACTTAGTCCTATGTTATACTGTGTGCTTGACTTAGGAAGTTGACTTTCTATCTCATACACTGGGCTTGTTTGGTTCATAGCTGTAGTATTTGGTAAGCCAAGGCCGTACAATACAAGAAATACATCCAAGACAAGTTTCTTATACTTGAATAGATTTGATCAGAGATACAAAGTGCAGTCAAATCTTAGTAGCTGGAACCCTGATGGCTCGTTTACCATGGCTGATTCAAACTCCTTTTTGAGTCCCTACAAAATTCTTCCGATAGCTCAAGAAAGCAAATATTTTAGGAAATTTTCTTATTTTATCATGAAATTGTATGTTGTATGTACTTCTAGAATTGCCACTTCGAGGACACTCAGCATACCATTATTGTCTAAAAGATAAAAAAATTCCTTAAAGTATCGCTATTTGCATCCTGACCAAGCGTCATGATTAACCCTCAGTGGCTCAAACTACTCATATCTCATACAAATTTCCATGGTGCCATAGATGTTCAAGCCGTTGAAGAATGACTGTATAGGTTGCATCGGGACACACCCTTAAGTAGAGTTTTTGGACACACTGTGCATAGCTACAGATAAGAGGGGGTATCCACATAATATTTTTCTTATTTCTGGACGAATACATATGTTGTGGGTACTCATTAGAAGTGCCTCTGTGAGGCGCTTCTAATGAGTACCCACAACATATGTTTTTATTGAGCAATAAGAAAGATATCAGCATTTTTCAGATGAAAAAAGTGCCTTATCTGTTGCTATGACTGTGTAGTTGAGGTACCTATATATCAACTTTCTTAAGCCTAGGCCATGCAGTACAGGACAGAAAAACGCAGTTGAGGAAAGAAAATATGCCGTCAAAATGTAAATGCAGTGACCTATGTTTGGTATACCACACTCATCATCTTCAATAGATGTACCCATACACCAAATTTGGATTGCCTGTGCCATACAGTAGACGAGAATTACTCTGGACAAGATCTCAAATGCACAGGAGGCTGGAATGATAGAGTGCAAACTTGTAGCTGCCCTTTGGTGGGATATGGGGGACTTATAAATAAAGCATGTGTCCTAAACCAGGCACAGTATATATTTTAACCCTTAAAGTGCTAAGCAAAATTGTAACAGACAACATTCTGTCTTCTTTTTTTTTTTCTGGGAAAATAAAACTTGTAATTTCATGTGAATCATGTGCTAGGCAGATTACTCATATGAAATGTCAAGCCTTATTTTCTGTGAAAAAAAAAATCGAAATGTCATCATCTGCACATGTGATTACCACTTTAAAGACGAAGTAGTAATACCTTCCTTATATTGACCCTTAAAGCGCCAGTCATAACTGCAGCAGACAGTATTTCATTTTCCTTTTTGATTTTTTTTTTTTGATATTTTAAAGTGTAATCTTCTGAAATGTTCACTCAGCTTGCTAAGGGTAAAACAATTTTTTGAAATTTCTATGGCTGAACTAAAGTCATGTGATACAGTTTTGGCCAAGAGGACGGTACAATTTGCATCAGAATTTGAGAGAGTTTATCCCTTGATCATGAAGATCCCAACTGGGAGATTATACCCCTGGGCCCAGTTGTTCAAAATTTAAGCAAGTTGTTAGCTAACATGAAGTCAAAATTTCTATCTTTAAATATGGCAAATACATTGGTATTTTTTGCTGAAAAAATGTGAGTAGCTTTTGCTACTCATATTTTTGCAGCAAAAATATCAGTGTATTTGAGAATGTCTTAGCTACAACAGTTAACAAGTTTCTAATTAACAAGTTAATTAAGCTAATGATGCTTTGAATAACTGGGCCCTGATCACAAAGATCACAATTAGGGGATTATACCCCCTGATCAAAAGCATCCCATAGCCAGCCTCGGTGGTTCAGTTGGATGCGCCGTCCGACTGGAGGCCAGGAGGTCGCGGGTTCAACCGCCGTTGAGGTCAGCAACATTCTTTCGTGGAGCTTGATCATGACATATTTTCTATGGTCATTCTCTCCCTTCCGCTGATTCAAGAAGGGCAGTTGTCAGTTTCTGGCGAAAGAATGTGCACAATACTGGTTAACCGCTTGGAGGACTAAGCCTGCCCAGTAAACGTGTGGTTAGGTAACTGACCGCGCTCAACATGACCCCATTGGGTTGACTGGGCCATAAAACCTTAACACAAACAAACAAACAAAAGCATCCCATAGCTCCAGATACACCACTTTTTTTTATTTAATAAAAAAAAAAACTTATTTCTCCATGAAAACAGACATTGTGGTGTTGCACATGGTACACGGTGGATACGCAATGTGTTTCCTTGGAGAAAAAGACAACATTACACCACAATCCCTTTGTAACACTATTGTTGGGGTCCATAGCATAAACCATGTTAGTTAAGCAACTGTGTTATATCCAAACAAAAAATGTATAGATTATATTGAAAAATGACCATTTATGGTCATTTTTCAGTATAATCTATACATTTTTGGGATCCATCTTTGAACCGTGTTATATCCAAAACCGTGTTATAATGAACTGTGTTATAGTGTTGTAGTGTATTTGGATACTCCTGCTGTCTGAAGCTGTAGGAATCCGATCGTCATGTTTTATTTTCACCTAACTGCTCAGCTAAATAGGTTCTTTGTTTCCTAACAGGTTTATTATTATTTGATATGCATTTTCTTTAACATTTAGCACACTGGGTAAAATTTTCAGCAGAGGGTATTTTGATTTTTTTTTTTTCTTATTTTTCCCAGAAAACAGGATTTATACAAATTGTGTCCAATGGAAATGTCAAATCCTGTTTTCTGGGAAAAATAAGAAAAACATCACCAATTTGTCGTCTGCTGAATTTGCATAGAGAATGGTAATGGTTAAACTGAATTCTCAGAGGTCCTTGAAAAATGGGATCTGAATAGATCTGTTTTTAGCACATAAGTATTGAATATTTTTATTGCCATGGTTTAAATTTTTTTCAGGGAAGGATGATCTGACAGACAAGATAGACTTCATCATATGTCTTGGAGGGGATGGTACACTTCTGTATGCATCTTCTCTATTCCAGGTAACCACTGATAATTTACATAGAAATTCAAATAACTGTCCGTGCTCTATATATTCTCAACCACCGTTTTGAAACTGAAAAATGGATCTTAAAACTATGAATCCTTGTATTGCATAAGAGACAGTTGCCTTGCTCACTTTATGTGTTAATTGTTTTTGGTTCATTTTTCTTTCTGTCCATAGAGTATAATAGGAAATTTTTCTCAGGAACTGAGCTGGCTGCAACTTTTAAACTTTGTAGTTGATACAGTCATGATTGTATTTTAGAGCAGACAATAGTCATGTTCACTTTGTTTGTAATTCTTTGTCCATTTTTCCATTGTAGCCAAACAAACAAAAAATAAATAAATAAATAATACAGAAAAAAGACCATTTATGGTCATTTTTCTATATTTATACATTTTTGGGTACAACAGGTTTGTTCTTGTAACACTGTTTTTGCTTTGGATTTCAGCAATAATGTTAGAAGGAGGTTGTGATATAGTTCAATAGAATAATTTTTGTCAATGTTTTCTCAAAAAAACAACACATTACTTGCAACCATGGCAGCCATCTTGAAAATCTGTTCTGTGATTCTTCACCTGAACCAAAAGGCCATTTGACGAAACTTAGTAAGAAGTATTAGGATATCTTACTGATCAAAAATAGCTAAAATCATTTTGCTCGGAAGTCCAAGAAGACCGCCATCTTGAAACTCTATAGTGAACTTCTTCTCTTGAACCAAGTGGCCAATTGATTTGAAAATTGGTAGGCAGTATAAGGGTGACTTGCAGATAAAAAATAACTAAGATTGTTCCATTTGGAAATCCAAGATGGCTGCCATCTTGAAAATCTATTTTGAACTTCATCTCCAGAGCAAAAATGCCAATTGACTTGAAACTTGCAAGGAAGC
This sequence comes from Anodontia alba, assembly GCA_964016985.1. Classification (NCBI taxonomy): domain Eukaryota; kingdom Metazoa; phylum Mollusca; class Bivalvia; order Lucinida; family Lucinidae; genus Anodontia; species Anodontia alba. The sequence continues at coordinate 23,808,764 of OZ024836.1, read as the reverse complement.
ATCTGGCTGACTTGTAGCTCAAAAATAGCTAAAATTGTTCTGATCAGAAATCCAAGATGGCCACCACAGTTGCCATCTTAAAAATCTATTTAGAACTTCTACTGAGTGGAAAGGCCAGTTGACTCGAAACCTGATAGGAGATATCAGGATGATTTGTAGATCAAAAACAGTTAAAATTGTTCCGAGCGGAAATTCAAGATGGTCGCCCTAGCTGCCATATTGAAAATCTATTTTGAACTTTTTCTCCTGAACCAAATGGCCAGCTGCCTTGAAACTTCATTGGAAGTATTGTGGTGACTTGTAAATAAAAAATAGCTGAATCTTTTTGATCGGAAATCCAAGATAGCCGCCATCTTGAAAATCTATATAGAACTTCTCTTAAACCGAAAGGTCAAATGACTCAAAATTTGTCTAGTAATCAGGTGAGTAATGCAGGGCTATCTTGCCCTCTTGTTTCTGAAATTTTTTTCTGTTTGTTTGTTTGTTTTTGAAACTGTCATCTGCAACAATTTTGAATGTTTATTGTATTGCTTTTTCTGTACTTTTCAGCAAAGCTGCCCACCAGTTATGGCCTTCCATCAGGGATCTCTTGGTTTTCTGACACCATTTAAGTTTGAACATTTTCAAGACCAAATCAAGCAAGTCTTAGAAGGTAACCTATGCTTGCATTTGAGCTACTCCACATAAAACTTTTTTAGCTCACCTGAGCCAAAGGCTCAGGATGAATTATTGTGATCACTGTCCGTCTGTCGTCTATCTGTCGTCCTTCCACACCTTTGAATGACTTCTCCTCAGAAACCACATGGGCAAATTTTCTTCAAACTTCATGTGGAGCCTTCTGTTATAGGGGGATTGAATATTTGTACAAATGGTCATGGTCCGTTAATCAAGATGGCTTCCTTGTCAAAAGTGACCATAAATCTATCAAGTGTGTCAAGTCCCCTAAAACTGTCAGTCACTCTCACAGCAGCAGATGGCATTATCATTTTTAGCCCCCCTGAACCAAGGCCTCCAGGGGAGCTTATAGGATAGTAGCCTCAGGCGTTCATCTGGCATCATTCATGTTCCATCAACTACTTGGCCAATTTCAATTAAATTCCATATGCGGCCTCCAGGCAGAAAGGGAAAGAAAGTTTGTACCTTTGGTCTAGGTCACATGACCAAGATGGCTGCCATGCCCATATATATTAAAAACCGAAAAAAAAAGTCTTTTTCTCCAAAACCACTGGGCTGATTAATTTGAAAGTAGGATGTAGCATCTGGATATCTACTACTGCAAAAATTATATAAATAATGACCTTGGTTTGAACTTGACCTATTTTATGGCAAGGTCAAATTTGTTATCTTAGGCTTTTGAATGGGAAAAGCTCAAATAGTGCATTTTTCTGTTGCTGTTATAGTCGGTGATATGGAAATGCAGTCAACTTCAACCCCTATGAATGCTAAGGTCATTTAGTGACCTTGGCCAAAGGTCACTTGGGTTGAATATTTTTAAAGTCATTTGTCTTAGAAACAATAAGGCTAGTTAAAATTATATGTCATGTGAAGCCTATGTGGGATGGGAGAAAGAAATTATATTCAAAGGGTCAAGATGCTGCCATGCCCATCTATGGCATTGTCCAGTTCAAATTTGATCCCTTATGCTATTGTATGGGCAAACAGTGTTGAGAAACTGGGGTTGTAGTCACTTTAAAAACATAAGAACCTTCATGACTACAAAAAATTCAATAAGTTCACATCAGAAATAATAGGACCAAAACGTTCATATCACATGATGGTCTCAGGGCTCAGAGGAGCAATCAGGATCTTTTGGTCCTATTGTTTTTAATTTTCCAAGAAAGTAAGGCTTGATATTTCTTATGAATTGTTTGCTTGGCAGATGATTCACATGAACTATCTTATTTTCTGGGAAAAATGAATAAAAAAAAATATTTTAAAATGTTCTGTCTTGTGGTTATTCACTGGAATAAAAGGCATTTCCGGAGAGTAACCATAAAGTATGATTTGGTGCAAAAAGCACATAATTTATCTCCTGAATACTTTTTTTATGTGGTCCTATGTATAAATCTGTGCTTTTTTTAACCCTTAGCCCTTGTCATGCTGAATAAATTAAGATGCCACACCCATTTCTAATTTTCAGCCAATCAGATTACTTGATCCAGATTGTTGATATAAACTCAGATACTTAATGGCAAACAGTGCAGATCCAGATCAGTTGTCCTCTTCAGAAGCCAAGTGATCTGGATCTACACCAGGGCTCGGGAAATTTTGAAATCTGAATCGGTCCAGCCGATGACGATGACGTCATCAATGAGCCCATTTCCAAAAAAAATATGTATATATCACCTGTCACGAAAACTAATGACAATTGGCAGTCCTATAACTCCTTTTAAATAATACACCTCAACCGCGTTATATGACGGAAGTCCGGGTATAACGAGCATGATCAAAGCTGGCGTCATCAATAAATACAGTCAGGTATGTAAAAAGAAAGAAAAAAAAAACGGTTTTGTTGTTATTTCCACCTCCGCAGGGTTTTCCTAAACTATTTACAAACAACTGATTCCCGTCTTGTATAAGCGCGAAGACGGCGGGAAACAGGAGAGACGGAACGAAACGACTTTCATGGACCTAATTAGGTCTAATAAAAAGTCTGCGCCACGGGTGGTTTTGCTGTTTTCAATGTTTCAAGATTTGACCAGACTGCTTAAATTTTAAGCACTGACCAATCTTGTCTAGCGCAAGTGGTGCATTACTTATTTTTACCGTGAAATCTGCCTTGAATTATACTCGTGTGTTACGGCAATCAACAACAACAACTACAACAAAAAAAAAGAATCAATCAATTATACCCAGATCAGACGCCGTTGTATGCGACATCTGATTAGGACGTACACGGTTTGGAAATTAATTTATCAAATCTGGGACCGAGAAACCGTGTGCTGATCAAAACAAAAAAGAAGAGGAAGAAAACGGGTGTGTTCAAGCGGTGCATTCTTTTATCACTCTCAGTAAAGCGACCTTTGATCTTTTAGACACGCCGACTGCACCTGGATGTTTTGCAGTCTCAGTGTATTCACACGTGTCACACAAACGGATTAATTATCAGACTACCGTTACTGATGATTCGTGTTAATCGCTTGTTTACCGCACAAAGGTCAGTGAAGTGTTGATTTTTTGACAATGTTTGGATAATGACATAATTAATTTGTGCTGCCGTTATTCAGCTGTCTCTCCAATATACATGTCAAATGACCGTTTAGGGCCTTTTAACTACCATAATATCGCATTTAAAAGGTGCGCGGACGTTGTCAGTTTGGGAAGACCTGACCGTCTGTGATTTTTTAGACATCATTGATTCGTGAAAATTGGTTGGTTGGGGAAAAATGGGGTTCAAGGTAAAACCTGTTGGACCGATTTATTAGCGTTTCGGGGTGTTTGAAATTGGTCCAGAATTCTTAATTTCGGTCCAGACCGGCTATTTTTCCGGTTTTCCCGAGCCCTGATCTACACTGTTTGCAAAGGCAGGGTATATCCGGTTTCAGCAGGACTAGGGTTAAAGCACTAATACAACTGCAGCAGATGTTAGTTTTTTGAGTAATTTTCAGAGAAAGTAAGGCCTGACATTCCATGTGAATCATCTGCCCAGCAGATGATTCACATGAAATGACATGTCTGATTTTAGAACGTCATCTGCTACAATTTTGCTTAGTGCTCTAAGGGTTAATAGTTATTTCTTCTGAATTAAGTATTGTGAACTGATGAAATCCATGCTTTTTCAGAGATTATCCAGCTTTTCTTTACAAATTTACTTTACAAGTAGTTTATGTCTTGAACTTAACCCTTATCATGCTGAATAATTTAAGATGCCACACCTCTTCTAATTTTTAGCCAATCCAATTGCTTGATCCGGATTGTTGCTATAACTTCACATGCTTAATGGCAATCAGTACAGATCCAGATCATTTGGCTTCTTCAGAAGCCAACTGATCTGAATCTACACTGTTTGCAAAGGCAGGGTATATCCAGGTTCAGCATGACAAGGGTTAATACAGTGGAATAAAAAAGTAGAGATATTAAAGTACATGTAATATGATCCAACAGAGCTCATATTTAGACCTTGCCTGTCTAATTATGAATGAAAAAGAGGTTTCATTGGTTGTATCATATATTCAGGTGTAAGTTCAAGTCTTATTAACCCTTGTCCTGCTGAATCAGGATATACCCTGCCTTTGCAAACAATGTAGATCCGGATCAGTTGGCTTCTGAAGAAGCGAACTGATCTGGATCTGCACTGTTTGTCAGTCAGCACTTGAGTTTAACAACCTGGATCAAGTAATCTGATTGGCTGCAAATTAGAAGTGGGTATGCGTCTTAATTTAGGGTTAACTTCATAGCGTTTACCCAAGACACCATTTTTGACACCATCAGTTTTGAGAAGGAAGGCAATTCATCATGGCAAAATTGTTTACTTCTGTTATGGTTACTTCCCTTACTTAAGTAATGCTTGATAAGTGGTAATATTTTGGGTTTTGAGTTGGTAATATTTTGGGCTGTTCCAGGAAAAAGCTTTCTGTCTCCAAACCAAAAAGTATGAATGGTCATTTTTCTATAAAATCACCAAGGCACTTCTAATGAGTACCCACAACATTTGTTTTTATGTAGAAGTAGAGAAAGTTATTCCAGTATTATCACTCCTCCTTCACAACTTCTTACTTAGTTAAATAATCTGCTCAATAAAAGACATGTAATACAGACAGTAAATGGCGATATCTATTTTTAGCTCACCTGAGCATAGTGCTGAAGGTGATGAGGTGAGCTGTTGTGATCAGTCAATGTCCGTCATCCATCAAAAATAGCTAAAATTGTTCCGATTGGAAATCCAACATGGCGCCCATCTTGAAAATCTCCTGACCCAAAAGGCCAGTTGACTCAAAAATTGGTAGAATGTATCAGGGTGATTTGCAGATCATAAAACAGCTAAAATCGTTCTGATTATAAATCCAAGACGGCCGCCACGGCCACGGCAGCCATCTTGAAAGTCTATTTTGAACTTTTAGGAATTGGTAGGAAGTATTGGGGCAACCATATAGCTAAAATCATTCTGATCTGAAATCCAAGATAGCTGCCTATACCAAAAGGCCAACTGACTCAAAACCTGGTAAGTATCAGGGCAACTTGTAGATCAAAAACAGCTAAAATCATTCTGATCAGAAATCCAAGATGCAAAAACCAAATTGAATTTCTTCTCCTGAACCAAAAGGTGAATTCACTTGAAACTTGGTAGGAAGTATCATGGTGACTTGCAGCTAATATCATTCCAAACAGAAATCCAAGATGCCGCCATGGCGGTCATCATGAAAATCTATATTGAACCTTCTCTTGAATTGAGAGGTCAATTGACTAGAAACTTGGTAGGAAGTATCAGGGTGATTTGCAGATCAGAAATGGCTAAAATGGCTTGGATTGGAAATCTCCTGAATCTAAAAGCCACAGTCGTCACCTTGACATTATATTTTGAACTCCTTCTCTTGAACAGAAAGGCCAGTTGACTCCAAACTTGATATGAGGTATCAGGGTGACTTGTAGCTCAAAAATAGGTGAAATCATTCCAACTGAAACTCCAAGATGGTCACCTTAACTGCCATGTTGAAGATCTATTTTGACCTTTTTCTTTTGAATCAAAAGGCCAGTTGACTCAAAACTACATTAGAAGATGACTTGTATATCAAAAGTAGCTAAAATCATTCTGATTGGAAATCCAAGGTGGCCGCCATGGCTGCCATCTTGAAAATCTGTATTGAACTTCTTTTCTTGAACCACAAGGCCAATTGACTTGAAACGTCTCTGGTAATCAGGTGAGTGATACAGGGCCATCTTGGCCCTCTTGTCTGCTGAAGTTAGCCCTTTCAGTAGTCACACCAACTGGAGCATCAGACTGACTCTCAGGTCTTGATAATTACCATAAAACTCACTAATTTTATCCTGAAAGTGTTTGAGTTTAGTATTGACCTGTGAAGCAATTAGATAGTCCTTATGCAACATACTTAACCTTTACCATTCTCTGGATAAATTCAGCAGATGACAAATTGATGTTATTTTTCTTATTTTTCCCAGAAAATAGGCTTTGACATTTCATGCGAATTGTCTCTTTAAGAGACAATTTGCATGAAGTGTCAAAGCATATTTTCTGGAAAAATGAGAAAAATATTTCAAAATGCCATCTGCTGAGCTTTTTACCCAGAATGCTAGGCATTAATCTTGGTAAATAATATCCTGTCAGTGTTGATGTATATACATGTTTAATGAGTGAAAACTATTCTCTCGGCTTATTAAGCAGATTACAAACTGATGATATTTTCTTATTTTTCCCAGAAAATAGGATATGACATTTTATGCAAATTGAGGAAACAATTGCATGAAATGTCAAAACATTTTTTCTGGGAAAAATAAAAAATATTTTAAAATGTTGTCTGCTAAAATTTTTACTTAGAATGCTTAGTATTAATGAAGGTTTGTACAGTATACTGATTCTTCACTGAAAGAGCTTTTTCATTGGAGCAGATAATTTTTAGCTTTCCTTAAAAATTGAACTTGCCCATTGGGGCTAATCGAGATTGATCCAGAAATCAAGCATTGTAATGTCTTTTTTTTTTTTTTTTGAGAAATTAGTAAAAATGTGGTTATTTATTTCAACACATGCACTATAGACGCTTCTTAGAAAAAAGGCTTTAGAATCACATGATAAAAATCTTTAAATAAAAAACTTGGCAAAAACAAAAAAAGTATTGTTTAACATTTTATAAACAAAATACTAATGAATTTTATAATAATTATAGTAGCCATGGCTTAAGATAAGAGGTGTATCAGGTAAATATTTTTTTGGATTTCTCTGGTAAATATTTTTAATATTTCTCAGGTAAATATTTTTCTTATTTCTCCACAAAAGCATATGTTGTGGGTACTCATTAGAAGCACCTTGGATAGGGGCTTCTAATGAGTACCAACAACACATTTTCCTAGCGAAATAAAAAAAAAATATTAATACTTGAAGTTAAAAATATGTACCTTATCTGGATTAATTGAGCAAATTAATGAAATTTTTCTTGTTTTTCCCAGAAAACAGGCTTTGACATGTCATAAAAATTGTCTTCCTAGGAGAAAATTTGCATGGCTTTAAAAGCCTTTTTTTTCTGGGAAAATATGAAAATATTTCAATACGTTGTCTGTTGAATTTTTTACCCAGCATACAGAGCATTAACTCTTTGCATGCTGGGTAATTTTTCATGCTTTTTTGTCATCTGTTGATTTTTTTAAAAATTAACTTTATCAAAAAAAAAATCTTTCAAGAATATCATAGTGTTAAACAGTTTGGTGTTTGGATCCAGATCAGGCCCGTCCTTTTGTCGGGCGTGATCTGGGTCCAAACTGTTTGCAAAGGTTAGCAGCAGACGACAGGTCACCACTAGCAGGGAAAGAGTTAATCTAGCATAATGGGATTGCTACTGATAAAAAAGTACTAATGACCATTCAGCACTGACAACTGCCATATGGTTTAATCTGTCCTTAATGATATAATTTTTTTTTCGCTAGGTAATGCAACCCTGTTACTAAGATACAGATTGAAGTGTTTAATCATGAAAGAAGATTCTGAGTGCGGAAAGGTGCATATAAAACATTTAAAACCAACCTGTATGTCTGGGAAACAGATACTGGTAAGTAGTCTTGAGCTTTAGCTCTCTGGGCAAGTTCGACAGAAGACAGATTGATGATACTTTTACACCACAACCTCTTTATAACACTATTGTTGGGGTCCATAGCATAAACCGTGTTAGTTAAACAACCGTGTTGTATCCAAACAAAAATGTATAGATTATATTGAAAAATGACCATTTATGGTTATTTTTCAATATATATACATTTTTGGGAATCATCTTTGAACTGTGTAATATCCAAAACCATGTTATAATGAACTGCGTTATAAAGAGGTTGAAGTGTATTTGGAGAAAATTTGGCTAGACTTTAGAATCTGTCGGCACTACTTACTGACTTCAGTATGTGAATCTATACATCCACTGACTGCATAAAGAGTAAGGGATAAGTAAGAGTTAGTTCGCTGGTGGTTAGGTTAGGGTCAGAGTTAAGTTAGGGTTATTGTAGTTGAGAGATCATATTCATGTACACTACAACCTCTTTATAACACGGTTTATTATAACACGGTTTTGGATATAACATGGTTCAAAGATGGATCCCTTCCCTGATTCAAGAAGGGCAGTTGTCAGTTTCTGGCGAAAGAATGTGCACAATACTGGTTAACCGCTTAGAGGACTAAGCCTGCCCAGTAAACGTGTGGTTAGGTAAACTGACGATGCTCGACATGACCCCATTGGGTTGACTGGGCCAAAAAACCTCAACTCAAACAAACAAAGATGGATCCCAAAAATGTTTAGATTATATTGAAAAATGACCATAAATGGTCATTTTTCAATATAATCTATACATGCTTTGTTTGGATATAACACAGTTGTTTAACTAACACGGTTTATGCTATGGACCTCAACAGTAGTATTATAAAGGGGTTGTGGTGTACCTATAGATAACTGGAATCTTTACAGACAATATTAGGGTAAGACTAATTGCGGACAGATTCTAAAGGTGTTCCGACAATTTGAATGTCAAAGAATACCCAATTTATACTTAGTATTTGGGCACTTTTACTCCTTACCATACATGACATATTTCCCACTGTCTATTTTACTACCTGTTGATGTGTCTAGAAATTGCTGGAAGCTTGGTAAACAGTGTAGACTCTGATCAGAAGTGTTTTTCGGCATCTGATCTGGGTCTTGACTATCTGCTTTAACCTGTGTGTCAGAATACTTATGGTAAATTCTCTATTGTTTAGGAAAAAGGCGAAAACAATATTTCAAATTGTTGTCTTCTGACATTTTTGCCCAGCACTCTAAGTGTTAAATTACCAATAAACCCTTGTCCTGCTAAATAAATTAATATGCCACGCCCACTTCTAATTTTCAGCCAATCATATTACTTGATCCAGATTGTTGATATAAATTCACATTCTTAATGGCAAACAGTGTAGATCCAGATCAGTTGGCTTCTTCAGGATCTACACTGTTTGCAAAGGCAGGGTATATTCAGGTTCAGCAGGACTAGGGTTAACATATGAAGTCTGCACAGTGTATTTAGGTTGGAAACACAAAACAAAGATTATAAGAAGCCATCATGAGTGTCCATGCAGGATAGGGAAATCTCACCCGAGGGGAAGGAATTTCAACCAGGGATGAGGCTTGCCTAGTCCATAGCTGAAATTCCTACCCCAAGTGTGAGATGTCCCTATCCTGCATGGACTGGCTCATGATGGATTCTTTTTCTACCACCTTTAAGTGGATTGTTCCTGGGACCAGCATGGTCATTTAAGGTGGAAATTTTTCACATGGGAAAAAATGCCTATCTCATATAGGCAAAGGTGGAAGAATAAGGCTTTTTTTGGGATATTTTCTGCTAAAGAGTAGACTGTATATAAGTAAATAAAAAGAAAATAATAAAAAAAAGCACACACACACGCACACACGCACGCACGTACACAAAAAAAAAACACAAAAAAAAACATTTGTCTCCACATTATATTTAAGTAGCACTTGATTTTCCAGGATACCAGTATGGGCTCAATGATCCAAAAAAAAACAAAAGCAAAACAAAAAATTAATATATGGTAAATGTTGTAAAATTTCGAACACTTTGTTCCATACTTTTTTAGCCTAAATTTTGCTTTTTTGCAGCTATTTTTTTAAAATACTTGGTGGAATTGCAAACAATGCAGAGCCAGATCAGACTGCTCCTGAAGGAGCAGTCTGATCTGGGTCTGCATTGTTTGCATATGCCATTTTATTGGCAACTTTTGTGTTCAAAATTTTTGAACATTTACCGTATAACTGACTGCACTATAATGAAATATGGGAAGACTTATTATCATAATTTATGACAGCCGCATGGCACTTAACACCAGCTGCAGTGAAGTCAATAAAATCTATTATGGTCTGAAAACAAAGAACACATAAAAGACTGAAAATCAGAGTTTTGGTTATATTGAGACTCTTCATATAACAGCATGATACTTTTGCAGTGTACATTATTTTCTGTAAAAAAAAAATTGATTTGCCTTCCTTCTGAAAAAGGGGTCTTCTCTAATAGGAAAGAATTTGCTTCCCTTTTAGAGTGGACTCCTTTTCAGAAGGAATTTGGTGTACGGGAAAGCAAAAAGGAAGTCATAAAAATTGTCTCCCTTGTAAAAAATCTTGGAAAGTCTACCAGATATATCCAATCTCATTAAGACAGGCATCATTATATTTATTCTATCTCAATTCTTAGAATATACGTGCACAGTATTTTTGGTGGTGTTTTTAAAGAATTTGTATGTGCATCCAACCGAAACTGCAATGCAGTTACCTGCCTATGGAGGTTGTTTGACATGCTTGATGCACATTAATAAACTCGTCATGTAACCAGTGGTAGGTGTAACCCAAATTTGGTGGTTGCGGAAATGATTTCTGTTTTGGTGCTAATGCACTAATGCAAGTGTTTACCTGAGTTGCAGAGGCTGTTGACATGGCTGCTTGGCCAGAAGAAGAGAGGATATTGATATGATGACCAGGGCATCAAATACATGTAGTAAGAATGTCAGGGCATTTTAAATATGGGTCCTTTTTCAGTCCAAAACCACCTAAGACAATGCAAGCAAATTATTCTTTCTTGCTAGCACAAAAATATATTTGTATATCAAACAGCAGATTTTTAGAATGTCTGTTGTTTCACAAATTATTTGAAGTTTGATGCCATTCTGTCACAAAGCTTGGAAGGGCAACATTCTTTTGGAAATTGAAGAAGAGGCCATAAAATGTAATTATTCTTGTCAGCTTAAAATAGATTTTGGACAGTGAAAAAAGGAAGTTTTTTGTGATTGAGTTTGGCCATCTTACATATGAAGCAAGTGAAGATAATTTGGATGCACAGATATAGGTAGCACGTGTTAAATTCATATTAGCATTCCTTATGTATTTCAGGTTTTAAATGAAGTGGTGGTAGACCGAGGTTATTCTTCCTTTCTCAGCAATGTTGATCTGTATATTGAAGGCCGCTATGTCACATCAGTTCAGGGAGATGGTAATTATACATTAAAACAGCAATAGCTCAACACCGATACCATGGCTAATTCTAACTCGTTTTTTAGTCACGGTGAAATTCTTCCATTTACTCAAGGAAACAAATATTTAAGGAAATTTCATTATTTCATCATGAAATTGTATGTTGTGTGTACTCATTAGAATTGCCTCATTGAGGCTATTCTAATGAGTACATTTAACATACCATTATAATGTAGAAGAATGAAAAGATTTTCCTAAATTATTGCCATTTGCTTCCTGACATTGCGCTATGATTAACTCTTTCACTGCCACAGGCGATTAACTCTTTCACTGCCACAGGCGATGATAATAGGCTTTTGCAAACAGCATAGATCCAGATGAGATGGCTCATAATGAGCCATCTCATCTGGATTTATGCTGTTTGACAGTCAGTGCTTCAACTTTACACTTGTCGTCTGAGAAATTTGGCACCAAAAGAGTTAACCCTCAATGACTCAAACAACCCATACCTCGAACAAATTTTCATGGTCCCAAGGATGTTTGAGCCATTGAACTTTGATTGTACATACATATGACAGGGTTCATACATGTCAGGGAAATGTCACGGAAATTTAAATTTTTTCAAGGTCAGGGAATTGTCAGGGAATTCTGTGATGTGTCAGGGAAAAAAGAAATTTAGCAAAAATGTCAGTGAAATGTCAGGGAATTTTACATTTCAGCCTGATGAAGCTGGGATGTTTGGTCCCGATGTGTTTTTTTTGCTAAATTCATAAAATTTTTGGCTCCAATACTGTCAGGGAAATTTGAATTTGTGTCAGGGAAATGTCAGGGAATTGTCAGGGAATTTTGGTTAGTCCTAAATGTATGAACCATGATGAGCCAGAGCACAGCATTTTCTACAAGACTGCAAGCCCAGCAAAGACTCTGATCAGCTTGAGCTTGATGATGCTTTGGAGCCTCAGCTACCCACAGAGTGCCCTGTAAAAAACTGATCAGACTGAGCAGACACACACAGGCTGATCTAAGCCTTTGCTGGATGCACATGCGATCTTGTAGGAAATCCTGTGCCCCAGCTCATATGTCCTTATTAAACTTTAACCTGCAGATGTTTTTGTTTTTTTTAACCCTTCTCTTGCTGAACATGACATGCCCTGTCTTAGCAGTGTAGATCCAGATCAGTTGGCTTCTGAAGAAGCCAACTGATCTGGATCTGCACTGTTTGTCATTAAATATGTGAATTTCTATCAAAAACCGGGAACAAGTAATCTGATTGGCTGGAAATTAGAAGTGGGCGTGGCATCTTAATTTATTCAGCAAGGCAAGGGTTAATATTTTTCTAGTTTTTCCTCAGTATGGCTCAAAATTTCAAGTCAATTGTCTTCTTAGGAGCCCTGTTTTTCAAGAAAAAAGAAGAAACTGTTGACAATTTTTCATCGGCTGATTTTGCCTAGAGACTGCTAAAGGGACAAACCCAACCTTAAACAGATGAATGTTAACTGACTATTGTATCACACATCGAATACTGAAATTTCAGTGTTAAACATGGAAATTCCATGTTATGTCATGGTCAGTTTAGGTATATTTCTGTTTAACTATAACTACATTACAGTCATTGAATATGGCATTATCTTTCTCCCTAACATGGCTTCTAAACATTGCAGTGTGATTTTATGACTCTGACCTGTATTTAATGGTCAGTTGATATTGTCATGTCTATTTGTCTGTGTCATATGTCTATCTGTCTATCTGTATTTTGGTTTCATGACGATAACTTGAGATTCTCACCAAACTTGGTGTGTGTATTGATGTTGTGGAGATCTGGTTTGGGGTTTTACCTTTTTTGCATACCACACTTGTTGTGTTTGTGCTGTGTGACGACCCTAGAAAGTCTCCCCGTACATTCATTTAATGGTGTAATTATTTCGTGCCAGGGTTTGCACTTTACAATCATCAGGACCCAGAGTGAAGTTGGCTGGTGCGGTGGTCCCTGTGTTAATCTTACTCTGTGTTGCTTTGTGGTTCATTCTATGAGGTGATTTGTTTTAAGTCTTGCCTTGTGTTATTTTGTTCTTGTGGTTTTCAGGCCTTTTAGCATTGCGATTACCTGGCTTGGGGAATAGAGAGCTAATCTTAGTGCTTTTCGTACATTTGTTTGATTTGTGCTTGTTTGGTTTTGTCTGTTTCCTCTTCCTCTTGGTGTCTGGGAAGGGCTGCAGCTTGTGATTGTGGCACTCCCTGGACTTTTCTCTTACCTTTTTTGGGATTGCTGATGGGCAAATTTCATCAATTTTTGACAGAATTACCTGCTAGCAACACATCCGTATTTTCATTTCTGGACGATAACTTGAGTAAATCTCACTTGAGTAAATCTCACTTGAGTAAATCTCAATGGATTTTCACGAAACTTGGTTTGTGCAGTGATGTTGTAGAGGTTTGCTTTGGGATTGCTAATGGGCAAATTCTGTCCATTTTTGACAGAGTTATCTACCCGCAACACATCCGTATTTTAGTTTCAGGACAATAACTTGAGTAAATTTCAATGGATTTTCACCAAATTTTATATGTGCATTGATATTGTGGCGACCTGGTTTGGGATTGCTCATTGGCAGATTTCATCAATTTTTGACAGAATTGTCTGCCTGCAACATGATAATGGCATGATATCATTTCATGTTTTTATTAGGAGTAGTATGATCTGGGTCTACACTATCTGTATGAATAATTAGGATAAATATGGCTGTACATGTCATTTGCATGTTTTATGATTTCAGGGTTGATAATTTCCACTCCAACAGGAAGTACAGCCTATGCTGTGGCAGCCGGTGCTTCCATGATACACCCAAATGTCCCAGCCATCATGATCACTCCAATATGTCCACATTCCTTGTCTTTCCGACCAATTGTTGTTCCAGCTGGTGTTGAAGTTAAGGTAAGATGCTGCATATAAGTATTGGAACAGACAGACTTCAGCAAACAGTGTAGACCTAAGAATCAGTGGAAGGGGAGAAAATGACCATAAAAAATATTTCGTGATCAATCTCCATGAAAAAAATGTTGCAGAACCAGCAACCACCTGATTACTAGTAGGATGTGCATCCGACTGTGCCATTGAGATTGACTTGATCCTGTATAAACTTCATATTCATGGATTATGAGTCAGTATGACCCGAAGTTGCTCAGATTTTACATTGACATTTACATCCCCGTTTCTTTTGGAGGTCATAACTTGGGTACTTTTTATGATAGGAAGTTAAAATTTGTACCGTACTTACTCAGAACTAAACCTTCAACTCTATGCCAGAGTTGCCCCTGTCATGCCTTGGGGTAAAGCTAGAGGTCAGAATATTTAACAGGTCAGCTGGAGCATTTGGAAAAGAGCAAAGGGTGGGGGCATCTGTGTACTTGGACAAGTCTAGTTTTAAACAACGATGATGCAATAATAGCCTGTTCCATTTCAGATAATGTTGTCTCCTAATTCCCGAAACTCAGCCATGGTCTCATTTGATGGCAGAGATAGACAGGAAATTTCACAAGGGGATTGGTAAGTTCAGTCTAGTTTGTCGTCGAAACTTCTATACTCTGGATAAAATGGTTAGAGTCTTGTTTTACATCTTAGTTTTTATTGCTGGGATGTATACATGACCTGAGCTGTTATTCTTCACAGTAAGTAGCACTCTTAGCATTACTGTTAACACAGGAGCATGAAAATAGATACTTACAATAATTGTCTCTGAATCAATTTAAGCTTTCAAGCAAGATACCAAATTGTAGCAGATGACAGTTTATGTATATTCTTTTATTTTTCAGAGAAAATAAGGCATGGCATTGCAATAAATATCTGAATCATCTTAACCCTGAACCTAAATATATACTGCCTTTGCAAACAATGTAGATCCAGATCAGTTGGCTTCTAAGAAGCCAACTGATCTGGATCTGCAATGTTTGTCATTAAGTGTGTGAATTTGTATCACGAATCTGTATTAAGTAATCTGATTGGCTGAAAATTAGAAGTAGGTGTGGCATCTTAATTTATTCAGCATGGCAATGGTTAAGCCTTCAAGTAGCATACAGTAGTGTAGCAGATATCATTTTATATTTTATATTTATGTTCATCTGAGAAAATAATGCTTGACATTTTATGTGAATTGTCTGCTGTGCAGGCAATTCACATGAAATGTTCCACTTTTTTTCTCAGGTAAATAAAAGTATATAGATATTTTAGGGTGTCACCTGCTGCTATTGTGATTTGCACTTTACAATAAAACAAGATCCTACCATTCTAATTGGTATGGGTGATAAGGAGGTGGTAAGGGCTTGCTATACTTGCAGCAGGTGGGGAAGGGGCCCATATTAGTATTTCTTTTGTTTTTGTTCTGTTACGATAAATCTCCTAAAATTTTGAACATTTTGTTCCATCCTTTTTGGGTCTAATTTTTGTTTTTTTTGTGCAGTTGTTTCTTAAAATACTTAGTGGAATGGCAAATAGTGTACATGCTGGTCAGACTGCTCCTTCAGGATCTACACTGTTTGCATATGCAATTTTGTCAGACATTTTGGTGTACGAAATTTCGGGACATTCATCATATTTATTTTTCTACACAGCATCTTCTATTTTTCTCTTTCCTCTTTTCACCTAGCTCTTCTATCCTTTTTTTTTCTTTACTCTGGGAGATGAAACAAAATAACCCAGAATAATTGCTGTTTCATTTTTTACCAACAATTCAAACTCAAATTCCTTTTGGTGATCTGTTATGTTAACAGTTTTATGTAAAGTATCTCCGATTTCTATCATAACAAACAGTAAAAACTGGGTATGCAGGTATACATTACACTGTTTTTAACAGTTTTGGGGCCCAGTTTTTCAAAGCTAGACACATCGTTAGTTAACGATTCGTTAAAATTAACATTGAGTGATATGCAAATATACTGAAATTTTTTGCTGAAAAAATGTGAGTAGCTTTTGCAGTGCAAAAGCTACTCACATTCTTTCAGCAAAAAATATCAGAATATTGTGTATTAAATTTGCTAAAAGAGTTAACGAAATGACCCTTAACGAGCTTGTTAACAACTAGGCCTTGGTGTTTTGGGTATATTTTATATTATCCAAAAGTAAGAACTTTTAAAAGCATGCTTTAATATGAAAGTAGATTTTCTGATATTTCATTTTCATTTCCAGATTCAGTAAATTAATGATTAATCCACCTTGGCTGTAATCTTAATGACTGTCTTCTGAGATATTGTAGAGAGATATATTTATAAAGTTATACAAGTCATGGTTTTAGTTAGAACTCTATTCCCCCCTTCCCACCGACTTCCAAACCGGATAAACCCATAAAAGTATATTTAAAAACACCAATGTTTCATAATACTGTGTAATAATGTATAAAACATCAGTAATTTGAAAAACATCTTGACAAATATTTACCCCATTCCCTCCCCGGGTGGTTGGGTGGTGCGAAGGTGCTGTGTATCTTACGTCACCGGGGCGTCCAGCTGATATTGGCTTACAGTTGGGCAAGGCCTGCTATCCTTGTAGCAGGTAAGGGTAGAGGGGGAATGTTTTTATTTCTTCTGTTTCTTCACTCATTCCTGTTCCTCTTTCTTCCCTGTCCCCCTCTTTCATCTCCTCTACTATCTCTTCTATCTCTTTTCTCCCTTTCTCTGGGAGACGACACAAAATGACCCTCAAGGGTTGACGTGTCGTTAAACCCCAACACAATCAATCAATACCCCATTCCCTCACTTGTCCCACCCACTTTTAGTCAGTTCATGGGTTACTTAGCTCCACTGTCTGTCATCTGGTGCAGTCCACTTTATACTCAGTACAAGGCATGACGAGTATGAGCTACATGCAGTTTTAGTCATGATCTATAAGTCCCAGGTCTACTTTCAAGTTGAGAATACAAGCTTTGAGTCCTTAAAGTGCAGAGCAAAATTTGTAGCCGATAAGATTCTAAAATCCTTTTTTTTTGTATTTCAGAGAAATAAGGTCTTGACATAACATGTGAATCATTTGCTTGGTTTCTCTGAAAATAAAAAAAAAAATAGAAAAAAATATAAATAAAAATGTAGTCTGCTACTGTTGTGATTGGATCTCTAAAGGTTAAGCCATGTTGAAAATCCATGTCCTTTATCAAATTTAATGTCATTTTTAGAGTTTTATTTGCAATAATGAGTCAAGCAGAAACTTAAAGCACCAGTGATAATGCAATTTGCATTTA
Source organism: Anodontia alba (assembly GCA_964016985.1). Lineage (NCBI taxonomy): Eukaryota > Metazoa > Mollusca > Bivalvia > Lucinida > Lucinidae > Anodontia > Anodontia alba. The sequence continues at coordinate 23,791,381 of OZ024836.1, read as the reverse complement.
TATGATGTTTTGTGACGCAGGAACATATATAAAAAGCTTATTTTCTGAATTGTCCTTAACTCTTTGCCGGCTAGTAGTGACTTCTGTCATCTGCTGATAACCTTTGCAAACAGTTTGGACCCAGATCAGGCCCAACAAAATGTCGGGCCTGATCTGGATCCAAACGGTTTGACACTCTGATGGTATTCCTGAAAGATTTTTCTGAAAAAGTTAATTTTAAAAAAAAATCTGCAGATAACAAAAAGCATGCAAAATTACCCAGCATGCAAAGAGTTAAAGAATGGATACATTTTTAGGGGAGGTAGCTCTGCCAAGTTGGTTTTGCCTCCCTTTTTAAAAGGAAGCAAATTCTTCCCTTTTAGAGTAAATCCCTTTTAAGAAGGGACTTGTGCAGAAAAGCAAATAGGAAGCCACAAGATGATTGTTTCCCTGGTAAAAAATGCTAGAAAAAATCTACCAAGCATTTTAAGTCCCCTCAAAAACAGACATTTTTTTTATCCTAAAAAGGTTTAATAAATTGATATATGGTATTAATACGATCATAAAATATGGCATCTGACAGCCTGTAAAAATTCATTAGTCTCCAGTTTTTTAACTGAATCAAAAATGAAATGATTATTGTATCTCTGAATTAAGGTTGGCGACATTAATTCAGGGATACGATAAAAAATCATTTCATTTTTGATCCGGGCCAAGAAAGAGAGACTAATTGAAATGTTACAGGCTGTCAGGTGCCACATTTCATGATTTTATTAATATTCTTTAAACCTTTCTTGGAAAATAAAATGTCTATTTTTGAGAAATATAGAGTCTTTAAATTTGTGTGATTATTGTTTTTCAGTGTTCGCATAACAACAGCTCAGTATCCAGTTCCAGCAGTTTGTGCTAAAGACCAAATAGATGACTGGTTTGATCGTCTGGCAGAATGTCTTCACTGGAATGTCAGAAAACCACAAAAAGAGTTATCCATCGTGTCAAGCAACAGTAGTTCTATAGAAACCAGTTCATTAGATTTAGAGGCAAATGATCAATAGAATTATTTCATACCTCTAGATAAGATGCTTTGTTTTTTGACCAAAAGTACTAATATTGTTATTTTTCTATGAAAATATGTCGTTGTTACTCATTACAAGCACCTCACCAAGGGGCATCCAATACGTAAACACAACAAGCAGGGAGAAATAAGACAAACATTTGTCTGGGCCCATTTGTTCAAAACTTAACGAAGCTGTTAGCTAACAGGACATTAAAATATCTATCTTGAAATATGGCAAATACGTCAATATTTTTTGCTGAAAAAATGTGAGTAGATTTTGCATTGCAAAAGCTACTCACATTTTTGCTGCAAAAATGTCAAAGTATTTGAAAAAAACCTTAGCTACTACAGTTAACAAGTTTGTCATTAAGGAGCTTGTTAAGCTAACAATGCTTTGAATAACTGGGCCCTGGTTGCCTCTTATCTAGAGCTATGTATTTGTATAATATAACTAGCTAGTCAGTAGACTGGTTGCGATACACCATAGTTTAGCCTGTGATAAATGCTAAAATGGTGACTGAATTATGGTGAACCATTCTTCTGCTGTTTTTAACCATTGATGATGGTTGATGGAAAGTTTTGCAAACCATTTCTGTATGGACCATCAGACTTTAAACTGTTTTTATTTATTCCAAGTGTTCATGGTTATGTGCAAATCTTGGTGTGTTGTTGAAACTTGTTTCAAATACATTGTACTTTGATCTCACCATTTACAAGCTGTAGATATGTTAGCTGGAACGCTTTATATATACACAATAAGCACAATATATAAATCCCTAACAGAACTGACCAGTCATCAGGTGAGATACAAAGCCTCTGGCTTGGCCAGAATCATAATCTAGAGCTGATCAATCATCAAACTAGATATTTATATGTGTTCAAGGAGTGTCGATACATGTAGCAAGACAGCTGACTAGATGCAGGGTCCATCAGCAGATTGGATACATATTCAAGGAGATACCAATCATTGGGTTGGATAAAGAGTCCAGAACTGACCAATCAACAGGCTGTATTCATAAATGTGAGACCTTGCTTGAATACAGTCAGTGAATGACCAGTCATCTGGCTGGACCTGGCTAGCCATTAGATTGGACTTGTAATTTGGGACTGTCAACAAACCTCAGCAGGATACAAAGTCCAGGACTGACCAGTCAGCTCACTGGAAAGATGATCAGGACTGAGAGTACAATGCTCTGACTACATAATGTAAGATAGTTCAGTCTGAGACAGCATGCTTGTTACTTATCCTGGATTGGGCACTCCACTGGCTGGGTACACACATATTCAAGTACTAGTCAGTCCATGTAGTTTGGAAAGGAACTGATTTTCATTATCATAGAATCGAAATATTTCAACAGTGTCACAATATTTTAATAATGTTTCAAGCTTACATTTCCATTGTTGTGAAATCATTTTTCTAATCAGGAAGCAATTTTTCTAATGAGAGCCTAGTTGTCCTAAATATTCAGATATAAACATGCCTAAGCAAACAGATAAGCAGTTTGATCAGGCCTGCACTGTTGCCATTCAGCCAGCCTTTCTATCTGCATCTTTAGATGGTCAAGTAGACTTGCTTAAGGGTAATGGATATGCTTGGTAAATTTGCTGCCATTTTAACCCTTGTCCGGCTGAGTCCGGATATTCATTGCTTTTGCAAACATTGTAGATCCAGATCACTTGATCAGTGGATCTACACTGTTTGGCATTAAGTATGTGAATTTACATTAACAATGTGGATCAAATAATCTGACTGGCTGAAAATTGGAAGTGAGTGTGGCATCTTAATTTATTCAACAATAGTTAACAGAAAAGCCTATAGGAGTCACAAAAATTGTCTGGACTTTTGTGACTCCTATTTGCTCTTCTGCAAACCGGCATCTTGTTAACCCTTGTCATGCTGAATAAATTAAGATGCCATACCCATTCTAATTTTCAACCAATCAGATTTCTTGATATAGATTGTTGATATAAATTCACATACTTAATAGCAAACAGTGCAGATCCAGATCAGTTGGCTTCTTCAGAAGCCAACTGATCTGGATCTACACTGTTTGCAAAAGCAGGATATATATATCCAGATTCAGCAGGACAAGGGTTAAGAGGAATGGATATGCTTGGTAAATTTTCTGCCATTTTAACAGAAAAGCAAATAGGAGTCAGCAGCACCATTCTGAAAGGGGTCTACCTTAAAAGGAAAGAATTTGCTCCCTTTGGAAGCTATTTTTTTTTCTTTTAGAGTAGACTTCTTTTCAGAAGAGAGGCAAAACAATTCTGATAGAGTTGTCTCCCCTGATAGTGTATCCATTCCACTTAATGCTTTTGACAAGTACAGGAAAGTTACAGTGTTCAAATATTTAGTGTAATTATGTATTAATCTTTATTATATAGCTATTAATATTAAATGATTAAAATGTATGATAAAATTTGAGGATATCACTCAATATTGGCATGTTTACTGAATATTGCAAACTTACTCGGATGCTTTTGTATGTTACCATTACATGACATGCTTAATTTTAAAAGAAATCCACAGATGACTAAAAAGCATGCAAAATGACACAGCATGCAAAGAGTTACTACATGAAAAAAAATGTGATCCCACTAATTTGTGGTGTGCAAGGTACATGTATGTAAATGGCCTTGATGGTATATGTGCAGAGATGAAAAATTGAAGCAGGGGACATTCAGAAATATTGTTTTATTTTTTAAAGAAAATAATGCTTGACATTTCGTATGAATTATCTGATTTACAGATGATTTGCATGAAATGTCAAGCCTTATTTTCTTTAAAAAATATCAGAGTGTCATCTGCCACTGTTATGACTGGCACTTTAAGGGTTAGAATTGCTAAGATCTAGGTGTGCCATACATTCTTATTTGTTGACAGATTTTATCTGTGCATACAAGAACCACCCATACCTAGACCAGTCTGCACATGTGCAGTTTGAATATGGTATGTACCATATTTACCCTAAGTATTTTGACAGACAGGCCTGAGCAAACAGTGTAGCGCCAGATCAGATGCTGTGGAACACAGCATCTAATCTGGCTCTACACTGTGTGTCAGTCATTCAGCAGTTTTTATACACATCAACAAATGGACTTATTCAAATTTTAGGACAAGTATGATAAGGACTTCAGGGCCCTGTTGTTCAAAGCGTCGTTAGCTTAACGAGCTCGTTAAGGGTCATTTCATTAACTATTTCAGTGGATTCAATATACAATATTCTGATATTTTTTGCTGAAAAAATGTGAGTAGCTTTTGCACTGCAAAAGCTACTCACATTTTTTCAGCAAAAAATTTCAGCATATTTGCATATCACTTGATTTAAATTTTAACGAATCGTTAACTAACGACATCGTTAGCTTTGAACAACTGGGCCCAGGTGTCTGAATACTTAGGATCAGTCCAGTTGTTTGATTTTTAACCCATTTATGCCGAGTGGACTCTTCTACCTTAACTATTTGAACAGGTCCTATTCCTATATAGGGGGCTACTTTTCATTATGATCATGTTATGTAGAAAATTCTGAACTAATGCAAACAGTGTAGACCCAGATCAGATGGTGCATTCTGCGGATCTGATCTGGGTCTGCACTGTTTGCCAATGTTCCTTTTATGGGACGCTAGGCTTAAATGGGTTAATCTACAGAGTACAAATGGGCAGTGCCATAGAAAAATTCATCTTCTGGCATATGCGAACAGTGAAGGCCCAGATCAGACTGCACACCTGTGCAGTCTGACCAGGACATTTACTGTCCGCTAACAGAACCATTTTGTGCCTGTTTGATGGCAATTTTTTGCTTGACATGGCCCAAATGTGGTCAGGATGGACTGTGAATGCTTTGAATAATATAGGGATCAAACATGGTTTTTCATGCATTAACATTTGCCAGGTCCCGTGGGAGGTGTTGAGAACCGAGGCTGAAGGCTGCGGTTTTCAACACCTCCTTTGAAAACCGAAGGGACCTGGTGAATGTTAATGCATTGAAAAAACATGTTCGATTGCTATTATTGCATAAAAACTGAAAACATTTGCTACAGTTCGCGTTATTTCTTGCACTATTTTGTTTCCCCTTTCCACCAATGTCTCTCGAACACAGTTTCCACAGACTGTGCTCATTCTAGGGCCGGTCAGTACACATATTGTGATGGCAGCAAATCTGTGGCCCTGGTACGATCATATTGAAACAATTAAATATTGCAATTAACAGCATGTGAATTGCCTTGTTAATACATGGCTTTTCGCCGGTTAATGCATGGCTATTAATAATGTGCAACACTGCTTTTTATACAATAATCTAAAATAAGGATCTTTTGGAAATATGGAACTGTTACAACCCATCATGCCTACCTTTGATAATCTGCCTTGGCAGATTATGCATAGCTTGTAAGTGAATATTCAATCTCTGAAAACTGCATTAGGGAGTAGACTCTTTGGCTCAGTGGTTAGAGTATTGGATTTTTATACAGGCTGACCAGGTTTGAATCCCACACTAGGTGGTAATTTTTATTTTCAGCTATGCTTCATTTCTTTGTTAGACTTTCATAATTCATTTGTTTCAAACAACATTGCATGTAACATAATGCATCAACATAGAAATTGACTAAAATGTTGAGGACCTACTGTTCGGATCATGTTTATGGCAGTGTCACCACACTAGAAACTAAAGATGAGACCACTTTGTTTTAATTTTTCTGTCAGGATAAATAGTCTCAGACAAAACCTAGAACTGCTTGATTATAGTTTGAAAATTTGTTTGATAGTATTAAAGAGCCGTTTTTACAACAACAAAGAGCAACTTGGTGTTTAAATACCATATAGCCATCTTATTTTATGTTATATACCACTGATGACTATGTGCAATAACTAGCATTTTCTTGTCTGCTTCCTGAGTGATTTCATGCTTGTTAAATCAAAATGTAATACATTATCATATTGTCCCTCTTGCAGGCTTCTCAAATTTAAATGTGATACATTGTCTGTCATAATGTTCTTCTTGCAGGCTAATCAGATATATTTGATACATAATGTTTCCCTTCCAGGCTATTCAAATCTGAATATGATACATACTGTATCACAATGTTCCTTTTCCAGGCTTGTCAAATCTAAATGTGATGCATAGTGTGTCATAATGTCCCTCTTTCAGGCTTCTCAAATCTAAATGTGATTAATATTGTGTCATAATGTCCCTCTTCCAGGCTTGTCAATCTAAATGTTATTCATATTGTGTCATATTGTCCCCCTGCTAGGCTTGCAAAATGTAAAATTTAATGTGATGCATATTGTGTCATACTGTCATTCTTTCAGGCTTATCAAATATAAAGATGATGTGTATTATGTCATACTGCCTCTCTTTCAGACTTGTCAGATCTAAATGTGATCCATATTATGTCATAATCTCCCTCTTCCAGGCTTTTTTAATCTAAATGTGATCCATATTGTGTCATAATGTTCTTTTTTCAGGCCTGTCAAATCAAAATGTGATACATATTGTGTCATACTGTCCCTCTTACAGACATGTCAAATCTAAATATGATGCATTCTGTGTCATAATGTTCCTCTTCCAGGCTTGTCAAGTCTAAATGTGATTCATATTGTGTCATAAGGTCCCTCTTCCAGGCTTCTGAAATCTAAATGTGATGCATATTGTGTCATAATGTCTGTCTTTCAGGCATATCAGATCTAAATGTGATTCATATTGTGTCATAACATCCCTCTTCCAGGCATATGAAATCTAAATGTGATGCATATTGTGTCATAATGTCCCTCTTCCAGGCATAGGAAATCTGAATGTGATGCATATTGTGTCATAATGTCCCTCTTCCAGGTTTCTTAAATCTAAATTTGATACATATTGTTCTTCTTGCAGGCTAATCAGATATATTTGATACATAATGTTTCCCTTCCAGGCTTGTCAAATCTAATTTATGTCTCTTCCCCATACTTTAAGGTTGAATGACTTTGTCATTTTTTACACCAACCCTAGCATTTAGCTCTGTTTCTGATTAAGTTTATGACCTACTATGATCAAATCTAGCATACACTAATAGGGACTCAAACACCGATATCATTTTATGACCCTGACATTGACGTGTATGGTCTTATGACTGATCATTTTTGGCCTCAACCCTAGCATTAAGTTCCATTTCTGATAAGCCATATGACCTACAGTCATCAAACCTGGCATACACTCCCAGACTGAAACTGTGATATCATTTAAAGACCAGACCTACATATAATGGTCCGGTGACTGTCATTTTTACATGAATTTTAGTGTTGAACTGGTTTATAATACTTTCAGGCCCTAGCAGATGTGACATCTTCTGCCAAATTGCACGGTCCGTCAATGTTGGGCAATAAGGCCAGTTTTGGTTAGTGCTCTATAATCAAGCCAACTTTGTATCAGTTTTGAAGAAACATCTAGTTATTGGTCAATTCTTTAGGCCTTGTTTTTGATTGGTTGAATTATTCATTGGTGTGGTTAAAGTGGTTGGCTTTTTCATAAAGTTAAGCAACAGAGATCGCGGTTAGTAGCTGGATGGGTGACCGCTGTGCTCGACTTCGTGGAAGACCCGACAAACGCATAGGCACTCGATGGAATATTTGGGGTTTTTTTGTTGTTATTTTTTTTACAGATTATGAGGTCTGTAAATATCATCTAGCTCACTGTCAAGTTTCAGTTCGATCGGTTAATGTCTATGGGAGTGACATTTTTGCAAATAACTTATTTCATCACTGATCGATTTGAAATTTGATAGAAGGTAATGATAGGCTAACATTTTATAATATGTAAAAAAATCACAAATATACAGCCGAGTGCCTGTTGACAAATGCTACAGAAAAACTATACGGGCCATGCATAGCTGCAAGAGCTGGTTCTTGTTTCTAATTGCTGCTCCAATGAGTCATGATGCATCAGTATTTGAATCTGTCCCAGTTCTATCCTCCAATCTGTTATTAGGTGAGAATATTGTACATGAAATTCTTATAAAGGTCAGTATGCATACATTATTCATTGTATATCAGTCAGGATGTTATGACAAAGATCTTTGCTTATGTCAGTGTTATGTAGCTCTAGATAAGGCATTTTTTTTTCAACCAAAAGGTATTCATAGTTTTCTTATTCCTCCATGAATTGATACGTTGTGGGTACTCATTAGAGGTGAGGTGCTTCTAATGAGTACCCATAACATATATAAGCCAGCCTTGGTGGCTCAGTTGGATGCGCCGTCCGACTGGACACCAGTAGGTCGCGGGTTCAACCCCCGCCAAGGTCGGCAACATTCTTTCGTGGAGATTGATCATGAAATATTTTCTGCAATCATTCTCTCCCTTCTGCTGATTCAAGAAGGGCAGTTGTCAGTTTCTGGCAAAAGAATGTGCACAATACTGGTTAACTAACCGCTTGGAGAACTAAGCCTGCCCAGTAAACATGTGGCTAGGTAAACTGACCGTGCTCGACATGACCCCATTGGGTTGACTGGGCCGTAAAACCTCAACACAAACAAACAAACCCATAACATATAATTTCATAGAGGATTAAGAAAAATATTTACCTGATACGCTGTCTTATCTAGAGATATATTTATTATTCATTGCATCACGAAAACACGCCAATATAATTTTGATCCCCTTAAACCCCATTTTTCTGTAGTAAAACTGGGGTTTACAGGGGTATACATTATTTTTCTTATTTCTGCTCAAAAACATAGATTGTGGGTACTCATTAGAACTGTCTCATTGAGGCAGTTTTAATGAGTACCCCACAATCTCTGTTTTTGGACAGAAAAATGAAAAATATCAGAATCTTTTATCTGAAAATTTCCATTTTTTGGTGGTAAAATTTTCTTTATATTTGAATAGGCATGTTTTCGTAATGGTGTATCTGTGTATCATGGTGTATATTATGACAAATGAAAATGTAAAAGGTTATTTTTGGAAGAAATATAGAACATAAAAGAAAAAAAATCAAAGACACTGTCCTTTCGACATCTCTTGGAAAGATGTTTTTTTTGCTTGGCATTTTATCTTAAATGAAACTATTTTGTTTTGATAGACCATATCTTATCAGAAACCATTTGTCTTTTCTGTTTCTGTGTTTTGTTCTCAAATATGTACCCTAAAATTAAATTTATCGCCAAAAATTGGTCTGATCTATGCAGTTTCTATAGTAAAATGATTTTTTGGAATTTTAGTCTAAGAAAATATTTTTTACTTTTCTTTGCTGAATTTGAATTATTGATGGTTCACAATAATATTGTGAAAATTTCAGAAAAATTGAACAAGGAGAACTTGTTGAAACTCTGCCTCCCAAGTTACCTACCCTACAAATTTCTGCATAATTTGCATTCATTTTTTATTATGGGAGAAAGAGAAAATATTCAATTTTTTAAAAAACATTGACTAAAATAAAACTTTTTGTGCATAGGTAGTTACGACAAATAGTTTTGCATTAAATCATGACAAAAGTTTGCAAATTTACTTCTGTGTAAAGCGCCAAGCAAATAACAACTTTCTGAAAGATGTCGAAACACAGTAGCTTATTAAGTATCGTCATATGTAGCAATGTAGTTTGTGAGGCTACAAAGGCCCCTGGCACCAGCTTCAATGGTACTTGGTTTTCAGATTAACCTTTTTTATCATGATTGCTTTAGCAAGCAGGCCCCGAGGTTATAAAACTTCTTTCATGCTCAACTAAGCTGAGCATGAAATTTTCTCTGCTAATTAATATGAAAATGCCAACAATAGTTGGCATTTTCATATTTATTAGCAGAAAAATTTTCATGCTCAGCTATGTTTAGCAAGAAAGAGTTTGCAATTGTTAGTTATTTGATATTTATGAGCATGAAAAAATTTCATGCTCAGCTGAGTTAAGCATGAAAAAAGTTTTATACGTGTAACCTCGGGGCCAGGAATGCATAGGAATCACTTTCCGCTGCCCACCTTGGCATTGGCGTTGTCGTTGTCAGGAATGTTAAGTCTATGCACTAGCTCCATTTTTCAAACACCACAAGGCAGGCTAATGAAATTCATACACACATCCACCATGATACGCCCTGCCTACTGCCATCAAGCGTTATTGACCTTGACCTAATTTTCACACTTTGCTAAACAATGTTTTGTCAATGGTTAAAACTCCATTTCTTGAACACCACCAGCAGTCAAAACATAGCCATTTACCTAATTTCTTGTATGTTTATGTCAGTGTTACCAAACATTATCCCACACTTTTCACAAGCATGGCCCAGTCGTTCAAAACTAACAATGTCGTTAGTTAATGTATCGTTAAAACTTTGATCGTTAAATATGACATATATGCTAATATTTTTGCTGCAAAATGTGAGTAGTTTTTGCATTTGCAAAAGCTACACACATTTTTTCAGCAAAAAAGAATTTGGTATTGTACTTACTAGAACAGATAACATTTTAACCCCTAATGAGCAGGTTAAGCTAACGATGCTTTGAACAACTGGGCCCAGATTGCTGTTTCACAGGATACTGTTATCCAATAATCTGTAACAAATCAATATAGGGCTCCCTTATCAGAAAGACTGTCCTTATTGGAGGTAATACGGTACTATAGGGTTATTGCACTGATATTGGTGAATATTGTCCTGAGTTGGGATATCAAATGACCTGAGCTTGTGAGTATGCTTTGATGTCCCAATGTGGGGCAATATTCAACAATGTCAGTGCAATAACCCGTTTATTATATAGCTATAAATATTTTGCATTACTTTCAAATGTTTGTAGCATCTAAATAGGCATTTTTAATATCTTAAATATCTCATTTGCCTGTGCAAATGAGAGACTAATTTTTGCAAGGTGTCATTGTACTATGACATCTTCAAAAGCAACTCCATGTAACTGTAACTTTTGAAGTCATATGAGTAAGTGTGCAATATCAAGTAAGCATGCCAATACTGAATGATATCTGCACATTTGTCTCTTGAATTTTATTGCTCATTTTTAATCATTCAGTATTTATAGCTATATAATAAATTCTTATATTTATTTAGAAATGTTACACCATGTTAATCTCTTCTTGTTATGTTGTGAATATATATATCAGTATTTAATTTATACATGAATGACTTTCGAAATGCTATTTTATCAATACAATATATTGCTAAATTAAAACTTGTCTTCCTTCTTTTCTATGCTAAGTACCGGTTATATCAGTATATTCCACATTGTTTGGCAGCCTTAAAGTGCTAATAAAAATTCCAGCAGACAGCATTTGGATTTTTTGTAATGTTTTTTCAGGGAAAATAATCATGTGATTTCATGTGAATTGTCTGCCCAGAAATGTCATGTCTGATTTTCATGTGAATTGTCTGCCCAGAAATGTCATGTCTGATTTTCTCTAAAGAATAATGAAAAAAAATTGGATGTCATTTTCTGCTATTTTGCTTAGTGCAAAAAATGTAAGGGTTAATGGATAAAAGGGATGTAACTTCACTTTATCTGAGTTATGCTGTGAGAAAAAGTGTCACTGGAGACTGCACAAAAAATAAATATCCAGATCAGAAAAGATGCACAGTTTTATAAGAGCTTTACTATTTTCTCCAGTACGCAATGATTCTGTAAGAAGACAATGTACCAGACAATGGCCAGGCAGTGGGAACGTCACATATATGTATGTGATAAAGACACATTTTTGCATGGCATGACTCATTTAACCCTTTGTATACTGAATAGACTCTCCCACACTATATATTGGAAGAGTCCAATTTCAATTTTAGGTACATCCGGCTATGAGATTTACATAGTCCTAGAGAAAAATGGCTAAATTATTTGCAAACAGTGGAGACCCTGATCAGACGCCACATTCTGTGGCGTCTGATACCCTGATCAGATGCCACATTCTGTGGCATCTAATCTGGGCCTGCACTGTTTGCCAGTTACCCATTCACGGGTCTCCCGACTACAATGGGTTAATCAGATTGCCCTAACTTTTGGTGTGCCCAATCTCTTTTCAAACATAAGACTAATGTTCCAAGACACCTCTTACGTCTATGTCTTTGAAAGATATAGCTAAAGTGAGACCAAAAGTGGTACCACTCACTAATGATTTTATTGCCCCTACCCTTTTTTTTTTTTTTTTTTGCCCCTACCCAGGTGCTATGCAAAATACATCAAAGGTATGTCTTAAAGAGGTGATTATGAGATCCCAGCTGGGGTGATAAAGAGGCCTCTTAGGGGTAATAAATACTTTTTATTGCCCCTACCTAGGCACTATCCAAGAGACATTAAAGGTGTCTCATAAAGAGGTGATTATGAAATCCCAGAGGGGGGGGGTGTGTGGGTGGGGGGGGTGGGGCTGATAAAGAAGCCTTCTGAGGGGTGATAAATATTTTAGAGGGATATTACATATGGATAGTTCTTAATTCCCCTATTGGACCTCTACCTGTCTATGGTTTATTGACAGTATATTAGGTTTTGTTGTGCCCAGTCTCATATCATTGATAAGACACATCTTATTTTTATGCCTTTATAGTCATGAATAGATTCTGAAAGAAATATATTCCAAAACGAATGGTCATTTGAGAGGAAAGAATGCACAGATGATTCATATGAAATGTCAGGCCTTATTTTTATTGACAAAAATGTCTGCTGCAGTTGTGATTAGCACTTTAAGGGTTAACTCTTTCACTGCCTCAGGCGATAATAGCCTTTTGCAAACAGCATAGAGCCAGATGAGATGGCTCATATGAGCCGTCTCCTCGGGATCTACGCTGTTTGACAATCAGTCTATCAACTGTACATATAAACTTCTTTCCAGGCAATAGTTTGTGGGAAAAAAAAGCAAAAAAAAAAAAAAAAAAAAAAAAAAAAAAACACATTGTCTGAAATTTGGCACTAAAAGAGTTAATGTACTGTTTGGCTATGTTCTGATTAAACCTCCCGTTTCCAGGTATCTCATTATGGCAATTACAATGAATTCCAAAGTACTCATCACTGGCTAGTACCTCCGTACCAAAGCAATAGGTACATGAACTCTACTTCTTAAATTTTATCACTCTCTGGGCTAATTCAGCACACGACATAGTGATAATTTTTTGGTATATTTCCTCATGAAAACAGGCTTCCATATATCATGCAAATTGTCTCCTTAAACATGCAAATTATCTCCTTAGGAGACAATCTGCACAGGATGTCAAAACCTATTTTCTGGGAAAAATAAGAAAACAATATTTCAAAATGTCGTCTGATGAAATTTTCACACAGCATGCAGAGCGTTCAACATAGATACATCACTCTAAATCAGGTTACACTAATCACAGATCAGGTGTATATTCTCAGAAAGTATTAACCCTTGTCCTGCTGAACCCGGATATACCCTGCCTTTGCAAACAGTATAGATCCAGATCAGTTGGCTTCTGAAGAAGCCAACTGATCTGGATCTGCACTGTTTGCCATTAAGTATGTGAATTTATATCAACAATCCAGATCAAGCAATCTGATTGGCTGAAAACTAGAAGTGGGTGTGGCGTCTTAATTTATTCAGCAGGACAAGGGTTAAGAATTAAAACCAGCAGCAAACTAAAGAAACAACATTTAATCATTTAGCCATAACGTGTTATATAGACCGTAGTGTATATGTGAACACCTAAGGCACAGAGCAGCATGTGCAGTCCTGTCAGGGTCTTCACTGTTCTCCTGGAGGAAGCCTGGCTGTTATAGAATGTACTGGAGAAATGCAAAAGTCTGATCAGATTGCGCCGACTGATTCGTACTATTTCTGTTCGGAGAGTCTTAAATTTGAGGTAGCCTTGTTTTGCCTGACAGGGCAGAAACCCTTAAAGCGCTGACCAAAATTGTAGCAGAGGCAATTGTGAATTTTAATATAATTTTTCAGAGCAAACAAGACTTGAGATTTCATGTGAATCGCCCAAGAAGATGATTCACCTGAAATGACAACATGAAGTGACAAGTCTTATTTTCTCTGAAATATACAAATAAATAGAAAGAAAAAAGTCATCTGCTGTAGTTGTGATTGTTGCTTTAAGGGTTGAAACATTAAAGTATCAAATAAATTAATGTCTAAAAGACCAAACAAAATAGGTCAGTCCTGCCAGATGAGATGTTATGGATTATAAAGAGAAGTAAACAAGATGGTAATACGAGAAAAGCCTGTTCTTAATTGCATTCTCGTCAGTGAAAGTCTAGATCAGCTAGATCAGCACATTGCAGTTTGTACATTGTAACTGTCACATAGACGTACTAAGGTCAGTTGTACTGTGGTCGAGTAGTGCATAGTTACATACAGTGAATCCTTAATTGTTACAACGACAGTATTTGTTCGCAAACATATTGCCAATAAAACGAATTTGCTGTTGTAAAAACTCAATGAGCAGAATGATATATAAGAAAGACCTTATCTTATTCTTATTTCCTCATAGAACATGTTTTGGATATTTGTTAGAATCGCCTCAGTGAGGCAATTCTAACAAATATCCAAAACATATTATTTCTTGATGTATTTAAAAATTCTTGCATAATTTCTGATTAGTTGAAAGGTTTTGTGTCCGTCAAATTATCGTTAAAACGAATTTTGTCGTTGTATCGAGTGTCGATATGACATTACGAAAACACGCCTATTCAAATATATTGAAAATTTCACCACCAAAAAACTGAAAGTTTTCAGATAAAAAATTCTGATATTTTTCATATTTCTTCACAAAACGTAGATTATGGGTACTCATTAGAACCGCCTCGGCAAGGCAGTTCTAACGAGTACCCACAATCTATGCTTTTTTGGCAAAATAAGAAAAATAACGTTTACCCCTGTAAATCCCAGTTTTACTATATGAAAGTGGGGTTTACGTGGTCAAAATTATATAGGTGGGTTTTTGTGATGAAGAGGTTTAATTGTAGTTATCTGTTTGCTCTAAAAATATAAGTGAAGAGACCCAGGAAATGCCACAGCCACAAAACACAACCTTCATGAGGCATCAAAAGAAAGAGAGATGAACAATTAATGATAAAACAAACGCCACATATGAAACCGCCGATGCACAAACAAAGCAGAGCTGCAACAGAGGAACCACATTGGAACGGAGGTTCTTTCTTGGTTCTGGAGAAGAAGATTTGTAAGTGTTTTACCGTATATGGGCATGGCAGCCATCTTGTTCAATGGCGCAAAACCATTTGAACAAAGTGTCAACATCCTTTCGACAGAAGGCCCCATGTGAAATCTAGTGAAAACTGTTCAACTGGTTTCAGAGAAGAAGACATTTAAAGATTTCACAATTTTTACATGTATATAGCCCAAGGGCAAAAGCAGATAGCCTCCAAAAATTTGACTGTAGCTAAACAGTTTTACTATTTTAATCATACCTTGTAAGATTCAGCTCGGACCTAATAATACCCGGACTTGTCACTAATGGAACTGCCAAAATATGTTGTCATGGCTTGATTTTAGTGCTATTTAACAGTATTATGGTCATTAAAAATGGTTTTGGATAATTACTGAAGTTGTAATAAATTGATTGTAATAGATTTGGTTGAAAAGTGTTAAGTCACAATTAATAAAATTGAAGTTATACCATCATTTTTGTTGAATTTCTGATGATTTTCTGCAAAAAGTGCCGAAAATAGCAAAAATGGGTACCTAGGTTTCTTGCTGATGTTTACAAAAACTGTTTGATTTTCCTTAAATATAATGCTGCAGTCTTAAAGGTAATATACTGAACTATTGCTTTTTGAAAACAAATCTCATATATTTGGATGAGCATTTAAACTTCACCATACAAAATTATGAAAACTCAGCCAGGACAACATATTTCCAATAAATACAATACCTGTACCGTAGTTACTAGTCCAGTGTATATTGGGTCCAAGGATTCAGCTATTAGATTTTATTATCCATTGATAAAATGATTTTTCAACATTTTCTCCATACAAATGTATGGGGGGCGCAAATTTGACCTTGCAGTAAAAAAGTCAACCTACGGTCATCATTTGAACAAATTTGGTAGACCTTGGGTCCCTGATGCTATATACCAAGATTCAGCCTCAAAGCTTTTTTTTGGTTCTGGAGAAGAAGAAATTTAAGTGTTTTCCCGTATATGGGCATGGCGGCCATCTTGTTCAGTGGCGCAGAACCATTTGAACGGTTTCAACAGAAAGCCACATATGAAATCTGGTGAAAATTGCTCAAACGGTTTCAGAGAAGAAGAGGGGACAAATACTGCATGCAGTGGGATTATTCATGCTGACTGTCGGACGTTTTGATTTGTTTTGAACACGTACCTCTTCGGCATGCACAGCCGTATGTCATTCTGCAAAGAGGTATGAAAAAATAGATGCGAAACACCGGGACAGGACGAGTCCGAAACGTCCAAAAGTATACAAATGTCGTGTCACGTGATAATATTCTACAGAACACAGAATTGACCAATAACTAGATATTTCTGCAAAACCAATAAAAAGGGCTTAATTATAGAGCATTAACCAAAATCCCAGCTAGCATTTTTTATAAATCTATAGCGGGCCGTTATCGGCCCGACAGCTATCCTGACGGGCCGATAACGGCCCGCTATAGATTTATGTAAAATGCTTACTGGGATCGGCCTTATCGCCCAGCATAGCTCTCCAAATATGGCGGCGAAATTAGCCACCACTTATGTCATCATAAAATATCAACAAAAATCACAAATGAAATAAGTGTCTCACAAATTAAACTGACAATTTCGTAAATGTCAAGACATATCAAATGGCTATAGATAGATAAAAATATATTTCATAAATATGAAAAAAAAAACCTAACCTTCTAACTTGCACAAATTTAAGACAAAACATTTCCTTTTTCTTTTTCATGGATACATAAAGCACTAATTAAATAATGTCATTTTCTTTTACAATGTTCTTTCTATGGCAGCCGGAAACTAAAACATCCATATTAATTCAAAGAAAGACATATTTAGGCTACAAAATAGACTACTCAAACAGCTCTATACAGTGTACATTGACCGGACATATATAATGTATTAAGCTGCCCCTACCTAACCTCCCGTCCGCCCCGCCCCGCCCATGTATCTTATGTCACTGGGGCGTCCAGCTGATATTGGCTTACAGTTGGGCAAGGCCTGCTATCCTTGTAGCGGGTAAGGGTAGGGAGGTGATGTTTTTATTTCTTCTGTTTCTTCACTTTCATTCCTGTTTCTCTTTCTTCCCTGTCCCCCTCTTTCATCTCTTCTGCTATCTCTTCTGTCGCTTTTCTCCCTTTCTCTGGGAGACGACACAAAATGACCCACAAGGGTTGACGTGTCGTTAAACCCCAACACAATCAAAAACCTTGCACTAGCAGATAGAATATAAACCGGTATTCAGTCTCTACATGAACAGACAATATTTTAGTTTTGTGTACCTGTTTGGGTACCTACGGGCATAGACATATTGTGCGTTTTTTTTATTAATTTGCTTCCGGCTGCTCTAAACAGAACATCGTGAAACAAACTGACATTATTATTTTAGGTATTCATGAAAAAGAAAAGCGAACATTTTTGTCCCGAATTTTCGCAAGTTAGGAGGTAAGTTTTTTGATATTTATAAAATGTATTTTTATCCATTAATAACTTTTTGATATGCCTTGACATTTAAGTTGCCACTTAATTTTATGAGACGCACGTTTCATTTGTGGTTTTTGTTGATGTCTTATCATCACGTGTAGAGATGACAAATTTCGCCGCCATGTTGCGGCAGCCGGCAGATTCTATCCTTAAAGGAATTAGCTTAAAATCAATTAATTTTATTTTATTGTAAATTCAGAATAATTAAATACATCGTATGAAATAATTCTCTTTCTCATATTGACCACTGTGCCCAAAGAACTGAATCTGACGTTATTATGCGTTGAAATATTCATGTACGTATATGCCTAAACCCGCAAACCGTTATATTAGTTGTAGCCATTTTGATGTGTCTACTTTTAAATTTATGGAACCACGGATGATCTCTCAAAAACCTGAAAAAGACCATTCTACTGAAACGACAGGATAGTGGAAAATGTATCATATTTCAGTCAAGCAATTTTAATCTAAGAAACTAAGTAAGGAAAATATGTTAATATTAGTAAACTTTAAGATGAAAACAAGTAATATTTCCCTTTAGAGGTATAAGAAAAACTAACACATGTCTCAGCAAAACTATACAGATTTTTCCATAAGTATTCCGAGTGCCCATTTTCTGAAGGAAAGTTTAATTTACAATGAATCCAAACTGCAACAAACTTCTGGGTCAGTGACGTGCGGTCGGCATCGTTTGGCTCAGCTTGCTAATAAGTTTTCTGGCTTACTTCCTCGTTTCCCGGGGAAACCATGTACGTACAGAAGAGAGAACCCTTCAGTAACTGACGAAATCCCTCATGCTGAGAGACGCTGATACATATACCTAGCAGCATTGAAAATCAGCTTCAAGAAGGTGAGTTGATTTTGAAATTTCTCTGCAATGAATACTGTTTTTAATAGATGAATATATACATGAAATCGTATAGTTTATTTTCAACTTCGTTTTGTTCTATTCTCATTTGTCTCCACATATTTTTCGATACATTTATGCTATCTTTTTTTATCGCACCTGCTTGTAGCAGGGTGCGATATAGGCGTCCGATTTTCCGTCCGTCCGTCCGTCAGTCCGTCCGTCCGTCCGTCTGTCAACATTTATGTCGACGTTCGACATTTATGTCAAAGTTAGTATTTTAATCAACTACAAGACTAAACAACCATCAAACCTTGCATGAAACATCTCCCTGACCTCCTGACTTTGCGACATAGGGGCCCATTTTTCCATTCGTCTGTCTGTTCGTTTGTCTGTCCGTCCGTCCGTCTCTTAACAGTTCTGTTATGTCGAAGTTCGACATTTATGTCAAAGTTAGTATTCTAATCAACTACAAGACTAAACAGCCATCAAACCTTGTATGAAATATCTCCCTGACCTCCTGACTTTGCAACATAGGTGCCCGCTTTTCCATTCGTCTGTCCGTTCGTCCGCCCGTCTGTCTCTTAACAGTTCTGTTATGTCGAAGTTCGACATTTACGTCAAAGTTAGTATTCTAATCAACTACAATTCTACAACAACCATCATACCTTGCATGACACATCTCCCTGACCCAGTGACCTTGACCTATATTTTGCGCTCCATTGACTGACACAATTTACGTTGACGTTCCAGATCTTCTCAACTATAAGGCGTACAACTACCAAACCTTGCATAGTGCTTCTCCTAGAGGTACAGACTTGGCAGGTACCTTGACCCGGTGACCTTGACCTATATTTTGCGCTCCAGTGACTTTGACATATTTTGCGTCGACATTCAATATCTCCTCAACTATAAGGCCTACAACCATCAAACCTTGCAAAATGCTTCTCCTCAATGTACTGACTTAGCAGATACCTTGACCTGGTGACCTTGACCTATATTTTGGCTGCAGTGACTTTAACATAATTTACGTCAACGTTCCAGATCTCCTCAAGTGTAAGACCTCTAGCTACCAAACCTTGCATAGTGCTTCTCCAATATGTACTGACTTGGCAGGTATCTTGACCCGGTGACCTTGACCTATATTTTGCGCTCCAGTGCCTTTTACACATTTTACGTCAACGTTCAATATCTCCTCAACTATAAGGCCTACAACCATCAAACCTTGCATAGTGCTTCTCCTCAATGTACAGACTCTGCAGGTACCTTGACTGGGTGACCTTGACCTATATTTCACGCTCCATTGACTTTTACACCGTGTACGTCACCCTTCCATATGTCCTCAACTGTAAGGCCTTCAACCACCAAACCTTATATAGCACTTCTTCTCGATGTACTGACTCGACAGATACCTTGACCTGGTGACCTTGACCTATATTGTGCACTCCAGTGACTTTGACACATTTTATATTGATGTTCGGTATCTCCTCAAATATAAGACCTACAACCACTAAACCTTGCATAGTGCTTCACCTCATTGCACTGGCTTGGCAGGTACCTTGACCCAGTGACCTTGACCTATATTTGACAAATTTTACGTTGATGTTTGATAACTCCTCAACTATAAGGCCTACAACCACCATACCTTGCATTGTACTTCTCCTTGATGTACTGAATTAGCAGGTACCTTGACCCGTGACCTTGACCTAAATTTCATGCTCCAGTGACTTTTACACATTTTACGTCAATGTTCCATTATCATTGGGCTGTATGATACGAAAAGTCAGTGCTGAAGATATAGCCATTAGAGGGAATGGGACTGGCCTGGAATATATGTGCCCCACTTGGCACTTTGTCTACATTTTTATCAACCCAGTTTTCCAAGTAAGCACTGCTAAGAATGAAATAAACTTATTTAATAACCACATTCTGATTGTGGCTCCTGTGACTTTTGCACCAGCAGGTGCGATGACGCCTTCTGCGGAATTCTTGTGTTATAATACGAGGGATGTTCGAAATGAATTGCTTATTGTCCTCTAGCTCGATATCCACGTGGGGCACGATAAAAACCAATACATACCTGTATAGGGCTATTCAATATCTACACAATGGTGTATAAATGTACATGTTAGACTAAGTGTAAGACATAAAATTTGCCATTTGAATACACGCAGTCATTGACCACTGCAGTAAAAATGGGTGTTAGAAGCGTCGACAAAAAAGATGAAATACGGGCTTACATCAAAGCTCGCTCAAAACTTGGTTGTTCTTTGAAGAAGCTGATGACTGAAATTTCTACTGCTTTTGGACCTTCTTGTGTGTCTTATGACACAGTTCGGCGGTGGAAAAAGAAATTTGAGTCTGGTGTAGAGTCCATCAAAATTGCACCGAAATCAGGTAGGACAAAATCTGCATCTCGTAAAGAAATCGTTTCCAAAATAAAGGAAATCATTGAAGGAGATGCCAGATTTACAGTTCGTGATATTGCACGAAAGGTAGGCATATCACTATCAACGGTTCACCTTATTTTGAAGAAGCATTTGAAAGTCAGAAAGATTTCTGCTAGATGGGTGCCACATCTGTTGACTGACGAGCAAAAGAGGCAACGGGTAAAAGTGGCCAAAAAGCTGCTTCAAATGTTTCCAAAATATGACAAAAAGCAGTTTGCCAATGTCGTCACAGGTGATGAAACCTGGGTCCATTATTTTGAGCCCGTCAAAATGGTTAGCAATAAGATCTGGGCCACTAAACACAGCAAACGCCCAATAATTGCCAAACGTTCTTTGAGTACAAAGAAGGTTTTGTATGCAATCTTCTTCTCTGGTGAAGGAGTCGCAATAAAAGTGCCAGTGAAAAAGGGCGAAAGCATCACCGGAAAGTACTACAAAGACGTAGTACTGAAGAAACTGAAAAAGTATTATCAGAAACGACGCACTGCCACTGGTTTTAAACATGTCCGTCTTCTACATGACAATGTCCCAGCTCATACCTCCGCAATAGTTACGGCGTTTTTGAAGAAAGAAAAAGTAACTGTTTTGCCTCACCCCGCGTATTCCCCAGACCTTGCCCCTTGTGATTTATTTTTGTTTCCGAAATTGAAAGCATTCCTTGCTGGGCGGAAATACCAGTCCCAACAGGCACTTGGATCTGCCATTCATCAGTACCTTATTACTGTGCCCAAGTCAGTGTACCGTGACGCCTTCAAGAAGTGGATACATCGGCTGAAACTTTGCATTTCTAGCCACGGGGAGTACTTCGAGGGCATGAAATGAGTACTTTTGGGCTAACTTGAAATTTGAAGCCTCCAGATAGAAATAAGCAATTCATTTCGAACATCCCTCGTAGAATACTTGTAATTCCAGTTTCGGAAATAAACATGTGATGAGTGATATTGAAGAACATGGACTGCTAAATCCTGCACGAGACCGGTTATCATTACGACAACACGCCTATTCAAATATATAGAAAATTTCGCCACCAAAAACTGAAAATTTTCTGATAAAATCTCTGATATTTTTTTATATTTCTGCTCAAAACAAATTGTGGGTACTCACTGGAACCGCCTCGGCAAGGCGGTTTTAAAGAGTACCCAAAATCTATGTTTTTTGGGCAAAAATAAGAAAAATAATGTACACCCGTGTAAACCACAGTTTAACTATATAAACGTGGGGTTTAAGGGGGTCAAAATTATATAGGCATGTTTTCGTGATGCGGTTCTAAATCTCACTGAGAGCGGTTATGTTTTTTTACAAACTGTAGTTCCTAATAAAGTGTTCCAGAATTTTGTCTCTTTTTGAGGTCTTGTTTACATGTTTTGATGCCAGAATTAATCAGACAGTTCTGTAGTAGATATAGGCAAAATTGTAGGTACGAGGGTGAGTCAATAAGTAACCAGCCTAACTTATTTCCGGTTGAGACCCACCTCTTCTTTTTCGATGTAATTGCCCTCTAGTGTGATGCACTTAGACCAACGGTGTTCAAGTGCCATCAGCCCAGAACTGAAAAAGTCAGGGTCCTTTCCATTGACCCACTCCTCAACTGCCGTCAC
This sequence comes from Anodontia alba, assembly GCA_964016985.1. Taxonomy (NCBI): domain Eukaryota; kingdom Metazoa; phylum Mollusca; class Bivalvia; order Lucinida; family Lucinidae; genus Anodontia; species Anodontia alba. The sequence continues at coordinate 23,768,869 of OZ024836.1, read as the reverse complement.
GACTTCTTCATCAGACCGGAAATGAAGTCCACGGATATCCTTTTTCAAGTTTGGGAATAGGAAGAAGTCGCTAGGAGCTAGGTCAGGCGAATAGGCAGGATGTGGTATTAATTTATTATAATTCATTTTAAACCATTGCAACTTTGCAAGTGTTGACTCTCGCGTTGTCTGTTGCAGCAAAACACCTTTAGAGAGTTTACCTCGGCGTTTTTCACGGATGGCGGTTCTCAGCTGGTCTAACAAGTTTGCATAGTACACTCCAGTTATTGTACGTCTCTTTGGTAAAAAGTCCAACATAATAACGCCTTTTGCGTCCCAAAATACTGTGGCCATCACCTTGCCAGCAGATGGTTGCGTCTTGAACTTCTTTGACCTCGGGGACGCAGGCCCTACACACTGACGACTGAGCTTTATTCTCTGGCTCATAATAATGAACCCAAGTCTCATTTACAGTCACCAGACGCAAAAGAAAATCATCTTTTGACCTAAAACGCTTCAACAAGGCGCTGCATACTGATGCTCTGGTTGCCATTTGTTCATCGCTAAGGGATTTGGGGACCCAACGGGCTGTTAGCTTGCGCATACCTAAACGATCATGTAAGATTGTTGAAACGCTACCATGTGAAATGCCTAATTCCTGCGCTATTTCTTCCACCTGAATTCGCCTATCAGAGTGTACCAGATCCCGAACTTTCTTACACATTTCTTCGTCGGTGGCATCCAGTGGGCGTCCAGACCTGGCTTCATCTTCTAAAGACGTTCTACCGCGTTTGAATACCCCTACCCAGAATTTAACCTGAGCATAAGATGATGCGGAAGACCCATAAACATCGGCTAACTCGCCGTATATTTCCTTGCATATTTTACCTTTTAAATACAAGTACCGATTTACAGCACGGTACTCAACTTTAGATGAAAAGCATGCCTTTGCATCACTAGCCATGTTTGACATTCAATATCTTATTAAAGAATGACTCGATACGCGTGCAATTTTGTACCCATGAATAAAACATATTTTGAAACAAAGCATGAAAATCGCGACCGTCTCGGTCCATCGGAAATGGGATAGGCTGGTTATTTATTGACACGCACTCGTATTGAGTGGTTCCTTTGAAAATGAAACTAGAAAGGCATCTGGGGAGCACATTGCCATTACACTGATCGGGTCTTGGAAAACATAGCGTATTTCAATTCAAAAACACTTCATACATGTCGCGATAACCTAACACTTCCCCCTTTTTTTTTTTTTCAGATGGACTACTGTTAGGCAGGTGCCTATAAATATGGTCTGCAGAATATTTGCAGAAATTTATGTAATACGTAAAGAAAAAATAATGGTAGTCTCTATTCTAGATACACTGGACAGCAATAAAAAGACAACAATTACATATCGTTACCATTTTTGTTTCCGGAGTATTGAGCAAATATTTCATCACACTATCATGTAATTCAAAAACATTACGAAAACACGCCTATATAATTCTTACCCCCTTAAACCCCACTTTTATATAGTAAAACTGGGGTTTAAAGGGGTAAACATTATTTTTCTTATTTCTGCTCAAAACATAGATTGTGGGTACTCGTTAGAACCGCCTCGATGAGGAGGTTCTAACGAGTACCCACAATCTATATTTTGAGCAAAAATAAGAAAAATATCAGAATTTTTTATCTGAAAATTTTCATTTTTTGGTGGTAAAAATTTCAGTATATTTCAATAGGCGTGTTTTCGTAATGACAACACAATTGTAGTAAAGCCGCAGCAAGAGGCCACGTTCCTTCGTACAATTGCGCCAGATCAATCTCAGACCAGCCGTCATCCACGCAATCTGATCAGAGTCTTCACTGAGCACTCTGCGGATAGCCAATAGCCAAAGATCTAAGGTTTCGTCATACTGACCGCCAAGACTGATCAGTGACTGGGTCTACGCTTGAAGCTACATTATCTCACGTTGTGGGTAATTTTTTAATCAATTTCACAACTGGTTTCTGTGAGCTTCCCCAAATTTCATAATCACACTTAATAAATACATTTAAATTAATACACTTTGATCTTTTCAGGGGAGTTAAGTAGTTGCGGTCATGGTACCTAAGCCATAATCCAAACTCATAAATTCGTAAACGAATGACGAATCAGAATGTTCAGACCAACAGATATAGATCCCAGAATAAAGGGTATAATCAGGCGTCCGCGGATTGTAAGCATTACTTGGTAAGCAAGCTTCGCCCACCATGCCCATAGGCCTGAACGAAGAAAATATCGATAGAAGCGTATGCCCGGGATTTGGGAAGTCTACTTATGGTGCGTCATTGGCAAAAACATCAGAAACAATTCTGGACACTGTCACATTGTAGGGATTGACCAGATCATGATGTCTCCCATTTTCAGGGAAGGCAACTATTTCAAAATTGTTTCCCACATTTAAAAGGATATCTACTCTAAAAGGATAGAATTTGCTCCCATTTCTCCCCTTTTGGAGTAGATCCCTTTTCAAAAGGGGTTCGGTGTAATATATACATAAGGCAAATATGACATCACATAAGTAAAAAGGTTGAATAATTAACCTAGCATGTCCAGTCCCCTTTAAACCAAATGTTGTCTTTTTTGCAGGTTAACGGCATCTGGAACTAATTGTAAGATGGACTTATTTGATCTTTTACGGAGATCATTTTCTTCTCTAGACAAAATATCAGGCGGAAATAATGGATCACAACATATAACGCCAGAACAGATCCCAGATTTTGACATTCCTAGGCGCTCTGTGGGAAAGTCACACCTCTCTGCATCCAAGGAGATTATGCATCACCTTGAGACGAACAAGGATGGGAACTATATTGACTTTATAAAGTATGAAATCAAATACGGCAGTAACAGTACAACGCGGTTAAAAGAGCTCTGTGAAGTTTGGCAAGATATTGATTGAGTTTGTGTGAAGTTTGCAAGATATTGATTTAGTTTATGTGAAGTTTGGCAAGACATTGATTGAGATTGTGTGAAGTTTTGGCAAGACATTGATTGGGTATGTGTGCAGTTAAACAAGTCATTGACTGAATTTGTGCGAAGTTTGGCAAGATATTGATTGAGTTTGTGTGACGTTTTGACAAGATATTGATTAGGTTTGTGTAAAATTTGGCAAGATATTGATTGGAATGGTGTGAAGTTCGACAAGATATTAATTGAGTTTGTGTGAAGTTTAGGCAAAATATTAATTGAATTTGTGCGAATCTTTGGCAAGTATTGATTGAGTTTGTGTGTAGTTTGTGAAGCTATATTGAGATTTTGTAAAGCTTTGATAAGGTATTGATTGAGTTCATGTGAAGTTTAACAAGATATTGATTGAATTTATGTGAAGTTTTGCAAGATATTGATTGAGTTTGTGGAATTTTCGGCTAGATTTTGATTGTGTTTGTGGAAAGTTTGGCAAGATATTAATTGAGTTTGTGGGAAGTTTGGCAAGATATTAATTGAGTTTGTGGGAAGTTTGGCAAGGAAGTGATTAAGTTTGTATGAAGTTCGGCAATATATTGATTGTATGTGTGAAGTTTGGCAAGATATTGATTAAGTGTTTAGAGTGCGCCTGTCAGGAGCTGAATGCGCGTGTGAACAGCAAACATTGTGTTGCCAGAACAAAATTATTAACAAATTTTTCGCCCAGGGAAAATCTAGAACAAAGTCTCCCTAGTATCGTTTCTAAAATGGGAGTTACCCTTTAAGAGCAGCCCCTGTGGTACAGGAAGCAACATATTTTATGTTAGGTTATTTCTGTGTATTCCAAATATGTCAGTATGTACATGCGTATTATCCGTATTGCCAAGAGCCTTCATCCTTGTTTCATCACAGTGATTTAATTTGATTTACACGCCTTTTGGTGATGTTTCACTGATTGAGTTAGGGAGCCTCAATGCGATGTATATTTTTACAACATTGGAACCCAGGTGAAGATTTGTGATAAGTAATGTAAATAAGTGCACTCAGGAACCAAAACAATCAGACCCACATCGAGTTGTCAACATCAAATGGAAATACAGACAAACACAATTAAACAGCCACAAAAAGAATAGATGACAAGCAGAGCTGTCAACCATTGCCCAAAATGGTTGCAACTCTGTTGTCCAAACTTAAATGAATATACCCTAAACTTACATAATTGTTAAAAGAAAAAAAAAACATTTGTAAGTGAAACACTACAGGACATTTAACAAAAAGTACCACAATGAAAGTATCGCCTACCGCATTCGAACGATCAGTAATAACTTATTTGGAGGTGGAGGGGATGGAAGTCGGGGTGTGGGGGGGGGGGGGGTATCCTGGCTTTACTGGATCCCAACCCTTGCCCTCACCTTCCATAGTGGTAAAAATATATATTTGTTTGGTCCGCGTGGAGGTCTTCTAACTCATCCATGAATCATTACGGGCAACAAATAAATCACAGACAAAGCCTATAATAAAGCAAAGTTGAGGACTCCCCAGCTAGCATTCTACGTAAATCTACATCGGGCCGTCATCGACCCGCAGCTACCCTGACGGGCGGATGACGGCCCGATATAGATTTATGTAGAATGCTGACTGGGTCAACAGAAACAATGTGTTGAGACACTTGGAGATCCTTTTGGTGTCAAAACAACACCACTGAAATACTGGAGCAAAAGAAAACCACCAGTTAATCCGTGTAGGGCCGAAAAACAGACAAAAAATGTTCCGGCCCAGACCATGTAAGAATTGTTTTTTTAAGTCGGGGCCATCATAGAGTCTGACCCCGGACCCACGGTCGTGTAATTAAAGAGTTAAGCAAAGTGGTCGACCGTGATTGGGTCAACCGCTAAGCGAGCAGACTGTTCCGTTTTATTAATAACAAATGACAGTTTCTCTTAATTGATCAGGAAATTCAGGTTTACGATACAGATTTTCTAAACTTATACACTGTGACCATAAACTTCAGGTTCCGATAGGCCTTGTAGCAGAAGTAATTTGTGTTCGGTATCGTATTTAGAAACCATTTCGTAATGTCGACGATAAAACTTAGAAAACGCTTTCAGAATTTTATAATATCGATACCCCTGTTGGAGAAGTTTGGCAGTTAAAGTTAAAATCGATTTACATCTTCGGTAGGTTTTACTACTGGCCATTCCAAGGTGGTGGTTCTTGTGTTGATCGTTCTATGCAAGGCACTGTGGCCTCTAGCTATGTGATAAGTTCTGTCTGTAAACTACTGTCCTTTTGACATCCTTTGGAAAGACGTTTTTCGCCTGGCGTTTTATTCTAAAAGACAATGTTTTGTTCTGATTGACCAAATCTTATAAGGAACTATTTGTCGTTTCTGTTACTGTGCTAAGTTTTCAAATATTTACCGCAAAATTAATTTTATGCCAAAAATGGGTCTGACCTATGCAATTTCTGTAGTAAACTGGATTTATGGATTTTTTTTATCGATGTTTGCATATTTTGCAGCCATAAAAAACAATGACTAGAATAAAACTCTGTGCATATGTAGTATGACAAATGGTTTTGTATTAAATTTTGCTAAAAGTTTGCAAATTTACTTCTTCTATGTAAAGCAAAAAAAAAAAAAAAAAAAAAAAAAAAAAAATACTTTCCAAAAGATGTCGAAGGAGAGCAGCAGTGTGGTTCCCTCGCTGTATGGCTGCCCACTTGGCTTTATGTTTGTTTTCGGGAGTCATGGTTCTTGTCTTGATGCTAGCATTGCGGTCATCTCACTTCAGGAGCTGCCAAATTTATTTTCTGTTTCTTTCTCTGCATGCTATGTATGTGTTTTGTTTGACTCTGTGCGAGCCGATCGTTATTATTACAGTCGAATATCGTTATCGTGAAGTCCAAGGATACTTTGAAATACTTCGAGATATCCGTACCTCGACATACTAGATTTGCAGAAATGAGGAAAAATAAATCGAACAACCACATTTCGCAAATGAATCTGTAATTTGACTACTGAAGTTACAGATATATTGAAAATATTGTGGGAAAGAGGACAATTGCTCCTAAGCAGCAATTTCTCTTCTTTTCCACAATATTTTGTTACCTGTTGTGAGATTTTCATTTTTAAACAGGGACCAGATTACCACTTCGAGATAAGGGAAGTCGAGATAACGAGAGTCGACTGTATTATTATTATTATTATTATTATTATTACTGCATTTGTCTTTAGGGTGAAATTTGATATCTGTAAAATCGATTTATCACAGTCTCGGTATTTTTTATTACTGACCTTTCTAAGGCAATGGTTCTGGTGTTGGATATTGTTTGTCTCCTTGCTGCTGCCCGCTGCGGGGCTTTTTATGTTTTGTCCTATTCGTTCACTTAAAGAGGGAGCTGGTTGCTTTGCTTTTCTTTGCAGATTATAGGTTTATTTACTTTAGGGGTCATATAGCTATTTCTAATTACTTTGCTAGGGATCGTATACAGCCTTCCGAACTACATTGTTGCATATGGAGAGACTAAATAAAACCGAGCCGCCAACCTTGTTTCTTTTGTGTGTTCTTTGTTTCCAAAGGCAACCTTTTAGATTTTTATTGTATACTGCCTGGCATAATTTGTTTGCTCTTTTTGGTGTCGTTGCATCATGAAAACATGCCTATATAATTTTGACCCCCCTGAAACCCCTCTTGTTCTGTTATGGTGCATTTGAGACCATTCTTGTGTGCCGGACAATGACTCTCTGATGGTTCTACTAGCGTAAGACACCACCATGTCTTGGCCATCTTGTTATTGATAAAGTACAACCCCATATCAGGTGTCGGATGAATCTGTCTGTATGTAGTTTGAAAGGGATTCCGTAATCTTCGTTTACAGCTTTTTGTTTTGTTGTTTTTTTTATAATGGTTATTTAAACCACGCTGCAAATTAGTTGTATCAGAAACGTTTAAAGGCGCTTCCTTCGCTTAGATCTAAAGTGTTAGACTTTGATGTGTTAAGCAACAGTTTAAAACTGAAACTTTTTAACATACTAATACGTCCCATATTATCTTATAGATCGGAAATTTGGATCAGTGATTTTATCATTAATGATAAAACATAAGATGCTCTTCTCTGTGAAAAAATAGATAATATATTTTGTAAAGTTTCCTAGAAGATCACAATAAGTCGTTAAGTTTGCCTCCAGACTTGAATTAGGAAGAGAAAGAATACTTACGGTTCCTCAACCCTATTAACTTTGCCCACGCTGATTTTTAACTTCATATAATCAGAGCCTCACTGGAAGATAATTATGAACTCAGATTTGGATATCAAATACCAGTGATGTCTTTGTGTATTCATAAAGAGCCAGAACAAAATAACAGAACATCGCATTAGGAGGCATTAATGTCGAAAAGTATGTCAGTGCACGTGTTCATTTTTAGTTGAGAACATACCCTAAATATACTAGGGATAACCACAGCTTCGTTACATAATAAATTATCGTATATGTCACCGGGTATAGGTATATAGCACAACTGAAATGCCTAGCTCTTATTGAGATGCGGTAGAGTACAGGACTTCCAGTTCAGAGGAGCGGGTTCGATTCCCGGTCGGGCAAAATGTGACTTTACTTTGACCAAATGGTGGACCGCATGTACCCTACATAACTCCAATTAAATAAAGCAGATTCTTCCGATACCGAGGCACCTTTTTTGGATTTGAATCTATGTATATCTAATGGTACAGTTCCCACCAAAATTTATGATAAACGGGACGATTTTGATTTTGATATAGTCAATGTCCCTTTTCTGGATGGCGATGTCCCCCGGCGTACCTCATATGGGGTATACATATCTCATCTTATTAGATTCGCCAGAGCTTCTTCAAACTTAATGACTTTAACTACCATAATAAAGCCCTTACTGCCAAACTGTTTAGGCAGGGCTATCGTTATTTTAAACTTCGTAAGGCGTTTTCGAAATTTTATCGCAGACACAGTGCCTTGTTAGAAAAATATAGCGTCAGTCTGAAAACACTTCTGCAACAAGGTATATCGGAGTCAGAATTTTACGGTGACTTAGTGTACAGATTTAGAAAAATTGTAGGTAAATCTAACTTTTCGGAGCAATTCAGAAAACTTATTAACCGTTATAAAAGAATTGGCTATAGCCTGGATATTATGCGGCAGACTGCATGCCTAGTTGTCAACCCAATCATTGTTGATGGTTATGCTTCACTCTTAAATTGCACGACGGCGGTTCGGGCCTCAGACTCAATGACGGTCTCTTCGTAAAACTTTAACCAGTGGGTTGTGGCTTGACGATATGTCTTTGGCTTGGCCCGCCGTGGTTCAACTATTGGTTTTCATTTACTCTGGCATACAGTAGAATTAGCCATGAGTACTCGTCTTTGTTTATTATAGTGATTAATTTGATTTTTATGTTTTCGCTTTGATGCACTGACTGAGTTGGGAGCCTTTATGCGAACCGAATTTTATGTATTTCTGTATTAAGAGTAGCATCGGGACCCAGGGTGAAGTTGGCTAGCTGTAAAAGTGCTTTAAACCCCCCGGTGGTTAACTCTACTGACCGTTCTAAGGCGGTGGTCCCGGTGTTAGTCTTACTCTTTGTTGCTTTGTGGTTTATTCTACGATCGAGGCGATTTGTTGTATGGTATGTCTTACCGTGTGTCATTTTGTTCTCGAGTTTTTCAGTCTTTTTAGCATTGCGATTACCTCACTTGGGGAAGAGAGAGCTAATCTTAGTGCTTTTCGTACGTTTGTTCGATTTGTGCTTGTTTAGATTTGTCGGTTTCCTCTTCCTCTTGGTGTCTGGGAAGGGCTGCGGTTTGTGGTTGTGGCACTCCCTGGACTTTTCTCTTACCTTTTTGTACCTTTTTTCACCTGTTGCATATACTTACCACTAAACTTGAACACTTTTGAAACTCAAAACTTTACACATTATTTCTCGACGGCAGCACATTATTTATGACTCTGATATGATTGGCCGGATTCCCAGGCTGATCCGAATCTTCTCTTGGCGCACTGTTATTTTGTCATATGGCTCATTCCATCATTGTACCCTAAGCTACCCACTGAGCGCATAGAGCGAATGCCATGATCAGAATTCTCGGATGCTCAGGATGACGCTTCTGCGTACACCCTTCATTTTTTTGGTTTTGGCATGCTGTGGCTGGTCTGCATGGTTTCATAAAAGTCAAAAGGACCTGCACTGAATACTGTGACACAAGAACGAAGTAACACGCTCTCCTCATTAATGACCGGTGCACATTTGACAACTGATTTTGTTTGCACCGGGATTAACGGTGTGTACAATCAGCCTTTGCTTACGTGATATTCAACTAGATCAATAGGGTCAAATCAAAAGTTTTCTTGAGCAAACCTTATTTTGATTCAAGTAAAAACATATATCAACTTTTAATTTTCTAAAATTAAGATCTTTAGGCGACCGCTAGAAAAGCATCTATACAAACAGTTTTGGGTGGGCAATAGTGATATCTAGGTACTCCTGCCCTAGGAACTGGAAAACATCTGCTCTCGTTACCTTGTACGACGACTACGTAAGAGAGGGGTCTAAATTGTTGAATTTTCATCATTTTTCTAAAATTACTATTTTTTTTTCTGCCGCTTTGTATGCTCGCAGTTATGTTGTTAAGCGATAGGGTATGATCATATGTAGGGACTACTACCCAGATTCGATCACAAATCGTCTGTATTGTCTTTCCAATATGGTGTCAAAACTGGTCACAAAATACCAAATCGTATAATAGAACCTTACCTTTATTACCTGGCAAGCACTGAAATTCAGTGAGTGTTTAAAAAAGCTTCCAGCTACCTATTTTCCCAAAGAAGTTATTGAAATTTACAAATCCCTCCATCATGAAGGTTGTAAAACTGATATTCTTTTATCCAAAATTCTGTGTATGTTGTATGTCAAGAAGACTAACTTGGATTGCCGGTATGTATCACTTAAGATTTCGAACACGTATTGTTCAGTTATATATGAAGATTTTAATTTATTTAAACGTCAAATAATTGACAATAAGCAGCATACATGCTAAAATATATCATAGTTTCTGTTTGCAATCCTATTTATCCTTTGGGCTCCCAGAATAGTTAACAAAGGAACTTACAAAAATTATGATTAGTGCTCATGATTTATCAATTAAACGTGGTCGCTACTTCAGACCAAGAATTCCATGTGCAATGCAATCAGGTAGAAGGAAGACGAGGAGCATTTTTTTCCTATTTTGTAGTAAATATACAGATTTGCGGATTACATTGTTTGATATAATACATTTAAAGATACAGGTTCTTAAACTCAATACTATTGAATGTTTTGAAATATTTTATGACTTTATGAGTCCCAGTAGTGATGTTGTTACAAAATGTATTTGTAAATTTATTCAGGATGCATTGGGATTAAGGTAGTAGGTCTAATGTATTTGTGTTTTTTTTTTTTTTTTTTTTTTTTTTTTTTGTTTGTTTGTTTTTTTATGTTTTTTTTTTTTTCTTTTTTTTTTTCTCATGTGTATTCTCTTAAATGATTATATTATATACTAGCACAAAAAAGAAACGCCGAGTAACCTTTACAGATAGTTTTAAAGTATTAATGTAATGTTACATTCATTTTTTTTTTTTTTTTTATTTTTTGTATAACATTTCATCTTTATTGAACAAGATGACAAAGTTTTATTCAATTTTCAGTGACGATTATGAGAAAAAAAATACCACAGTGATCGAAATATCAATCTGACCGATGTTCATTATTCTAGGCCAAGCAATAAAATATTTGTTGCATATTCTATGTACCCGGCGTTTCTTTTTCGTTCAAGTACATATTTCATATGAATGGAGAACACCTTCTGTATATGTAGGATTTTCAGTAAATTGTATTCTATTCTATTTTATTAGTCTAAATGAATGGTATTTTCTTGACTTTAAACTTCTTCCGATGGGCTTTAGTTGATGTTTACAAGGGGCGCTTCCAACGGTTGGGCTAAACTGGCGTAAGATTCTAACGGGCATTAGTTGATTTTGAAAGGTTACTTCTTAATGTCTGCCGTCTTCTCTTGGTCCGTTTCTATTCCTTCTTCTGACACCACCTGGTCATTGTGTATAACCTTAAGCTTCATAAATACATATTTACTCAAAGTTTTGCCGCTAAAGTCGGGAGAGCACTGCTTCCAAGCAATCAGGTTGCTCCCCGAAAGAAGATGAACATATAATTACGTCGTCTAAGTACATCAAGCAATATTTTCAGTTCATATCTCCCATACATCTTTCCTTTAATCGCTGAAAGGTGGTCGGCGGATTGCACAAGTTGAAAGGCAGCCTATAAGATTCATAAAACTCAAGCGTCCCCACGTGAAAGGCTGTATTGTTTTTGTCTTTATTTTTATCAATACCAGCTTACCAGTGTCCGCTCCTTAATCGAGTTTTGTGAAATCCTTCGATCCGGCAAGGAGATGCAACGTATCTTGAGGTATAACATATGCATCTTTTATGGTTTTGTTGTTCAATCCCCGGAAGTCCCAATAAAACCGAATGCTTCCATCTTTCTTTCTGGAATCATAATGTTTCATGAATATAGACTTTCATTTTGTCTAATGGTTCCCGCTTCTAATAACATGGCAGAGTAACTTTACTTCTTTAAAGGGGTCATTGTTATGTAATTTTATCTGACTTTTTTTTCAAGATTGTATTGCCTAGATTAAATAGATCTTTTGAAACTATTCTTTTCCATTTGATTAAAAACAATTTTAGTTTTTCTGCTTGTTCTTGTCGAATCGTGATCATCGATTCCCTAAGGCAGTTGGTTGTCCTTTGATACCTCAGCTCTTTGTTGATTACTTTGTGCTTGACTTCAAATATCAGCGGGTGCATCAATATTCCGCAATACCTTTATTTCATGTACTTTACACACTATTTCGATTGTTTTAGCTGATATATTGAAAACGCAAACTGGTTCTCTTTGATATTGTTTCAGATGCGTCGAGTTGACAACCCGAGGACAAAGTCTATTCTGCTTGATGTGCATTCTCTGTAACTGCAATGTCTGCCTGTCTACTTTTCAGTACGAATCCTAAAATTCTTACAGTCTCATTTGGAAGAACATTGATTTTAACTTTGTTGGTTGATTTAAGGTTCTAGTTTTGTAAATATTTGAGACTTTAATAAAATTATTTTTCATCCGAGCTCTGAAAATTTGACTGTATATTTTTAAAGGCTTTCAAAACACATATACATCAATTTTGAGGGAAGAAATGCATTTTTAAACAAGATTTTGTTCTTCAAACTTGTATTAACTTTTGACAGAAGAATAGCAAAAACGAGGTTTATCGATCTTATTAAAAGATATGGGTTGCTTAGAATGTAGTGTTAAGATACGCATCATATCCTTTTCAGGATAAGAATTTGGCTAAAGAAATCTTTTACTGATACAAAGTTGGTTGTATCATTAAAATTAATAATAAATTTCAAAGTAGTATACTTTCTTTGTAAAGTTTGAAACTACCCTTGAGTATAAATCCCAAAGTCAAAGACACAATTTCTCTTTTTTTTCTGCACTCATCATCCTATGGTTTATACAGATACTGCCCATTAGTAAGTTTAATACATTGCTAAAATGTGGAAACTAATCAGTTATCAATTTCATGTTTTCTATGTTGGTAGCACAATACCAAGGCTCACAATAGGAAAAAGATAATAGGTAACTGACATTTTTTAACCTTTACCACTCTCTGGGCTAAATCAGCAGACTATATTTTGATGATAGTTTTCTTATTTTTCCCAGAAAAGAGAATTTGATATTTCATGCAAATTGTCTCCATTGGCTTCATTGGAGACAATTTGCATGAAATGTCAAAACCTGATTTTTTTTTCTTGTTTTGTGAAAAATAAGACACATATTTTGGTATGTCGTCTGCTGAAAAATTTACCCAGGGTACTTAGCGTTAAATATACTTGCTATTGCGCACCTTCAAACTATTATAAGAACCAATAATCTAATACCATAATAAAGGGCAGCACTTGCATTCAGCACTGTAGCAGAAATAGTTACCATATATACACACCTAAAGTGTGGTCTATTGGAATGCTGGTCAGCCATGTATATAAGGGGTCAGGTGCCTAAAAATTGAAGAATAAAAGGGTCATATTGGTGCTTCAGATTTAAGGGATAAACTGGATAAATAAAGAAAAGTGCTGGGCCATCAAGTAGTTACCTAGACAAGATTTCATACAACTGGAACAATATTCGTCAGATTAATATGGGAAATAACATGTACAATAAGTCGTTGGCGAAAAATAAGTTATTTCCCTTAGAGTCACTTCGCAGGTTTATCGGATTCACTTACCTGTACGTAATATGCCATTCAGTGACGGTCAGTTTAGGACAAGTATCGTAGAAGGTTTAATCTTATTATCGCGTGTTAAGAATCAGTTGTTCTCAAATGATTATCAATATAGATCCTTCCCATCATTCAGTCTTTTAAAGTCGACTGATTTTCTAGGTATTAAAGGTCTGCATCTTTCAGTCAACAGATTGTAAAGGAGCGAATCTGTGTATTAACAGGTCAATCAACCATGTCCTCCATGTGAATAGTCCCTCCGGGCAAAGCAATAAACGAGCTAAGGTGTACTAAAATTGATTGCAATAAAAACTATCTGCATTGATTGCAGCCAACAGTGTAATTATCAAATTTTCTTAATGCGCGTTATTTAAATCGTTCACAAAATTTTGTAGTAAAGTCATAATGCCATACATTAGTAAGAATTGTAGGAGAAGAAAAAATTCATCCATCCACCCACCTACCAGTCACCCACCCACGCATCCATCCATCCATCCATCCATCCTTCCTTCCATCCATCCATCCATCCATCCATCCTTCCTTCCTTCCTTCCTTCCTTCCTTCCTTCCTTCCTTCCTTCCTTCCTTCTTTCCTTCCATTCATTCATTCATTCATTCATTCTCATTCATTCTGTTTATTCATTCATTCATTCGTTCGTTCGTCTGTTTAATAAGTTTCACAGCGTTATGTTATATTTAATGAAGCAGTATCTGAATTATTTCCACTAAATAAATAAATAAATGAATAGATAGATAAATAAATAAATAAACAAACAGATGAATAAATAAATATGAATGAATTAAGTAATTAATATTCAACATTATGAAACTGTGCTCAAGTTAATTTCCACCGTTATCAAATCTGCCGGCGCTCATTTTCACGAGAGAATATGCGAGTGCCAAAATGCTGACTTCCTTAATTTTAAACCAAAATGGAAGAACTATGTTTGTACTTTATTATAGAATAGTATACATCATTGCAAACTTTGAGAAATTGGCTTTCTAGTCATAACTTATAAAAGTACCGATGGAAAAGTAATATTTTTTTTTAAATTAGCATTGAAATGTCGATTCAGAAGCATTTTGGCCAAAATGTATATATATATATATATATATATATATATATATATATATATATATGTATATATATATATATATATATATATATATATATATATATATATATATATATATATATATATATAGGGAAACGACATACCACGCTTCAAAGTAAAATGGAAGAACTGTCATAAATTTATTTTTACTAATTTTATATCAAATTCTTTTTTAATAAAGTATCTTTCCAAAAGTAACTTATAAAATTTTGTCGCATTCTTCTAAAATTTTAATCAATAAATGAATAGATATATAAATAACGACTTTCCCGTTAATTACTATACAATTCTGGTCATGAGTTTTACAGGCAGGTCTACGATGAGTGTCCCCTAGTCGAAATCGGCTATTTCCGTGAAACTGCGAGGATTGTTCATTATGTAATGCAAACCATACTAAACGTATTTCATGATACCAAAGCATACATATGTCAAATTATTTTTCCAAGTAAACTATTTTTATTTACATATGGCCCGATTCAAACTCGATCTTGATGACAAACAAAAAAAAAAACAAAAAAAAAAAAAATAAAAAACTCTAGAGCTATGTCGCAGAAAAATACATTTTACATAAACGTGTTAACGTAGCGTATCTTTCTTTTATCGAAGGATTTGCTGTCTTTAGTGATGAATAGCACTAATAAAAAGTTATCTTTCATATATTTCATTTGCTTAGTTTAAAGAGGGTAAAGTTTTATAGAACAGAACACTGTTTTATTACGTGACAGTATCTTTTGAAGGTCATCAAGGAAAAAAATAATGAGCTGAAATAGCAATATAATCCTGAAAAAAAAATGAAGATACACGTTATTATTGCATTAAATATACAATTAATGAGCAATTATTTCGATAGAAAAAAAGAATAACCTCTATATGGCAATTCCTTCACAAAAAGATAGAAGCAGAAGAAGAAGAAAAAAAATGTAATTAAAAGAGGATTTAATACATTTCAACATCACGAAAACATGCCTATATAATTCTGACCCCCAAAAACCCCACTTTTATATAGTAAAACTGGGGTTTACAGGGGTATACATTATTTTTCTTATTTCTGCTCAAAACATAGATTGTGGGTACTCGTTAGAACCGCCTCGGCGAGGCGGTTCTAACGAGTACCCACAATCCATGTTTTGAGCAGAAATATGAAAAATATCAGAGTTTTTCATCTGAAAATGTTCAGTTTTTGGAGGTGAAATTTTCTATATATTTGAATAGACGAGTTTTCATAATGAGATTGACGACCAAAATTGTTTGCCTTCTGAAAAGTGGTCTACCATAAGATGAAAGAATCCCCCCCCCCCCCCCCCATCTCACGACCACCCCATCCCCCTCCCCGTCTGGGAGCATATTATTTCTTTAAGGGTAGCCCCTTTTCAGACAGATTGCGTGTAGGAAAGCAATCCGGAAGTCGCAGAAGTTGTCTCCCTTGTATAATTATGGTGAAAGTCTACCGTGTATCCAGTACCCTTAAAACCATCCGTGTGAAATTTCCAGGCAGAAGCGTATAAGTCATTCTGACATTTTGTAATTTACAGAATTACCGTGGCCGTGACCATTCGTGAGAGAGCCTTCATATGAAGCAATCACTGTTGATTATTCTATTATACATTGAACAAGAAACATAGCTGTCATTCAGGTCATGGTAATTTCACGTTTATTGTAGACTTTAGTGCACCAAATCTAATAGGGGTAAGTTATATGCTGAACTTTTTGTAATTAGTTCTGCCGATTTAAGGACAATGAATAACACCACCAAGGCAAATTACTCTGACATGGACCTATTTGCTTCCAATCTTATTTGGTGGGTGATATTTTGCTCCAAAACAGTTGAAAACTTTCAAATACTACAGAAGGACCTACCTGTCTGCAAAAGTTGTTTCCGGAATGCCGGCGCATCTTTAGGTGTACTCATTCAACTTAAGATGAATGGATACACTGGCAAATTTTCTGTCATTTTGTGCAAGGGTGGGGTGCGCGGAGGTAAAATTTTGTGACTTCTGTTTGCTTTCCTGCAAACTAATCGCCTTCTGAAAAAAAGGTTTACGCTAAAACGAAAGCGTTAGCTCTACTTTTAGAAGCGGACAAAAAAACTTTACTCTGCTGTATATGAAGAGGTTTTATTAATAAAACCGAGTCTCCGAATTTTGTTCTTTGTTTCCAAAGACAATCTTTTAAGCTTTTATTTTACTTTACTGCAGCTGCTGTTAAGTGCCGTGTGGCGGCCGTAAACGGCTCTTTGTAATTCATCATAGTGAAGATTATATTTCCTTTGGGATCATGGAGCCCATTTCTGGTTACTTTGAAAATACAGCTTAAACCGGTGTCAGGGGCGCATACAACCTCGCAAATTACACCTCTGTATATCAAGAGACTAACAAGACAAATTATTTAGACGTAAACGTCTAAGTACCGGCGCAAATTTTTGTTCATGTTTACATAGAGATATGGGACAAGGGTATACTAAAGTTTAATAAATTTTCAATGTAACAGGTAAAATCGAACAATAATGTGATTTTTTAACTTTCACTGCCACAAGCGATAATAATAGGCTTTTGCAAACCGCATAGATCCAGATGAGACGGCCCATATTAGCCGTCTCATCTGGATCTACGCTCTTTGTCATTCCGTCTTTCAACTTTACGTATAAACTTCTTTTCAAGCGATAGTTTGTTAAAAGAAATTTTATATTTGCCGGGATCGTCACAAACTGACGACCCCGGCAAATATAAAAAGTCCTTAGTGAGCTAATCGAACACGCTCCCATATGTAAAAAAAATCCAAAGCTATTAAGAAATCGGCGCGATTCCCGCGCCGGTCAATAAAACCGCGTATCCGAATTTCGTTCTTTTGTGAGTTCTTTGTTTCCAAAGGCAACCTTTTTCGTTTTATTTAACAGAATTGCCTCGCCCTGGAAGTATATTCATTCACATTGAAGACATATACTAGGCAATCAGTCGTCAAAAATGAAAGTTACGCCAGAGCAAGTATTTTACTATGACTGGACCAAACAATGGCTTTGCTTGTGGATTACGGGACCCGTATTGTTTTGTTTTGTTCCCGTTTTGTCATTTAGCTTGGCTACGAACGTGAAGAAAACAGTAAAAATTTTTGGCAATTTTTGAAAGTGAGATTACTTTAAATGTTTACCTACTTACTTTATTTCATGCATTCTATGGCTAGTATTATATACAAGTAAAATTAAGACATCTGAATGTTTTACACTGTCCTTTCATAGATTTTGTATGTGATCTGTGGCGCGAAAAGGGACGACTTCGGTGGATGACGTCTTTTCGAGAAATAGCGTTTCAAGGTCGATGTCATTATTCGATAAGTTTTACATGGGTTAAACAGGTGCTTGCTATTCACTTAGTATTTTTTTTTATTGGTACCTGTTTGGAATCTTTTGACAGATTTTATCAAACATTGAATTTCTTTGCACTTATGCCCACTGGAAGAGTATTTAAAGTTCAAAGACCGCGAAGTTAAGGATAAAAACATCAGAAGTTCTATAAAAGATTTTCTGCCAGAGAATCGTTTGCTTCATTTGGATTATAATGGCAACGGCAATGACACCCGATATTCAATCCTAAAAGTGGCAAGCAAAATTGCAGTTGATGACGTTCTTAATTTATTTTTTTGTATTTTATTTTATTATCTTTTTTCAGATAAATCGCATTTCATATGAATCGTCTACTAGATTCATACGGAATGTTAAGTTTTATTTTCTCTGTATAAAATAATAAAATATTCCAAAATGTCGTCTGCTGCAGTTGTGATTGGCGCTTTCAGGGTCAGTGACAGAAGTATTGAGTCTTTAATAGATCATCTTGAGGCCATTTGGTGCTAATCTTGCTAAATATTTCTTGGTTTGCTAAAGGCAGCAATAAGGCGTTTAATTACTCATTTTCTGTAGTTACATGTAGCTATAGATCTAATTTAGACTAACAAATGAAAATAAATTGCAAAAAGGGAGATAACAATCAGAAAGAAAAAGTATCTCAGATGAAATAAACTTGTTCATCACGAAAACACACCTATATAGTTTTGATCCCCTTTAACCCCACTTTTATACAGCAAAACTGGATTTTACAGGGTATACATTAATTTTCTTATTTCTTCTCAAAAGCATAGATTGTGGGAATTCGTTGGAACCGCCTTGGCGAGGCGGTTTTAACGAGTGCCCACAATCTATGTTTGAGCAGAAATATGAAAACTACCAGAATTTTTCATCTGAAAGTTTTCTGATTTGATAGTAAAATTCTCAATATATTTGAATAGGCGTGTTTTCATAATGTTAAGATTCATATACTTTCAAGGTTTCAATTATGTATTAAATATGGGGTTACACGAAAGCTTTAATTCTTAAACTGACACTCCTTGACTTGTGTATCAGAGGTTCGAATAGGGCGTTTTACTATTACTGTTATTTCACGGGCTTTTTCTTATTTCATTTTAACAGATATAGAGCGACCGAAATGACATGTCGCTTTGACATTTAAATTTAATATTCATAAGGACGCGTCCACTGTACAAGTTATGCACGATAGTCCGAAAAGCTTGCATTCAACGTGAAACAAGAATACCTGTTTACGCAGTAAACGTATACTTATATTTATATGAATTTAAAAGGTGCTGCCTATATCTGTGAATCCGAATTGTCATCACTTGCTTCATATACAGGGTGTCCAAACTCAATCACAAACAAAATTTCTTTTTTTTTCCGACCCATCACGAAAACATACCTATATAATTTTGACCCCCTTAAACCCCACTTTTATACAGTAAAACTGGGGATTACAGGGGTATAAATTATTTTTCTTATTTCTGCTTAAAACATAGATTGTGAGTAATCGTTAGAACCGCCTCGGCGAGCCGGTTCTAACGAGTACCCACAATCTATGTTTTGAGCAGAAATAAGAAAAATATTAGAAATTTTTATCTAAAAATTTTCATTTTTGTTGGTAAAATTTTCAGTATATTTGAATAGGCGTGTTTTCGTAATGCGAAATCTACTATAACCTGATCAAACCAATGAAATTTTACTGCCTCTTCTCCAATCTCAAAAATGTTGCCCTTCCGAGCTTCGTGTCAGATTGGCAATAAAGTTCAAATGATTCGTGAAACTATATACATTCTGAAAAGCTGTTGTTTTATTTTTTTATATATATACAAACATAATATTAATGTGCAGGGAAGAAAAAAAAATAATTTGCTTGCATTGACTTTGAAGGTATTATTTTTGGGAATAAAGGGCCCTCATTTTAAAATGCCCTGACTTTCTAATTATTTGAAATTCTCGACCGCCGTGTCAACAAGTTTTTTCAACAAGTTTTCATTTACACCAGGCCCATTGCGGGCATAAGAGCTAAAATGGTAAACATGAAGCTACATACAGTATACCCTCAATGGCTCGAACACGGATGGCTCGTTTACCGTGGATGATTCGAACACTTTTTTCAATCCCTACAAAATTCTTCCAATAGCTCAAGAAAACAAATACAAGGGATTTTTTCTTATTTTATCATGGAATTGTATGTTGTGTGTACTCATTAGAATCGCCTCATCGAGGCGATTCTAATGAGTACTCAACATACAATCATTGTGTAGAAAGTCGAAAAGATTTCCCGAAATTATCGCTATTTGCTTCCTGAACTGGTGCTATGATTAACCCTCAGTGGCTCGAACTACCCATGTCTCGAACGCATGGTCCCAAAGATGTTCGAGCCATTGAGGTTCGACTGTATTTACAAACATAAATGGCGCGTGAAGCATACAATTTATGCAGATAGTTCTTAGATGGCACATCATTAGGAGTCACCATAAAAGTCCTAAGAATTCGGATACCAGAAACACTTGCTGCAATCACACAAACATCCGATCAAAACAGTCATTACAAGAGAGCAAAGCATCTTGAAAATACAGAAGGAATGGCAAACTGTGCGACCCTGATCAGACTGCTCCTATAGGAGCAGCTTGATCCGCGTCAACACCACCCCCACCAAACAAATCTATCCGAAAACTTAGAACCATCATGGTAACAGAAAGGAAGAGGTGGGAATATATATATACAAGTATATAAGATCATTAATTGCTGAAATTTAAAGTATTAAGGCATTGATAGTTCCAAAGGTGAAGAAATTTAACTCGGTTTCTGGAAAAAATTCACAGTTAAACAAATAATTAAATTCGTCACCTAACTCATTTTTATCACGTAACTGACAAATGCACTCGTTTCTCTCAATATTTAAAAAAAAACGACCCTTTTCAATGGGTAATTTATAGCTGAGGCATCTGAATATAGATATATATTTCGATAATGGTAATGGTAATGGTAAAATATTTAAATATTTTTCAAAACAGAAATCTTTTTTGTGTATATTCTGTAATTTAAATATGTGTCTGGTACGTTAACTTTCTTGTTCCATTCTTGCTTAAACTGATCAGTTATCCTATTTATAACTTTGTTTTTAAAGGCTGCTTCAGAACAGAAAGTATTATCGGTCAACCAAATATCTGAAAGTGCTAATTTATCCAGTGTATCGTGTACTGTTTTTACCCAATCTGAATGCAATAAGTCATTTACATGCAACAGCTGATATAAATTGAAACAACTTTTGTCTTTTTTACCACTTACTATTCTATACTAGAAATTCACGGCACCTGTAACGGCATAGTGCCAAGTTCTCCATAAACCATAACACTAGGCGTTGATTGCTTTACATCTAACAAAGACTTACAGAACTTTAAATAAAATCGGTCAATTATATCCACATCTTCACATCCCCAAACCTCACTGCCATATAGAAATATTGGGGTGAACATGCTATCAAACAAATGTTATTGAAGGTTATGAGGTAAAATTAATTTCCTTGGTTTCCTAACCAGTGAAAACAAAGCTTTTTTTTAGCTTGATCTACTATTTTTTCCCAAAATCCTTTACCATTATAATTAAATTTTATGCCAAAATACCTAAGTCCTCTACAATTTCAAGAGTCTCTGCATTATAAAAACAAACAAACAAACAAACAAACCAGGTTTCTGCCTTGTTTTTCCTTTTGAGAAAACACTATTTTGGTTTTAGTTACATTTAGTTGTAATTTCCATATATCACAATATGACTTCATAGTGTCTAAAGCAATTTGTAATTCTTCAGGGGATTCTGCAAAAATAACAGTAATGTCTACGTAAAGCAGCAAGTAAAGCTTGAAAAATACTTCATTATCGTCATTACTCAAAATAGAGTCATTATCCTCTCTTCTTACTGGCCAATAGCCTCTGCAAAGAACTATTCCATTGGCTAGCTGTGACAAATCATGGAACGCTTGCATTTCAGCATAAGCACCGAAACGCAAAGCGTTTATGTAACCACTACATTATGGTAACACCTATGGTATCATTGGTTGCACGATGATTTTATTGGTGTGCCAGGAGCAACGGGAACTGCGAAGCAAAGTCGCACCAAAACGGTCCAGCATCTATGCGTAAAAGCAGCTTGTATAATGTGTAAAATCCAGGTGGTCCATGTAGCAATGTTATTGGCCATACATGTATGTGAGCTTGGACCTCATTCTGTTGTTCCATATGTAAGAGATTATTTAAAAACAGGATTGGATTTGAATGTAAAGAAGCATTTCATGCGTTGGAATGTAACGAAGCATTTCATGTGTTTCTCTTAAAGAAATACTGATTCTAAAAGGAGATATGTTATCCTTTACTGAGAGTAGTTCCACAACATTCCATTCCAGGTTTTATAGAAGGACATAATATAACTTAAACGTTATGCGATAGACTGCATGTTTAGTTTTAACCCAATCATGGTTGATAGCTATGCTTTCCTTTTTAATTGCAAAACGGTTTGCCGGCTATCAGACTCTGTGACGGTACCAATCTAAACCTTTCATTAGAAGGTTTACATTTGATCTTATATCTTTGTTCGGCTCCTTTGTGGCTCAGCTAGTGGTTTTCTTTAGCTCTGGCTCTCAGTAATGTGCAAACAAAAACATATTACAAATGCAAAAAAAAAAAAAAAAAAAATGAAAAATCCAGATGAGACTGTGGCACATCGCAACCAATAATGCGTGCCATGCACTTCTCGTAACCTGCTAGTACACGCAGACTGCAGTGCTATCTATAGATCTACAGTTAATATCCCGGCTGACCTCACCAACGCTGACCGAGCGGGGACTATACAATTTGCGTATAGGACGTGTTACCTTTCTTCCCAGTCGTCTTTCTTAGAATGTCTCAACGTGAGGAAATGTACTTAAGTGTACGCACATATGCACTTAGCAAAGACTCAGATTAATCTCCACATCCTTGCAGTGTGATCAGAGTCTTCACTGCACGGTCTGGATAGTCCAGGAGCCAAAGTGTCTTCAGGTGGACAGAAAGAACTCCGGGTGCGCAGGTTGATCGGAGTCTTCGCTTGGCGCACTTGCACGAAGGTAGAGTTTCTCACGTTGCGGTTAACAGGCTAAGGCTTGCAAGAATCGATTGAAGTTTGTGAGCCGAAGTTTCGAATCATTTCAGAATAGTGGTAACACTGAGACAGAGGAGGACAATACATTAAACAACAGCTCTTGTAACTGTCATAGCTCTAGCGAAGATGGGGTATCAGGTGACTATTTTTTCTTATTTCTGCACGAAAACTTATGTTGTTGGTACTCATTAGAAGCGCTTAGAAGCGCCTCATCGAGGCGCTTCTAATAATATCCACAACATATGTTTTCGTGAAGACATAAGAAAAATATCTGTATTTTTTGGTTGAAAAAAAAAGGCCTTATCTGGAGCTATGCCATATATGTAATTATAATTTTGAGTGACAATTACAATAGGTTTTAGTTCTATAACATGCGCATGACTTTATAGTTTGTTATTTGAAGACAATGCAGTACCGGGTGCCTACTGAAAGCAATATTTTGAGGTTTTGTTTTGTATACTTTGGTTTGAGAACAGTTCTAGCACAACCAAATGAGACAAAACGACTGGAATTGCTAGGATTTTTACCAATGACGGGCAAGGGGTGGGCTGGCGGAGGAGCCTGTCTGCCCGCAGCATTGATGGCCACGAGACATGTGAATGACAGATCTGGTCTTCTTGATGGATATACCCTAATTTATTCCTGGGTTGACACACAGGTAAATAGGTGTCTTGTTTATATGAGTATTTTTGTCTTAAAATTGGTGAAGTATAATGTTATGTGCGATCTAGTTCCAAATCCGACAAACAAATGAGTGCGATGGCACGAGTTTGTTTGTAAGACTTGATAGTCTTGAAGCAAATATTTCCTGTATTTTAAACCCGATGTGTACTAGCTTGTATATTACATATCATTCTTACTATGTTCTTTGGGCGTTTTCCAAAAGAGTCAATAAGTTTTGCGATCTCACTTATTTTCATTAATCGCACGGCGTCCAGGAGAAAAGAAAGATTTCCTCGAAGAAATTGCGAACTCTATTTCTTGCAGAAATTACTCAAATGATATAAACTAAAACAAAGAAAATTTTAAATATAGAACTATACATCTACTGATATGATAATTCGGTAGGAAAGACTGCAATGATAATGCTAGCGTAAAAGGTCTTAACTTAAGGGAACAGAGTCCAGGGGAGGCAACTCTGTGAAAATGCTTTCTGCCTCCTTCTGAATAGAGGTCCACTCTAAAAGACATGCAAAACATGGCTGAAAGTCTGGCACGTAGGTGTATAAAGTCCCCTTGAGTTTGTTAGAGTAAGTTGTAGGGGCATTATGAACACGTTATGAAACTGTTACTGTAACGTTCTGACACTTTATAAATAAATGGCGCATAATAGCATGAAAACATGACTACATGAATACATGCAATTAAGGAAATATTGACAGTTAATTCTATATTAAAGTGTACTGAATGATCGAATAATTGCATAGGAGCATGCATAGCCTTTTTTTTTATCGTTTTATATCGTTTTGTAAACCTGGACTACAGGGACAGGTTGTTTTAAATATAACTAACCTTTCGCAGTCAGTTTGCTTTGATAACTCGCATTTATATTACATTTTTTTTCCGTCGCTAGTCACGAGTTGCTGGAATGGCTTATCAGAAGTCAACAGAAACTCTCCTTCTGTGGCTGCCTTTAAACATGATTTACAACCCAAGGAAGCATCACGAAAACACGCCTATATAGTTTTGACCCCCTTAAACCTCACTTTTATATAGTAAAACTGGGGTTTACAGGGGTATCAATTATTTTTCATATTTCTGCTCAAAACATAGATTGCGGGTACTCGTTAGAACCGCCTCGCCGAGGCGGTTCTAACGAGTACCCACAATCTATGTTTTGAGCAGAAATATGAAAAATATCAGGGTTTTTTATCTGAAAATTTTCAGTTTTTTTAGGTGAAATGTTCTATATATTTGAATAGGAGTGTTTTCGTAATGGGAAAACCGTCACAGTATTACTACGGTTGCAAACTATTAGGGCAAATACATCATACCAGAGTTAGACTTAATTGCAGTTCTCTACATCAGCATACACTTTTAAAGAACAGTGTAGTTAATCCTCCCTGTAACTGTGGTGAAATTGAGGATACAAAACATTTTCTCTAAGAGCGTGGATTTAGCAGAAACCTACGAGAACCCATAAGCATTATTTCACCAATTTGCCATCGTCTCTTTGAAAGCACCGATCTGACGTACTCTAATAACAAACATATTTTCCTTGCAGTGCGGAACTTTATTATCAAATTTAAACGTTTTAAGCTTTCACAGTTTAAAGACACTGATTGTCTTCAGGCAAGTGTTCTTTACAAAATTTAAAAGCATATGCACTCATGTCTAAAGTACGTACTTAATACATATCTAATTCTAATCTATTATCATATATAAGAATTCATAGATTAGATGATATTAGATTAGGTTAGATTAATCATATTTTATTGGGTATTAAACAAAGGGATTGGACACAAATTATAACAACATTAAATGGTCCTCTCCCTGCAGCATGAAATGCATTCATTTAAAGATATAATAGTGCAAACAAACCTTTTACATAAGATAGAATTCATATCTGTAGGAAACTTCCACTTATCCCTAAACTACGACTTCATAACAGATGACGAGATGACAGTGAGCTTCGAGACCACAGTAAAACGTGATACTAGCATAAACGTGAAGAATATTTTCCTTCTATTTACCTAGTCTAATCTGACAGTCTAATCTGATAGTATAGAACTCTAAATTCCAATCCCCGTGGAGCTCTTTTCAATTTTTCACAGTTATTTTCCTTCAGAATCTGTTGTCCCATCACGAAAACACGCCTATATAATTTTGACCCCCTTAAACCCCACTTTTATACAGTAAAACTTGGGTTTACAGGGGTATACAATATTTTTCTTATTTCTGCACAAAACATAGATTGTGGTACTCGTTAGAACCGCCTCGCCGAGGCGGTTCTAACGGCTACCCACAATCTATGTTTTGAGCAGAAGTATGAAAAAATATCAGAGTTTTTGTTATCTGAAAATTTTCATTTTTTGGGGGTGAAATTTTCTATATATTTGAATAGGCATGTTTTCGTAATGCTACCTAATTTATCTTAATAACTCCTATTAAACATTGAGACAACCTCAATGTTATATTACACAGTAACTACAGTGGTAATATGATTGACAATCACACAATTTCGAATAGAATCATTGTAGATTTAGGACAACAGCTTTAAATAAATCTTTGGACTTCAGTCTAGATCCATTTGTTTAATGTTTGTAATTGCGCAGATGTTTGCAAATATGCTATGCGAAAAAAAGTTAAGTTTAAATAGAACAAACTAGAAGAAAAGAATAGAGTAAAATAGAATGTATTAGATTGAAATGATGTACCATAGCTGAGATGTATCACTGCAAAACTTCCATACTCCATAGCTATAGATATTGAATATACTCAATCTGAACTAAAACGTATCAATACTTTTATTTTTTGTTTCTGTATGAAAATTTATGTTGCTCAGTGAACACCCACAGTATATGTTTTCACCGAGAAATTAGAAAAAAAAATATTTGTGTGGATTTCCGATTAAACCAACTCACATCTTTCCTTGCTTTAGATTGCTGTTAAAAGCGACTGGATACATCTGGTAAATATTCATGACAATTTTCATGACTATCTGTTTGCTTTCCTACACACCAAGCTCCTTCTTTCAGAGTATATCCCTTTTCAAAAGGGAGACAAAACAATTTTGATAGAGTTATCTCTCATGTAAGTGTATCCATTCTCCTAAACATAATGTCACGGCTGATGTATTATTACAGACAAGCGTTAAATATCAATGCCTACAATAAATAAAACCTTTAACAGTTGTCCTTGGAAACACCGAACACACAAAAGAACAGAAATAGGAGTCTCGGTTTCTTTGAAACTCTTCATATGGCAACAATGTTGTTTGCAAGGCTACATACCATCACGAAAATATGTCTATATAATTTTGACCCCCTTAAACCCCACTTTCATATAGTAAAACTGGGGTTTACAGAGGTATACATTATTTTTTTATTTTTGCTCACAATCATAGATTATAGGTACTCGTTAGAACCGCCTTGGCGAGGCGGTTCTAACGAGTAACCACAATCTATAATTTTAACGAGTAACCACAATCTATGAAATATCTGAGCTTTTTATCTGAAGATTTTCAGTTTTTGGAGGTGAAAATTTGTATATATTTGAAAGGCGTGTTTTCGTAATGCGCCGCTCAGCAGCGGCTTTAGCGGAACTCGAGTTTCCAAAATATCAGAATGGGTTCAGTGATCCCAAGGAAATAATAAAAAAAAGATATTTAATTCTGAATTATACATGTCATAAAAATAAAAAAAAGACATTTAATTCTGAATTATACATGTCATAAAGTCTGAGCTGCAAGCAGATGTACATGCGTCTAAAATTCTCGGGAGGGACGGCAAATACCCTGATCAGATGGTGCAGTGTCTGCTCTTGGTCGGAAATGTCTGCTCAGATTTGTCTGCCCCAATACTTTGGGTAAGTAAACTAATAAATTAGCCACAACACAACTATCTTGGTCTAAATATTATCGTCTACATAATTGTACATGTATTTTGTATGGTACGCTCGTATTCAGGGGGATGGTCCTCCCCGATCCTCTGTATACCACAGGACGGGGAGAATAAATGAGTTACCATTAGGTAACTGGAAAAAAAATAAATAAAAACTACACTATGATGAAGTCTGCCCATTCCGAAAACACGCCTTTTCAAATATATTGAAAATTTTACAACCAAAACGATAAAATTTTCAGATAAAGAATTCTGATGTTTTTCATATTTCTTCTCATAAAATAGATTGTGGGCACTCGTTAGAACCGCCTTGGGAAGCGGTTCTAATGAGTAACCACAATTTATGTTTTTAGCAAAATGAGAAAAATAATATATACCCCTGTAAACCCCAGTTTTACTACTTAAAAAGGGGGTTTAGGGTGGTCAAAATTATATAGGCGTGTTTTCGTGATGCTACGGAGAGAGTGGTGTTGGTTAATGTTGTTGGATAATGCTGTAGTCATTCATTTTCTTTCTTCTGCTTTTTTCTCTTTTAATCTTAATCGTAACTTACCCATTAATTCCACGTATTTGTAATATTTGCTACGAGTAGTTAATATGTATTGACATGTAGTTCATCTATTGTGTGTACTGCTTATATGTTTTCTTCATCTGTCACAGCACCCTGGGAGAGAATAAATATAGGCCTAGCCTACATCCAATCCCTTGGCATTTATGTATATTTGTTTTTGTCAAATATATGTATTTGTCATAAAATTTGAATAAAAAGTTTGGGATAATGCTGTAGTATGTGTCTTGTTTTTCAGTGTAATCCTGGACTGGCTACTTATAAGATGTTCGATCATTTGTATAAACCTCCCACAGAAATCATGCTTTTGGGATGTGGCTGCTCCATCGAGTCTGAGGCGACAGCGCAGGTATCACATCTGTTCAACATCACCCAGGTAAGAGATTTATCTACACGTGTCTATTTCACCATACCGAGTCGATCATATCTTCGTCATCACCTATGAGAGCTGGCGGTGAATGACTAAAGAAGATATTGAAGTAAGGTGAGCATTTTCCCTAATTGGTTCAGGTGTTGGTTTAAACATATTTTATTTCATATATTTCTCAATACACCAATACATCTACATAGACATTACATGAGTATGTTAATATATAAAAGGGATTCGAAAAAAGCTATATAGCTTATGTGAATTCGTTTCCCTCGGTTCATGAGCATCAAATCAAAACGTTGTGACCATGCATGTACAAGTAGTTAACTAGCTAACTAACTAAATAAATAACGAAGAGAAAGAAAGGTGAAAGAAAAGAAGCGAAATGAGAGTGCAGTTTAAGAACTTTGAGAGTAGTGGATGTATAATAGAGACGTATTAGAATACGACTTATAAAAAATAATATTTTCCAGGCACAAGCACGTAATATAGGCGAGAAGTAAAGAGAGTGATGTGGGGACCCTACTTAAATAAGTAAAAATCAAAACCTTTCAAGCATTGAGACTTATGGATTAAAACCGATTTTAAACTACAAATGTATTGTTATATTAGAAAACTAAACAATATTCAGACAACATATTATGTTACTAGCTATATGGAAATTGGTATTGATATATGTCAGTTTGTAGGACAGTGGACAGTTCAAGAGGAGATTTCAAAGCGTTTGCTTCTTTGAATAAACTTATGTACATATTTAAAAATTGATTCATTCGCTTCATCTGTTAAAGCCATGTTCCCGAACAGTAGGGTATGTAATGTTGGTTGGCAGAACTGCGATACTTCATGCAACATATCCATTCTTATAGCGTTATATTTTCGGCATTCTAACAGAAAATGTTTGTTGGTCTCGGGTAGTCCACACGTGCATCTCGGGTCTTCAATGATATTTTTATGGTATAAATAATAGTTTAGAGAGCTACAGTTAGTTCGAAGTCTTGCATGATGTATTTGACCTAGTCTGTCACCGACATAGAAATAGGATGGTGTTTCACGTGAATTAGTACTCAGAGATCTTTTAAAAGATTCTACTGTGGGGGAATTTCTTGATAAAACAGGTAGAGCATTCCAGTCTCTGACTACTGAAGGTAGAAAGGATTTGTAATATAGTTGAGTGCCAGCATGGATGTTTTGCAAGTTCTCAGCGTTTCTTAGACTGTATGAAGACGCTTGACCGACTTGATCAGGAACTAACTGTGTCAAATAATTTGGTGAAAGTCTGTTAATCATTTTGTAAAAAAGAACAAGTTTATGTTTTCTTCGTCGAGAGCTAAGCTCTTCCCATCCCAATTCATTATACAGTGAAGCAAGAGAGACTAACTTAGTTGTTCCAGATACTATTCTACCGGCTTCCAGTTGCCCCTTCTCAATCTCAGTTTGATCAAACTGAGTGCAATTATCCCATACGACATCTGCATATTCCAGTATGGGTCGTATAAATGTAAAATAAATAATCTCCAAAGTCTTGCGATCAAACTGGAATTTAAGTTTTCGCATTATATTTATTCTTGCCCAAGCTTTGGATGTGATAAGCTCGATATGATTATGCCAAGTTCCATCATTTGACAAAACTAAACCAAGGTGTTTATGGGAGGTAACGTTTTCAATCGACTGGTTATTTAGGATCAGTTGAGGATGCTGTAGATCAGTACGTCTTCTTGTAATTAAGAGGGATTCAGATTTAGCAGGGTTGAAAGTGACAAGCCATTTTGTTGCCCAAATATTAATTTTTGAAAGGTCGTTATTCATAACAGATGCGGTATTTTGCGGAGTATCGACAATAATATATAGACTAGTGTCATCAGCAAACAATCTGATATTCGAATTAATGTCATTAACGATGTCGTTTATAAATATAAGAAATAGCAGAGGACCAAGTATCGAACCTTGTGGTACACCGGCTTTTAGATAAGACCAATCAGAACAAGAACCAGGAAGAACAACTCTTTGTCTTCGGTTTGTTAGGTAATCGGAGAACCAGTCCAACAAGCGTCCTCTGATACCCACATAATTTAGTTTATGAAGAAGTCCCCGATGCCAAACTCTATCAAAAGCTTTGCTTATGTCAAGAAAGACCGCCCTCACCTCTTTACCTTCGTCTAATGCCTTACAGAAAGTATTATACATGTTTACAAGCTGATTTACAGTTGAATCGCCCGTAACGAAACCTGATTGAAAACTGGAAATTGTATTGTTAGAAAGAAAGAAGTTGAATACATGTTTGTGCACAAGTTTTTCCATGACCTTTCCTATAGTATTCAAAAGAGATATTGGTCTGTAATTCGAAACATTGGATGCATCATCTTTTTTAAAGATCGGAGTCACGTTAGCTTCTTTCCAGGAAGAAGGAAAGGAACCTGAGGACAGAGATGAATTGAACAGGGAACATAATGGGTTGGCTAGTTCAGAAGAGAGCTCTTTAAGTATTCTGTTATTTATTCCATCGGGTCCGGAAGACTTTCCTAGCTGGAGATTCTGCAGTATATCTTTGACTTCATTAGGGTTTAATTTGATACCGTGGATTGAGGGTGTATTATCACTGATATTCAATTTTGGAAGTTCCTTATTATTATCTTGAAGATTTGTCTGTCCTATAAAGTGATCATTTAGAATATTAGCCTTTTCTATGTCATTGGAGTAAATTATGTCGTCCTTTAAAAGCGTTGGAATGCCTGAACTGCTTGATGATTTAATAAATGGTTTCAAATATTTCCATCAGTCGTTACTGCTAGGTTTTTGTGTTTTTAACTTGTTGGCTATATCATCGATGTGAGATTTCTTTGACTTGCGAATTAGTTTTGTAACTTCGTTTCTGTATTGTTTATAGAGATTCATGTCTTGCGATAGTTTTGTTCGTTTAGCTTTCTTGAAAAGACGTTTACGTTTTCTGATCATTCTGCGTAGCTGACTGTTTAACCACATAGGTTCTGCATTTCTAACTGTTACGTATTTGTTTGGTATGTGTTTCTCGGCTAGCGAAATTATATAATTTGAAAGATTAGTTGCATAAATATCTAAGTCTTCGTTTATAATATCATCCCAATTAGTATTACTTGTCTCTTGCCTTAACGAATTATAATCACCTCTATCATATAACCATACTTTCCTTTTAAAACTCAAAGTACGTTCTTTTATCAAGTTATAAAAACAGTAAATAGGACAATGATAGCGGATGTTCTGACACAGGAAAGGCTCACCTACTCCACTTAGAACAACATTTCTGGGATTACTTGAAATTAATATGTCGATTAATGAGGAAGAATGTTCTGTAAAATGAGTAGGTTCGTCTATCAGTTGTAATGAACTGTACTGATTACAAATATCATCTATTTTTTTGCGTGTATTCTGCTTTAATAGATCAAGATTAAAATCACCAGTAATAATAATGTCTTTGATACCAGTATCATGAGCAAGATCTATAGACGTTTCAATGTCAGAAAGGACTGATACGTTAGAGTTGGGTGGTCTGTAGAAGGTTCCTATAAGTACAGGTTTGTTTTTTATTAGAATTTCAACCCAAACACATTCAACGTTACGTAATTCAAGATCATCCCTTCGTCGAGAATAAAACGTTTCCTTAACATAAACTGCTACTCCACCGTGCGCATCCGCTTGTCTATCATGACGAAAAGGTGATTTGTAGCCTTGAAACTTGATATCAGAATCTAGATTAGATTGCTGTAGCCAAGTTTCGGTCAAAGAAATCATGTCAAAATTGTTAAGTTCTAATTCGACTGAGTCTACTTTTTGTAAAAGGCTTTGGACATTATAATGTACAAGAGAAAAATATTTCTGAAATAGAGTAGGTGAGATGTCGGATAGGCTGTCATGCTCTAAGTCACTAGTTGAAGTATTACTGCTGTTCAAGTTATCACTGCTATTGCTATTTGGACCAGGATTGAGTTCTATATCGCCAGATCTGAAGAGAAACGTCCCTACGAATAACAAAAATTCAAAGTAAATTTAAGGGTAAAATATTTGATACCCTTAAGCCTCAATGCAAGACTGTAATGTAATCCGATTCGCGATTGAAGACAAGATTTCAGAAATTACAATAAAATGAAAAAAATTGTTAGAAACATATATGTTTCCCTCTAGACCCAAGATACCGTTTGGTGGAGATATTTCCCTGACATACGTACGTAATATATATAAATCGGAACTTGGGTCTAGGGGAGGAGGAGGGGTCGGGGGAGGACATATTTTCATAACATCTCTTATGAAACACATTCAATTTTGCATTTTAACTAGAAATGAGAAAGAGAATTCCAGTCAGATATACCAGATATGCGCACTGACTGTATTCATTATTTCCCATCAGTGTTGTGTTCTCGTCATTGTGATGCAAGAAATATTTCCCAAAGGTAAAGGTAGCTAAATGTAATTATCATCATTTGAACGTGGTATTAATTCAGGAGTTTTTGAGGTGGAGCAAACAGGACTGAATTATCCTCCCACCATAATCATAAGCTCGAGGCATGCTATGATTCAGATATGATGCTGCCGAAATATGTAATTAAATTTGAATGTTGTAATTTCTGAAATCTGGTCTTCAACCCTACGCCATTTGGGGAAACTCCTCGCCTTACTGCAGTATCTTCTTAAGAGTTTTGCAAACATAAAACAAATAAAAAAAAAACAAAAAAAACACATAACGGATTGGATGGTTTGCTGGACCATCAAGCAGTTTATCCTACAATTATCGTCTGCTTTGTCATCTGCTTGTAATTTTAAAAGTCATTTTTGCAAACAGTGTGGACCCAGATCACACACTGTTTGCTGGTATGCTGAAATAGGTTTGAAAAGTTTGCAAGAATATTCAGCAGACGACATAAACAGATGACATTTTCTGATGCAGGTTTTCTTGGCATTTTAAGGGTTAATGCATACCTCTGATCTATGATTTTAAAGGTAGGCTTTAATAGCCTCTTAACGCTTAGCACTCTGGGTAAATTTTTCAATAGACTACAGAGTGAAATATTCCCAGGAAACAGGGTTTGGCATTTATGGAGACAATTGGATGAATTGTCAAATCCTGTTTTCTGTGGAAAATAAGAAAAAATATCAACAATTTGTCGTCTGCTGAATTAGCAAAGAAACTTATAAAGGTTAACCTCAGTGGTAAACTATACCACAGCAGGAGAGTACGAGAAAACACGAATCCTTCAGAGCATCATTGGATGACCACGTTTGTTTCAAACCAGGTTCCGGGATCAAAGGATTTATCAATGGAAACCGCACTACTATGACTCTTATAGAGGAAGAATAAGGCCGCCTACTCTAGACGCGCTTCCAGCGTTGGCCATTACGAATCATTTAATATGTCACCATTAGTATTTCTCATTATTCAAGTCCGTTGAGACGCAGTCTTCTGCTCCATCTCTATTTGATGAGACTGAGTTATTTTTGTATGTGGCTGCCACACTGGTGCTGTATACTCCAATTTCGGAGGGTTCCTTTGTTTTGTATGCGTTAACTGGTAAGTTGCCTTGCCAGTCTCTCAGAATAGCATTTGATGACATTAAGTTTCATTTGAAAATCGGCTTCCCAATATACTATTAAAGTCTTCTTGCAAGATGTACCAATCTTGTATTTAGTGAATGTTCCTATATCCGGAAGATCCAAAATTAGAACAGGACAGGTCCCAGACCGGGCCTTGGGGAGCTCAGGACAAAACTGGGTCTAGGTCTGAGACTTAGCCAGCTTAGACTACTCGTTAATAGCAGGACACAACGAGCTAATCCACTTATGTGTTGGTCCTCCAGCCTCATAGTATTTCAGAATGTGTAGTATCCGCCTGTGTAGTTGCTTGTCAAAGGCCTTTGAAAAGTTCATAATGATCAAATTTGTCCATTTATGTCCACGATTTATAGCTACATCAAAGTTGCTGATATTTGGACCATTTATGTCCACGATTTATAGCTTCATCAAGGTTGCTGATATTTAGACCATTTGATTGTCACAAGAACTTTGACTACGGAAACCATGCTGACATTCAAATGCCAAGTGATTATTTATATTACTGATAATTATATACAATTTTAATGGATGCATATGAGGTAATCTGAAGGGACACTATTTTTCTCCGTTTTTGAAGACCTGTGGTGCAGCACCACTAGCACTTTAAACAATCCTTGAAGGCGGGAGTCAGTACAGGGGAGATCTGTATAGTGCCGGTATGGCCACAATAACCTCATATATTTTTTTAATGCTCTCTCTCTCTCTCTCTCTCTCTCTCTCTCTCTCTCTCTCTCTGTCTGTCTTGCCCATGCATTTTATAACTGTATTCGTTATAAAGAAATAACATTTTTTGTCTTTGGCTCATTATGATTTTTTTTCTCCGTCATAATACTTAGAATTAGGCATTTAATACAATTTTCACTGATTCCTGTAAGTTGTTTATGACAGTTTGGCAGTTTTTAAATCATATATGCAAACCTTGCCATTGTTTGCCACTTTATGTCATACCATCTCTTTATATGTATTCTACATTTGAGCCCTAACGTGAGAAAACGTACCTTTTAACAGGCCCAACGGAGGCTCAAATCAGACTGCGTAGTTTGATCAGTTTTCGTTGTCCGCATGAAGAAAGGTTGCATCTTTGGATATTCAAAATGCGCCCAGCGAAGAT
This sequence comes from Anodontia alba, assembly GCA_964016985.1. Taxonomy (NCBI): domain Eukaryota; kingdom Metazoa; phylum Mollusca; class Bivalvia; order Lucinida; family Lucinidae; genus Anodontia; species Anodontia alba. The sequence goes on along the minus strand of OZ024836.1, from coordinate 23,733,809 downwards.
TCAGATCAGCCTGCGCAAATGCGCAGGCTGATCTGAATCATCGCTTGGCGCACATGTGCAAAGGTACATTTTCTGACGAGACGGCTTATTTCATTTCATAGTTGTCCTATGGCTCGTCTTCGCCGATCCTCTCCGACAGAAACAGATTTCCGAACTTCTTTCGGTTGATTGGACCCGACCAGAATCTAAACCCAGCCAAGGTGGCGCTCATGAGAGAGTTCAACTGGAAGAAGGTTGCCACCATCAACCAGGCCCGAGAGTTTTTCTCTGTGGTAACTTTTTGACTGATCCACTTCTTGTTCACGCTTCACAATAGATATATTTCAATATGGTCCACTTTTAGACACCTACTATAAATAGTTCCCAAATGAACTCGAATACCGACCCCAACTTTGCACTATGTGTCAAGTCATCATGTGGAACAACAAGATCTGTCAATATCAATAAGCATGGTTTATTATATACCCCGCGCAAGATAAAGGCTGCCTTTTTTTTCAACAATTAGCCTACTGTGGGACAAATTAATTTCGCCACACATATATCTTTTTGTGAAAATAAAATTCAACAGCAAACTTCTTTATGTATATATTCAACATGTCTGTAATATGTATGCAAATTATAAGAGTGCTTTTTTTTTTTTTTTTTTTTTTTTTTTTATTTGGGTTTTACGGCCCTTTCAAGAATATTACACTTATATCGAGCCGATCGTTCATCAAAGGTGGGCGAAAATCGGAGAACCCGGAGAAAAACCACCTGACCATCCGTAAGCAGAACTTGGCTTTCCCACATGTGACCCGAGCGAGGCTCGAACCACAGCGGTGAGAAACCTAATGGATTAAGAGTCAACTCTCTTATCCACTAGGCTACGGGGGCCCGCATAAGAGTGCTTCAACGAATACTGTGTGACAAGTTGATTTCACTGTACATGTAGTATTACTATGTGCAAACCAAATCCATTGATCAAGAATTGCGAAATAAGTGGCTTAGTTCACAAAACGGTTGTTGTTTTTGTGTGTGTGACATGTTTTTTTTTTATTTTCAGTATCAGTTCTTTATGCACATGTTCGCATGTCTGTAATAACTATCCAAGGTATCAGATTATCAAAGTAGCAAACACTGCGGGACGAGATGATTTCACCGCATACATTTACCTGTTTTATTACATAGGAAATCTCGATGTAAAAATTACAACAAAAAGGCTAAGTTCGATTTTTTTTTCTCAAAAAATAATTTTTAACATCAAACGATTTGTTCTACACGCTTTTTCGGCACTGCAGCTATTTTCATATATGTGTACATTGATCTCAAGGGTCATTCATTTTGAAATTTATTTTTATTCAACACATCTGATATTAAATGTTATGTGAAACCGTAACCTCTGCCTTGCGGGATCGAACAATATCATCGTTAAGACCATGGAATGTAAAATTCATTTGATTTCACGAATGTCTTCAGCTAGTATGTTGGTATGAAGGATTTTTGCATATATGGAACCTGTCATATAGAGAATCGGTAATGCAGGCAAACTGAGGTTTTTCTGCCATGAAGAGACATTCAGTTTGTTTAAAAAATACAGTCGAACCTCGTTATCTCGAACTCGCTTATTTCGAATAACCGCTTATCTCGAAGTGAAAATCTGGTCCCTGTTTTAATATGAAACTATGACAACAGGTAACAAAATAATGTGGAAAAGAGGAGAAATTGCTCCTGAGGAGCAATTTCTCCTCTTTTCCACATTATTTTACATTTATATTTCTAACTTCAGGAGTCAAATTACATATTCATTTTTAAATGTGGTTGTTCAATATATTGTTTTCCTCACTCTCTCAACTCTGATATGTCGAGGTACGGATATCTCGAAGTGTTTCAGTGAATCCTTTGGAATTCGAGATAACGGGAGTCGACTGTACTTATGCCGAAAATTCGAGTAGTATGCTGTATTTTTCCTTGTATAAAGGCCAAGGCCCGCTGGTTATTTTCTGAAAGAAATGTTGTGTGCAAATTTTGCCATGACAGTTCTTAAGTTTCAAGTAATTGTCATTACTGAGAAAAATAACACTTAAAGAAATAGCAAATACAGTCTTTCACCGTCTTTGGTTTTATCTATTAATTAAACTGCAATTTTAGTTGTAACATGATAACTCTTCCAAGGACACTCAGGGTCACCTCTTAGTATACATAGCTTCAGTGCGAACGAACAAAATAATTGCGTTGCAGTCAGCAAAAACTATTGTAAAAAAGACGTCTTTGCTTCAGCCAACAAACACCATGAGAAAGGAATCAAAATGTCGTCCTCTGCCGTTGTGACTGGTGCTTTAAGTGTTAAGCATTTCATTTCAGGTGATAGATGATTTTGTAAAGGGTCTCAAGGGAACTGATATAACTATTATATCACAGGAAATATTTGAACATGATCCTCTTACTAGAGTAGAAAACTTGAAGGTATGATGTCCACATTTTATTGCTTTCAACGTTCTAAATTTAAACTCATACGCGGATGTTTCGACTTTTACTAACACTTAACCCATTTGTAGACTGAATGAACTATTCCACACTATATACTGGAAGATTCGAATTTCAATTTTATGTATTTCAGATTATGCGATTTAGATATTCCTAGAGAAAAATGGTTTGACAATTTGTAAACAGTGGAGACCCTGATCAGACGCCGCGTTCTGCGGCGTCTGATCCGGGTCTGCACTGTTTGCCAGTTACTTTTTTAGGGGTCTCCAGACTACAATGGATTAAAGTGTCAGTTTAATAAAGTGTCAGTCACAACAACAACAGACGATATTCTGACGACATTTTATCCGAGGAAATAAGGCTTGGCTTCGTGTTTCAGACAGACTATTCGTTGGAATGTCATCAGCTGTATTTTTAATGTCACTTTAAACCTGGTTATACTTTCCGAAACGGAAGACTCAGATAAAATCAAATCTACTGTCCTTTCAACATCTCTCGGAAAGATGTTTTTTGCTTGGCGTTTTATCTTAAATGAAAATATTTTGTTCTGATTGACTATATCTTATCAGAAACCATTTGTCTTTTCTGTTTCTGTGTTTTGTTCTCAAATATGTACCCTAAAATTAAATTTATCGCCAAAAAATGGTCTGACCTAAGCAATTTCTATAGTAAAGTGATTTTGTGGAATTTTTGTCTTAGTAAATATTTTTTATTTTTCTTTGCTAAATTTAAATTATTGATGCGTCACAACAATATTGTGAAAATTTTAGAAAAATTGAACAAGCGGAACTTGTTGAAAATCTGCCTCCAAGTTACCTACCCTACAAATTTCTGCATAATTTTCATTCATTTTTACTTTGGGACAAAGTGAAAATATTGGATTTTTTAAAAAAACACTGATTAGAATAAACCTTTTTGCGCATAGGTAATTACGACAAATGGTTTTGCATTAAATCATGACAAAAGTTTGCAAATTTAATTCTTCTGTTTAAAGCGCCGAGCAAAAAGCAACTTTCTGAAAGATGTCGAAAGCACAGTTGCTGCAGTAGTAACTTAAAGTTCTGTGTATAATGGACATTACTAAATTATGGTCACTGAATACTAAAGCTCAAAGGACACCGGCCAACACCAGTATAGTTTCCACCAGTACACAAGTCAAACCGGTCAAGGTTCTCACAAGGTTCTCACAATTTCATGACCTATTTTTGACGAAACTCCTTATGAACGTAATGATTTGCGCATTTAACATGGGCGATGAGGTATATTTTTAATTTGAGCCGGACTCAGTATTTCCTACATGGATTGCATGGGGGCCCAGAAAGACAGTCTCATCAGTCTTCGCATGGCCCTCTGTGGTAATGTAGCCAAGGATCTAAAACGTCTTAAGGCGGATAGCGAACTCTGATCAAACTGAGCGCATGCACAGGCTGATGTGAGTTTTCGCTTGGCACACATGCAATCGTACGAAATGCTGTGACTCGGCTCATTTTTCGCAGTTCTTACCAGTGTTGCAAACTTCATTACTGCTTATGAAGAGTCTCAATAAAACCGAGATTCCCATTTTCTAATCAGTAGTGTGTTCTTTGTTTCCAAAGGCACTATTTTTGACGTTTATTTTACTACACTGCAGTTGGTGTTAGTGCCGTGTGGCGGCCGTAGAATGTCTCCCCGTGCTTTACCATAGTGCAGATTATATTTCATTTCCTTTGGAATCATTGGGCCCACTGAGATATATTTGAACATAGAGTGCTGTCATGTACACGCTAGAGGGCGTAAGGAGTGTTGCACACTTCATTACTGCTTATGAAGAGTCTCAGTAAAACCGAGACTCACATTTTCTAATCTGTAGTGTGTTCTTTGTTCCCAAAGGCAATCTTTTTTATGTTTATTTTACTACACTGCAGTTGGTGTTAGTGCCGTGTGGCGGCCGTAGAACGTCTCCCCGTACTCACCATAGTGCAAATTATATTTCATTTCCTTTGGAATCATTGGGCCCACTGAGATATATTTGAAAATGGAGTGCTGTCATGTACACGCTAGAGGGCGTAAGGAGTGTTGCAAACTTCATTACTGCTTATGAAGAGTCTCAATAAAACCGAGACTCACATTTTCTAATCTGTAGTGTGTTCTTTGTTTCCAAAGGCAATCTTTTTTATGTTTATTTTACCATTGAGGGGAATTGATATAGTTTCAAGGAAGGTAAGTCTGTTTCTGCTTCATCTAGAAAAGGATTTACGGTTAAACCCCAATGGCTCGAACATTTTTGGGACCATGGAAATTTATTCGAGAAATGGGTAGTTCGAGCCACTGAGGGTTAATCATGGCGCCATGCCAGGAAGCAAATGATATAATTTTAGGAAGTCTTTTTGTCTTCTATATAATAATGGTATGTTGTGTGTAATTAGAATCGCCTCGATGAGGCAATACTAATGAGTACACAACACAACATACGATTTCATGATGAAGTAACAAAATTTTCCTAAATATTTATTTTCTTGAGCTATCGGAAGAATTTCGTAGGGACTCAAAAACGAGTTCGAATTAGCCATGGTAAACGAGTCATCGGTGTTCGAGCTATAAAGGACTGTACTCTAAAAGGAAAGACTTTTCTTCCTCGTTCCTTTCAGAGAAGATAACCTTTTTCAAAAGGAACTGTGTACAATTTAGTAAAAGGGGAGCGACCAAATGGTCTCCCGTGTGAAAATGGCGAACACTCTATCGAGTGTATTCTGTCCCCTTAAAGCTGATTTTAAATGTTATTTTGATTTCAGAAACATGATGCCAGGATTATAATGACCGCCTGTTATGAAGACAAAGCCCGCCTGATACTGTGTCACGTAAGATATTTGGGTTGCGCCTTGTAAAAAGGGATCTAAGTGCATATAAGGCAGGCGAAGGCTCGGATCAACCGATACTTTTTAGCAGTCTGAAGCTGGGCCTGCACTGTTCGTCTAGTGGCTGTCTGGGCGCTTGAGACTGTAGTGATGAAAATGGCCTCATTGGACTGATCCAAGCGTTTGCTTTTAGCTCGTATGCTGAAGTCCGTTTTAACAAAACGTGGTCTTTGTTATGTTAGTGAACTTGGATTTATTTTTACAACGAAGTAAGAACGTTTTATTATGATTTTACATAAACTAAATTTTGTGGGTATCAGACATCGTTTATTGGACTGGTATTCCGATTACCTAACAAACCGAAGGCAAAGAGTTGCCCTTTCTGCTTCTTGTTCTGAATGGTCTTATCTAAAAGCGTATGTACCGCAAAGTTCGATATTTGGTCCTCTCTTATTTCTTATATTCATTAATGACATTGTTACTGACATTAATTCAAATATCAAACTGTTTGCTAATGATACAAGCTTGCTTATCACATCTAAGGCTTTTGCAAGGATAAATATAATGCAGAAACACTAATTCTAGTTTGATCGTAAACTTTGAAGTTTTAGTTTTTATTCATACGACCCATACTGGAATATGCAAATGCCGTGTGGATAATTGCACACAGTACAATCAAACTGAGAACAAGAGGGTGCAAATGGAGGCCGGTAGAATAGTATCTGGATTCACAGTTAGCCTCTCTTGATTCACTATACAATTTATTAGGATAGGAAGAGCTTAGCTCTCGACGAAGAAAACACAAACTTGTTCTTTTTTACAAAATGATTAAAATACTTTCATCAAATTATTTGTCAGGCTTTATACGAAACTCTGAGAATGTAAAAAAAAAAAAAAAAAAAAAAAAAAAAAAAAAAAAAACATCCATGCTAGCAGCCAGTTATATTATGAATCCTTTTTACCTGCAGTAGTTAGAGACTGGAATGCTTTACCCATTTCATCAAGAAACTCTCCCATAATAGAATCTTCGATGAAAGATATGGACAAATACATCATGCAAGACTTCGAATTAACTTGTAGCTCTTTAAACTATTATCTGTACCAAAAAATATCACTGAAGATCTGAGATGCACATGTGGCCTACCCGAGAGCAACAAACACTTTTTACTAGAATGCCGAAAATATAATGCTATAAGAACGGATATGATGCATGAAGTGTCACAGTTCTGCCAAACAACATTACGCACCCAATTGTTGGGGACATCGTACTAACAGATAAAGCGAATAAATCATTTTAATATGTGCATAAATTTATTCAAAGAAGCAAACACTTTGTAATTTGTTCTTATAAACCGACAAATACCAATATTAATTTCCATATCTAAATATATCATAGATTACCTAAACGTTCCGTAACATTCCAATGTACAAATGTATATTAGTTTTAAGTCGGACATAATCAATAAGTACAATGCTTGATATGAACCTTAACGTTTATTTATTATATGTAAGATCCCCCCCAGCTAGCATTCTACGTAAATCTACATCGGGCCGTCATCGGCCCGTCAGCTACCCTGACGGGCCGATGACGGCCCGATATAGATTTACGTAGAATGCTGACTGGGCCATACCACTTTCTTTAGCTCTCTCCTATATTATATGGTTGTACCTGTAAAATAATTCGTGTTGATTGATATTCCCAGTAAGCATTCGACATAAATCTATAGCGGGCCGTTATCGGCCCGTCAGGGTAGCTGACGGGCCGATAACGGCCCGCTATAGATTTATAAAGAATGCTAGCTGGGTTGTGTTCTAATACTTCTATATCACACATACATTTTTCTCAAGGTTCTTTCACTCTCCTTTACGTCTTTCCTTTCACCTTTCTTTGCCTTTGTTATTTAATCATTTGGCCAGCTAGTTAACTACTTGTGCATGCATGGCCACGATGTTTCGATTTGATGTTCATGAACTGAAGGAAAGAAATTCACATATAAGCTAAATAGCGTTTTCGAATACCTTTTATATATTTGCCTTGCTCATGTAATGTTTATGTAAATATATTGATGTATGGACAGAATATATAAAATAAAAAATCCTTAAAACAATCCATTTCCTTCCATTTGAAGGCGATACAGAACTTTGCTACATTGGAAACTTTACTCCTACTCCGTAATAATTTTAGTGGTCAAAATATACATAAAATCATCAAAAAATGTATCCCATTTAGCTAAAACAGATATGACGTAAGAAGTACATGGGCCGGCCTCGGTGGCTCAGTTGGATGCGCCGTCCGACGGGAGACCAGGAGGTCGCGGGTTCAACCCCCGCCGAGGTCGGCAAAATTCTTTCGTGGAGATTGATCATGAAATATTTTCTACGGTCATTCTCTCCCTTCCGCTGATTCAAGAAGGGCAGTTGTCAGTTTCTGGCGAAAGAATGTGCACAATACTGGTTAACCACTTAGAGGACTAAGCCTGCCCAGTAAACGTGTGGTTAGGTAAACTGACCGCGCTCGACATGACCCCATTGGGTTGACTGGGCCGTAAAAGCTCAACACAAACAAACAAAGAAGTACATGGACTTCACTTACATGGAAATAACTCATTTCAGTGATATTTAATCCAGTCAGAAATATTTTATTTGACTAAATTTTAAAATTCAAATTTTTGTGAAGAAGTGTTATTTCAGTCTATTTCACCAGTTTGGAGCCTAATTTAGCAAGCTTGATGCTAAATTATTGCTTAAAAAGCAGTGTCGCACGTTATTTAGCAAGCTTGATGCTACATTATTGCATAAAAAGCAGTGTCGCACGTTATTAACAGCCGTGCATTAACCGACGAAAAGCCGTGTATTAACAGGCAATTCACGCGCTGTTAATGCGCGGCTACGCAACTTTCAATATGATCGTACCGGGGCCACAAATGTACTGCCTGGCCCTAGAACGAGCATAGTCCGTGGAAATTGAGTTCGGGAGACATCGGTGAAAAGGCGAAACAAAATAGTGTAAGAAATAATGCAAAATGTAACAAATGTTTTCAGTTTTTATGCAATAATAGCGATCGAACATGGTTTTTCAATGCATTAGCATTCGCCAGATCCCTTGGGAGGTGTTGAAAACCGCGGCCTCCGGCCTCGGTTTTCAACACCTCCCACGGGACCTGGCGAATGTTAATGCATGAAAAACCATGTTTGATTCCTATAAGGTACTATAAATTATAGATAATTCAACAAAGTTTGCCGTTTTGGCATCTGATGACAGCGGTAGTTTGGGTTTAACTTGAATTTCATTTTTGACGATTTTACAAAACTTGCGAATTAGTAGCAAATTTCTTTAAATTATACATTTAACTTGGTAAATACAAAATGTGTTAATCGTCTATTATCATAGAAAGGATGAAATCTTTTAGGAATGCAGCCGTTTGCAAAACAGGAGTCTAATATCAAATTCTTCCACTACTTGTATAACAGTGATTCGCTCATCTTCCAGTTCATACGGGTACTTCTCAACGACCATGACGACAGACTCATTGTTCTTCTTCCTCTTACCGATGGGAGGATCGATCATCTTTAGTTGTCTCAGTTAGAAACTGATCAAGACGTTTTAACAAGTAGACTTGGAATGCAGCAGGTTTCGACTGTGTGGAATAACAGAAATAGTACTATTTTGAGACTGTCTCTAAAATCATTACCTGAAACGTGTACATCGAGTGTTCACAGTCCGCATTAGAGGATGAGTAAGAAACCCTTCAGGCGGACTGAACAAATGTCTTGTGTATACTACGGCAGAACTAAAAGCAAGGGTTGTAGCCAAGTAAAATCGATTAAAGGCTCCCCCCACCCCCACCTCCCCCAGTATTTTTTTACCGTTCCAAGGCAGTGCGTCTGCTGTGATTTACTATTTCTGTCATTGTATGTCGTTGCATGTATGTCCTGGTGATTTTTTTTTATTTTGGATAGCCGTTTGGCCAGTTTTCGGGAAAGGAATTGTCCTTTTGGCTTTCTGTTTGTAGTGTTGATTGTGATGCCGTTGCTTTAAGTGCGTCCTTCTTTCCTTTTGGTATCTTGGACGGAAGGTGTTAGGTCATCGATTCCTAATCATTGCCTTCCTTTTTATTTACTAGAATATCTATTACTGAACTTCAATGTTTCAGGCATACCGAGTGGGCCTGTATGGACCCAAAGTAGTCTGGGTGTTTTATGGCTGGTTCAGTTTGGAGTTTTGGCGCCAAAGTCTGGATGATGTACCATGTTCCGAGAAAGAAATGGAACAGGCGGCAGATGGCGCTTTTGTTGTAGGGTTTTATGTGAGAAACCGGAATATTGAAAGGGGTATAGCTGGACTAACAGGTAAATTAAAATTTCTCTTTATCTGCGTCTCTCTTAGTCTGTCTGTCTTTCTGCTCGTTCCTTCCGACCTCTCTATCAAAACACAAAATTGAATAAGTAAAAAATATTTTTTAATGAAATTTGGAATTTTGCCCAGAGAAAATTCAGATCAGCCAACGCATTCGCTGAGCACATTTTTGATAGCCAAGGAGGCAAAGTTTCTTCATGTGGACAATGAAGACTCTGAGCAGACTGTGCGGATGCGCAAGCTGATTTGACGTCTTTGGGCGCACACATCAGAAGGAAAGTTTTCGCACGTAACAGCGCATATAGCAGTGAAATTCAAATTTTCCAGATAGTTTATTTTCTATAATTCGCAGTTTGATGATATGATATCAATAACTAATAAACTACAGACTACAAACCGAGGTTTGAGCGCAGGACTGGCGTAAGTCAGATGGTAATTTTTCCCTAAACCTAATCTCCTCATCATGAAGGTGTTATGAAGATTACAACATTTCTTTCTGTAAACAATGAAAATTTAGGTGCCATTGCTCGTATGAGCAATGGCACCTAAATTTGCATTGTTTACAAAGGGGTCCAAGTTGCCTTTAAACAAGGGGTTACTACAGTCTTGCGCTCAACCCTCGAAACACTCGATACCGAAACAACGACAAATTCGTTATAATGACAATTTGACTTGTCACGAAACTTCGCTTTAGAGGTAACAATTAGTCACAAATTATACAGGAATATTGTATTTAATACTTTAAAGAGACATATGTTTTGGATATTTGTTAGAATCGCCTCATTGAGGCGATTCTATCAAATACCCAAAACATATGTTCTATGAGGAAATGAGAACAAAAAAAGACATTTCTGGCATATCAATCTGCTTATTAAGTATTCTGTACAGCAGCAAATTCATTTTAATGGCAACGTCTTTGGGAACAAATGCTGTCGTTGTAAGGAGGGTTCACTGTAGTTCAAAGTGTCTGAGTTAATTATCATGTTCTGTTTATAGTTTCATTAGACTAGAAATATGAGGGAACGCACTTGCAACGTTTAAAATGTTACATTTGCTGATGTAATATTCTAGCTAACTATATCATTGAGTGAAAGAGCATCTGTTTAGTTTAAAATCATCATGCACTAAAATCACAGCAAATGATGTTATGTTTAGGTGTGGTGCAAAGTAAGCTATAGAGCTTTCAGAAGAGGAGGTTTGCTATTTTGGCACCAGAACCTATTCACTGGAATCTCCTTGTCAATACCACAAGATAAATATATGAGACAGCGCACGACAAAACCTACAGTAAGACGTGTGCGACCAGCGAAGACTCAGATCAGCCTTCGCATCCGCGCAGTCTGATCAGAGTCTTCGCTGATCGCATGTGCCTTCTACAGCCACCAGGCTATCTAAAGGGGGATAAACAATAATCCTTGCCATGCTGGTTGGATGTACAGGCTGAGCTGAGTCTTTGATGGTCTTATTGTAGATTTTGTCCTGCTCTGGCTCATATATGTTTGAAAAAAAAGGAAAAAATGTTATTTCTATTTTGTAGTTCCTGAATACGACGCTCTATATAGACAAGAAGAAACTTATGATCCTTCCAAGTACATGTTTGAATCCATGAGTGGACAGTGCTATGACCATATCTGGATAGCAGCTATTGCACTGAATTGTACAGATGCGTATTTAAAGGCAACAGGTATCAAGGCGAACATAATTACCACAGCTTAACTACTCACCATGGCTCCCCGTAACCGGGACCTCCAATATCTGTTCTAAAACTCTCTGGTGCGAAACATAAATTGGTGGTTTGCTCCTTAAATACAATGTCTTGGCCTGTATAAACTTCAGCTTGACTACTTGTTCCCCATATCAGCTGAATGTCACAATAACAATCGATACTATATTCAGTTTTGATTTACCCCTGAAAGTGATGGCGTATTAAATCTACTTATGAAACTTCCGGTGTAACAAATATTTTGAAATGAAACGCTGTCTAAAAACACGGACTTCTGACACTAACCACAAGTTTAAATTTCCTGAAATTTAAATTCACTGAGGTCGGACCACCCCTGTGGCCGATTATTAGATGTTGAAGTAGCGTATCGTTAAATTGCCCTCACAGGAGCCTCGAATGTGAAGCTACTACCAACTACACTTATGAAAACGGACAATTCTGAAGTGACAGCATCTTTCTGCATAACATCAATCATATTAAACAAAAACCTGAATTGGAAGATAAATTCTCTAAAGCCAACACATGCCCATATGGAACAGCTTTCAGTCCTAGAGAAAATTACAATATTCATAGCCTTGTGGCAGAATTTTTATGAATTTTTAAAAAGCATAAAAAGAGCCGCAATGTGAGAAAACATGCCTATATAATTTTGACCCCCTTAAACCCCACTTTTATATAGTAAAACTGGGGTTTACAGGGTATACATTTTTTTTCTTATTTCTGCTTAAAACATAAATTATGTGTACTCGTTAGAACCGCCTCGTCGAGGCGGTTCTAACGAATACCCACAATCTATGTTTTGAGCAGAAATATGAAAAATATCAGAATATTTTAGCTGAAAATTTTCATTTTTTGGTGGTAAAATTTTCAGTATATTTGAATAGGCATGTTTTCATAATGGTGAAAAAACGTGCCTTATTGGATGTGCGCCCAACGTAGACTCAATCAGTCTGCGCATTCGCAGTACAAACTGTTTCAATGAAGTCAATAAAATCGTCCGCCTTGCAAGGGCTAAAAAACAGTTCGTTGTTACAAAGGGCAGCTCTAAGTAAGTGCCGTATGATGCCCTTAAAAATCTCCCCCCATTTCATCATAGTGCAGTTCTTTTCTATTTTGACTTTCTTTGGGATCGTTGATAAAATAAAAATCTAAAAGGTTCCTTTAGAAACAAAGAACACATTACAGATAGAACATGGGAATCTTATTGAGAATTTTATTAAGACTCTTTAGAAGCAGTAATGAAGTTTGTAAAATAGAAGGGAAGGCAATGGTAACACTGCTTACACCCTCTAGCGTATACATGATCAGAACTCCATTTTCAAAGATACAACAATGGGCCCAAGGATCCCAAAGGAAATGAAAATATAAACTGCACTATAGTGAAGTACGGGGAGCCCATTCTGGTATCTTGAAAAATCAAGTTCCGCTTAAGCCAGAGCTAGTTGAAATGGGGAAGGGATGGCATTAAGCGGGGCCTGCAATCTACAGTGCTATCCTCTCAGTCAAATAAAAGTCAAAAAGGATTACCTTTGGAAACATAGAAGACACAAAATCACGAAAATCGGAGACCCGGTTTGATTGAGTCTCTTCATATGCAACATTGTAGTTTGCGAGGCTGCATACGCCCTGTAACACCGGCTTAAGCGGTATTTGATTTTCAAAATAACCAGGATGGGCTCAATGATCCCAAAGGAAAAAAAAATATAACCTGCACAAAAAGATCTTTGTGCTTTTATGTGTTCTTTGTTTCCAAGGGCAACTTTTTTTATAGATTTTATTTGGATGCCACATTCACCGTACTTTTTTATACCCTCACCCAGTCTAGGTCAACCACGCTTTGATAAGAAGTATATGCCACTGCCAATATGTTGCATCTAATAGAAGACAGACACAGACAGACAGACACACAGACAGACAGAATACTTTATTCAGCCTTATAATAGTTCATACATTAATTTTTCAGGTTATCCTAAAACGCTGGACGAATTTTCCTTCCAGGACTCGTATATTAACGAAGTGATTCTATCCTGCATGTCTAATGTTTCTATGACAGGGATTACGGGTAGAATTGACTTTGGAGAAGGAGCGGACCCAATCAAGAACGTTAAAATAGAACGAATACAAGGTAAATATGTCCGTCTGAAAAGGGCCTACTCAAAAAGCTGACTTCTTTTAATAACGTGACAAAATAATTAAAGAGTTGCCCCTCTCAGAAATTTTTCCATTCCCGTGAATACCACATACATGTATTTCCTAAAGAGAACAACAAAATACAGATCATTATGCGCTTTTAACCTAGCTAATCAGGGTTTCGTTGTTCACTGCACATAATAACTACAAAAATTAATAGGCGAGATGAAAGATTAGGACTGTCTAGCTTGTGCGAATTTGCAGACTCCACATACTCTGGTAATTATGATATCAAAGACTATAAATCTCCAGATTGTGTGGAAGCGCAAACTGACCAGGATATTGCTGTTTGCTCTACATATTCTATAATAATATTGATCGAGAAGGAAAGCTGTGACTGTCTAAATTGTGCAGAAGTGCTGACTGATACATGTTTTGCAGTACAAATACAAATATTGAAAACTATGCATGGACTGAGTTGGGAGCCTTTATGCGAACCGAAGTTTTACGTATTTCTGTATTAAGAGTAGCATCGGAACCAAGGGTGAAGTTGGCCGGCTGTAAATGTGCTTTAAACCACCCGGTAGTTTACACTACTGACCGTTCTAAGGCGGTGGTCCCGGTGTTAATCTTACTCTTTATTGCTTTGTGGTTTATTCTACGAGGCGATTTGTTTTATGTCTTGTCTTGTGCCATTTTGTTCTTTTTTAGTCATTTTAGCATTGCAATTACCTCGCTTGAGGAAGAGAGAGAGCTTAGTGTTTTTCGAACGTTTGTTCGATTTGTGCTTGTTTGGATTTGTCGGTTTCCTCTTCCTCTTGGTGTCTGGGAAGGGCTGCGGTTTGTGATTGTGGCACTCCCTGGACTTTTCTCTTACCTTTTTTATGAATGGGTAGTGCAGCTGGTTAGTATATGCGGGTGCACAAGCTTACTAAAGCTTGGTTGTTCTCTGTAGATAGATGCATTCTACACAGTTATTGATAATCAGTATCAAAGATTGTCACAATGTCCAGGTTATGACTGTTCGAATCGTGTGGATTCACAGGCTGATCAGGGTTTTGTTGTTCGGTGTGTATATTATATACAAATATTGACCATAACGTTCTCTCTGATCAGCAATACTCCAGTCAAAGCATGTTCGGAAACAGAAAAATTACCAACGAGCAGGGATCTAATCCGAGATATCTAGCACCAGGAGCCTCTATACAAACCAGTGAAACTAAAAGTAGTGAAAGAATATCTCGTCTGAAAACGGAGAATGTCATATGATGTAACTTGGTGGGAATATCACTTTTGGAGATAATACACTTTGGGTAGTTTTATATCAAATTAGTATGATTTTCCATAGATCATAAACATTCATGGCTTCTTTAGGCAGAGAGCAAATACTCTGGTCAGACTTCAGGGATGCAGAGGCTGATACGGGTCTTCATAAGGCCCTTATATGTCCTCATAAGTCTTCATAAGGCCCTTATATGTTATTGTGGTACACCTGTGTATTTCAGAAGGCCGCCGTGTTACTGTCGGTGCGTACATCATGGATGAAGAACCAAGACATTTCGAATGGATCGAGGGTGAATTACAGTGGAAAGGTGAATAAATTACATGTGCAAAAAAAATCTTCGGTGCATAATACGTCAGAAAACGTACCGTCTGATATATGCACCCAACGAAGACTTAAATCAGTCTGCGCTTCCGCACCGTCTACTCAAAGAATTCGTCGTCCGCATTGGAAAAAGTTGTATCCTTGGTTATCCAGAATGCGCCCAGTGAAAATTCTGATCAGACTGCGTGAATGTGCAGGCTGATCTAAATCGTCGACGGGCGCACACACCCAAAGGTACGTTTACGGCTCAAATGAATGCTCGAAGGAATGGCCCTTAAGAGCTATTAACATACGAATATAAAAAAAAATCTGAAGTGTCGATGTTTTATGGGCAAGTAGAAAAAACGGATCCAAAACATGCAGCAAGGCTATACTTTACAATATTGTAGTTTTTATTTTCTGTTACTTTGAGATTATTGAGTCCATTTCTGGATTTTTGAAGGGCACCGATGATGTCTAATTGGCAGAAACTAGCTACTCTGGCCCAGAAAACTTGACACTTCAACTGCTTTCAGTTTTGTGAGTGTGTTTATGTTCTCAAGGGTCAATCCTTTTAGGATCTAATTATCTTCACTACAGTTGAGTCTTCGCTGGCGGCAAATAATTTGTATATATAATTTGTGGTAATTGTTGTGGCCCGATTCATATTTATTTTGAAGCAGATCTTGTTTGTGTCAGTGTTGGCATCGATGTCTGCTCAACATCTCTTGAGCCACAAAAATAAACATGGAGATAACCAGATGACAAAACAAAGAAGCACTTTGTTAAGAACAGAATGATCAAACGAAGAAATGCAACAGAATCAATAGAGATAAGCCCTTGGAACGGTCAACGGTCTTGTGAATGTGTGTGTTGAGGTTTTGGGACTGGAGGGGTTTAAAAGCTTAAAACTGATTTTATGAGTGTTAAATCCATGCAGTAGTTTGGGAAGTATCTCAATCTTAGATCACAGTCTATTTCTGGTACTGAGAGAAAGAGCGAATGAATAGAGGTATCCAGAGCCAGGACGTATAACATATGACTAGTAAAGCGACTATGCTCCTTCATCCACGTTGGATGATCACAAACCTAAATAAGTAAGAACAAACACAAGAACAAAGCATCAAACGGGATGAAATGAAAATAACAACTCAAAATTACACCACAAAATAATCCCTGCGAAGAAGGCTACCAGTGTATGAGAATTCATACATGAATCATTTATAAATAGATGCAGCTTCTAAAAAACGTATGCCCACTGCTTATTCTGATCAGAAACTAGTCTGTAAACATATAATATACAATAGGCATTGTTTCTGTAAACCGGCAACGAACACGCTTTGTATATTGCTTTGTTACCTACATATGTCTCAAGGGCCTTTTCTTGCTTTGAACATCATATGACTACAGATAATCAATTCAGCTTGTTAATAATACGGGTCCAGTTGTTTAAAGCGTCGTTAGCTTAACGAGCTTGTTAGTGGTCAAAATGTTAACTGTTCTAGTAAGTACCATATCTAATTCACAGTATTTTTGCTGAAAAAAAAAAGTGATTTTTTATGGTGATATTTCCCGATTTGTCCCGTATACAGTGTACATAACGCGACTTGTTCATTTTTAAATTAGTATCTTCTTATGAAAATGATTTAAAAAGCTGGAATGAAGTCTTGATTGCTAAAGTCCTTATACAAGGCTATCGTTGTCATAAACTCCGTAAAATTTTTATCAAAATTTTATCGCTGACATTCCGAATTGGTTCAACATACGAAGTTAGTTTTTAAACATTCTGCAGCAAGAAAATCTGGAGCCTGAGTTTTATGGTGACCTAATGTTTGTATTTAGGAAAATTATTGGGATATACAAATTTTAGAACAATTAAAAAATAATTGCCGATATAAAAGGACAGAACGTAACATGGATGCCGTGTAACATGCTGCATGCTTTCCAATAATATATGATGAAACACATGAAGACTCTAAGGCTCGTCAATGAACAGAAAGTTTGAAGAAATTAAACACAGTAGTAAAAGCACAGTAAGTCCGACATCAGACGCGTACAAAAACGTCTAGAAAGAATTTAGCAATTAGCCGTCATTTTGTCATAGGCCCGATCTGTCTTCGCGTAGTTAAATGGTTGAGTCTTATCAAGCCTGCATAAAGTGCCTTTGGTACATGTTCCGATATAGTTAGGTGTTGGGGACCTTTATCTTATTTTCAAAATTTGCAATTGTCTGACACTAATGAAATGCTCTTTCATTCAAGAATGACAGTGATGACACAACAGTTTTTTTCAGTGACCATTCAGTATTATGCTTGAAGCATTTTGGAGGATGTTTCACTCATTAAATCTGTAAAATTTACATATTCCACAAATAGTGATGCATCAATAGCTGACAGAAAGTTATTAACTATGAATAAACACGAGGGTTACCGAATCCTAAATTCTTTTAAGGTGAAATAAGTGTGTTTTGTCGATACCAGGGAGTCTGATGTGACAATTTGTCACCACGAATGGACTATCGGGTAAGTTGACAAAACAGATTACATGTGTTGCCATTGTTCATGGGGGTGATTTTATATGTTTTACAATTGTAAGTAAAATGTAAATGACGATACATAGGAAAAGCTACAGTCACGAAACACAGCCCTCCCGAGGCACCAAAGGCAGGAAAGGAGAGGAACAAACAAGGACAACACAAACTCCACATATAAAGCAACAGACGCACAAACAAAGAAAAAGAGGAACCGCCTTGGAAAGGTCAGTAGGAAGATTACTGGAGGCTTAAACTATTAAGAAGTTTGAAAATTATGTCAACCATACTAAAGTGCTAGAAAAGGACATTTTTTTAAATTCGCAAACAATTCATACTTTATTTCAACCTATCATGTAAAGGCAAACTCTTTCGACACTTTGATTATTTTTATTCTCAAGACAACTATATCATATTATTTAAACACTCTTAGTGTAATCTTTATCGTGAGATGAGTTGCCAAATGATAAAACCACAAAACAGTGACATGCTTCCATTTGAGTTTTGATGCTTTTATATGTAAGAATGATCTCGTCCACCACACGATTATACACTTCTTGTTTTATAGATGGCTATATTCCACGTGATTCCACATATGTAGTCTTTGTTGAGATGTCAATATCATTACCACTTTACGCTGCCATGGCGACATGGGCAGGAATTGGGATTTTGACAGCCATCAGTTTCTTCATCTTTAACACAGTGTATCGCAAAAATAGGTAAGATTTTTTATAGTTCTAATACACAGCAAAATTTGAAATTCTGCTATAGGTATAAGTTTTCTTATTATTCAAGGACAATTAAACTACATTAACCTGAAATAAAGTAGAAATCGTATATACTCGTATATGTTTAAAATGTGATAATATTTTAACATTTAAGATTGATTTTCATTTAAAGGAAACATGAATCGAAGTTATATCTGAACAATGCTTTAAGTGTTTGTCAGTCAAACCAATCTGATTTTGATGCCTAAATGTATGTATGTCTCTTCAACAGTATTTAACAGTATTTCAGTCATTTACGGATGACGATAAGATGCTAACATGATAATTGAAAAGAACATCTTATCGGGAAAAATCAGTCCCCAGCAGAATTGAAGCTTATCATAGATACATTTGTACAATAGTAAATGAACGCTAACAATAAATTTGGAGATATCTAGAAAAGAACCCATACACCAAACACACCCCTAAAGGCACCGGATAGCTAGGCAGCTAAAGTTGCTGCTTACTTAGGTTGTTTCTATGTTCAAGCTAATCTGATGAGCTATGTACATTGTATATTATACTGCTCATTTACTTCAGATTTACACATGCATGGGTTAATCTTCCCAGTCGGTCGTTATTGAAGCAATCGTATGAGGGGTATATTAAGGTGACTTGTAACACCTTCAGGGAGGATGGGGTGGGTGGTGACTGTCAAAAATACTTTGCCGGAGTTGACTCTATAAGGAAATAATTTGCTCACGGAGGGAGCAAATTCTTTCAATATTAAGTAGACCCTTTTCGAAAGCGGATTGGCGGTCAGGAAAGCAAACCGGTATTTGGGTATTATTTCAAGTCCAGTGCAAGCTAATGCCAGTTTTTTTTTCCAATCTGCGTGCTCTAGCGTCCCTCTATATCGCGTGGCCCGATCTTGACGACGTGACCCGAAACTCGGGTCTGACAATGGTGTTAAACTAAGGAATCCTGAGTCATAGCCCGAAGCCACATAGAAGAAACTAATAAGCACAGCACATCTATAATATGTCTGTCTAATGGTATATATATATATATAAAAAAAAAAAACATCAGATGGCACGCACTCCTGTAGGTTATAATAGTCATTGACGGTATAACTGACTCGGAAATGGTGACGCGACAGTAACTTGCACCAAAATATCAATTGATCAACCTATTTTGGCCAACTAAAAGCTTTATTGAGGTTCTGGATATAATTTGATCTAAATATTATCGACCTTCCAGTTTGCGAATGTAGACTTACACGACTCACAGAAAAGGCAACCAAACGACCTAGGTTGACTTTCGGAATGTGCCCTTTTATCCACTTGCAAGTCCATTATTCCATCCGTGATTCTGCACGTCTGTGGTTAGCTAGCGAAAATGGGCATAACATTTGCACCTTAAGAAATACTTTTGCACACAATTTATACTGACCGGATTAACACTGAGGCAAAAAATGTGAACATATGGAAATAGTCCTAGGACTTTAATAATACGAGGTATTTTGATAAAATTTGTATACACATTAATCCTGACAAAATCTGGCCATAGGAATGGCAAAATTCCACTTTCTTTGACAGAGGCAAAGCCGAGGACAAAATATGACAGCGAATATTGCCGTAACTTTCGAACCGTTAGGAATATTTTAACAATTTACAGTACACAGATTGATACCAAAACGATCTAGCCAAGAGCTTGCCAAATGCCACATTTCACCGATAAAGGCAACGCTGAGGCCAAAAATGTGAAAATATGGAAATCGCCATAGGTCTTCAGCCATATTGGTCATTTTAATAAAATTCTATATACGCTTAAGGCGGGTCGTGCACTTAACTTCTCTGCATGTTGCACAGCCGTGCGACATACTGGCAATACTGGCGCCAGTCAGAAACATAATTCTTGCACCACGCGTGTTTAAAATATTTAGATGTCATCAGTGGTTTCAACCCATACATGATTATGAACCTCTGAGTAAACTCAACTCTGTAAGTGGATACTTGCATTTAAAATAGATTTAAAATGGAGAATTTGCCTCTGACTATAAGTACTTAACCTGTTTATCCCGGCGTTTCTAAAGTGGACTCGTCTATCTTTGAATCTGGTCAAAACCATTATTTCAAATAGGGGTCTCAGTCGAATATCATAACAGAATGGCAAACAGTGCAGATCCTGATGAGACGACTCATTATAAGTCACCTCATCACGATCTTAATTGTTAGAAAAAAATAGTTTTGGTCTGCAGGGCTGAAATGGCTAAGAAAAGTAGGGTATTTGTTTGACCATTTTTACTTTTGTGACCTCATATTTGTCTCTTTTTTTACTTAAAAAGTGTCTACTATAAACGGAAAGCTTTTTCTTTCATTCCCTTTACAGAAGGGTATTAAAAAATGACCGTTCGTGCATTCATTCTCATTTCTGTATTACAGATTCCTTCTAAAAGCAGACGCATTCTCTAATTTTGGCATATTTTAACTTAAAGATAGTGTTGTGATGACAAAAATTTCAAAAACTGCATATAAAACTTCCTGCTTGTTCAAAAGGTACGAGCATTGGAAGTCGTAGTAACTTTTGTTACTGTAACTTTTGTTACTTTGTATAGTTTAGTAAAAAGAATATCCAATAATGCATTATTCTGTGATGTCATCGGTTCTTTTTGAATATTACTTTAGAATTAGATTTTTTGAAATATTTTTTTAATCATTCATAGGAACCAGTGATGTCTTTGGTTCCTTATAAACATTAATAAGATGCAAATCAGCAAAAGCTACAAATCTTAATAACCTGGAAACTATTTGGAATGGTTTGATACTGTTTTCACCACTAGACTCACCAGAAAAAATGCCTTTTATTTTAGCACATATATACGTAACCAAAAGTGAAATTCAGGGATACGTCTGCTTTAAAGGAAAAGTATACATTTTTATTAGGAGGTAACTTGCAAAATGCTTTCGTCTCATTTCTGAAAAAGGATCTACTCTAAAAGCGCATTTGTTTTCCACTCCCTTCCTAAAAAGGGGTATTTTCTATAAGAAAGCACTTGCTTCCCTCTCCCCTGAAATGGGGTCTACTCTAATAGGAAGCATTTGCTCCCGCACGGTCAGCTCTACACGGAATGTATTTGCTCCCAGTGGGGGAGGGGAGGCGGGCAAATGCTTTCCATTTAGAGTAGACTCCTTTTCAGAAGGGGATTGGAGTGTAGGAAAGCAATCAGGAAGTCTCAAAAGTTTTCTCCCTTGTAAAAAATAGCATATTTTCTACCAAGTCTATCCAGCTCCCTTAATATTTTTACAGGATTGTGAAGCTGTCATCTCCAAATATCAACAACATTCTGCTCCTAGGCTGCATACTGACGTATATTACAGTGTTCTTGAAAACGACCGACATAAATACACCACAGATCTGTAAGGTACAATAAACAAAACCTCGTTACAAAGATAACATTTCTTCCCAAAGATATTGTTATTATGAATTTACTGTTAAAATAATCCTTAAACGCAACAGAATTATATTTGTAAAATAGCTTGTTTTATATTTATTGCCTCGTAGATCATTATTATTTGGATATTTGTAAAACTCGCCTCATTAAGGTGATTCTTACAATTATTGAAAACATATACTTCTCGAAGTATTAAATACAATATTCTTGCAAAAGTTCTAATTAACTGTCGCCTCTTGAGCAAATGTTTCGTGCTAGTAAAATTACCATTATAACATTCTGAAATATTTTTTTATTTTTCCCTGCAAAGATTCTTTGCCACTTCATGCAAATTTCCTCCGTTATGAGTACAGACAACATAAGCTTTTATAAAGAAAATCAGAAAAAAAATCAGAAAAGCACCTTAAGTTCTCTGCAGATCTTTCTTCATTGTGCCTTTACTGGGTAGACATTTTACTATAAGTTTCTTTAGCAATTTTGAAAACCTTATGCGTACAGTGCAATAATTAGGTCTAATACAGTTGTTATGTTTGCGTGCAAGTATTTGATGAAATCATCTATTTTCCAAAGAATGCTGGATCCCGTGTATTAAGTGGATATTCGGATTCGTTTTGGTTTCGATTCGGTTTCGACTGCCCAAAAGAACTCTGTTACAAGCAAATGATTAAGATGTAAAATAATCCGAACTTGGCGTCCTTTGGAAGTAAATATAACTCTAAGAGAAACTGCGTATTGAACACATGTACAACGAAGTGATATTTATAGAAAGTCAGTCCTGTCAAAATTATATTGCGGTGGAGAATATTTTATGGATATTCCAAGCAATTACTAGTGGTGGTCTTCAGCGTCTTTTAATATTATTTCTCATAATTATAAAGATTAATCACTGCCTTAATTTACAGAAAATGAGACCCTCATTTGTGATAGTAGACAATATTATACTACACTAAACCTTAAAGCGCTAATCACAAATGCAGCAGACGCCAATTTGATTATTTTTATATTTTTTAAAGAAAATAAGACAGCCATTTCATGCGAATCGTCTGATACTGTGCTTTCGACATCTTTCAGAAAGTCATGCTTTGCTTAGCACTTTACACAGAAGAAGTAAAATTGCTAACTTTTATCATGATTAAATGCAAAACCATTTGTCGTAACTGCCTATGCACAAAACGTTTTATTCTAGTCATTGGTCCCATAGGAAAAACGGATGCAAATTATGCAGAAATCTGTAGAAAACGT
This sequence comes from Anodontia alba, assembly GCA_964016985.1. NCBI lineage: Eukaryota > Metazoa > Mollusca > Bivalvia > Lucinida > Lucinidae > Anodontia > Anodontia alba. Next base: position 23,710,784 of record OZ024836.1, on the reverse strand, counting down.
AATTTGGAGGCAGATTTTTTACACGTTCTGCTTGGTGAATTTTTCTGATTTTTTCACGATTGTTGTGAAACATCAATAATTCGAATTCAAGAAAAAAAGTAAAAAAACATTTTCTTAGATACAAATTTAAAAAAATCACTTTACTATAGAAATGGCATAGGTCAGACCAATGTTTGCTCGTAAATTTAATTTAGGGAACATATTTGAGAACAAAACAAAGAAACTGAAAAAGACAAATGGTTTCTGATAAGATGTGACCAATCAGAACAAAATATTTTTATTTAAAATAAAACGCCAAGCAAAAAACACCTTTCCGAGTGATTTCGAAAGGACAGTAGGCAGACGATTCGCATGAAATGTCAAGTTTTATTTTCTCTGAAAAATAATGATAAAAACAATAGACTGTCGTCTGTTACAATTTCTTTTAGCACTTTAAGGGTTACTGAACAGAAAATGAGACCCCATTTTTGATACTAGATAATATGACCCTAACTGAAGATAATAGTCAATAAATGTTGTATCGTCACTTACTTATGGGGTGAACAAGGATCAAAAGATAATGCTTCAATTAAACTTTTATGCGCGTGTTACCAAGACAGAGAATTATATTTCTTGTCTATAACACTAAAGAATCTACAATGCACGTTGCTGGGAAAATAAGTGCATGTATTAGTCATTATCTTTTTTTACTCCAATTTCTGTAATGATGAAAGCCATCCTTAACGGCATGACTGGGTGTGTTTGAGCCTATTATACCATGTCGTACGACTTTTGCTTTCGAATCTCAGCCGGAAAAGCTATATGAGATTTGCACTGCTCGGGATTAGTTGTGTACCAAAAGAATTCATCTGAAAAATTCTCTAAAATGAGCCGCGCCATGTAAAAGGTGTCTTCTTGTTTAAGAGCCAGATCTGTCTTTTATCTATACATAGACATGTTCTGTATACATAGACATGTTCTGAAGTATTTAAGGATTCTGTAAGCCGACAGCGAAGGCTTTGATCAGACTGCGCATATGCGCAGTCTGATCAGGTCTTTCGCTGTCCGCTTTTTTGGATGAAGACATATTTTTGCTATGGCGATGCACACTTGTATTCGATAAAATAGGGTTTAATTGAGTTAGAAGATTCTATCAGTTTAAATGAGCTATTTTGTATATTTGATATTAGATAATACATATAATGTGAAGGTCTTTTTCTAACAGATCGCTATTTCATGGCATTTTTCTGCTGACTATGCAGTAAATTAGCTCAAAGCTAAAGGAATAAAGTTAGGGGAAATGCGTACATTTTATTCACGTATAACAGTTAGTCCGTATGCACGGATATGAGTGCAAATGCGAATATGAACCGCAAAGATATATCGAGAACAAATTCACATATCTGGATGCAAGTACAGTCCTGTTTGAATACCACTAATTTACAGAAATCGTATTCCGCAAATTGTATGGGGTTAAAAGAAAATTGTGTGTTGTTTTGGTTCTATCCAGATTACGCAATGTAAGCTTAACAGTCTTCAGGGATGTGCAAACTGAATTTGGCACAAAATTGTAGCAGACGCAATTTTAAATCTTCGCTGACATTTCTTTTGTAGATCTTACACTTGTCAAGATTTTTGTTCAATGTACATTGATCGATTGCAAAATTTCATGATCACGATTCTGCTATACTTAGAAATATTATGGGAGTTGAATTCATATAACCCGTTTAACATTTCTCAAATTCCTTTTGTATACGATACCTAAATGTATTATGTATTTTCTTGTTTGTCCTTTATGTAATATATAAGTAAACCATACTTAAAGCTTGAACTTGCAAGTAGGGGCACAGTCATTGAACAAGTGGGCGAATTTTTCCTAAATTATTTCTGAAGTTTTAAACACAACTATAAAAAGAAATGTTACATTTATTCAGAATTTAGGCAAACCGCTACAAGTTCATCACTTTAGGTGGAGTAAGAAATAATGAGGATGTTCAGCCGATGTGCAAATGTCAGTGTTTTAAATTTTGTTTTTAGGCGAGGACCCTCTGTTTCTCCTTAGGATTTACGATAGCCTTTGGGGCACTTTTTTCAAAGACATGGCGAGTATACAAGATATTTACCAACAAGAAACTACTCAAAGTGGTAAGATTACATATAGCTCTTTTGGTTGGTCACCCTCTGGTCCTGAGGTAATGAACAGAAAGGAACGCTATGATCATGAATCGATACAATTACCTAAATCCTTCTGTCCAAGACCCGAATGGGAAGAAGGATGCATTTAAAGCAACGGAACCACAATCAAAACACTACAAGCAGAAAGCTAAAATGACAGCTTCTTTCCTAAAAATGGACAAACGGCTATTAAAAAGAACAAAAATCACCAGGACATACATGCAAAGACATACAGTGACAGAAATAGTAAACCACAGCAGAAGCACCGCCTTGGTACGGTCAGGAAAATATTACTGGGGTACTTAAATTGATTTTACGTGGCCACAACCATCGCCCTTAGTTCTATAAAACTTTTTTTCATGCCCAATGCAGCTGAGCATGAAATTTGTCCTGCTAATAAATCTCAAATTACTAACAATTGTAAATTCTTTATTGGTAAACATAGCTAAGCATGAAAATTTCTCTGCTAATAAATATGAAAATGCCAACTATTGGGAAGACTTATAGCTTTGTTTTCAGGCTCAAAGTAATTGACCCTGGCCTCATTTACAGTTACAAGACGAACAAAGTGTCTGCCTTCGACCTGAACCGCTTCGATTGTTCGCTGCTTACTGATGCTATAGTGACCATTCGCTAATGGATTTGGATACCCAAAGGGCCTTCAGATTACGCATACATAAATGGTCATTTAAGAATGTTGAAACGCTACAATATGAAAAGTTCTTTGTCTTTACTACCGCTTCCATCTGAATACGCCTATCACAATATACAAGATCCTTTATTGCATCTTTCCGCATCGGTAGCAACTGGTGGCCATTCTGATCTGCTTTCATCTTCTTCGGAAGTTCTGCCCTGCTTGAGCATATAATGATGCGGAAGATCCTTATACATCGGTTAGTTTGCTGCTTTCCTTTTAAAACAGGTAATAAAATTACAGCTCTGTTTTCCAATTTAGACGACAAGCAAGCCTTTAAGGGCATTGTTTACGCGAGTAAAACTAGCTTAAGCTCACAGTGTTTTTTTTTTTTTTTTTTTTTTTTTTTTTTTTTATTAATTTTGTTTTTTGTTTTTTTTTTTACTGAGCGGTCAAGTTAGTTGGTTCTGTTGGTGCCTTGGGAAGGCTTTGCCTCGAGATTGTGGCATTTCCTTGGTAAAATCACTTATATTATTGTATCGTGGTCATTTTAATTACAAGGGAAGGCAATGATCAGGAATCGATACAATTACCTAACACCTTCCGTCCATCCGATATTTTTTAATGAATAGACAGACACCGATACAATTTTTACACAGGCCTAAACCGTGCATTACAATATCGTGTGAAAATCGTGGCCTTATCGGTTAATTAGAAATCTGTTAGGCTGGTTACTTATTGACCCTCCCTTATGTATAATATTTCTGAAATTCAACAGTCTCTTATATATGATGTTAAAACGAATGCATAATATTGTCAAATTTCCAAGAGTAGACATGTTTTGCAGCCGTGAATATATGTGGACTATTCTTCACCGATTGCTCTGTTAACAGCAATTGTAGTAACGCCAACATCATCTATCAAAATCAGCTCCAAACATTCAATATGCCTGTTTAAGCGGTTTCGTGGTGAAACTAACTATAGTCACTACATTATTTTCTTTTCTTTCACAGAAGTTATTCCAGCGGCAATGACAAGTAAAGTTTTAAACTGGAAATATATATTAAAAACTTTTTTCCTAGTTGTTTAAATTGCTTAAAATGAAACTCGTTAGGTAACGTCTCTAAGGTGAAACCCACCAGAGTTAATTCTTGACAATTCTTCAGCTCTTCTGATGCCATTTGTTTTATACCCCGCCACACGATAGCCCGCCACACGATAGTAATGGGGTATTATGCTTTCACGTTGGACGTCCGTGTATCCGTCAGTCCATCGTTGCGTCCGTAACACGCCCGTCCGTCAGTTTTTCCTTTCCGGATGACAACAAATATATATCAATGGATTCAAACATGATATGTGTATTGATATTGTAGAGATCTGCTTTGTATTCAAATATGCTCATATAGTTTAGTAAGTCCTCTTGTTGTTAACAATGTTGACCTAGAGTGAATAAATATGTATGTATGGTTTTGGATTGCTGATGGGCAAATTTCGTCAATTTTTTATAGAGTTATCTGCCCGCTACACGTCTGTATGTTCGTTTCCGGGCGATAACTTGAGTAAATATCAATGGATTTTCACCAAACGTAGTATGTGCATCGATATTGTAGACATTCAGTTTGGGATTGCTAATGGGCAAATTTTGTCATTTTTACAGCCTAATCTGCCGGCCACATGTCCGTATTTTCGTTTCCGGGCAACAACTTCAGTAAACGTCAACAGATTTTCACCAAACTTGGTATGTGCATTGATAAAGTACAGACCTGGTTTGGATTACTGATGGGCAAATTGCATCATTTTTGACATAGTTATCTGCCTGCTACTTGATACTCTAGGGGTATTATCGTTTCATGTTTTTTCTTTTCAGACAATCAAGGATTACCAGCTAATAGGTATTGTATGTGCTATGATTGGTGTTATACTCTGCATAATGATTATTTGGGAGATAATAGGACCACAGCGTATAGCAGTGAAAAACCTGTCTACAGAGGCAAGTAAATTGATCTTTCTTTTTCAAATGATGCCAACTCATGGCTGAAAATCATTGAAATCACAAGTAATACTGGAAATGAAAATTGGTTACTCTTTCACCTACAGATGTAAGGTCTGAAAGAGAAGGTCTGTTGGAAGCATGAACTATAACAAATAAACAAAAACAGTGGATCCCGTTTCACTGAATCTCTTCATGAGTAGTAAAATAACGTGCAACTCTACTTACGCTTCCTACTGTCCTTTCGACATTACTCGGAAAGACGTTTGTTGCGTTTTGTATCAAATGAAAATATTTTTGTTCTGATTGACCATATTCTATGAGAAACTATTTGTCTTTTCTATTTATATGTTTTGTTCTCAAATATTTACCCAATAATTATAATTACGGCCAAGTTTGACCAGTACAATTTCTATAGTAAAGTGATTGTTTTGATATTTTATATAAGAAAATATTTTTACTTATCTTTGCTGATTTTTAATTATTGATATTTCTCAACAATATTGTGAAAATGTTTGAAAATTTGGAGAAACGGAACTTGTTGAAAATCTTTATCCGATTTACCTACCATGCCGATTTCTGCATAACGCAGTCAAGTTTGCTCTCGGAAAAAGTGACAATATTTGATTTTTTAAAAACCAGTGAATAGAATAAAACTATTTTTGCATTGGCGACAATTGGTTAAACGTTAAATCATGAAAAAAAATGCAAATTTACAACTTCTATGTAAAGCGCCAAGCAAATTAAAAAAAAACGACTTTTTAGATCATGGCGGAACAAACATTTATTCCAAGACAATCCAAATGAGGTCAGTGACCTCAAAGAACCATTAAAGTTAACCCTTGCCTTGCTGAATAAATTAAAATGCCACACCCACATTAATTTCCAGCCAATCAGATTACTTGATCCGGGTTTTTGATAAAACTTCACATATTTAATGACAAACAGTGCAAACATTGATCTGGATCTACACTGTTTGCTAAGACAGGGCATGTCGTGTTCAACAAGAGAAGGGTTAAAGAGCACGAAAGTGCAGTAGACGAAGTTGTTTTACGGCTGCTACACAACACAACAGCAGCTGCAGTGAAGATAAATAAGCGGGATCAGATGAAAGCAAGAAACACATTAAATAAACGAAAATTGCAGACCAGGCTCCGAGGTTATAAAACGTTTTTCATGTTCAGCTCAGCTGAGTATGAATTTTCTCCTGCTAATAAATCTCGATCTACTAACAAGTGAATATTCTTTGAACCTGAAAATTTCTCTGCTAATAAATATGAAAATGTGAACTATTATTGGCATATTTATTTTTATTCTCAGAGAAAATCTCATGCTCAGCTGAGTTGAGCATGAAAAATGTTTTATAATCTTGGGGCCTGGTGTTCTTAACAACGTTGTCTGTCATATACAGGGAAGGGATGGTGGAAAATAAGATGGGACGCAATCATACTAAGATGGCGTCTGATAAGCAGGGAGCAGAAAGAAGAACAAAACATATATAGAAAAGCATTTACTGGTGATATTTATATTAGAGTGAATTTATCAAGTAAATGCAGCAGTTGAGCATGAAAACAGTTTTATAACCTTGTGGTCAGGCTTTGTGGTTTATTCTACAAGGCGATTTGTCTTGTGCTATTTTGTTCTTGTGTTTTTCAGTCCTATTAGCATTGCGATTACCTCGCTTTGGGAAGAGAAAGCTAATCTTAGAGCTTTTCGTACGTTTGTTCGATTTGCGCTTGTTTAGTTTTGTCTGTTTCCTCTTCCTCTTGGTGCCTGGGAAGGGCCGCATCTTGTAATTGTGGCACTCCCTGGACTTTTCTCTTACCTTTTTTCATTGAGTCTGTTTATGGGTAATGATGTAACGTGCCACATTGCTCGCGCCTCTTGGCCTATGATTGAGCTATATTTTGGTTCCAAGTAACTCAAAGTACTCCTGAAAACATGAGTGCAATTCTAGCACTTGATACTTTTCCGCCATTTTCACAAGAGATACAACTTGTGTCATTGGTAGACTATGTTCTGTGCCCGTGGTTCCTCCTGGGCATCTTCTGTACTATTTATTTTACTTCATGTTTGCTTTTCTGCACACCAAATCCCTTTTAAAAAAGAATGTACTCTAAACGAAAAATATTTTCTTCCATGGGAGCAAATTCTTTCGCTTTGGAGTAGAACACTTTTTCTAAAGATAAGCAAAACAAGTTTGTGCATCCATACCTCTTAAATAAACAAACTGTTATTGTTGCTGTTAAAAGAATTTTCTTTATTTCAGGTAGCGCTAGACGGAAACGATGCCGAGGTTCGTTACTTCGTGCGCATATGTTACTCAGAATACAGCTCCTATTTCTCTTGGACTATTTATATCATAGAGGGCGCATTGCTTACCTTTGGAGCATTTTTGGCATGGGAATCACGCCATGTGAGTTGTTTAAAATACTACTACTGCTATAAAACATTAAATGAGATTACTCTGGAAAGGCTACAATCACGAAGCACAACATTCCCGAAGCAGGAGTGACATTGCAATTTAAATTTTTTGCAGTAATGGTAGGGTAAAACTATTTTCTCATCATACTGGGATTATGTCACTTGGATTAATTTACCTTGTTTAAAAGAATGTCAACTTTATTTTATTACTAAATATTGTTTTACATTTTCCGTTTCTTAATGCTGAAAAGTTTTTGCAATACGATTTTCACATTAACAGGTTGTGTGTGTGTGTGTGTGGGGGGGGGGGGGGATTGGGGGCGGGATAGGGGTGCAACGTATTCCGGTTTTTCAATTCAATGTCAAAATTTAATTGCTTGCAGTCAAATATGACGGGTTAGCTAAACACTGCAGTTTGTTTGTTAGCTATGAAATTTTATATCACCCAGCATAGGATGCGAAGAAATTTTTCAGTGTCTCAGGAAAATTGGCCTTATACTCTGATCTTTCCTGAAACTTGAGTGATGCTCAATTAGTTGCTAAGGCCGGATCGACGAGAAAATCGGAACAGATTTTGACCAGCATAAAACAAATTTATCAGGGAAAATCAGACTATTTTGGTTTTAATTTCAGTGTCTACATCAAAAAAACAATAAACCCCACAGTCTGTCCATTTTTTTAATTCATCAACACCCCTCCATTACAAGAAATCAAGATGCAAGCCGGTTAGAGGCGCTTTTGGTCAAGTGTACAACATTTCTTTTGCTTGTTAGTAAAACGACAGAATTTTTGCAATTAGCATTACTTTAATGTTTGCACCACTTGTAAGCATTTAGGACTATTTGCCACTTATTTATATATTTTCTGGGAATCTAGTTTATATTTCTCTTTATCCAATTTCACTTTGCCAATGCAGAATTGCTAATAAAAGAGCATTTTCGGACTTAAATTTTTGAGCCCCTACCGTTGTTATTCAAAATTACCTATATAAGCCTGATGGAATCTTCCATCCCCATGAACTGGATGAAACCATTCGCACATTGCTGTTTGCATACACATCACTGACGTCATTACTGACGTCCGGGAAACATGTGAGCGGTATAAGAGACTAGGTTTAATACCAAGCAGACGTCATAGACGTTCATAAGACTCTCAGCTGACCCGGCTGGCTTGTCTAACGACGTACTTTAAAGACTTTTAGTGGCATTTAACCGGAAACTTCTAAATGCGAATTTGTACATATGGTGCAGGATCGTGATTTTATAAACTCTTTATATATGTAATTTATATATGTGGTTGATTATTCATCGTTTTGGTCGCGTCTACTCTGTGAAGAGGTGTGTCGTTATTGGAAGAAACTATACGTAGAATAGAATAGAATAATATGCAATACATGGCGCCACAAAATGCTTGTAATCGCGTGAGGAGTAGCACAGTGCTATAACTGGTCGGACAGGAGTATTGTAATATGAAAGATTGTTTGGGTTAAATTGCCGTTTTTCCTATCAATAGTTGTATCCTGAAACAGAGTTTAACTTTGAAATGCTGTATTAAGAGTGCCTCAACTTTTACAATTATTTTGCAAAGAAATCTTTTATCTGACAGGAATATGAGGCAGGCAAGAAGTGTTCATGGTAATTCTGTATTGACCAACACGCAACAGCTGTGTCGTACATTTGACCTAAAGCAACACTAACCGGCGTACACCTTAAATTCTTGAGACAGAGGGGTAATTTAGATTAAAACGTGGATCAGAATCTGGGGCTTAATGGTTTTGTGATGTAGAAACTGAAATTAAATCCAAAATAGTCCGATTTTCGCTGCGAGGTAATATAAAATTTCAGAGCTAACAAACATACTGACTTTCTTCTTTTACTTCAAAATTTCAACTGCCATGTCCAGCTAGCGCGTTATCTTTGACTGCAACCAATTTAATTATGATCTGTTGACCAGAAAAACCGAAATACGTTGCATCCCCTGATAAAGTGTTATAAAAAAGATATATATAATGCTTACAATAAATAGTCCTAATTATCATTTTATGGTCATACAGAGAATAATCTCCGAACGTGCCCCATAGGTATTACAACATAAATGTCTGAGAGCTAAAAACTTTATACAGCGTAAGTATTCTCCATCTTACCATTAAAATTATTAACTCGTAGCATGCCGGGTACAATTTTCAGGGGACGTCATTTTGAAATGTTTGTTTTGCGAGAAAATAGGCTTTGACATTTCATGCAAAGGGGACAATCTGCATGAAATGTCAAAGATATTTTCTGGAAAAAATGAGGAAACCATCGTCAGTTTGTCGTCTTCTGAATTTGTCCAGAGAGTGGTAAGAATATGATATTTTCACGTGAAAAATAACAAGTATTTTCACTACTCGTTTCGAATTACTTCGGTTTTCTTCATTGTTTTCTTAATAGATGCCGAGTCCTTTTCGTTTTTTAACTCCTCTAATGTCTGAGCCCTGAGCAAAACGAGAAAGTGTTAGTATGCATTTTCTTAGTTAGAATGTAATGAACATTTTGGTAAGAAGATTATTTTAATTTGCCGAAACTTTTTTATTTTTGTCTCTCCAGCGTTAATAAGCACTAAAAGTCGACGCCATGTCGTTCGTGTTTTGTTTGGTGACGTTAGTTATGACGTTAGAAGCGGGCATTGGCGTGTGAACAATAAAAATTAATAAAGAGAAAAAAAATACTTTTTAGTGAATACTATAAAAAAAATTCATCTCGTATAATGAAAACATTCAAATTTTTCACTGGTGCTTCGCACTCGTGAATATACTAATGTTTGCATTACATTCGATGAAAATATTTATGGTATTCACAGCAAAAGAGTAAATATCCTATATGACTTTAATTTACTAGCACTTCTGCTAATGAGGTACCAGGCTGCCCGTTATTTCTCTGGCTATGTATATACTTCAGATAAAGATTGAGGCTCTAAACGATTCACGTCAAATTGGTATGTGTATTTATAACGCCGTAGTCCTCAGTGCCGTAGGTCTGACGTTGACGTTACTATTAGAGGATCAAGTTGACCGTCTTTATGGTGTAACGTCCGGCTGCATACTCATCGGGACAACAGCTACACAACTTATTGTCTTTATACCAAAGGTACGTTAATCTAAGCCGGTCATAGGAGATACATGTACGTCTAAGGACATTATAAGAAAAACCATAAATGAAAGCCCATTTCATGAAAAGCACGTAAATCTAAGCCTATTATAGGCAAAGCATGTAAGTTTAAACCCATTATAGGCAAAGCATGTACCTTTAAGCCCATTATAGGCAAAGCATGTACCTTTAAGCCCATTATAGGCAAAGCATGTACATTTAAGCCAATTTTGTCGTAAATGGGATGGCGCCCTGAAAGTCCAAATTTGTAAAATGATTCTCTCTTAACCCTTTTAAAGCTCAAATCATAACGTCAGAATACGATATTCTAAAATAGTTTTGTTTTACTTTTCCGAGAAAAGAAGGCTTGACATTTCATGAGAAACGTCTGCATTGTCAAGCTTTTTCTTCTCAGAGAAAAAAAAAGAATAAAAAAAAAGACAATTTTATATTGTCGTCAGCTATAATTTTTAAAGACATTTTAAAAGACTAGTGATTTAGTTCGTTTCTTTATGGTACTAAATAATATGGCTCACTCGGCAAAGACAGTGATAGTGTAGCATTCTGAGTAGGAAAGACTCCGATCAGCCTGCGTATGTGTACACATCATAAGATTCTTTGTTGTTCGCCAAATGCTAGTCCACATGCTTTTTAAAGTGTACATATGAATAGGGATGCTTCTGGTCAGACAACACGTGTGTGCAGTGTTGGTCTTTGCACGTGTCACATTATTAGTGTGGCTATGACGCGGCTCGCTCTTGTAAAATCTAGGATCGGTTTTCTGACAAATTTAGAATTTCAGAAATTATTAAGGCTGATACACAAATCAACACTTCCAATCCGATTTAAGGGGAATATCTTATTTAATTCAACATTTGATATATCTTGTCTACCATATAAGATATCTTATTTGTTGAATAAGACATCTTATAAATTATTATAGATATCTGATATACTAAATAAGAAATCTGATTAACAAAATGAGATATCTTATTTAATTGAAGAAATGAAATATCTTCTTTAGTAAATAAGATATCTTATATCCAATACAAGATATCTGATAAAGCATATCTTGTGTAGCATATAAGAAACCTTATATGTCAAATAAAATAAGATATCTGATATATTAAATCATTGATTTATATTTATATATATCTGATTTATAGAATAAATATATATATATATATATATATATATATATATATATATATATATATATATATATATATATATATATATATATATATATATATATATATATATATATATATATATATATCTGATTTATAGAATAAATAGTTAAATGGCTTGCTGGCAAGCCGTTTTACTATTAATTATGCAAAATAGATATATATTATATTAGATATCCTATATAGGATATATCGAATATAGGGTATAAGATATTTGAATAAGTATATTAGATCTCTAATATCCTTTATTAGATATCTTATATCCTATATAAGATATCTGATAAATCATATCAGATATCATATTTTATTCCATATATAAGATATCTTATTTACCTTATAAGATATCTTATTTGTTAAATAAGATATATATTAATGTAGATATAGGATATACTAAATAAAATATGATAATACTATATGAGATATCGTATTGAAGAAATGAGATATCCTTTATCCTATGTAAAAAATCTTGTAGGGCATATCAGATATCTTATATAGCATTTATCATATATGCTTATTTAGCATATCAGATATCTTTTATATTACATAATATATCTTAATTGGCATATAAGATATCTTTTCTATATAAGATATCTTATAAAATATATCAGGTATCATATATATTATATAAGATATCTGATATAATATTTAATTAGATATCTGATTTATACAATAAATAGTAAAACGGCTTGCTGCCAAACTTCTTGGGCGGGGCTGTCGTTATTTTAAACTTCGTAAGGCGTTTTCGAAATTTTATCGCGGACGCGGTGCCTTGGTGGAAAGATGTGGCGTCAGTCTGGAGACACTTCTGCAGCAAGGTATATCGGAACCAGAATTTTGCGGTGACTTGGTGTGCAGATTTGGAAAGATTGTGGGAAAGTCTGGCTTTTCGGAGCAATTCGGAGAGCTTGATGGCCATTGTGGGGGAGTTGTCTGGGGCCTGGGTGTTGTGCGGCGGGCTGCGTGCCTGGTTGTCGGCCCGGTCGTTGTTGGTGGCTGTGCTTCGCTCTTTGGTTGCACGGCGGCGGTTCGGGCCTCAGACTCAATGATGGCCTCTTCGTGGGGCTTTGGCTGGTGGGTTGGGGCTTGGCGATATGTCTTTGGCTTGGCCCGCCGTGGTTCAACTATTGGTTTTCATTTGCTCTGGCATACAGTAGAATAAGCCATGAGTGCTCGTCTTTGTTTATTGTGTTGATTAATTTGATTTTTATGTTTTCGCTTTGATGCATTGGCTGGGTTGGGGGCCTTTGTGCGGGCTGGGTTTGTGTGTGTTTCTGTATTGGGAGTAGCATCGGGATCCAGGGTGAAGTTGACTGGCTGTGGGAGTGCTTTAGGTCCCCCGGTGGTTTAACTGACCGTTCTGGGGCGGTGGTCCCGGTGTTGGTCTTACTCTTTGTTGCTTTGTGGTTTATTCGACGAGGCGATTTGTTTTATGTCTTACCTTGTGTCGTTTTTTTTCTTGTGTTTTTCAGTCCTTTTGACATTGCGATTGCCTCGCTTGGGGAAGGGAGGGAGCGGGTGGGGAGGGGGGGGGCTGGTCTAAGTGCTTTTCGTACGTTTGTTCGATTTGTGCTTATTTGGATTTGTCCGTTTTCTCTTCCTCTTGGTGTCTGGGAAGGGCTGTTGTTTGTGATTGTGGTACTCCCTGGGCTTTTCTCTTACCTTTTTGCCATAGAAATGGATACACAATGAAGGGAAACACAACTGGAATGGAAACATTTGACCGCACTTCTCTTTGGAGGTTACCTCCCCTGAAAATGTATCGGTTTCTCTTATGTGTTTTTTACAGATAGTTTCTGTGTACCGAAACAACGCAGTAGATACTACCACCGTCCAACCATACCCTAGCAGCATAGGTGGCAACATGATACTCGGCTCTAACAGGTCGTCAACAGAGTGTACCAAAAGCAATATCATGTAAATGTTAAAAGCAAATGAATACCTCTAAAGTTTTATAATGCTATTATGCAAAGGGAGACAACTTTTACCGTTTTGGTGCTTGAAAGCTTTCACGAATGGGGCTTATCTTAAAACATAAAATTTGCGGCACTTTAAACGACATAACATTGATGCATGGTGGTGTTATTAATGTACGGTGGTTGGTTATTTTATAATTATTTAAAAATAGTCTCAGTGAGAAGACAATAAAATGGTTAAAAAAGCTGCTTATTAGCCGGCGTCTTTTACATTTATAGTATTTCGGGGAGCTGTAAATATTGCGATATATTACGTCAATGTTACGTCGTTAAAAGTGCCGCAAATTATAATCATAGGGAGCAAAAATTCTTTCTTTAACCCTAGTCCTGCTGAATCCGGCTATACCCTGACTTTGCAAACAGTGTAGATCCAGATCAGTTGGCTTCTGAAGATGCCAAATGATCTGGATCTACACTGTTTGCCATTAAATATGTGAATTTGTATCAACAACCAGGATCAAGTTATCTGATTGGTTATAAATTAGAGGTGGGCAGGGCATCTTAATTTATTCAGCAAGACGAGGGTTAAGAGTACCCACTAAAGTTAAGGAGTGAAATGTTCCCATGCCTGATTTAATTCCATTGGAAGTGTATATATTCCCTTTAAATCGACTCAATAATTTAGTTGTATTAATTGAAGAGTGCCTTTGAGACATATGCAGTATAAATTCAGATCAGCCTATAGTGGCGCATAGTTTCTTCAGATACTTTGCTGTCCGTCCATATGTTCGACAGTATCGAATATATATATATGAGCGCACGTCAGAATACGTACCTTCGGACATGTGTACCCAGCGAATATTCAGATCAGACTGTCCGGATGCGATCCGGATAACCAAGGATGCAATGTTTCTTCATGCGGCCAACGACGACTCTGATCAGATTGTGCGGTAGCACAGGCTGATTTGAGTCTTCGTTGGACGCACATGTCAGAAGGTACATTTTCTCATTTTGTGGCTCATATTTCCTAATCTATTTTCACGGAGTCTTCGAGACAGACAGCGGATTTTCAAATTATTGGGGAGATAATACTTTCAATTCTGGTCTTTCTTCTGAAAAGAGGTGTACTATAAAAGACAAGAATATTCTTCTGTTGGGGGAACATTATTTTCTTTTAGTGTACAGCTCTTCTTAGAAATCGCTTGATACGAAACAAGAAAGCAAACATGAATTCCCAAAAAGTTTTCTCCCTCGCAAAAATGGCGGAAAAGCACTTAGTGAATTAAATTCTCTTAAGTGTAGAATGTGACATAAACTAGCAGTGTTGAACTTTAAAGCAAGGAATGAGATTTATATTGGATTTGTGTGTAGCAGTTCGTGCCAACAGCAAACGACCATTAAAGGAATACAAGAATTAAAAATCTCATGCAGGAAAGGGCTCAGTCACTGAACACATTTCAGTTGAAGTTCAAATCCCAGGAATTGTTTCTATCAATATAGGCTTTGCCTAGACAAACATAGATACGTTAGATAGATTCTTTATTAATGCAATAAGCCTATAAGGCATTATGTACATAAGACATAATACAATAGTATGCAGGATAGCAGCTACGATATATATACATCAGTATAAGAATAGAAACAACATTAATAGTACTCTTATTACCATTATTTTGCTTATGACAGGAGTAGTGCAACCTCTGTTTCACCAAAATTAACTGGAAAAAACAGACAACTACTGAACTTATCAATTTTAGTTTACATATTGTTGATTTTAGTGCATCTTTGGAATTGTATCAGGTATCTATAGATTTAGAAATAACATCTTGAAGACATAAGCTGGCTAGCATCTGACACGGCCTATCCACACCAGAATACCAGTTTGCCAGCCCATGTACTCCATTCATTACACCTGAAAAATTATACGAATGTGATACATTTTTCCTTAATTGG
Organism: Anodontia alba; assembly: GCA_964016985.1. Taxonomy (NCBI): domain Eukaryota; kingdom Metazoa; phylum Mollusca; class Bivalvia; order Lucinida; family Lucinidae; genus Anodontia; species Anodontia alba. The sequence goes on along the minus strand of OZ024836.1, from coordinate 23,695,401 downwards.
TATTGGAAAGAAGCACACCTTGGAGACATGAATTGACTGGCATGTGATACGGCCTATCCACATCAGCATACCAATTTAATTTGCCAGCCCATATACTCCATTCGATGAAGATAATATATCACCAAGTTTGCATATATATAAAACATTTTGTATATCCTATTGAAATGTAAAACTGTCATTCCAATATGAACCATGAAGGACGATTTAGTAGCTACCTTAAGCATACACATACACATATCACACTTTAGGAAGACATGAGCCTACCTTATGTCTGCTATAACACTGACAAAGGTACCATATTGAGCGAGGATGAACGAAGGAACATGTGGCGAAACCAATGTTGAAACAGCGTGGCCTTCGCCATCGGATCCGCCATGGCCACGCACGGAACAACCGACACACAGCAGGCCTTAAATCAGACTTCTACCATCTTAACGGCATTGTAAATATGAATTACGAGAAGTGATTATAATGTGAATTCAATATTCAGCCTTAAGTTTTAATATAAATATCAAATTTTGAGAAAACATGAGCTTACGCTGCGTTGGTTGTACCACCTACGAAGGTAGAGTAAGTTGAGGAAATTTAAAAACACGTTTTCTCTTATTCAGTGTGAGAAAGAAGCGCATGAGGGGAATCTTGGCATAGGTGTATGTATACACACACGCATACATGTTTATATTTGAAACAATTAAGGAAGACAGTATTACACTGCTAAATTATGGGGAGTGGTTTACAGGTTGTACCTATTATACCTGTCAGAACTTGATAGCCATTATAAAAAATCACAATAATGTTGTGTTTTTTTTTTTCTTAATTGTAATACTTTAGCTACAAAAATACCTAAATGTTTTAACGTCTTCGAATATTGTGTGTTTTAAAGTTCAATAAATGTGGGCATATTTAGTATCCGCCAATAAAATTTTTCGTACCTCCATGAAAAGAGAACATTCTAATAACAAATGATATTGGTCTTCTAAGACATTACATATTTTACTATTTATCCGTGGTTCGGAATTTTATTTTGTCTAGCCCATCTTCCAGCCTCAACTTCCAGTCTGTGCGAGAATAATCATAATGTAATGAAGCTTATTCGATACTTTTCTACATTTAAAACATTCAAATAATGCTGATATTGGAAATTTGCAAATGTAATAAAACATCTCGCCCTTGTTGAATTTTCTAAACGTGAAAGCAGTTTTGAACAAAAACATCTTTTAATCTAGCTTCGAAAATGTTTAAAAAGGCGTCATTATTACCAACACCCTGAAAAACCCAAACGTCCATGAATTCTGATCTACATGATAAGTTTTTAACAGATAATGCCCAGTTTTGCTTTTTAGGTTGCTCTTCCATATCTTTCTACATCATACTATACATGTGTTTAATATATCTATTTTCTTCACTTGTTACAATGTTAAGCCAGTACGTTATTATACACAAATATCTTCTTGACTGGTAATCAGTTCTTCCTAATTCTCCATATAAGGTATCATTCTAGGTTGATTGTTTCACTCCTAAAACGTTTTTTACAAAACTGCAAATGAACCGTTTTTATTTTGGTAGACTTGTCGAACCCCCAAACTTCGTTTCCATGATTCAAAATTGGCGATACTAATTTATCAAGCAATTCAAGTGTACGAGTATGTGAACGGTTTAATGTGTATTTAATGTAAATACTTTAATGCTTGTCCTGATAGAGTGTTCTGTGTTTCAAAACTCGAGCCTCCCTAATTAAATACTTATGCCCAAGTAACAAATTCTATTAACTATTTCTATACTGGTATTGTTATAAACAAAATTTAAATTATTCGGTAGTCGTCTAACTTTTCTGAATACCATCATTTTAGTTTTATTTGTATTCACTGTTAACATCCATCGCTTATAATATTCTTCCAAAATAGATAAACCGATTGCAAATCTTCAGGCGTCTATCCAAAAAGTATTAAGTCCTCAGCATGTACAGCAGATATAAATTAATACCAATACCCTATGCTCCTTTAACTGCTGACACCTCTTCTAAATCATTTAGATCATCGGGAACAGAAATGAGGACCGACACTCTCCTTGACGGACTCCAGTATGACATGTAAAAGTCTCACTCAAAGTATTATTATGCTTTATTCTTAATTTGACTACACTGTAAATCGTCTTAATGAATGAGAATATCAGGAATACAATCTAGTTCTCTTAAAGAAACTGGTATGATAATACCTTTCACCTCTGCGGTACTTCATTAAAAGTTTACAGAAATAATAATCATACATGCCCGTTGCACAGTCAAAGTAAACAAAATCAACAGGCGACATTTTGAAATAGTTTTCTAATTTGTTCCAGAAAACAGGGTTTGACATTTCATGCAAACTAAGAGACAGTTTGCATAAAAATGTCAAACCCTGTTTCCTGAAAAAAAAATCAAATTGTTGTCCGTTGAATTTGCCCTGAGCGTGGCTTAATCTGATATTAATTTTGAGCAAGGGCTATACAAACCCATTAATGCCAATCACTGCTAAAGCAAGCTAGCCAATGATATGACACTTTCCTCCTGTAAATCGTTTCGAGGGTTATAGCCTCGTTAGTAGAATTATGAGCCTCTGATGTAAATAAACGAAGTATTTGTTCGATTTTCAGGAATTCGTTTAAGAAATGATCTGGACCTGCACTGGCTCAATTTCGCAATTGTGTAATCCCCTTTTTAATTTTCCTCTAGTGAAACTGGTACATTTAATTCATTAACCCTTAAAACGCCAAGAAAACCTGCATCTGAAAATGTCGTCTGTTTATGTCGTCTGCTGAATATTCTTGCAAACTTTTCAAACCTATTTTTGCATACAGGCAAACAGTGTGGACTCAGATCAGACTGCTCCTGAAGGAGCAGTCTGATCTGGGTCCAAACTGTTTGCAGAAATGACTTTTAAAGTAACCGGCAGAAGACAAAGCAGACGACAATAGTTGTGACTTGCGCTTTAAGGGTTAAACATTATTTGCAGTTCACCCTTCTTTACATATCATTCATTGAAATATAAAACATCATCATCAGGTTGATAAAAGCTATCGTTCGGGGTTCATTTATGACCTGGAAGAATTGTGCAAATTTCTCTGCAGCAATAGAATTTTTATGTTTTAAATGTGCCGCTTGTTTAAGCAATTTCTAATATTCCTTAACGTTTTTCTTTTTTGACACTAATAATTTAGCCATTATCACCTTTTCCAAATTATAGCGCTTTTGACGGATAAGTTTTGTTTTTTTTATAAGTTGTCCTCGCATTTGCTAGAATTGCCTGATTTATGCGGACTACCGTCTGCATCCTGTGAAAAATACATGTTTTGGAAAATAGCGGGTGGCATACTTTTGCCATTAATGTCGAAACATTTGTTACATTTTCATCGATTTACTCAGGCGTTGATGTTTCTACTAAATGCGAGTTCAACTCATTAAAACGGTTTTCTTCGGCATCCAAACTATTGTGGAGCTGCCCTGAGAATTGTTCGTACCATGCATATTTTTCCTTAACTCCCACCCGACTCAGAGTGTCACTAGCCAACAAATATGTAGCTCACATACTTGAAAATAATTCATAACATCCAATATAAATACAGATTAACGATTACATAATGAATAACGCTGCTACCTGTCTGCTCCAAACATCAATTTCAGCTGAAGCCTTGAACATGATGGCATTATATAACACACTCATGAGCTAAAGTAACTGATTTTCCACCTATTTTTTCCCAAACAATAACAGCACAGTTTCTTACTAATAGAGTAGAATGTTTATAAAACAAAATCTCTGATGTACAGTGCAAAATTTTTCTTTGTATTTTGTTTTTTTCTCTACCCTATTTAACTGAATTAAGTTAGCAGGGTCCGTATAATTTCCAGTACTCAGAATTTCATGTGTAACAGCTCTACCCAGACTTGTGTTATGTACGTAAAATTGTGCATGTAATTGTCTAGTGGTCCGTAGAACAATTATTTGAGCAGCAACTTGATAAAGTTTACCTTCTGACATGTGCACCCAGGGAAGACTCAGATCAGCCTGCGCCTCCACACAGTCTGATCAAAGTCTTCGTTCTCGGCATGAAGAAACTTGTCATCCTTGGCCATCCGAAATGCGCCCAGAGAAGATTCTGATCAGACTGCGTGAATGCGCAAGCTGATCTGAATCTTTGCTGTGCGCAAATGTTCGAAGATACGTTTTCTCACGTTGCGGCTCTGTTGGTGTATTCGATGAAAATCCATCAAAACTTTTTGTTCTTAGACAAGGAGATTGAAATTTGCTTTAACCCTTAAAGCGCCAAGAAAACCTGCATCTGAAAATGTCGCCTGTTTATGTCGTCTGCTGAATATTCTTGCAAACTTTTTGAACCTATTTTTGCATACAGGCAAACAGTGTGGACCCAGATCAGACTGCTCTGGGTCCACACTGTTTGCAGAAATGACTTATAAAATCACAAGCAAATGAGAAAGCAGACGACAATTGTTGTGATTGGCGCTTTAAGGGTTAACAGCCAACAGCCTCTTTGTGATGTTGTTTATGGTGTACCGTATAAGATTATTAGTGAGATACAATAAAGTTAAGTAAAAGAGAAATTCAATAAGTGTATATTCCTCACTTACTTTTGAAGAAAAAAAACATTAAGTTTCTTCACCCTTGTGTTGCTGCACCCGGATATATCCTGCCTTTGCAAACAGTGTAGATCCAGATCAGTTTGCTTCTGAAGAAGCAAACTGATATGGATCTGCACTGTTTGTCATTCAGTATGTGAATTAATATCAACAACCATGATCAAGTAATCTGATTAGTTGAAAATTAGAAGTGGCATCTTAATCTATTCAGCATGACAAGGGTTAAAATAATTTGTCAGATATTAACATTCATGTAACTTGATCATGTTCGTAATGGTCATTATATTTTTTCTGAAATCTCATTTCTGTGCAATTAACCTTTACTGCCTTGTGGGCAGATGCAGCAGATGACAATTCAAATTGATATTTTTCTTATTTTTCCTAGAAAAAAAAACTTTGACATTTCATGCAAGTAGTCTCCTCAGGAAACGGTCTATATTTTCTGGGAACAAATTAAGAAAAACGTTTCAAAATGATGTCTGCTGAAATTATCACCTAGCATGCTAAGCGTTAAGCTTATATTCTCAGGTATCGCAACAACTTTAAGCCGCATTATGTTACATTCTCGGGTGTGGCAACAACGATCATCAAAACAAAAAAACAAAAAAAAAAAAAAAAATCAGTGTCAGTCTTAAAAACCAACAGAAGACATCTTTTATATTGATGTACAGAGAAAATAAGGCTTGACAGTTCATGCTTTGCAGATGAATCATATGAAATGACAAGCCTTATTTTCTCTACTTGACAGACGAGCAACATAATATAGCAAGCCTTACTTTCTTCAAAACAAAATTAGATTGACATCTGCTACAATTTGGAATGGCGCTTTGAGGATTAACCCTTAAAACGCCAAGAAAACTACATCTGAAAATGTCGTCTGTTTATGTCGTCTGCTGAATATTCTTGCAGACTTTTCAAACCTATTTTTGCATACAGGCAAACAGTGTGGACCCTGATCAGACTGCTCCTAAAGGAGCAGTCTGATCTGGGTCCACACTGTTTGCAAAAATGACTTTTAAAATCACAAGCAGATGACAAAGCAGACGACAATAGTTGTGACTGGCGCTTTGAGAATTAAGTATGCCGCATCATATGAAACTGTGTCTTCAATGTTTGCAAAAATGACTTTTAAAAATCACAAGCAAATGACAAAGCAGACGACAATAGTTGTGGCTGGCGCTTTGAGGATTTAAGTATGCCGCACAATACGAAAATGTGTCTCCAGACACAGTATAACAACAAAGACTGAGATCAGTACATGTACTCCAACAGCCTGAACAGGACCTTTGCTGGTCCCTTATAAGATCATTGGATATCGAAGAATGTTGTGTCACACAACAAAGTCAAACTGCGCATGTGCGCAGATTGATACGGGCATTCGCAGTGCACATACGCTTGAATACGCCGTTTCGTTTGAAGTAGCCCTAGGCGGCCGCACCCAAAGAAAATATATCCTGTGCGAATACTAAATCAACCCGTCGGATCCACAATCTTTAATCTGTAGCTAGCGAATGAACTTAACTACATATATACGTGGCAGCAGGGGAGGGGCCGGTATAAAACGCAGCACTTCTGTGCGGCCATATTAAATATATAGGAAAATGCAGTCACTATAGAAATATAAGGTAATGCAGCTATTATAGAAAAGGTATAAAACGCAGCCGCATATGCAGCCGATATAGAATATACATGTATAGTGTTAAAATAGACTAAAATACCACATTCACCGATATTCTCCACCTAGAATTAGCGGTTAAATAGATCTACATATTTTTATAGAGAAAAAAAAACCTTTTAGTTCCAAGATTTTATTATAATTAGGTTTAGGCCTACTCATTCTCACTTTAAAGTCATATGGCTAGTAACGAAACAAACAAGTGTTTTATGAGTAAAGATATTATTGGTGATAATAAATAATATTTTTGAAGTAGTAATGATGGACAGAAGGATGAGTGTGGACTGGAGATAGACTATTATTATTATTATTATTTTAAATAAATGCTTTATTTTCATATGGTTAGTAACAAAAAAAAACAAACAAAAAAAAAACGTGTTTAATGAGTGAAGATTTTTTTCAATTATAAGAAATAATATTTTTTTTTAAGTATTAATTATGGACTTGATGAATGTGGATTTGAGATTGACTAAATTCAAGTTAAAATAATTACTTAGTCAGTGAAAACTTTGATGTTGCCGGTATAAAGATAATCTGTCTGGTTAAAACATATTTATTTAAAAAATGTTTACATATACGACACATACAAAAATACAATAGGATTAGAACGAAAGTATAAGAGCTTATTTAGTTCCTTTTCCTAATCTGTCTGAAGTATGTCTTTGATGGGTTTTAATTAATTGGGTTTGCTTCTCTTTAAATTCTAATAATGAAATAACAAGATGATCAAAAACACAATTAGTTTGTTTAGTTAATCAAAGTTATTATCAAGGAAGGTAAATATGACAAACTCGATCTACCAGATCTACTGGACATTGATGAAATATCATCAAAAATGATGAAGCAGAACAGAAATTAGAGGGGGCGGCTAAACCTTTACCAGAAATTAGAGGGGGCGGCTAAACCTTTACCAGAAATTAGAGGGGGCGGCTAAACCTTTACCAGAAATTAGAGGGGGCGGCTAAACCTTTACCAGAAATTAGAGGGGGCGGCTAAACCTTTACCAGAAATTAGAGGGGGCGGCTAAACCTTTACCAGAAATTAGAGGGGGCGGCTAAACCTTTACCAGAAATTAGAGGGGGCGGCTAAACCTTTACCAGAAATTAGAGGGGCGGCTAAACCTTTACCAGAAATTAGAGGGGGCGGCTAAAACTTTACCAGAAATTAGAGGGGGCGGCTAAACCTTTACCAGAAATTAGAGGGGCGGCTAAACCTTTACCAGAAATTAGAGGGGGCGGCTAAACCTTTACCAGAAATTAGAGGGGGCGGCTAAACCTTTACCAGAAATTAGAGGGGGCGGCTAAACCTTTACCAGAAATTAGAGGGGCGGCTAAACCTTTACCAGAAATTAGAGGGGGCGGCTAAACCTTTACCAGAAATTAGAGGGGGCGGCTAAACCTTTACCAGAAATTAGAGGGGCGGCTAAACCTTTACCAGAAATTAGAGGGGGCGGCTAAACCTTTACCAGAAATTAGAGGAGGCGGCTAAACCTTTACCAGAAATTAGAGGGGGCGGCTAAACCTTTACCAGAAATTAGAGGGGGCGGCTAAACCTTTACCAGAAATTAGAGGGGGCGGCTAAACCTTTACCAGAAATTAGAGGGGCGGCTAAACCTTTACCAGAAATTAGAGGGGGCGGCTAAACCTTTACCAGAAATTAGAGGGGGCGGCTAAACCTTTACCAGAAATTAGAGGGGCGGCTAAACCTTTACCAGAAATTAGAGGGGGCGGCTAAACCTTTACCAGAAATTAGAGGGGGCGGCTAAACCTTTACCAGAAATTAGAGGGGGCGGCTAAACCTTTACCAGAAATTAGAGGGGCGGCTAAACCTTTACCAGAAATTAGAGGGGGCGGCTAAACCTTTACCAGAAATTAGAGGGGGCGGCTAAACCTTTACCAGAAATTAGAGGGGCGGCTAAACCTTTACCAGAAATTAGAGGGGGCGGCTAAACCTTTACCAGAAATTAATGGGGGTAAAGCAGATAAACTCGAAACAACATTGCAAACCGAAATTATTATTTTAGAATCGAGCAGAAGTGAAGAGACTGCAGAATCGGAAGCAACTAAGTTTTGGATAAATTTAAAGAATTACAGTTAACGCAAGAAGACAAAGAAAGCATTGTAAACAACAAAAAAATTCTTCTAGACACATAAACGCAGTTAATATATTATTCAAAAAAGAATTCGGAGATAAAAAAATAAACGGATTGCAGCTTAGTGAATTTGTACCCGTAAAACTGCAACATGAGAATAGATGGGTTATGAAATTTCCGATGGACCCGGTGTTTGCACCAGCCTGTCAAGTCCATAATGACCACTCGGTAGCCACGATCTTTTATAGGGGAAATATTTACCTTTTGGATAGTTTAAGGTCAGAGCGTAAGGACGACCACGTTATTCCCGACGGTTTAAAAATCCAAATTTTCTCAAATTTATGGTCCCGGTAAAAATGAAATTTCTATAAAAATTGTGGAAGTCGTGAAACAAATAATAGCATTGATTGTGGGCTTTACGCCATAGCGTTTGTAACTTCATTTTGCTTCCGACAAAAATTATGTTTCGAACTAATATTTGATTCTAACAAATTACGGGCTCATCTTTTGAAATGTTTCGAAACTAACACTATTTCTGAATTTCCTCAAACAGCAAAAACCATGAGACTACGTAGGAAAAAGAAAGACAAAATTATCAAAATTCAAAATTTTTGCTCATGCAATTTACCAGAATATTCAATGCGACAAATATTCAAATTGGTATCATAAATTTTGTGTAAGAGCTCCTCTAAATATATTGATGTTGAATGTGCAATTCGTGTGCGAGTCATATAAAAACAGGTAAGTAAATTAGTAATCCATCATGGGGATGCTTTTTTCCTATTTCGCTCAGAAATTAGGATATAACAGCTCATGCAAATTATCTCCTGATGAGACAATTTGCATGAAATGTCAAATCCTTGTAGTAAGAAGCAATTCAAATTGTCGTCTGCTGAACTTTTTACTCGACATGCTTAGCTTGAATAATATGAAAATAGCACGTGGTATGTAAGACGCTCTACTAAGAGCTATGCGGAGTCTGATCTGGGTCTTCATTGTTTGTATACGTACAAGGTGATGATGTTTTTTCCCCTATTTTTCCAAGAAAATGGGATCTGACATTTCATGCAAAATGTCGCCTGATGAGACAGATTGCATGAAATGTCAAACCTCTATTTCTGTGAAATGTTAGAAAAATCTACTGAATTTATCAACCGACATGCTAGGCGTGAATAATCTGGGTCTGCTCAAGGTTTGCACTGTTTGCATATGTACAAATTAAGGATTTTTTTCTATTTTTCCCAGAAAATAGGATCTGTCATTTCATGCAGGTTTGCATGAAATATCTAATCCATTTTTCTGAGGAAAGAAAACATTTCCAAATGTCGTCTACAACTATATCATCACGAAAACATGCCTATATAATTTTGACCCTCTTAAACCCCACTTTTATATAGTAAAACTGGGGTTTACAGGGGTATACATTATTATTCTTATTTCAGCTCAAAAACATAGATTGTGAGTACTCGTTAGAACCGCCTTGATGAGTACCCACAATCTATGTTTTGAACAGAAATACGAAAACATATCACTTTTTTTCATCATAAAATATATTGTATATTTGATTATGTGTATTATGCGTTTTTATATAAAGCAGCTAGGAGGAACAAAGTAGCCTATCTCGTATGTATTCTTTGTATGTATTTGACACGGTCAACTTTGAATTTGTTTGTTCAAAGTGATCAGCCCGGCAACATAACCTGTTTGTCTTCATATTTCTGCACTAAAACATAGACTACATGTTCGCCACATTCTATGTTTTTACCAGAAATAAAAGACAGTTCTGAAGAATACGAGGGGTATGTCTAGAGTCGCCCCAGTTTGCAAATATATTGCAGTCTCGCCAAAGCCTTCCATATTCGCTCACATATAGTATAGAGCTAGTCGAAGCTAATTAGACCAAGAATCCGACATCTAGCCCCTATAGATGACTTTGTATGCACATATGCGAACAGCGAAGACATGCGCGACTGCGCCTTCGCGCAGTCTCGCCAAAGCCTTCACTGTTGGCTCAAATATAGTATAGGGCTAGTCAAAGCTAATTAGACCATCAATCCGACATCTTGTCCCAACAGATGACTTTGAATGTGCATATGCGAACAGTGATGGCTATGGCGAGACTGCGCCTCCACGCAGTCTTGCCAAAGACTTCACCGTTCGCTCACATATAGTATAGAACTAGTCGAAGCTAATTTAGACCAAGATTCGAACATCTAGCACCACTAGATGACTTTGAGTGCGCATATGCGAACAGCGAGGGCTCAGGCGCAACTGCGCATCTGCGTAGTCTCGCCATAGCCTTCACTATTCGCGCACAATTATTATATAGAACTAGTCGAAGCTAATTAGACCAAGAATCCGACATCTATCCCCTATAGATGACTTTGTATGCACATATGCGAACAGCGAAGACTTCAGGCGCGACTGCGCCTACGCGGCGCAGTCTCGCCAAAGCCTTCACTGTTGGTCCACATATAGCATAGAGCTAGTCAAAGCTAATTAGACCAAGAATCTGACATTTTGCCCCACTATATGACTTTGAATGCGCATATGCGAACAGTGATGACTATGGCGAGACTGCGCCTCCACGCAATTTCGCCAAATCCTTCACCGTTCGCTCACATATAGTATAGAACTAGTCGAAGCTAATTTAGACCAAGATTCGGACATCTAGCCCCACTAGATGACTGCATGCGCATATGCGAACAGCGAGGGCTCAGGCACGACTGCGCATCCACACAGTCTCGCCATAGCCTTCACTATTCTCGCACAGTTAGTACAGAACTAGCCGAAGCTAATTAGACAAAGAATTCGACATCTAGCCCCCATTAGATGACTTTGCATGCGCATATGCAAACTGCGAATGCTCAGGCGTCTTTCTCTCTGAAACGGTTTAACATGATAAACTCAGTCATAAAAAATTTTTTCTGTCTAATTATCAAAAATAGAATAAACCTTATAACGATCTAGCTTTAACAAGATTGAACAAAATACCTCTTAACAGTGATCCATATATATTCTATATCGGCTGCACATTCGGCTGCGTTTTATACCTCTTTCTATAATAGCTGCATTACCTTATATTTCTATAGTGGCTGCATTTTCCTATATATTTAATACAGCTGCGCAGAAGTGCTGCGTTTTATACCGACCCGCAGGGGAGAATGGTTCAGAACTATAGGCAGAGACTGATAAGGACGTTTGCTCTCAAGGACATTTGCTCTCAGGCATCAACCTTCAACATCTTCCTTGAGAGAATCATGAGTGATGTACTTGAAGACCATGTAGGTAGTGTCAGCATCGGAGGGTGGCATATTACTAACATGTGCTTTGCAGATCTTATTGTTGTTAATCCTGAAGAGGAGGATGAAGCTGGTGTTCTGGTAAGTCGTCTTGATACAACTATCAAGACACACAAAAAAAATGTTGTTTGGTCCTGACAAGATGAAAATGATGACAAATAACTCTGACAGATCAAGATAAAAACAAATTCAGAGGCTAGAAGCAGTGTGGAACGTAAAATATCTGGAATCATTCATCTCTAATGAAGGGCTGAAACCAAAAATCCTTTCCAAGATTGCCCAGACAGCAACAGCTCTTTCCAAGTTGAAAGTTATAAGGTGGGACATTTAGAACCTCTCGCTTGCTTCGGTAAATTTCCTAAAATTTCGAACACTTTATTCCATACTCTTTTGACTTAAATTTTGCTTTTTATGCAGCAGTTTCTTTAAATATTTAGTGGAATGGCAAACAGTGTAGACCCAGATCAGACTGCTCCTTCAGGGTCTAGACTGTTTGCATATGTCATTTTGTCAGACGCTTTAGTGTTCGAATTTTTAGGACATTTACGTAAGTTGATGGGAACGCACCTTATCTGTTTTCCTTTATGCCTGTGAGTGTTAGACCCTTTAAGCAGAAACTGAAAGAAGAACCCATGGTCTTGAGAGGAGATGCTATCAGTGGCTTTAGAATATCTACAAAAAACCATGTAACGAATGAGGAGGTTCGCAACTGGATCTGGGATGCAATCTCCTTGCGATGGTGAAGATGGCCACATCTCAAGATCCTCTGGCATTTTGAAAATTCAACGGGGAACAGTAAAAGGTGTAAGAAGGATAGGTAGAAGTGATGGGAAAACAACATAAGGGAATGAACGAATTTGGGGTTAGTAGATTCCCTCGGGGCAGCGGAAGAGAGGGACAGGTAAAGAATTCTGACATCATCAGTCGTGGCCTAACGATCTTAAAAATTAAGGGACTGGCCTGAACTGATACAACACAAATCTGGGAAAAATTATATACTAATTCCAGCAAATTCGAACGTCGTCAAAAGAAATTTTCTAGATATGTAAGAACAGCAAGGTTTTCTTAGTTCATCTGTCTCAGTGACATCCAGCGCCTCTCCACTTACACGCCTGGAATGAGACCCTTGGTTTGAAACGGAAACTTTTAGTCTGAAGTGGAGTACATCGGTCTGAAATGGAGATGTTTGGTCTGAAACAGACTACATTGGTCTGTCACGGAATGCAAGACAGTCAGGCACAGTAACCTCAGTCAGATGTGACAAAGAAGCCTCACAATCTAATATGGTCCTTCTCTGGATTCTGTATGTATACTTCAGAACCTGAAATCAGTAGTAAATTCACATCCCTGGCACTAACCAGAGAACACCGCGAATCGGTATGAGTTTAATGGGTCTCAACTGTTCATATATGTTCCAAAGACACCTTTTCATCACCAGCTCATCATCAGTCCTGTCATAATGAATCTGTCAGGCATGCGCTGTATGGTCTGGGTGACTGAAAATGACGACTACCAGACATACGAGGGTAGTTCAATAAGTTCGTAGAACTCGGTATTTTTCTATACAATTCAAGATTTCTTTTTTCATTTTTGTGCAGTGTAAACCTTTGTCAGTTGAATGATAAAAGCCGTTCAGTCAACACGTACATTTTTTGCTCTTACTTTTTGTTTAAAAATCTATACCCATAGGCAAAAATGGAAAGTCAGAATATTGAGTTCAGAGCAGTCATAAAGTTCCTCACTAAGGAGGGTGCAAAGGCCAAAGAAATCCATTGGCGCATGGCTGATGTGTATGGTGATAGTAGCCCAAAGTATTCCACAGTGGCAAAGTGGTCAGCAGAATTTAAACGTGAGCGAGACTCCTTAGAAGATGACCCACGGCCAGGTCGCCCTGCTGATGTCATCAGCCAGGAGATGATCGACCGTGTTGAGAGACTTGTGCTAAGCAATCGCCGAATCAAAGTTGCCGAACTTGCTTCAGAATGTGGTATTTCTAATGGAAGTGTTTACACTATAATCCATGAACATTTAGGCATGTCAAAAGTATCTGCCAGATGGGTACCCAGAAACCTGAACATGCAAGATCGTCAGCAAAGAGTGGAGTCAAGTCAAGAACTTCTGGAAGAGTACAATGCCAATCCAGAAGACTTTCACACTCGTCTTGTAACAGGAGATGAAACTTGGCTTCACCACTGGGACCCAGATACTAAAAAAGATTCCATGCAATGGAAGCGCCCTGGCTCACCCCCACCTAAGAAATTTCGTACCCAACCATCAGCCAGCAAGGTAATGGCCACGGTGTTTTGGGACTCCAAAGGGATTATATTGATAGATTACAAGCCTGCTGGCACTTCAATTACAGGAGAATACTATGCCAATGTCATTAAACAATTAAGGGTTGCTATTAAAGAAAAACGAAGGGGAAAGCTAGCTGCTGTGTCCTTCTTTTGCATGATAATGTCCCTGTGCACAAGTCCAGAGTTGCACAAGCAGCTATTCGTGAGTACAAGTACGAGCAGTTAAATCACCCACCATAAAGTACAGACCTGGCCCCAAGTGATTATTATCTGTTTCGAAATTTGAAGTCCCACTTGCGTGGAATGAGATTTTGGGACGATGATGAGCTCAAGGCTGCTACAGAGGCTTTGTTTGAGGACCAAATAGACGAGTTTTATTTCAAAGGCATAGACTGCTTAAAAGAAAAGTGGGCCAAATGCACTGAAGTAAAGGGGGATTATATTGAAAAATAATGTTGAACCATCTTCCTGTGAGTTAAACCCCGAGTTCTATGAACTTACTGAACTCCCCTCGTATATACCTGAAGTAATGGATGTACAAAGAACAAAGTAAATCCAGTGAATTCTGTCTGTTTGTATTTTATTGTTCATTAAAACAGCAGAAAGCTTAACAAATATTTCATTTAAAATCTAGAAAAGATAATTTGGAGAGAATATTATATATTGCATCTATACATGAGTAAAGAGAAATGAATCGCAACGTGAGAAAACATACCTTCTGACATGTGCGCCAATGAAGACTCAAATCAGCTTATACATCTGCAGTCTGATCAGTCTTCATTGTCCACACATTACGAAAACTTGCCTATATAATTTTGACCCCCTTAACCCCCACTTTTATATAGTAAAACTGGGGTTTACAGGGGTATGCATTATTATTTCTTATTTTTGCTTGAAAACATAGATTGTGGGTACTCGTTAGAACCACCTCGCCGAGGTGGTACTAATGAGTACCCAATCTATGTTTTGAGCAGAAATAGGAAAAATATAAGATTTTTTTATCTGAAAATTTTATGTTTCTGGAGGTAAAATTTTCTATATATTTGAATAGGCGTGTTTTCGTAATGAGGACGAAATTTTGAGTCCTCGGCTATCCAAAGTGCATCCAGTGAAGATTCTGATCAGACTGCGCGAATGCGCAGGCTGATCTGAATCTTCGTTGGGGCACATGTCTGAAGGTACGTTTTCTGATGTTGCTGCTCAAAAAGCTCAGATATGAAGATAAAAAACATGAAAAATCTCCGATATCACATGAATCTAGTTTAGCAAAGCAAATTAACCCTCACTGAAGTGCTAAGCGATATTGTAGCAGACGACAATCTATTCTTTTAGATTATTTTTCATAGAAAATAAGGCTTGCTGTCGTATGAAGAGTCTGAATTAAACCGAGACTCCAATTTTGTTCTTTTTTATTTTTATTTTTTTTTTTTTTCTGAAAAAAAAAATCAAAATGTTGTCTACTGCAGTTAGGAGTGGCACATGAAGGGGGAATGGATATACTTTCAGGGGAGGTAACTCGGTGAAAATTGTTTCAGCTCTCCTTTGGAGGAAATTCTTTATTTTTAGTGTAGATCCCTTTTCAGAATGGGTTTGGTGTCCAGGAAAGCAAACAAGATAATACAAAGTTATCTCCCTTGTAATAACGGAAGAAAATTTACCAAAAAAAAAAGGTAAGAGAAAAGTCCAGGGAGTGCCACAATCACAAACCGCAGCCCTTCCCAGATACCAAGAGGAAGAGTAAACCGACAAATCCAAACAAGCACAAATCAAACAAATATACGAAAAGTACCAAGATTAGCTCTACCTTCCCCAAGCGAGGTAATCACAATGCTAAAAGGACTGAAAAACACAAGAACAAAATGACACAAGGTAAGACATAAAACAAACCGCCTTGTAGAATAAACCACATAGCAACAAAAGGTAAGACTAACACCGGAACAAACCACCCCAGAACGGTCAGTAGAAAAGTAAACCCCAAGGTTATAAAACGTTTTCCACGCTCAACTCAGCTAAGCATGAAATTTGTTCTGCTGGTAAATCTCAAAATACTTGCAAATTCTGTCTCACTAAACATAGCTGAGCATGAAACACACTCTGCTAATAAATATGAAAATGCCAACTATTGTTGGCATTTTCATATTTTTAGAAGAGAAAATTTCATGCTCGGTTGAGTGTGAAAAAAGTTTTATAACCTTGGTACCAATTTTTATGTAGAAAATTGAGAAAACACAAGTGCATATACGTTAAGCAACATGTGAAAATGGACCTTATGCCATATGCAAACCTGGTAGGCCTAGATCAGCCTGTGCATTCTTATACTCTTAGGAGGGTCTTCTCTGTCAAAGTATCTTACAGTTTCTACTAAGTGAAGACTGTGATCAGACTGTGTGAATAAATAGTCTGATTAGGACCTTTTTGCCTGCCCATTTTGTGTATAATTAAGTCAGCGAGGATAAAAGACAACTTTAAGGGGACTGGATAAACCCAAATATTTTCTGATATTTTTACAAGGGGGCCACCTGTGATTTCAGAAGTGAGGCAAAACAAGTTTCACAGGAGTTGTCTCCCCTGAAACTGTATCCGTTCCGCTTAAGATGCTAAGTAAGTTTGGTGGTTTCTCAGAGAGCTGAACAAAAAGTTGTGGGTAGATATACATATTTTTGCATTGCATTAGAAGAAAAAAGAAGAGACAACTGGCATGATGCTCCACAAAGTGATGTTCTAAAGACAAACTACGATCAACAGACACCAATGTTAAAGTATTGTATATTTTTGTAATGCACATGCATGATATTGGTTAAGTTACTGTAATAAACGAACAATTATATGACCTGCTTGGTAAGACGTGCCATGTTTCACACAAACACAAAACAAACTGAGGTTTTATATATTGAAAGGTTTTGTTGATACCTAAAACCCCTTTGTCTACTGATGTTAATGACAGATGAATACACAGAGCCATTATTTTATGCATAATAGACTTTTTTCTTTCAAATCGGCTTCCTTCCATTTAATATAATAATTTGTAATATATGTTCTAGCAAATATATCCATTTTAAGCACCCATTTTTCTTTAAGCAGTACATTTTTAGTCTTTATTTCTCTAATCATTATGAAATTGCTATCGGTAAACGCTATCCAGACTTATCAATGGATGCTGTAAACAAATATACATGAATATATCAAAGCAAGGGCCGACTGACCAAGGCCTAGTTGTTCAAAGTATTGTTAGCTTAATGAGCTTGTTACTTACAAACTCGTTGACAGCTGGAGCTAAGGTATTTTCAAATACATTAATATTTTTGCTGCCAAAATGCAAAAGCAATCCACATTTTTCAGCAAGATACATCAATGTATTTGCCATAATTCAAGATATAAATTTTAACTTCATGTTAGTTAACAACTTCGTTAAGTTTTGAACATCTGGGTCCTGGGCCGAGTTGTTCAAAACTAACGATGTTGTTAGTTAACGTATCGTTAAAACTTTGCAAAAGCTACTCACATTTTTCAGCAAAAACACCTGTGAATTAGATATTGTACATACTAGAACAGTTAACATTTTGACCACTAACCAGCTTGTTAAGCAAACGATGCTTTAAACAACTCGGCCCTGATCTTTGCAGTATGTTGACAGCATAAAGCCGTTTTGTTTTTTATCTATCATTGTGTGAAGTCTACCAGTGATATTATTTACATCTGTCACAACAGATTAACCCTTAAAGCGCCAAGAAAAAACTGCATCTGAAAATGTCGTCTGTTTATGTCGTCTGCTGAATATTCTTGCAAACTTTTCAAACCTATTTTTGCATACAGGCAAATAGTGTGGACCCAGATCAGACTGCTCCTAAAAAGGAGCAGTCTGATCTGGGTCCACACTGTTTGCAAAAATGACTTTTAAAATCATAAGCAGATGACAAAGCAGACAACAATAGTTGTGACTGGCGCTTTAAGGGTTAAAGAAACTGAATACACCTGAAGATATTCCACCATTTGTTTTGCATGGGCAACAACTTTTGTGACCTCTTTTTTGTTCTCAATAACATACCACTTCTAAAAAGGGATCTAGTCTAAAAGGAAAGAGTTTACTTCCAGGGTGATATAAGACTTTCTATTTTGAGTAGACTCCTTTTCAGATGGGTGGCAAGAATGAGATTGAGATAGTTGTCTTCGAAAGTGTATCCCTTCCCCTTAACATCACATAACAGACATTATTTGAATCAAATTCAGCAGGTGTCCATCTGAATAAAGCACCATCCGTTTGTACCTACTTTTGCCAAACCCGCGAGGATTAGCAGGAACAACAACTCTCCCTCCAACACAGCCCTGCTAAGTACACTGCACTACAGGGACAAATGCCTAGTAAAAGCCCAGCTATTTTTTGTCCGATCCACCAAGGACTATGAAAAATAAGAATTGTCCTACAGAAGTTGAAAACACAAATATCACCGAGTAAGAGAACAATAAAAGCATATATCTGATAGTGATTCTTGATTTTTCCAATCTCATAAAAGACTATGGTACTTGAGAATGATTCCTAATTTTTTACACCTCATTATAGGGTGATTCTTGATTTTTTGAGCCTTAAAAGAATACTTGAGAGTGATTCCTGAATTGTACACCTCATAAATGAGTACTTGAAAGTGATTCATGTTTTTTATAATTATTTTTTTTTTGCACCTCATAACATGAATACTTGAGTGTGATACTTGATTTTCACATCTCATGAGAAAACGAGCCTCCCACAAATATGTTCTGTGAAGACAGAGATCAGCCTATGCAGCCATAAAACCTCATCACGAAAACACTCCTATATAATTCACAAAACTAGGGTTTACAGGGGTATACATTATTTTTCTTATTTCTGCTCAAAAACATAGATTATGGCTACTTGTTAGAACTGCCTCATTGAGGCAGTTCTAACAAGTACCCACAATCTATGTTTTGAACAGAAATATGAAAAATATCAGAATTTTTTAACAGAAAATTTTCAGTTTTTGGTGGTAAAATTTTCAGTATATTTGAATAGGCATGTTTTCGTAATGTGATCAGTATTTGCTGTCCCCCTGAAGGAGACTTGGATCCTTAGTTATGTAAAGAGCACCTGGAAAAAGGCTCTGATCAAAGTGCACATATTCCCTGGCAGATAATGTGCAAATGTCATGAGGTACAGTATCTCATGTTGAAATTCAGTGTAAAGAAAAGAAAACAATGTAATGTAACCCTGTTTCATGAGCAGTTTTATAAAACATTAAAATTCGTTGAGAGCAGGTCTCAAGGAAATACAGAATCTTATGAGCCACAATTTGAAGAAAAAAAAAAGTTCCTTCTGATGTGCACCCAGCTTAAACCATCCTGCACATCCAAGCAGTCTGATCAGTCTTCATTGTCTGCGTGAGCTTTGCATCCTTGTCTATATAAAATGCGTCCCATCACCAAAACATGCCTATATAATTTTGACCCCTTATTCCCCGTTTTTATATAGTAAAACTGGGGTTTACAGGGGTATACATTATTTTTCTTATCTCTGCTAAATACATTGATTGTGGATACTTGTTAGAGCCGCCTCGCTGAGGCGGTTCTAACAAGTACCCACAATCTATGTATTTAGCAGAAATATGAAAAATATCAGATTTTTTTATCTGAAAATTTTCCTTTTTTTGGTTGTCAAATTTATAATATATTTGAATAGGCGTGTTTTCGTAATGCAGTAAAGATTCTGATCAGAATGTGTAAATGCGCATGCTGATATACAGTCGACTCCCGTTATCTCGAATTCCAAGGGACTCACTGAAACACTTCGAGATATCCGTTCTTCGAAATATCAAAGTTGAGAGAGTGAGGAAAACAATAAATTGAACAACCACATTTAACAAATGAATATGTAATTTGACTCCTGAAGTTAGAAATATATATATAAAATAATGTGGAAAAGAGGAGAAATTGCTCCTGAGGAGCAATTGAGGAGCAATTTCTCCTCTTTTCCACATTATTTTGTTACCTGTTGTCATAGTTTCATGTTAAAACAGGGACCAGATTTTCGCTTTGAGATAAGGGGTAATTCGAAATAAGCGAGTTCGAGATAACGAGGTTCGACTGTATATCTACACTGGATGCACATGTCCTCAGGTATGTTTTCTGACACTGTTGCTCATATCATTATATGAGAAGATTGTTAACCCTTAAAGCGCCAATCACAACAATTGTCGTCTGCTTTGTCTTCTGCTTGTGATTTTAAAAGTCATTTCTGCAAACAGTGTGGACCCAGATCAGACTGCTCCTTTAGGAGCAGTCTGATCTGGGTCCACACTGTTTGCCGGTATGCAAAAAATAGCTTTGAGAAGTTTGCAAGGAATATTCAGCAGATGACATAAACAGACGACATTTTCAGATGCAGTTTTTCTTGGTGCTTTAAGGGTTAAAAATGATACAGTAAATGTCCTAAAATCTGAACACTTTATTGCATAATATTTTGGCCTAAATTTTGCTTTTTGCATACTAGCAGAGTGGAAAACATGTAGACCCTGATCAGACTGCTCCTGGAGCAGTCTGATCTGTCTGCACTGTTTGCATTTGCCATTTTGTCAGAAACTTTGGTGTTCAAAATTTTAGCTCATTTACTGTACATTTAATATGATGCATTATGCAAAAAATGCCCTTTCACAATATTTGGGAGACACATGCACAGATCAGTCAGAACAAAATATATTAACAAACAGAGATGGCCTTGATCAGATAGCATGTTTGCTTATGGCAAAAGGGACCCTTTTAAATACTCCCCATATACAGTAACGACATGTTTGAGACTTAATCAATGTTAGTGCTATACAGTAGATCCCATTATTTGGGATATATCTGAAACTGGAGTCAACTTTATAACAGTAAATATTTTACAAAGATATCAACAATTGTTTAACATGAGGAATTATAAAAATAGTTTTTTATAAATATCTGGAAACAACAATATATGTATTATATACATAAAAATCTAAAAGGTTGCCTTTGGAAACATAGAACACACAAAAAAATGAAAATCGAATCAAGTCTCTACATATATAGTTTGCCAGATTGCAAATGTATTGACTTAAGTGGTCTTTGATTTATAAAATAACCACATTGGGTTCAATGACCCCAAAGGAAATAAAATATAATTTCAATACACTGGGACCTCTTTATAAGATGGTTCATTACAAGACAGTTACAGATAAAGTATAGTTTAAAGAGGAATCAAAAGTGTTGTATTCAAACAAAAATGTATAGATTTTATAGAAAAATTAGAGCTGGTTTTTATGAAACACTATGCATCTAACATCTTGACCCTAACACTGCTTGCCCCAAATAGTTTTTAGATATCTTGCTTACAAGATTAAAATGTAGAAATTTTCAAAGGGCCATAACTCAAGAAAATAAACCCATAATTTTTTAACAAGAGGCCCACGGGCCACGGGTCGCTCACCTGAGTGACATAGCCACTGCAGCTATGCAGATGTGCAGAAAAATAGATTTTCAAGATGGCTGCCATGGCTGACATCTTGGATATCCGATTGGCATGATTTTAGCTATTTTTGATCTACAAGTCACCCCAATGTCTCCTACGAAGTTTGGAGTCAATTGGCCTTTCGGTGCAGGAGAAGAAGCTAAATATAGACTTTTAAGATGGCGGCCATGGTGGCCATCTGGGATTTCTGATCAGAACGATTTTAGCTATATTTGATCTACAAGTCACCCTGATGCTTCCTACTAAGTTTCGAGTCAAATGACTTTGGGGGTTTAGGAGAAGAAGCAAAAAATAGATTTTCAAGATGGCCACCATGGCGGCCATCTTGGATTTACGATCGGCGTGATTTTAGCTATTTTTGATCTACAAGTCACCCAAATGCTTCCTACCAAGTTTCGAGTCAACTGGCCTTTCGGTTCAGGAGAAGAAGCGAAAAATAGATTTTCAAGATGGCTGCCATGGCGCCCATCCTGGTTTTATGATCGGCATGATTTTAGCTATTTTTGATCTACAAGTCACCCCGATGCTTCCTACCAAGTTTGGAGTCAACTGGCCTTTCGGTCCCGGAGAAGAAGCGAAAAATTGATTTTCAAGATGGCTGCCATGGCCGCCATCTTGGATTTCCGATAGGCACGATTTTAGCTATTTTTGATCTATAAGTCACCCCAATGCCTCCTACCAAGTTTGGAATCAATTGGCTTTTGGGTTTAGGAGTAGAAGCGAAAAATAGATTTTCAAGATGGCGGCCATGTTGGATTTCCGAATGGCACGATTTTAGCTATTTTTGATCTACAAGTCATCCTGATGCTTCCTAGCAAGTTTGGAGTCAATTGGCCTTTCGGTTCAGGAGAAAAAGCAAAAAATAGATTTTCAAGATGGCCACCATGGCGGCCATCTTGGATTTCCGATCGGCATGATTTTAGCTACTTTTGATGTACAAGTCACCCTGATGCTTCCTAGCAAGTTTGGAGTCAATTGGCCTTTCGGTTCAGGAGAAGAAGCGAAAAATAGATTTTCAAGATGGCCGCCATGGCCGCCATCTTGGATTTCAGATCGGCACGATTTTAGCTATTTTTGATCTACAAGTCATCCTGATGCTTCCTAGCAAGTTTGGAGTCAATTGGCCTTTCGGTTCAGGAGAAAAAGCAAAAAATAGATTTTCAAGATGGCCACCATGGCGGCCATCTTGGATTTCCGATCGGCACGATTTTTAGCTATTTTTGATCTACAAGTCACCCTGATGGTTCCAAGCAAGTTTGGAGTCAATTGGCCTTTCGGTTCAGGAGAAGAAGCGAAAAATAGATTTTCAAGATGGCGGCCATGGCAGCCATCTTGGATTTCCGATCAGAACGATTTTAGCTATTTTTGATCTACAAGTCACCCCAATGCTTCCTACCAAGTATCAAGTTAATTGGCCTAGGGGTGTAGGAGGAGTAGGCTTTTAAAGCAATTGTTGACGCCGCAGGACGCACGACGCAAGACGGACGACGGACGACGGACATTGACTGACCACAATAGCTCACCATGAGCACTTCGTGCTCAGGTGAGCTAAAAAGTTAATCTGGTCATCTACTCATCAACCCTTTTAGTCTATCAAGTTTGAAGGCAATAGCTTAAATAGATGTTGAGATATCTTGCTTACAAGGTTAAAATATGGAAATTTCCAATGGTTCATAGCTCAAAAAAAAAAAAAAAAAAAATCGGAATTTTTTGAGAAAATCAGGTCATCTACTCATCATCCTGTATCAGCCTATCAAATTTCAAGGCAATAGCTTAAGCAGTTTTCGAGATGTCTTGCTTACAAGCTTAAAATGCCATAATTTTCAAAGGGCCATAACTCAAGAAAACATTTTCAGATTTTTTTTCAAAAGTTAATCAGGTCATGTACTCGTCATCTCCTATCAGCCTGACAAATTTCAAGACAATAGCTTTAACAGTTTTTGAGATATCTTGCTTACAAGGCTAAAATGCCAAAATTTTCAAAGGGCGATAACTCAGGGAAGAAATTTCAGATTTTTTTCAAAAGTTAATCAGGTCATCTACTCATCATCCCCTATCAGCATATTAAGTTTCAATATAATACCCCTAATATTTTTTTTTAAGATATCTTGCTTACAAAATTTCATTGCAATTTTATTCGAAGGGGCATAACTCAAGAAATGGGCATAACTATGATAAGAAAAAATATGGGTGAACTATTTTTTCATGAGGAATCCATATATGAAATTTCAAAAGCCTAGCATGGACGGTTCAAAAGATATACTTTGCACAAAAAAGCATGACTAACGGATAGACAAATGGGCAAACAGATGAATGTACAAGCCCAAAACAATATGCTCTACCAACATCTTTGAAGTTGGGGGCATAATGACCATTTATGGTCATTTTTCTATTCAAACTATACATTTTTATTTTGGATACATCACAGTTACAAAATAGATTATATATAGAAATGACCATTTATGGTCATTTTCATATATAATCTATACATTTTTACATTCTTGTTTGGATACAACACAGTTGTTTAGCTAGCAATGTTTTGTTATAGATCCCAGCAAGAGTGTTATAAAGAGTAAAACAACCCATAACAAGAATTGAACTTGCATTTTCCTTGACTATTCAAGTTATTAAGCCCTGACTGTATATCTATCTTTATATATAAACAATACAAACAGATCAACCAGTAAACAACCAGTAAACAAGCAGTAGAATCTTAACTATCATTTGTCAATAACATCAACATCCTTGTAACAATCTTTCTGCTCACCTAAAGAGTCCGAAAATGTACCCTCAGAGATGTGCACTCAGCATTTGTGCAGTCTGTTCAGAATCTTCCCTGGGTCCATTCTGGATAGCCAAGGATGCAAAGTTTCTTCATGCAGACTTGTTATCAAAGACTGATCGGACTGCATGGATGTGCCAACTGAGATCTCAGATTTCACTGGCATCATGAAAACACACCTATATAATTTTGACCCCCTTAAACCCCACTTTTATATAGTAAACTGGGGTTTACAGGGGTATATGTTATTTTTCTTATTTCTGCTCAAAAACATAGATTGTGGGTACTCGTTAGAACTGCCTCGCTGAGGCGGTTCTAATGAGCACCCGCAATCTATGTTTTGAGCAGAAATATAAAAAGTATCAGAGTTTTTATCTGAAAATTTTCAGTTTTTTGGAGGTGAAATTTTCTATATACTTGTATAGGCGAGTTTTCACTGGGTTCACATGTTTAAAGGTACATTTTCTTATATTGGTGCTCATCTATATTACATAAATAAAATAGAATTTCAAAATCTAGAACACTGATGCTTCAGTTTGCTGTTTCCTACCAAATACAACCCTTGGTAAGTGGAACAACCCATAACCAGAATGAATTTGTATTTTCCTTGACTCTTCAAGTTATTAACCCTTGTCCTGCTGAACCCCAATAAACCCTGCTTTTGCTAACAGTGTAGATCCAGATCAGTTGGCTTCTGAAGAAGCCAACTGATCTGGATCTGCACTGTTTGTCATTAAGAATGCGAATTTGTATCAATAACCTGTATCTAGTAATCTGATTGGCTGAAAATTAGAAGTGAGCATGGCATCTTAATTTATTCAGCATGAATATATGTCTCCTATAGAAACAAAAAAAAAGATCAAGTAAACAAGCAAGCAATAGAATCTTAACCCTTGTCATGCTGAATAAATCAAGATTTCACACCCACTTCTAACTGTCAACCAATCAGATTCCTTAATCCAGATTATTGATATAAATTCACATACTGATAGCAAACAGTGCAGACCCAGATTAGTTGGGTGCAGTAGGTCAAGGTTAACTATATAATCTGTCAACATCCAAATTTTTGTAACAACTATTTTTCTGGGCCCAGTTGTTCAAAGCATTGTTAGCTTAACAAACTCGTTAGGGGTCAAAATGTTAACTGCTCTAGTAAGTACGGTATCTAATTTACATTGAAAAAATGTGAGTAGCTTTTGCAATGCAAAAGCTACTCACATTTTTTCAGCAAAAATATTAGCATATATGCCATATTTAATGATCAAAGTTTTAACGATACGTTAACTAACGACATCGTTAGTTTCGAATAACTGGGCCCTGGTCTCCAAAACTGTGGTATCACTATATTAACTTCACTGTCAGAAAACGTACATTTGGACATGAGCGCTTGGCGAAGATTCAGATCAGCCTGTGTATTTTTGCAGTCTGATCAGAATCTTCCCTAGACATGTTCTGCTTCCTCATGTGGACAATGAAGACTGATCTGCATTGATGTGCAGGCTGATTCAAGGCTTTATTGAGTGTGTATGTCAGAAGTTACATTTTCAAATGCTGAAACCCATATATATATATATTCAATCTACAGTCGAACCTCAATGGCTCAAACACCGATGACTCGTTTACAATGGCTAATTCGAACTCGTTTTTGAGTCCCTATGAAATTCTTCCGATAGCTCAAGAAAACAAATATTTAGGGAACTTTTCTTATTTTAACATTAAAATGTATGTTGAGTGTACTCATTAGAATTGCCTCTATGAGGCAATTCTAATGAGTACACACATCATACAATTAATGTGTAGGGAATCGAAAACATTTTCCTAAATAATCACTATTTGCACCATAATTAACCCTCAGTGGCTCGAACCACCCATGTCTCAAACAATTTTCTATGGTCCCAAAGATGTTCGAGCCATCGAAGTTTGACTGTACATAATTCTAGATAAGGTATTCTACCTAATTACCACACATAGACTTATAAGCCCAAAGTCAAGCAATTTCGTAGATAGGCTTCAGATTGCAGTTTGTGTAATATTACCTACTTCTGTATCATAGCATATCTTGTGGGTACTCATCTGAAGCTTCAACAAGACCAGGCAATTCAAATGAATACCCACAACATATGCTTTCATAAACTTGTTGAGGTAGTTCAAATAAGTACCCACAATATATGTTCTTATAAAGAAAATCAGAAGACATATCACATAAGCATCATTAAATACCCCCCCACAGGAAGTCCTCTGCTCATATTCCTTTAAAGTGTGCCCTTACTAGGAAGATATTTTGCAACATTTTTTCCAGTGATTTTGAAACTTAAGCGCACAGTGCAGTAATTAGGTCAAACACAGTATACAGATTTTGGTTTGGAGTTTAATGGCCCAATCAACACTATTTAGATCATGTAGTTGACCTAACTACACTTTTGCTGGGAAGGCTTAGTCCTCCCAGCCATTAACCAGTACTGGTGCACATTCATTTGCCAAAAACTGACAACTGCCCTGCTTCAATCAGCAAAAGGGAGAGAATGACAGATATGCAAAGTATTCTTAATTATTTTTCTTATCTCTCCATAAACATGTTGCTGGTAACACAATATATATTTTTATAAAATGACTTTAGGGAGATTACTCTGTACAAAACAAACCCTGCATTTCCTATAATTTATATAGTAAAACCATGGAAATTGCCTCCTGTGTGGGTGTAAAATCATCCTAACAGGTACTTATTATGTGAAAGAGATAATTTGTAGTCACACAATTTTCATGAAATCAGCCACAAAGCGAGAAAATTCACACTGTTTGAAAGATTCTAAAAGTAATAATCCTTGAGAGCAACACACACACACACACACACACACACACACACACACACACACACACACACACACACACGCACAGAGCTGATGAGTCAAAATTTTCTGGGTAAGATTAGCTAGTTTCAGCCAGTAAGCCTCAAAAGTGACCCTTGTATAAATTTCCTAGATTCTCAGAATGGGCTTAGTGATCAAAAAGTAACAAAACATATAAACTACAGACAACCCGCTTTACAATGACACTCAATACAATGACAAAATCCATTATTATTACAACTTGGCTGTCACAAAACCTTCGCTTAAGAGCTAACAATTAGTCACAAATTATGCAAGAATATTGTATTTAATAGTTCAAAGAAACATATATTTTGGATATTTGTTAGAATCACCTCACTGAGGTGATTCTAACAAATATCCAAAACATATGTTCTATGAGGAAATAAAAACAAAACAAGATCTTTCTTACATATCAATCTGCTTATTAAGTATTCTGCACAACTGCAAGTTCATTTTAATGGCAACGTCTTTGGAAACAAATGCTGTCATTGTAATGAGGGTTCACTGTACACTATTATGAAGTACAAGGAGTTGTTTTATGGCTTCAACATAGCAATAACACAAGCCATAGTGAAGATATACATTCTAAAAGCAAATATCATAGCACTAGTTAAGGCGCTTTTTTAAATCCAAAAGTATTGACATCTTTCTTATTTCTGCATGGAAATATATGTTGTGGGTACTCATTAGAAGTGCCTCAGTGAGGCGCTTCTAATGAGTACCCACAACATATGTTTTCGTGCAGAAATAAGAAAAATATTTACCGGATACCCTCCCTTATCTAGACCTAAGGCAAAAACACTTTAGAGCAATGGACACACGCACACACAAAAGAATGAAAACAGCTGAAGGGTCACTATTCACCTGAAGACCGATTCAAAATCACACTCCACAGGCAAATAAAAACACAGTAAAACATGGTTCCCTGTAATTGCAAGGATACCTCTCAAAAAACAACTTTGACATGAAAACAAAAAATATGAAATGACAAGACCCCACCACTATCATGTGGCAGGCAGACCATTCTATCAAAAATTGATGCAATTTGCCCATTCACAATCCCAAACCAGATCTCCATAATATAATTGCACATACCAAAGATTGGTGAAAATGATTGGTATGTAATCAAGTAACGGTCCAAATACAGATGTGTGGCAAGCAGATAACTCTGCCAAAAACTGAGGAAATTTGCCCATAAGTATTCCCAAACCAGATCTTGATAATACCAATGCACATACATGTACCAAGTTTGGTGAAAATCCATTGATATTTTTTATTTGAGTTACTGCCTGGAAACAAAAATACTGACATGTGGCAGGCAGATAACTGTAAAAAATGATGAAATTTGCCTATTAGCAATGCCAGAACAGATCCCCAGAATATCAATGCACATACCTAGTTTGGTGAAAATCCATTGATATTTACTCAAGTTATCATCAAGAAAAGAAAATATGAGCAAACAGATGTTGGCTGTCCAGATGGACAGACACACAGTCCAACATGAAACCATAATACCCTGCACATTCGTTTGTTTGTTTGTTTGTGTTGAGGTTTTACGGCCCAGTCAACCCAATGGGATCATGTCGAGCGTGGTCAGTTTACCTAACCACACGTTTACTGGGCAGGCTTAGTCCTCTAAGTGGTTAACCAGTATTGTGCACATTCTTCGCCAGAAACTGACAACTGCCCTTCTTGAATCAGCGGAAGGGAGAGAATGACCGTAGAAAATATTTCATGATCAATCTCCATGAAAGAATGTTCCTGCACATTCGTGTTGCGGGGTATAAAAAGTGTCAACATTATAAGAAACTGTCTACATTTGCCCATTACAATATGACATCACATTTTCCCAATACCCAATACCCCAAAATATACAAATTAACCCACTGAAGACTGGACACCCCTTAGCGGGTAACTGGCAAACAGTGCAGACCCAGATCAGACACCACATAATGCAGTGTCTGATCAGTCTCCACTGCTTGCAAATAGTTCAACCATTTTTCTTTAGGAATATCTATATCATATAGCCTGACATATCTAAATTGAAAATGGACTGGCAAACAGTGCAGACCCAGATCAGACACCACATAATGCAGTGTCTGATCAGTCTCCACTGCTTGCAAATAGTTCAACCATTTTTCTTTAGGAATATCTATATCATATAGCCTGACATATCTAAATTGAAAATGGACTCTTCCGATGTATATGGGAGAGTTTATTCAGTCTTTAATGGGTTAGGTCAGAATTAAGCTAAATGGATACATCTGGAGATTTTACTGCCATTTTTCACAAGAGAAACAACTTTCGTGACTTTCTGTTTGCTTTTCTGCACACCAACCCCCTTCTGAAAAGGGTTCTACTCTATAAGGAAAGGATTTCTCATTCTGAAGCAAAAAAAAAAATTCTTTGCTGAAAGAGTAGACTCCTCTTCTTTTGAGAGAGTTGTGGCCCCACAACTGAAATCCAAGAAAAACAATCCTTAAAATTATTCATGTATGTATGACAGATGGATCTCCAACTGGATTTCCAATGGAAAAATATACCGTATTCCACCTAATTACAGCACTGTGCACTTAGGGTTTTCAAAATTACTGGAAAAACTTGTAGTAAGGATATGTATCCACCAACTAAAAATACACTTTAAAATCAAGATCAGCAAATGACTTATCTAATGGTGTTTATGCGATGTTTTCGTGGCTTTTTTTTTTCTTCTGATTTTCTTTAGTAAAACATATGTTGTTGGTACTCATTTGACTTGCATCAACAAGTTGATGCAATTCAAATGGGTACCCACATATGCTTTTATAAAGAAGTAGACAAAACGTACATTGGCTATAATCTGAAGACAATAAAATTACTTGACTATGCACTTATAGGGATGTGTGTGGTAATCAGGTCGAACACGTTAATATTCTGTCACTGTAGGGTATAAAAAGTCAAAGTTTCTGTAAGCCTGTACAGATGAGCAGGCTAATCTGGACCCACCCTGTCAAGACTTCCCTTACAGTCAAGAGGACTGGATACACTTGGTACATTTTTTGCAATTTCTGCTAAGGGAGATGACTTTTGGTACTTCCTGTTTGCTCTACTGCATACCCAACCCCTTCTGAAAAAGGGTCTATTCTAAAAGGAAAGAGTTTGCTCCCATGGGGAGCAAACTCTTTCCTTTTAGAATAGACCCCTTTTCAGAAGGTGGCAGAAAACATTTTAATGAAGTTGTCCCCCTCCCACCCCAGCCTCCCTTGAAATTGTATCCATTTATCTTAAGCAGTTCATATACATAATTTCAAATGAAGTGGGAATGAAAAGCATGGCAATGAATGCCACCAGGAATGTGTTTATACAGCTGCATATTACATGTTTAATCATCGCTCAAGATAAGGTGCTTTCTTACAATAAAAAATACTGACATTTTTCTTATTTCTCCATGAAAACACAGGTTACTCATCAGCTGTACCTTAGCAAGTTTGGCAAGGTGCTTCTAATGAGTACACACAACATATGATTTCCGGTGAAATATTCTGTATTATAAAACATTTAGAGAAAAAATTGTTAAAAACCTCAAACTTTTTAATACACAATATTTTCATCATATTCGCATGCTAAAAGCAATAATGGTGAAATTTTATTTTCTTCTTTGCAATTAGAAAACAAGCCTACATAATTATGACCCCTTTAAACCCCACTTTGATATAGTAAAACTGGGGTTTCCAGGGGTATACATTATTTTTATTTACAGGGGTATACATTATTTTTCTTATTTCTGCTCAAAAACATAAATTGTGGGTACTTATTAAAACCACCTTGTTGACGCAGTTCTAACAAGTACCCATAATCTATGTTTAGAGCAGAAATATGAAAAATATCAGACACTTTTGGTGGTAAAATTTTCAGTATACATGTATTTGATTAGGCATGTTTTCGTAATGGACATTAGCCATTTTCTGCCAATTTAACAAACATATTTTCTAGGATGGTGTTTTGTTTTCTCAAAATTGAAAACTGTTGCCATTATGCTGCTTATTATTTAGATTACAAGAGGATTTACTTCCTGTAAATCATACTAAGTAAAAATACCCAAAGTAACATCCTCCTTAAACAAACACTGCAAAAGTATTGCAGTGCAATAAAAAACCACATGTATCTGAATTTAGGCAACAATCTAAAGGTGCATAAAGTAGGTCAAAGGTCAACATATAGGTCATAACAATGACTTACATTTGGTAAACAACGCACTGTCTTTAGTGGCTGTTTCCATACACAAAATCTGGTAAAGTCCCTGTGCAATGAGGGGTCACAGAGTCATGTGCTGAATTCTGCCTCCAGCGGGATTCAAACCTGGGACCTTGTGATTCAAGTTGGGGAGTACTAACCACTCTGCCACTTCTTTTTGTATGAAGTAGGTCAAAAGTTAGACTACAGATCAGTTACTTACTTTTGGAATGTGACATACTATCTTCATTAGATTTTTACACAAAAAAGTTAGTAGGCCCAGGGACTGAATGACGGATGGAAAACAAATCTAATGGTTCCCTCTTACTGGCATTTCTTGTTGCATTTCATCATTATGTCATACTATTGCATAAAAAGCAGTGTCGCACATTATTAACAGCCGTGCATTAACCGGCGAAAAGCCGTGTATTAACAAGGCAATTCACGCGCTGTTAATGCACGGCTATGCAACTTTCAATATGCTGGTACCGGGGCCACTGAATAGCTGCCTTCACAAGCTGTGTACTACCGTGCCCTCCAACGAGCATAGTCCGTGGAAATAGCATTTGTGCTACATCAGTGAAAAGGTGAAACAAAATAGTGCAAGAAATAATGCGAAACGGAGCAAATGTTTCCGTTTTATGCAATAATAGTGATCAAACATGGTTTTTCAATGCATTAACATTCGGCAGGTCCCTTGGGAGGTGTTGAAAACTGCGGCCTTCGGCCTCGGTTTTCAACACCTCCCAAGGGACGTGGCGAATGTTAATGCATGAAAAACCATGTTTGATCCCTATAATGATGTCAGAATATGATGTAATCATATCCTTGAGACATATACATTATTACAGAAGACATAAATTGTATCATGTTATAGCAATGATGCAATGGAAATATATGAGCAACAAAAATATCACTTTTAAAGGTGTAAAATACAGTCGAACCTCAATGGCTCGAACAGCCTTTGGACCCTGAAAATTGGTTCGAGATATGGGTTGTTCGAGCCATTGAGGGTTAATCATAGTGGCAGATCAGAAAGAAATGTCGATAATTTAGGGAACTCTTTTTGATTTTCTACACAATAATTGTATGTTGTGTGTACTCATTAGAATTGCCTCATAGAGGCAATTCTAATGAGTACACACAACATACAAATTTCATGATAAAATAAGAAAATTTCCCTTAATATTTGTTTTCTTAAGCTATTGGAAGAATTTTGTAGGGACTCAAAAGCGAGTTTGAATTAACCATGGTAAACAAGCCATCGGTGTTCGAGCTATTGAGGTTCGACTGTATACTTTAAATTTTAACCCTTGTCATGCTGAATAAGATGCCATGCCCACTTCTAACTGTCAGCCAACCAGATTACTTGATCAAGATGGTTGATACAAATTCATATAATGAATGATAAACAGTGCAGATCCAGATCAGCTTCTTCAGAAGCCAACTGATCTGGATCTACACTGTTTGCAAAGGTGGGGCATATCCAGATTCAGCAGGACCAGAGTTTACATGTCATTCAAAATTGTAGCAGGTGACAGTCTAAAATTCTCTTTTTTTTCTTTTTCTTTTTTTTTTAAAAAATAAGTCATTGCATGTGATTAATCTGCTAGGCAGACAATTCCCATGAAAGCCTTATGTTCCTGGATGAAAACATGGATAGAGATTTCAAAATGGAATACACATTTTTCTAAGCAACAAGAACAGTATTTTCAAATTAAACAGATGTTCCCCTACCGAAAGTGTCAGTATTGCTTAAATTTGACAAATTTAGCCCAGCAGTAACCTTGAAAATTAGGCTAAGGTCACCAAAATGTAATGAGTTCATTATCTAGTCCCAAAGATATATATCTGTGAATTTGGTAAGAATCTGCTAACTGGTACATGAGAAAAGAAATTGTCATGCCAACACCAACATATGCACCAAAAACAACATGTCCCCTCCTTGAAGTGGTGGAGGGTAGGGCAGGGGCATAAATCTTATTGTATCACAATGTTTCTTTTCAAGGACATGAGCAATACCTATCACTCTTGGAGTGTTATCTCTGTAAATCTAAGATCTGTTTGAGTTGGAAGTTTATGGCCCACACAACACTGTTGTCATGTTGAGCTGCTCAGTTAACTACACATTTTTCCTTGGCAGGCTTAATCCTCTAAGTGGTTAACACCAGTACTTTGTGCATATACTTTCACCAGTAACTGAGAACTGCCCTTCTTGAATCAGCAGAGGGGGGCAGGGATGGGGAGTGGAAATAACAGTAGAAACAATTTCATGGTCAATCTGTAAATACTTCAACACATTATTGTGCAGTATTATTTGTTATCCTTATAAGTATACTTATACTTGCCATGAAATTAGCAGCTGACAGATATATAATATATTTCTCTCTCTCTCTCTCTATGTAATATATATATATATATATATATATATATATATATATATATATATATATATATAGGCATGGGGGAGGGGAAGGGGGAAGGGAAATAATAGTAGAAACAATTTCATGGTCAATCTCCATGCAAGTTATGTGGCCAAGCTGGGATTTGTGTGTTTGCAAAACCTGGACCTGGAGTCTGCTGTGCACTACCGACTGCACTATGGAGCCGGGATATAAATCTCAGAAGATATATATATTTATATATATAAGACTACTTGACCACACAGGCTGATCCAAGACTTAATAATTTGCATATACAATAAGAACATTTTTCCTTTTTCATACTGAGCTCATACAACTGCATTTTGCCAATAACTATATGGACCATGCCAAGCAAACAGACACAGATTCAGATTCATCCCACCAATGCGCAAAGTCTTATTCTGGCATTTGTTCTCCATTGCTCCATTCTATCATGTCTAATGATTCTGTTAGTGAACAGCAAAGACCCTGATCAGACTGCACCAGGGCTCTGGAAATTTTGATATCTGAATCGGTCCAGCCGATGACGATGACATCATCAATGAGCCCATTTCCAAAAAAGAAAATATGTATATATCACCTGTCACGAAAACTAATGACAATTGGCAGTCTCATAACTCCTTTTAAATAATACACCTCAACTCCGTTATATGACGGAAGTGAGTATAACGAGCATGATCAAAGCTGGCGTCATCAATAAATACAGTCAGGTATGTAAAAAGAAAGAAAAAAAACAACAAAAAAAAAACGGTTTTGTTTAATTCCACCTCCGCAGGGTTTTCCTAAACTATTTATAAACAACTGATTCCCGTCTTGTATAAGCGTGAAGACGGCGGGAAACAGGGGAGACGGAACGAAACGACTTTCATGGACCTAATTAGGTCTAATAAAAAAGGCCTGCGCCACGGGTGGTTTTGCAGTTTTCATTGTTTCAAGATATGATCAGGCTGCTTAAATTTTAAGCACTGATCAAACTTGTCTAGCGCAAGTGGTGCATTACTTATTTTTACCGTGAAATCTACCTTGAATTATACTCGCGCGTTACGGCAATCAACAAAAAAAAAAAAAAAAAAAGAAGCAATCAATAATACCCAGATCAGATGCCGTTGTATGCGACATCTGATCAGGACGTACACGGCTTGGGAATTCATTTATCGAATCTGGGACCGACAAACCGTGTTGATCAAAACAAAAAAGAAGAGGAAGAAAATGGGTGCGTTCAAGCGGTGCATTCTTTTATCACTCTCAGTAAAGCGACCTTTGATCTTTTTGGACACGCCGACTGCACCTGGATGTTTTGCAGTCTCAGTGTATTCACACGTGTCACACAAACGGATTAATTATCAGACTACCATTACTGATGATTCGTCTTAATCGCTTGTTTACCGCACAAAGGTCAGTGAAGTGTTGATTTTTTGACAATGTTTGGATAATGACGTAATTAATTTGTGCTGCGGTAGGTTGCCGTTATTCAGCTGTCTCTCCAATATACATGTCAAATGACCGTTTAGAGCCTTTTAACTACCATAATATCGCATTTAAAAGGTGCGCGGACGTTGTCAGTTTGGGAAGACTTGACCGTTTGTAGACATCATTGATTCGTGAAAATTGGTTGGTTGGGGATAAATGGGGTTCAAGACACAAACCTGTTGGACCGATTTATTAGCGTTTTGGGGTGTTTGAAATCGGTCCAGAATTCTTAATTTCGGTCCAGACCGGCTATTTTTCCGGTTTTCCCGAGCCCCGGACTGCACATATGTGCAGTTTGTTCTGAGCCTTCGCTGTCTGCATGTGCACAAAGACACGTTTTCGCATGGTGCGCCCATATATCTCGGACGTTATGAGCAAAATACAATTGTATGAGCTGCAATATGAAAAAGGCCTTTATTGCATATAAAGGCTCAGATCAGCCTGTCAGTCTGTGTGGTCAAGCATTTCAATCAGGGCCTTTATTGTCCTCTCACAGAATCACTGAACACTGCACAGCTCCAGGTAAGGCACGTTTTTCAACTAAAAATTACTGATCTTAATCTTGTTGTGGGTACTCACTAGAAGTGCTTCATTTTGACACTTCTTATAGGTAGCCACAGCATATGTTTATGTGAAAAAAAATATAAGAAATATTTGTGTGGATACATATGTGGAGCTATAATGCTATAAAATGACCCTGATTCGACGGCACAGAATGTACAGCAGAAGAATTGTTATGCAGGAGTATTTGGTGATAATTCTGGGATAATTTTTCTTATTTCTCCATAAAAACATATGTTGTGGGTACTCATTAGAAGTGCCTCAGTGAGGCGCTTCTAATGAGTACCAACAACATATGTTTTTATGTAGAACTGGAGAAAATTATCCCATAATTATCATCAAATACTCCGCCTTAACAATTCTTCTGTACAGGCTGATCTGAGTCAACACTGGGTGCCCATGTCATGAGGTACATTTTCTTAAACAGCAGCTCATATTTGCTATTATCTGCAGTCTCTATCACACTTTATACATCCATATTACCAAGCAAGCCTCATCCATTCTATACTGTAAGTTTTGTCTTTTCTTCCAGTCTTTGTAACCATTTCCTCCACTAATCACCAGCATAGTTTTCGTGTCCTGTTTACGTAAAGTATCAACAGACGAACCGCCACTAAAACTGCTACCAACCTTGTGTTTGTCACTGACTTCTTGTTTCTCCACCTCAAAAGCAACATTTTTAGACATTCTAGACAAAAAACTAGAGCGTCTTTTCACTGACTTTTCATTTGGTTTTTTAACTTCTATTGGTCTAGAAAATCCATATCTCATATACATTGATGACTGTTGCCCTCTATCGAGTTCTGTTTCGCTGAACTGGCCCGAGTTACTAAGTGTTCTAGAAGAGTTTACTTTAGTTTCTGACTTCAGAAATCCATAGAGATCATCAATTTCAGCTTCATCTACAACTAATTCTTCCATTTCCTTAGCAGTTTTTCTCTCCTGTATTTTTTTGGCCAGTTCTGAATTGAAACTTAATTGTTTTACTACATCTTTATTGTCTTGAACAGTCTTATCATTATTGTGCAACATATCACTGTTCTTGGTATTATTTAATGCTTCTGTTTGCAGACAAGTGTCATCAGTTTTATCTGTTGAAGGTTCTAAGATAAAATATGTATGTTCACCGGATGCTTGCAGATCCTGCCCAGATTCACCGATCTCTGATGTTTTTATGGCACTTTCTCCTTTGCTCGTAAGAATACTTTCCTCTAATGTATCTGAACTGCCATTAGGTTTAATATTCTCATTCAAATCAGTAATATTACCTGCAGATCTAGTTTCAAGCTTTATATTCATATTACTTTCATATTCATGCTGACTACCTTTACTTAATCTTACACTTTCATAAATATTTTCTTGTTCTGTTGGAGTTTCCCTACAGTCCACAAATACTTCATTGTCAATATCAGTACGAGTCTTTGTGGCTGCTGATAAACCTTGCTCTGATTCAGACTTCTTCAGAAGAGCAGAAACCTTCCGCTTAATAGGCATCCCATTTACAGGTCCATAATGAACTGGTAATAAAAACTTAACAGGTCCATTGTGTCCATGCAGTGAAACCTGTGGTCTCTGGTTAATCTTTGGGACTCCATCTCGAAGTCTTGGTATAGGATAGGTGAGTATGATACCATCACTGGTACCTACCCACAGTAAGCCTAAACTTGCCACCAAACTGGTAACTTTGTGATCTTTTCTGGTTTCTTTAATGCCTGTGTACACTGTAAAGTAAAGGATATACATTAAAAGAACATTCATTTTACATCAGGGCCCAGTTGTTCAAAGCTAACGACGTCGTTAGTTAACGATTTGTTAAAATTTACATCAAGTGATATGCAAATATGCTGAAATTTTTTGCTGAAAAAATGTGAGTAGCTGCAAAAGCTACTAACATTTTTTCAGCAAAAAGTATCAAAATATTGTATATTGAATCCGCTAAAACAGTTAACGAAATGACCCTTAACGAGCTCATTAAGCTAACGACGCTTTGAACACCTGGGCCCAGTATTCTAAATACAACTAGAAAAGTGTGTTTGTAAAACACTATATCCCCAACTATATGCCCGTCCCTAAAAATGCAAAATTTACAAAAGGGCATAAATCTCACAAAATTAATCTGGGCCCAGTTGTTCAAAACAAACTATGCCATTAATTAATGTATTGTTAAAACTTTGATCATTAAATATGGCATATATGCTAATATTTTTGCTGAAAAAAATGTGAGTGGCCTTTGCATTTGCAAAAGCTACTCACATTCTTCAGCAAAAGCACCTGTGAACTAGATAATTGTACTCACTAGAACAGTTAACATTTTGACCACTAACAAGCTCATAAAGCTAAAGATACGTTGAACAACTGGGCCCTGATTTTTTTTCAAAAGATAATCTGATGATCTAATCCTCAGTCCAAATAAGCTTTCAAGGCCCTTGCTCAAACAGTTACTGAGATATCTTGCAGCATATAAAAGCATGATGAATGAACATATGGATGTATGAACAAACCAAAAGCAATATGCCACTCTAATTTCTCTGAAGTCTCCAACTTCTTTGAAGAGTTGGGGGCATAATAAAGCAGACAGTAGTCATTTTGCCTAACTTGACCAAGACGGAAGGATAAAATACAGAAACAAATACTGTATACATCAAATCTAAATTAAACAAGAGGACCATGATGGTCCTATATCGCTCACCTGATCAAACAGATTTGCATACTTACTGTTGAAGATTCTGCCAAGTTCACTGCTCGAAGATTTATGTATAAATTTTACAGCCCTGCCCCCACTCCCCCCCCCCCCCCCCAACACACAAGGCCATGTTTTTTCTTTTTAACACATCATGACTTGACTTAATCTTGAAAGGGAACATTTCTGCCAAGTTATTTTGAAATTGGTCCAGTGGTTTCTGACAAAATGATTTTTAAAGTGTTTTATATCGCTATAAAGCCCAACCCCCTAAGGGACATTTTTTTTTTTTTTTTTTTTTTTGATGAATCATGATAGTTTGAAGAAACTTGGCAGAGGGTAACCAAAGGAACATTCCTGCCAAGTTAAATTAAAATCAGTTCAGTGGTTTCTGACCAGAAGATTTTTAAAGTTTTCTATTTAGATCTATAGGGAAAATAAGCCCCACCCCCTAGCAGCCATGTTTTTTTGACAAATCAGGATTGCTTGAACATTCTTGGTAGAGGGTTACTAAAGCATTATTGAAATCAGTTAGGAGGTATTTGACAAGAAGAATTTTAAAGTTTTCTATACAGATATATATGGAAAATAAGCCCCACCCCCCGGGGGCCATGTTTTTGATGTATCATGAAGGCTTGAACAATCTTGGTAGAGGGTCACCAAAGCAACATTCCTGCCAAGTTACATTGAACTCGGTCCAACGGTTTCTTAAAAGAAAATTTTTTAAGTTTTTTATATAGATACATAGGGAAAATAAGCCCCGCCCCCTGGCGGCCATGTTTTTTGACGAATCACAATTACTTAAACAATCTTGGTACAGGGTCACCATGGAAACATTTTTGCCAAGTTATAATGAAATTGGTCCAGTGGTTTCTGACAAGAAGATTTTTCAAGTTTTCTATAAAGATATATAGGGAAAATAAGCCCCACCCCCTGGCAGCCATGTTTTTTGACAATCCAAATAGCTTGAACTATCTTGGTACAGAATCAAAAAGGAATAATTCTGCAAAATTATATAGCAATTGGTCCAGTGGTTTCTGACAAGAAGAATTATTAAGTTTTTTATATAGATATATAGGGAAAATGAGCCCCGCCCCCTGGCGGCCATGTTTTTTGACAAATCCAAATGGCTTGAACAATCTTGGTAGAGAGTCACCAAAGGAACATTTCTGCAAAATTATATGGAAATCGGTCCAGTGGTTTCAGACAAGAAGATTTTTTAAGTTTTCTATATAGATATATAGGGAAAATAAGCCCCACCCCCTGGCAGCCATGTTTATTGACGAAACCAAATAGCTTGAACAATCTTAGTAGAAAATCACCAAAGGAACAGTTCTGCAAAATTATATTGAAATCGGTCCAGTGGTTTCTGACAAGAAGATTTTTAAAGTTTTCTATACAGATATATAGGGAAAATAAGCCCCGCCCCCTAGCGGCCATGTTTTTTGACAAATCCAAATGGCTTGAACAATCTTGGTAGAGGATCACCAAAGGAACATTCCTGCAAAATTATATGGAAATCTGTCCAGTGGTTTCTGACAAGAAGACTTTTAAAGTTTTCTACATAGATATATAGGGAAAAAAAGCCCCGCCCCCTGGCGGCCATGTTTTTTGACGAATCCAAATGGCTTGAACAATCTTGATAGAGAGTCACCAAAGGAACATTTCTGCAAAATTATATGGAAATCGGTCCACTGGTTTCAGACAAGAAGATTTTTTAAGTTTTCTATATAGATATATAGGAAAAATAAGCCCCGCCCCCTGGCGACCATGTTTATTGACGAATCCAAATGGCTTGAACAATCTTAGTAGAAAATCACCAAAGGAACATTTCTGCAAAATTATATTGAAATCGGTCCAGTGGTTTCTGACAAGAAGATTTTTAAAGTTTTCTATATAGATAATATGGGGAAAATAAGCCCCGCCCTCTGGCGGCCATGTTTTTTGATGAATCCAAATGGCTTGAATAATCTTGGTAGAGGATCACCAAAGGAACATTTCTGCAAAATTATATGGAAATCGGTCCAGTCGTTTCTGACAAGAAGATTTTTTAAGTTTTTAGTTAAAAAATCTATTTTTAGCTCCTGTGACCTAGATATGCAATGGACCGGAACCATTTGAACAACTTTGAAAGAGGACCAACCAAGGATCATTCCTGTGAAGTTTGGTCAAATTCCCACCAGTGATTTAGGAGGAGATGTTGTTTAAAGATTGTGGACAGATGGACATCCGGACGCCGACGACGACGACAACGACAACGACGACGACGACGACGACGGACGGTAAGTGATCACAATAGCTCACCATGAGCCTTCGGCTCAGGTGAGCTAATAAAAACACGAAACAATAATACCCCGTTGTTATCTTGTCGCAGGCAGATAACTCTGTCAAAAATTAATAAAATTTGCCCAGCAGCAATCTGATACCAGTTCTCTACAATATCAATGCACATGTCAAGTTTGGTAAAAATCCATTGAGATTTATTCATGTTATTGTCCTGAAACTAAAATACTGATCTGTGCAAACAGACAACTCAGTCAAAAATTGATGAAATTTGCCCATTAGCAATTCAAAACCAGATCACCAAACTATCAATGCACAAAGTATAGTAAAAATCCATTGATATTTACTCAAGTTATTGTCCGCAAATGAAAATATGGACATGTTGCAGGTAGTAACTGTCAAAAATTGATGAAATTTGCCCATTAATAATCCAACTGACCTGGATCTGCACTGTTTGTCATTCAATATGTGAATTTTTATAGCAAAGCTGGATGAAGCAATATGATTGGCTGACAATTAGAAGTGGGCACAGCATCTTAATATATTCAGCATGACAAGGGTTTAGGTGCTTGTAACTGGTGCCCACAACATGTGTTTTTGTGGAGAAAATAAAAAAAAATATTTATCTGGATGTCTCTCTTAGTTGGAGTTTTTGAGTTTGAGTTTTACAGGCCAATCAACACTGTTTAAGGTCATGTTGAGCCTGTCAGTTAAAGGATCATATTCCTCAAAAATAGATATTTTATTATCCAAGGAAGTTTTGATAAACTGATATATGGTATTAATACAATTATAAGATGTTGCACCTGACAGCCTGTAAAATTTCAGTTAGTCTCTCATTCTTAAAATGAAATGATTTTTATCATATCTCTGAATTAATGTTGGCAACATTAATTCAGATATACGATAAAGTCATTTCATTTTTGATCCAGTTCAAAAAATGAGAGACTAACTGAAATTTTACAGGCTGTCAGACACCACATTTTATAATAGTATTAATACAATGTATCAATTTATTGGATAAAAAATGTCTATTTTTGAGGAATAGGGAGCCTTTAACCTACTCTTACTTACTGAGCTCAGTTCTATAAGCAGTTAACCTGGGCCCAGTTGTTCAAAGCTAACAACATCCTTAGTTAACGATTAGTTAAAATTTACATTGAGAGATACGCAAATATGCTGAATTTTTTTGCTGAAAAAATGTGAGTAGCTTTTGCAGTGCAAAAGCTACTCACATTTTTTCAGCAAAAAATATCAGAATATTGTGTATTGAATCTGCTAAAAAACTTAACAAAATGATCCTTAACGAGCTCGTTAAGCTAACGAGGCTTTGAACAACTGGGCCCAGTACTTGCACACATACTTTCCCGAGTAACTGATAACTGCCCTTCTTGGATCAGTGGAAGGGGGCGAATGACTTTAGAAATAATTTTATGATTAATCTCTGTGAAAGTTATGTGGCCAAGCTGGGATTCGAACTTGCAACTCGTGGATCTGCAGTCTGACTTGTTACTGACTGTGCTATGAAGCCCAGCCCTCTCATCTGGAGCTATGTATAAAAAGGTACCTGAGATAAAATTGTTGATGGCTGTAGTGAAGTCAACTTCTTGTAAGAATTTCTTACTCTCCATGTGGTAAAGATATAGCTTCGACTGGTTGAAGAAAGATACCCAAACACCAACACCAGACTTGGTAAGAAACTGCACTTCTGTATTTGGTATCTGATTGTCTTTCTGACAATCAATCTCATCCTAAAACAAAGAAATAAAAGAAATACAGTATTAACCCTAAATTTTGGGATCCTTCAATTCATTACCATACTTGTCCTAAACTTTGAACTGGACTATATGACTAATTCTTAATGTGTCTTAAACTGCTAGATAAGTGCAGTACACTGATCAGATGCTGCAGAATGTGGTGTCCAATCTGTGTCTACATTGTTTGTTCTAATACTTAGGAATATTACGGTAACCAGAACACTGGAAGCTTAGGTTGAATAAAAGCATAAACGATAATACCCTGCCATTATCGTGTCATAGGCACTTGCCAATTAGCAATTCCAAGACAGATCTCTTTAATATCAATGCATGTACCAAGTTTGGTTAAAATCCCTTGACTTTTACATAAGTTATCATCCGGAAACAAAAATATGAGTGTGTCTCTGGCAGATAACTGTCAAATGTCAAAATTAGACGAAATTTTCCCATTTGCAATCCCAAACCAGATCTCCACAATATCAATGCACAAA
This sequence comes from Anodontia alba, assembly GCA_964016985.1. NCBI lineage: Eukaryota > Metazoa > Mollusca > Bivalvia > Lucinida > Lucinidae > Anodontia > Anodontia alba. Next base: position 23,652,384 of record OZ024836.1, on the reverse strand, counting down.
CCAAGTTTGTGAAAATCCATTGATGTTTACTCAAGTTATCATCCAGAAACAAAATACGGACAGAAGATGGGTGAACACATGGACGTCCAATGTGAAACCATAATATCCCGCCACTATCCGATGGCGGGTATAAAAAGAGATAAGCTGTGATCAGCCTTCAGTAATTTCAGAGTTTACCCTATGTATTCTTGACAGACAGGCCTGGACAACCTTTTTAGACCTACATAAGACACCATGTTCTAGAAACCCAGGATGTGGTGTCTGATCAGTCTCTCCACTGTTTGCCACATGTTTTAGACATATAAACAGGCTGTAATATAGACTTGTTCACAGTTTAGGACAAGTAAGGTAAGGTGTTAAGATGCCAGAATATTTAGAGTAATTATGGTACTAAACAAACATTTAACCCTTGTCCTGCTGAATAAATTAAGATGCCACACCCTAAGATGCCATTCCTAGTTTTCGGCCAATCAAACTGCTTGATCCAGATTAATGATATAAATTCACATACTTAATGGCAAACAGTGCAGATTCAGATCAGTTGGCTTCTTCAGAAGCCAACTGATCTGGATCTACACTGTTTGCAAAAGTAGGACATATCTAGGTTCAGCAGGAGTAGGGTTAACAAGAGTGTGCAGGCTAGCCAGCTCAGCTATTGTCCATCCTATCCAAAAACCAAGACAACCTGACTGGTTATCTACAAGTCCAGTCATTCAAATTTAAAAGGGATGACTGGTTCTCTCCTAATAACTGGTTCTCTCTACTGACTAGCTATCCAATTCTAGACTGCTGGAATTTAGTTTTGTAGAAGTCTTGCCAACTAATTCTGTTAAACACGACTCCAAGTTTCAAAAATTATTTATCCAATCAGGCTATTCCAAAGTCTAGCTATCAGTCCTAGAAGGATGGTTTTGGTTCCTTCAGGGTCCAGTAGCCTAGCAGAAGCCTGATTCTGGTTCTTAAGGGTGAAACAGTCTAATTCACAACAGCACCAAACACAGCCGAATGGATAAGATTTTGCCATCGTTTATTAAAGGGAGACAGCCTTTGCAGGCAAGAATTTAGTTTCCCAGGACACAAGTCCTTTCACACATGGAAGTTTCTTTTAATGCAAAAGGTTTGCTCCCAGAGGGAGTTCTGGGGGCAAATTCTTTCTGTTCACCCATTGTAAACTGAATGAACTCTCCCACATTATATATTGGAAGATTCTAATTTCAATTTTAGGTATGTCGGGCTATGTGATTTAGATATTCCTAGAGAAAAATGGCTAATCTACTTGCAAAAATTGGAGACCCTGATCAGACGCTTCATTTTGTGGTATCTGATCTGGGTCTGCACTGTTTGCCAATTACCCTTTTAGGGGTCTACAGTGGGTTAAGAATGTAGCCATTTATGAGAAGGGAGGCAAATATTTCCATATAATTCATCTTTGATAGGGACATAATGTTTTCCTGCATATTTTTTCCTACATATTTAAGGCTAAGAATGCACATGTACAATAGAATTTGGTTTTTACATGAAAACAGATGTCTGCCTCCTTTTAGAGTAGTTTTGTATAGTTAGTCAGGGTAATAAATACACAAGAATGACAGAAATCACTATTTTCAATGCTGAAAGGGCCATAACTATTTACAACATTCAAAGGGCCTAATAGATTTTCAGGTTACAGAATGGACACAAGTACATGACCAAAATTACTATTTATTTACAATGTTCAAAGGGCAGTAACTGCAAAACAAGAGTTATGGTTCTTGTGTTTTACATGTCGTCTAATAATGGGTTAACATTTCTGCAGAGTTTGAAAATATTTCACATATTTTTCAAGTTACCAAATGGACATGAGTATATGACCGAAATCACTATTTACACTGTTAAAAGGGGCCATAACTCCAAATGTAGGCAAACCACAGTTATGGTTCTTATTTTCTGCATGTTCTCATGGTGCTTAACATTTCTGTAAAGTTTCGTGAAAATATTTCAAACAGTTTTCAAGTTACAGCTTGGACAAGAGTATATGACCAAAATTACTATTTACCATATTCAAAGGGCTATAACTACAAAAAGTAGGTAAACCAAACCACAGATATGATTCTTGGATTCCGAATGTTGTCTCATGGTGTTTAACATTTCTGTAAAGTTTTGTAAAAATATCTCAAACCATTTTCAAGTTATGGAGCGGACATGATTTTGTGACAGACAGAAAGACAGACAGATGTCCATGGCAAAAAACAATAGGTCTCTGACCCTGAAGGTGAGTGGGAGACATAATTATACATGCCAGTGTGAAATACACATACATAAGATTATGTATTTACACAACAGTAAGAGTAGAACTACATACCTGTATTTTGTATTCATCCATGCTATCTGCAGCAACGATGAAGATACGTCTTCCACAGGCCACCCAGATACCCTCACCCACTGTTACCATTGATGTCACTGAGTAGCCCTCACATAAAGTTAACGTACCAGAAGATGCCCATGTTCCAGCTGTAAGTAGATGATGAGCTCAACACATTTCCAGATAAGGCACTTTTTTCAACCGAAAAATACCAACAGTCTTCTTATTTCTCAAAAAAAAACATATATTGTGGGTAATCATTTGTAGCGCCGCAGCAAGGAGCCACTAATGAGTACCTACGACATAATATTCGAGGGTTGAGCGCAAGACTGTAGTAACTCAAACATATTTTTGACCCCCTTGTTTGGGGGCAAATTTGACCCCTTTGTAAACAATGCAAATTTAGGTTCCATTGCTCATATGGAGCAATGGCACCTAAATTTCCATTGTTTACAGAAAGAAATGTTGTAATCTTCATAACGCCTTCATGGTGAGGAAATTAAGTATTGGGAGAAACAACCATCTGACTTGATACAGTCTTGCGATCAACCCTTGATATGCTTTTGTGATGAAACAAGAACAAGAGGCCCACGGGCCACGATTCGCTCACCTGAGTGACATAGCCACTGCAGACATGCAGATGTTATGCAACATTTTTCCAATCCTATCATCGCAACTAATGAAAATATTATCATTTGAACAGTTCTTAGTTTTGAAGAAGAATATATGGGCCTGACAGTCAATGGAGCATGATCATTTGAATAAACTATCAATCACATTTCAACAGAAGGATCAATGTGAAGGTGGAAATTGGCTAAGTGGTTTCTGAAGAATCCTGATTTTATACATGTAAACAGCACAGTGGCAGGGAAATATTATAAATATAAACCAGATGATGGCCATCTTAGATTTCCAATCAGAACAATTTTAACTACTGTTGATCTACAAGTCACTTCGATACTTTCAATATAAATGTATATGGCCCACACAAATAGGGAAGCAAATTTGACCTTGGAGGCAGAAAAGGTCAAATGTCAACATAGAACCATCATTTGAGCAATTTTGGTAGATCTCCTGTCCCCCGTAATTTGTGCAAAGATTAGGACCCAGGGCTTATTTGGTTATGGAGAAGAAGATTTTTAAAGGTTTTTACCATATATGGGCATGGCAGCCATTTTGATAAATGGACCATACCCATTTTAGCAATCTTTCATTCTCCTGCCCACGGAGGCTCCACATGAAATTTGAGCAACACTGGCCCGGAGGCTTCAGAGGAAAAGCCATTTGAAATTATCAACATTTTGTCCATACAAATGTATGGGGCCCATACAAATGCATACAGAAGCAAACTTGACCGGGCCGTAAAAAGGTTAAATGTCAATGTATGACAATTATTTTAGCAACTTTGGTAGACCGCCAGTTCCAGATGATATATGCAAAGATTCAGCCACAAGCCATCCTCAGTTTTGGAGAATAAGATTTTTAAATGTTTTTTCCCATGCAAATGCATAAGCAAGCAACTTGACCTTGCTGCAAAAAGGTCAAATGTCAATGTATGACCATTATTTTAGCAGCTTTGGTAGACCCCCTGTCCCAGATGATTTATGCAAACATTCAGCCCCAAAGCATCCTCGGTTCTAGAGAAGAAGATTTATAAAGGTTTTTACCATATATGGGCATGGCGCCCATCTTGGTCAACGAACCCTGACCATTTTAGCAATCTTTTGTTCCCCCTATCTAAGGAGGCTCCATATGAAATTTGAGCAAAATTGGCCCAGAGGCTCCAGAGGAGAAGTTGTTTGAAATTCTGAACATTTTTCCCATACAAATGCATAAGGAAGCAAAATTGACCTTAACGTAAAAAGGTCAAATGTCAATGTACGACCATTATTTTAGCAATTTTGGTAGCCCTCCTGTTCCCGAAGATATACGCAAAGATTCAGCCATAAGGCATGCTAGGTTTTGGAGAAGAAGATTTTTAAAGGTTTTTCCCATACAAATGCACAGGGAAGCAAACTTGACCTTGCCGTAAAAAGGTCAAACGTCAACGTACGACAATTCTTTTAGCAATGTTGGTAGACCTCCCGTCCCCGATGATTCCTGCATAAGTTCAGCCCCAAGGCATTCTCGGTTCTGAAAAAGAAGATTTTTAAAGGTTTTTACCATATATGGGCGTGGCGGCCATCTTGGTCAACGGACCGCAACCATTTTAGCAATTTTTCGTTCCCCCACCCTAAGGAGGCTCCATATGAAATTTGAGCAAAATTGGCCCAGAGGCTCCAGAGGAGAAGTTGTTTGAAATTCTGAACATTTTTCCCATACAAATGCATAAGGAAGCAAAATTGACCTTACCGTAAAAAGGTCAAATGTCAATGTACAACCATTATTTTAGCAATTTTGGTAGCTCTCCTGTTCCCAAAGATATATGCAAAGATTCAGCCATAAGGCATGCTCGGTTTTGGAGAAGAAGATTTTTGAAGGTTTTTCCCATACAAATGCATAGGGAAGCAAACTTGACCTTGCCGTAAAAAGGTCAAACGTCAACGTACAACAATTCTTTTAGCAATTTTGGTAGACCTCCCATCCCCAATGATTCCTGCAAATGTTCAGCCCCAGGCATTCTCTGTTCTGGAGGAGAAAATTTTTAAAGGTTTTTACCATATATGGGCGTGGCGGCCATCTTGGTCAACGGACCGCGACCATTTTAGCAATTTTTCGTTCCCCCACCCTAAGGAGGCTCCATATGAAATTTGAGCAAAATTGGCTCAGTGGTTTCAGAGGAGAAAATGTTGAAAATGTTAATGGACGGACGCACAGACGGACGGACGACGGACGAAAAGTGATCACAATAGCTCATCCTGAGCAGAGCTCAGGTGAGCTAAAAATACTATGCGGACTCCCCCTTTTATCTGGTGCTATGGCTCAAGCTAAGTTATGGGGAGTCATAATTTTCTCTGCATAATGAATAAAGATCTACATCAGCCAGCACAAACAGGCATACCCTCTGACAAGATATTTTTTTTGCAACCAAAAGGTTTTGATACAGTCAAACTTCATGGCTCAAATGTCCTTGGGACCATGGAAAATTATTTGAGACATGGGTAATTCGAACCACTGAGGGTTAATCATGGTGCCAGGTCAGAAGGCAAATCGCGATAATTTAGGGATTTTTTTTTTTATCTTCTACACAATAATTGAATGTTGTGTGTTCTTATCAGAATTGTCTTGTTGAGGTGATTGTAATAAGTACAAACAGCATACAATTTCAAGATAAAATAAGAAAAAATCCTTCAATATTTGTTTTTTGAAGTATCAGAAAAATTTCATAGGGATTCAAAAAATGAGTTCGAATTAGCCATGGCAAACCAGCCATCCGTGTTCGAGCTATCAAGGTTCAACTGTACAGTCAAACTTGTGTTAAGCATGCACCTTGAGGGAAGCCACATAGTGGTTGCTTAGGACAGGTGCTTGCTTAATACAGGTAAATTTACAGTTATTTGGCTTTTAAAGGAACCAGAACTTTGGCCTCTTAAAGGCTCCATATTCCTCAAAAATAGACAATTTTTATCCAAGAATTATTTAATAAATTGATATATAGTGTTAATACTATCATAAAATGTGGCATCTGACAGCCAGTAAAATTTCAGTTTAGTTTCTCGTATTTGAACTGGATCAAAAATGAAATTATTTTTTTATTATATCTCTGAATTAATGTTGCCAACATTAATTCAGAGATTCAATAAAATCATTTCATTTCTAGAACGAGAGACTTACTGAAATTTTACAGGCTGTCAGGTGCCACATTTTATGATTGTATTAGTACCATATACCAATTTATCAAAAATTTCTTGAATAATAAAATGTCTATTTTTTGAGGAATATGGAGCCTTTAAGAGGGGAGAATGTTTAATACAGGTGGCCTTGAAGAAAGGTTTGACTTTATTTAGTTTCTTATTTCTCCTTGAAAGCAGCTGTTGTGGGTGCTCATTGGAATTGCTTATAGTCTGAGTCAGAGTCTTAATTTACATAACCTACCGTATTTACCATAAGTAATGGGACACTTACCATATACAGTCGATTCTTGATATCTCGAATTCCAAGGGACTCTCTGAAATACTACGAGATATCCGTACCTCGACATATCCGATTTGCAGAATTGAGGAAAAAATAATTCAAACAACCACATTTAACAAATATATATGTAACTAGACTCTTGAAGTTAGAGATATATTGAAAATATTGTGGAAAAGAGGATATCCATACCTCGACATATCAGATTTGCAGAATTGAGGGAAAAATAATTCGAACAACCACATTTAACAAATATATATGTAATTGGACTCTTGAAGTTAGAGATATATTGAAAATATTGTGGAAAAGAGGAGAAATTGCTCCTTAGAGCAATTTCTCCTCTTTTCCACAATTTTTTTTTACCTGTTGTTAGATTTTCTTGTTTAGGCAGGGACAAGATTTTCACTTCTAGATAAGTGGTTATTCGAGATAAGCAAGGTCAAGATAACGAGAGTCGACTGTATTAACCATACTTACCATACTTGTCCTAAAATTTGTTTGTTTGTGTTGAGGTTTAATGGCCCAGTCAACCCATTAGGGTCATGTCGAGTGCAGTCAGTTTACTTAACCATACTTTAACTGGGCAGGCTTAGTCCTTTAACCCATTGTAGCCTGAATAAACTCTCCCACTCTCCCATACTATATATTGGAAGATTCTAATTTTAATTTTAGGTATGTCAGGCAATGTGATTTAGATATTCCAATAAAAAAAAGTTTGCATGATTTGCAAACAGTGGAGACCCTGATCAGATGCCACATTCTGGGTCTGCACTGTTTGCCAATTATCCTTTTAGGGGTCTCCAGACTACAATAGGCTAAGGGGTTAACCAGTATTGTGTTCATTATTTCTCCAGACACTGACAACTGCCCTTCTTGAATCAGTGGAAGGGAGGGAATGCCTGTAGAAAATACTTCACGATCCATCTCCGTAAAAAAAGAATGTTGTCAACCCAGCGTGGGTCAAACCCCAACTTCCTGATCACCACTCAGACGCGCTTCTAACTGAGCCACAAAGGCCGCCAACTGAAACCCAGCGGTCACATGACGTTAATACAACGTCGCCTCAATGTCGATGCAATGTCATGACGTTGCATCGACGTTGAGCCGACGTTGTATAAACGTCATGTGCCCGCTGGGAATAGTCCAGTCTACTACCCCTTCATGAGTCTAAAATATTGCTGTATGTATGGCAAACAGTGTCAAACCTGATCAGACACTGCATTCTTGTGTCTGATCTGGTTCTACACTGTTTGCAAAGGCCTATCTGTTCCAAAGCTTAGGGTTATAGTTTGGCAATCTTCTGATTAATGCAAGAAAAGTTTGAAGAAATAAAGGTGTATTCAAAATATTAGTTTTTTCTTTCATTTTTAAGTGGTATGTCTATTATTGAGAAACATATTTTTTGCTTATTTTTCTTCTTTTTTCCACAAAAAAAAATATTGTGGTACTTACTACCACCTTCAAACCATCTTGTATCTGAAATTGTCCTATAATTGCCTTATAAAGATGTCCCAGTGTACTCCAGGTCCCGAGGTTATAAAACTTTTTTCATGCTCAACTCAGCTGAGCATTAAATTTTTCCTGCCAATAAATCTCAAATTACTAACAATTTCAAATTCTTTCTTGCTAAATATAGCTGAGCATGAAAATTTCTCTGCTAATAAATATGAAAATGCCAACTATTGTTGGCATTTTCATATTTATTAGCAGAGAAATTTTCATGCTCAGCCGAGTTGAGCATGAAAAAAAGTTTTATAACCTCCGGCCCTGTAGTTATTCAAGTTAGTGCTGACACAAAACTGCTAATAAAGTAAACTGACAGAGGAGACTTACTATCATCACGTCCATAAACTATCACAGTCCCTTTTCTAGTTCCACAGAAGACAGAATCATCCTGATACACCATACTGATGACAACACATCCAGGTTTAAAGCGGTGTACAAACTGGGTCAGCTCGGATTTGATTGGCATTTTCTTCGCAGAGTCCTGCTGCTTTACCATATTCTCATGCAGTAAAAACACACAGATCCTGAAATATAAGAGTATTTGAGTTAAATTGGGAGTTTATGATCCAGTCAAGTCTTTTTAGGTGACGTTGAGCTGGTTTGTTAACTTATTCACACTTTTCCAGTGCAGGCTTAGTCCTCTAAATCGTTAACCATTTGTGCACATACTTTTGCAAGTTACTGACACCTGCCTTTCTTGAATCAGTGGAAGGGGGAGAATGATTGTAGAAAAAAGAGCATAATTAGGTCATTACTAACAGTAAGATTGCCATTCTTTTTCTCTGCACATTGTCTGATCATGTCTTATATTTGTACGAAGTTTTATGAAGAAATCTTGAACAGTTTTAAAGTTATAGAGCGGACACAACCTCGCTATATGTAATACACAAAGGGGCATAATTGCATCAAAACTGAAGGTTGGGTTTTAGAGCAGACACAAAATATTGCCTGAAATAAACAAAGGGGCATAATTATGTCAGAACTGAAAGTAGGGTTATTGTTCTTTTTCTCTTATTGTTTGTGTTGAGGTTTTACGGCTCAATCAACCCAATGGGGTCATGTCGAGCACGGTCAGTTTACCTAACCACACGTTTACTGGGCAGGCTTTGTCCTCAAAGCGGTTAACCAGTATTGTGCACATTCTTTTGCCAGAAACTGACAACTGCCCGTCTTGAATCAGCGGAAGGGAGAGAATGACCATAGAAAATATTTCATGATCAATCTCCACGAAAGAATGTTGCCGACCTCAGCGGGGGTTGAACCCGCGACCTCCTGGTCTCCCATCGGACGGCGCATCCAACTGAGCCACCGAGGCCAAATCTCTTTTTCTCTTATATTTGTACAACGTTTCATGAAGAAATCTTAAATGATTTTGAAGTTATAGAGTGGACATGAAATACTGCCATTTGAATTTTTATCGACCTTGAAGTGGGACCTAGACCTTCACTGGACAGGATTGATTTATGAGTTCTGCACATCGTCTTGGTATGGCGAACATCTGAGCAAAGTTTTAAAAAAATCCTTCCATTGATGAATGAAGTATGAAGCAGACACGAAAAGTGAACAGACAGACAGACAGACTGCTAAACGGATGGAAAATCTGACAACATAATATGACTCTTCTTTTGATGGGCTTATACAAATCAAACAACTAAATCTACAAAGGTTGCCCTTGACAATAAAAAACACATTAAGGACTCTCTGTTTTATTGAGACTCGTCATATGACAGTAATATAGTTTACTGGTCCATTTTACATGTTGATGTGTCTAAAAGCTGTCAGATGTGACGTATGGCAAATGGGATGGATGGATTGCAAACAAAAGGGATGGATGGAGTGCAAACAGTGATCAGACACCGCTGAGCATGGCCATTTTAGGCCATGCTCAGCCGTGTCCGATCATGGCTTGCCATCCATTCAAACACTTTGGGAACTTACTCAGACTTTGCTGTACTAATCCAGACAGAATCCTCTTCAAATATAGCTGGTCCCTTCTCCAAGGCAAACCCTGGTACTGAGACAACAGTCTCTATCTCACAGTCGGTTGCCTTAAATGACATCACGAGGCTTGGTTTTGGAGTGTGAAGAGAAATGAGAGACACTTGACCCACAGACTCGGTACTTGAACACACCCAGATATGTTCAACCAGACCTTCTGATGAGACTGGCAGGTAAACCGGAATGGCACATTTGATCTGAAACATGAAAAACACCTAACGGCATTATGGACGGGTATTTTAAATAACGAAAGGAGTAAGTTTTCTGGCGAAAGAATGTGCACAATACTGGTTGACCGCTTAGAGGACTAAGCCTGCCCAGTAAATGTGTGGTTAGGTAAACTGACCGCCCTCGACATGACCCCATTGGGTTGACTGGAACGTAAAACCTCAACACAAACAAACAAGAGTTGTCACTCTTGCATGTGAAATATCTTCTGGTCCTCCTCTTCATCCCTACTAAATATGAAAGCAGTCCATTGAAGAATAAAGGTAACATATAACTTTGGAAAAAAGGTTAACTAAAAGGTAAACCTCGGACGACGCCCAACAACTGCCCGCTTGCCCGGACATCGCTATTTTAAAGGACGGTTTTAAAAACTCGTCCAATAAAAATCAACTCTTCATAATACTCTAATCTTGCGAGGTACATTTTTTTTTCTCAATCTGTAACTCTTTCCCACTATTGGCCACTTTTGTCGTCTGCTGATAACCTTTGCAAACAGTTTGGACCCAGATCAGGCCTGATCTGGATCCAAACTGTTTGACACTCTGATGGTGTTCCTGAAAGATTTTTGAAGTTAACTTTAAACACTATATATGTATATATAATATATATATATAAGGAGAGCAAATTCTTTACTTTTAGATCTGTTCACTTTTCAGAAGGGGGATACAAACAAACAGGCAAAGTTGTTGCCCCTGAAAGTGTATCTGTTCCCCTTAACTCTTTGCAAGCTGGGTAATTGTGCATGCTTTTTTGTTGTATGAATTTTTTTTTTTAAATTAACTTTTTCAAAAAAATCTTTCAGGAATACCATCAGAGTATCAAACTGTTCCAGATCAGGCCCGACATTTTGATCGGAGTCCAAACAGACTGCAAAGGTTATCAGCAGACAACAAAAGTCGCCACTAGCAAGGAAGGAAGTAAGCCATCACAAGAGAAATTTACCTTATGATGTGCACCCTGAGGAGACATAGATCACCTTCCATGCATAATAAGTCTGGCCAATCTTGGCTGGTAGAGTCGAATCTCAATGGCTCGAACATCTTTGGGACCATGGAAATTCTTTCGAGACATGGGTAGTTCAAGCCATTGAGGGTTAATCATGGCACCAGTTCAGGAAGCAAATAACGATAATTTAGGGAACTCTTTTCAATTTTCTACAAAGGGATTGTATGTTAAGTGTACTCATCAGAATTGCCTCAATGAGGCAATTCTAATGAGTACACACAACATACAATTTCACGATAAAATAAGAAAATTCCTTAAATATTTGTTTTCTTGAGCTATTGGAAGAATTTCGTAGGGACTCAAAAACGAGTTCGAATAAGCCATGGTAAACAAGCCATCGGTGTTCGAGCCATCGAGGTTCGCTTGTACTTTGTGAATAGCCAAGAATCTGTGCCTTTTACAGTTTTGCAGGCTGATTCAAGTATTTGCTTGGGTCTAAGGGGGGTGGGGTAGGGGGGGCAGAGGATGGAGGCATGTCATAAGATACATTTTCCATCATTGCAGCTCAAAAATAAGTAGAGCAAAAGTGAGTAATCATATATCCAAATATATCTACAAATCATTTGGTCAGAAATAGCAGACGGCTCAATGCAACAATGTTCACACCCATAACATATCTTTGCATGGAGAAATAAGAAAAAAATTACCATATTCAACCTAATTACTGCACATACCCCTATAAGTGCAGTCAAGCAATTTCATAGTCTTCAGATACAGCCAGTGTACTTTTTGTCTACTTCTGTTTATGGGTATATATGCTGTGGCTACTCATTTGAATTGAATCGTCTTGTTGATGTAATTCAAATGAGTACCCACCATATATGCTTTTAAAAAGAAAATGAGGGCCAAATTGTTCAAAGTGTCGTTAGCTCATTTTGTTAACTGTTTTAGAAGATCCTATATACAATATTCTTATATTTTTTGCTGAAAAAATGTGAGTAGTTTTTGCACTGCAAAAGCTACTCACATTTTTTCAGCAAAAAATTTCAGCACATTTGTGTATCACTCAATGTAAATTTTAAAGAATCCACGTTAACTAACAATGTCGTTAGCTTTGAACAACTGGGCCCAGAAGTAAATACCACAAAACAATCGCATGAGCATCATTAGATTAAGTCCTTCGCTGATTTTTTGTGTAGGTGGATGCGTATGTTACTACAAGTTTTCCCAGTAATTTTGAAAAACCTAAGGGTACAGTGCGTTTATAAGGTCGAATACGGTAATATTTTTCTCGAATACGGTAATATTTATTTTTCTCGAATACGGTAATATTTTTCTCGAATACAGTAATATTTTTAGGTTGAAAAAATGTGCCTTATCTGGAGCTAAGATCTTACCCTACTATAAGTCCGTTGCATGTCTACTGACATGTGCTTCATGAGGAATGCCGACATTTCACTGACACTTGAAGTACTGTCGTGTTGATACCAGCTTGGAATGTTTACAACATCTGAAATATTACAATAACAAATGTCGTACTTATAACACCTCTTGCTACTTCAGAAGGCTATTTTATTTGATTTACCACCATATTTGACACATATACAATCGGATGAGCCTGCTGCTGAAAAAATCTCAAGGGGTAGGGGGGGAGGGTGAAGAAACGGATTAGGGGGGATGAAACGAACCTGTCCATTTCTTCCCCAGGGGAAAAAACCAACCGGCTGGTTTCTTCCCTGGGGAGGAAACAAACCGGTCTGTTTCTTCCCCCAGGGGAAGATTTGGATGGGGGAAGAAACTGACCGTTACACCAGGACACAGAATTACTTATAAGATTGTGGGTATGCCCAGCAAAGTCTCAGATCAGACTGCACATCCACGCAGTCTGATCAGAGTCTTTGTGGGGCACTCTGTGGGTAGCCAAGGATCCAAAGCAGCTTCAGATGGACAGCAAAGACTCAGATCAGACTGTGCAGATCTGCAGTCTGATCTGAGTCTTTGCTAGGCACACATGCAATCTTGTGGGAAAATGCTATGCCATCGGCTCAAACGCTTTTTGATTCTCTCTCAGATGTTTCCAAAGATTCTAAAAAAATGACATATGCAAACAGTGGAGACCCTGATCAGACTGCTCCTGAAAGAGCAGTCTGATCAGGGTCTCCACTGTTTGCCATTTCACCAAGTAGTTTAAGAAACACCTGCATAAAAAGCAAAATTTAGGCCAAAATAGTATGGAATAAAGAGCCAGGATTCTCTCTCAGATGGTACCCATTTTGCTCTACCACCAATGACAAAAACATTTGGTGTAAATGTATGGACTTGTTCTATAACTGCAGTCAAACCTCAGTAGCGGGAACCAGGATGGCTCATTTACCATGGCTGATTCGAACTCGTTTTTGAGTCCCTACGAAATTCTTCCGATAACTCCAGAAAACAAATATTTATGGATTTTTGTTATTTTATCATGAAAATGTATGTTGTGTGTACTCATTAGAACTGCATCATCGAGCAAATTCTAAGGAGTATGCTCAACATTCCATTATTGTACAGAATATCAAAAAAGATTTTCCTTAGTTATCACCATCTGCTTCCTGACCTGGTGCCACGATTAACCCTCAGTGCATTACGAAAACACGCCTATTCAAATATATAGAAAATTTCACCTCCAAAAACTGAAAATTTTCAGATAAAAAATTCTGATATTTTTTATATCTCTGCTCAAAACATAGATTGTGGGTACTCGTTAGAACCGCCTCGGCGAGGCGGTTCTAACGAATACCCACAATCTATGTTTTGAGCAGAAATATAAAAAATAATGTATACCCCTGTAAACCCCAGTTTTACTATATAAAAGTGGGGTTTAAGGGGGTCAAATTTATATAGGCATGTTTTCGTGATGGGTTCAAAGTACCCATGTCTCAAAGCCCACGGTCCCAAAGATGTTTGAGCCATTGAGGTTTTACTGTACAAAACTGGGATATGCAACTCACTTCTGATTGTTTCCAGACTTTTTCACCCACTTTCAGTTGTTGAAATTGTTTCCTTGAAGACCTTTTTTTGGGGGTTTTTTTTTTAGGAAAAAAAACAAAAAGATTTTTGGTGTTTATATGACCTATTCTGATGTACAAAGAGAATATTTGGCGATCTTGTCCTCCATTATTATCTAACAACCTCAGCAATTTGGGTGACGGCACTACTCGAGTACCGTAATTATTGTAAACATTTGGACATTTTCACTTCTTACCATACATATCCTAAAATTTGAATACATCCCTTTGATTACTTGATGATTGTGAATGGCCCTGAACTGCTCCATTAGGACTGCCACAATATTTAGTATCTAATGTTTCTGCAATCACATTTAGCAAAAACAAGCCTATTCAAATATATAGAAAATTTCACCTCTAAAAACTGAAAATTTTTACATAAAAAAATCTGATATTTTTCATATTTCTGCTCAAGACATAGATTGTGGGGACTCGTTAGAATCACCTTGGCGAGGCAGTTCTAACAAGTACCCACAATCTATGTTTTCAAGCAAAAATAAGAAAAAACAATGTATACCCCTGTAAACCCCAGTTTTACTATAAAAGTGGGTTTAAAGTGGTCAAAATTATATAGGCATGTTTTCATGATGATATTTCTTTATATACCTTCTTCAACCATAACATCATCTTTGCCTTAAGAAAACCATACCTGAGAAAACTGTCTACTGTGCTTTCGACAACTTACAGAAAGTCATTTTTTGCTTTGCGCTTTATACAGAAGAAGTATATTTGCAAACTTTTGTCATGCTTTAATGCAAAACCATTTGTCGTAAGTACCTATGCACAAAAAGTTTTATTACAATCATTGGTTTTTAAAAAATAAAATATTTTCACTTTTTCCCATAGTAAAAATGTATGCAAATTATGCAGAAATCTGTGGGGTAGGTAACTTGGAGTCAGATTTTCAACAAGTTTGGCTTGTTCAATTTTTTTGAAATTTTCACAATATTATTGTAAAACTTCAAAAATTCAAATTCAGCAAAGAAAAGTAAAAAATATTTTCTAAGACAAAAATTCCAAAAAATCACTTTACTATAGAAATGGCATAGGTCAGACCAATTTACGGCTGTAAATTTAATTTTAGAGTAAATATTTGAGAACAAAACCCAGGAACAGAAAAGACGGATGGTTTCTGAGAAGATATGGTCAACCAGAACAAAATAGTTTCATTTAACATAAAATGCCAAGCAAAAAACGTCTTTCTGAATGATGTCAAAAGGACAGTAGACTAAGATCAGATGCTTCAGAACATGGAATAACATCTGGGTCTACACTGCACTCTTGTAGCAGTTTTTACACATCATCAGGTATAGTAAATATCCTAAATTTTCAAACCTCTAAGTGTCTGACAAAATGACTTATGCAAACAGTGCAGACTCAGATCAGACTGCTCCTCAAGGAGCAGTCTGATCAGGGTCTGCACTGTTTGCCATTCCATTAACTATTTTAAACAACAGCTGCATAAAGCAAAATTAAGGCCAAAACAGAGGGAATAAAGTGTTTGAAATTTTAGGACATTTAGCGTAGTAGAATTTTAGGACAAGTACGGTAAGGAGATAATATTATAAATACATCAGTCTCAAAGTGAGAAGATATACCTTCTGACGTGTGAACCTAACAAAGACTCAAATCAGCCTGCATATCAGCACACATAGCAACAGATAAGGCACTTTTTTCATCCGAAAAATGCTGATATCTCTCTTATTTCTCCACAAAAATGTATGTTGTGGGTACTCATTAGAAGCGCCTCGCCGAGGCACTTCTAATGAGTACCCACAACATACGTTTTCATGGAGAAATAAGAAAAATATTATGTGGAACCCCCTCTTATCTGTAGCTATGAGCACAGTCTGATCAGAGTCTTCATTGTCTGCATGAAGAAACTTTGCATCCTTGGCTATCCAAAATGCACCCAGTGAAGAGTCTGATCAGACTGTGTGAATGCGCAGGCTGATGTAAATCTTTGATGGGCACACATGTCCGAAGGTATGCTTTCTGATGTTGCAGCTAAAATGTGGTAAATTTTAAGGATTTGGCAGGGTTACACTTACCTAAAGCATATTTTGCTAGCATAAAGTCAATGTACCACTCTTGTTTCACAGCAGGGCTGGAGGTTTCAAATACATACTTCTTGGACCTGAAATCATTATCAGTATTATCATGTCATTATAACCCTTAAAGCTCCAAGCAAATTTGAAGCAGACACTTTATTTTATTTATTTATTTCATTCATTTATTTTATTTTATTTTTGTATTTCTCAAAGAAATCAAACTTGACATTAGTTAGCAGAAGATTCACATGAAATATCAACACTTATTTTCTTTAAAAAAAAAACAGACATGTCAAAAGTACACAAATACCACCCCCTTCCTCTGCCCCCTAGCCCCACCCCAGGACATGACCCAGGGGCAAATAACATAGCTGAAGGTTTAGGTCTGAGAAAGTAGCATACCAAATTCTTAGCATAAAAGTTACCCAAGTTAATATGACCTCCAAAAGAAAAGCAGATGTAAATGTCAATGTAAATGAATGTAAATTTAGCCCTTCTTTTGCTGAACACTTCATGCCCTGTCTTAGCAAACAGTGTAGATGTCATTAAATATGTGAATTTCTATCAATTTGTTTGTGTTGAGGTTTTACGGCCCAGTCAACCCAATGGGGTCATGTTGGGTGCGGTCAGTTTACCTAACCACACGTTTACTGGGCAGGCTTAGTCCTCTAAGCGGTTAACCAGTATTGTGCACATTCTTTCGCCAGAAAACATTTCTATCAAAAACCTGGATCAAGTAATCTGATTGGCTGGAAATTAGAAGTGGGCGTGGCAACTTTATTTATTCAGCAAAGGCAAGGATTTAACATTTGTTAGGCTCTGCTGATGCAGAAGCTGACGATTCAAATCAAATTGCGCATCTGGGCAAGCTGATCAGAGTCTTCTTTGTCCGCACTAACAATCCAAAGTAAGTCCAATTCTGATCAGACAGCGAGAATGCACAGGCTGACCTGAACCTTCACTGGGCACACACATCCGAAGGTATGTTTTTCGATTTATTGTTATATCTTACTTGACTTTGTCTCGAAGTATGATAGAACTAGAGTTGAGAAGCTGTAACTGGTAATCCTTGTTCTGTATCTGTGCCTGAAGGTCAACTGTAAGTTTTTGTATTGTGTCCTCAGAAAAATCCTGTATTAAAAACAAGGGAACAAAAAAACAGGAGTTAGCATGAAGCTGTGAACTGATTCTTCTGTTGCAGTCTATGTGTGAATTTCTGTCATGAAAACGTAGATCTGACAGAGAACTATACAAACAGTGTTGATGATGATGATGATTTCAGACTTAACAACACATCAACTCATGAGTGTCATTTGCATCAAAACAATATGTTAACAATTTATATTAACAGCAAATTTTTACTACTTGGAAGAAAAGCTTCTTTCATGGAATATTCAAATCAGGAATCACTGCAGAAGCAAAGAAATCTGGATTTTAAGTCATGTCCTTATATACTACAGTGTATCTTAATAAGTGATGGACTCAGTAAGCTGAAAAAAAATAGCCATCAGAGGAGATGGCAAATCCCCCCCGACCAAACCGCCATTTCTTAATTTAGTGTATTTCAATCGATATCATGTATATATTGAACGAGAGCAAAGTAATAAGATGCAAAGATAGTATGAAATGTGACCAAAATAATAAGTGAAAACAAAAATAGGTGTACTGTGAATGATTTTATTTTTGTGTGTTCTTTTATTTGTTTTTTATTTATTTTTGTCAAAATCATCAAATAATTACTTCTGATGTGATAATTTGTACAGGATACACAATATTTGCAAATACTATGAATCTGTGAGTGTATATATTCAGAAATAATAGCAAAAATAAATGCCTTGTAAAGGTAAAAGAACTTGCTGTATGTTTATTGGGGTAAAAAATCAACAGAGTAAAAGTTGTCCTTCTTGCATGCTACACACCTTTTTGACCTGATATATGTCCCTACCAAAAATTATCAAGTTATCTCAAACAGTGTGGAAGTGATGGCCTGCACAAGATTTTGGCATCAGGGGAGATAATAATGGAGAAAGTGAGAGTACCCTTGAACACAACATGCCTACTGGTCCTTATCTATGCCTCTACCAAATATTATCTAAATATTTCAAACCACATACAAGAATTCAGCTTAGAAATTCACTCACGGGAGGTAACTAGAAAACAACCACAGCAGAGGCTGTCTCTCTTGCATGTGACACATCTACTGTTCGATACCAATGCCTCTACCAAATATTATCAAAATATGTCTAAGGGTATCAAAGTTATGGAATGCAAGATTTTGGCTTTAGGGGAGATAACTACATAATAAAGAAGAAAGTGAGTTGCCACTCTTGCATACGACACACCTACTGGTCCTCCTCTTCATCTCTATTCTCCATCACTATCAAATATTATCATATTATCTCAAACAGTATGGGAGTTATGGTCTGCATGATATTTTGGCTTCAGGGGAGATAACTACATCAGGAAGAAAGTGAGAGTTGTCTCTCTTGCTTGGTACATGCCTCCTCTTCATTTCTACCAAACATTATCAAAATATGTCTAAGAGTATCAAAGTTATAGCCTGCACAAGACTTTGGCTTCAGGGGAGGTAACTATATAATAAAGAAAGTGAGAGTTGTCTCTCTTGACATGCCTACTGGTCCTCCTCTTCATTTCTACAAAACATTATCAAAATATGTCTTAGGGTATCAAAGTTATGGAGTGCATAAGATTTTGGCTTCAGGGGAGATAATAACATAACGAAGAAGAAAGTGAGAGTTGTCTCTCTTGCATGTGACATGCCTACTGGTCCTCCTCTTAATCTCTACCGAATACTATCATATTATCTCAAACAGTAAGGGAGTTATGGCCTGCACAAGATTTCTGCTTCAGGGGAGACAACTACATAATGAAGAAAGTGAGAGTTGTCTCTCTTGCACGTTACATGCCTACTGGTCTTCCTCTTCATCCCTACTAATTATTTTCAAATTATCTCAAACACTATTAGAGTTATGGCCTACACAAGATTTGGGACTCAGGGGAGGTAACTATACAATGAAGCTAGTGAGAGTTGTCACTCTTGCACACAACATACCTATTGGTCCTCTTCTTCATTTCTACCGAACATAATCGAAATATATCTTAGGGTATCAAAGTTATGGCCTGCATAAGATTTCTGCTTCAGGGGAGATAACTACAAAAGGAATAAAGTGAGAATTGTCTCCCTTACAAGCAACATGCCTACTGGTCCTCTTCTTCATCCCTATCAAATATTATCAAATTATCTCAAACAGTATGGGAGTTATGGCCTGCACAAGATTTCGGCTTCAGGGGAGATAACTATATAAGGAAGACAGTGAAAGTTGTCTCTCTTGCACGTGACACACATTGATCCTCTTCTTCATTCCTACCAAACATTTCCAAAATATGTCTAAGGGTATCAAAGTTATGGAGCGCACAAGGATGAGTACAATTTCTGCTTCAGGGGAGATAATGAATATAGTGAGAGTTGTCTCCTTGCATGAGACATGCCTGCTTGTCCTCCTCTTCATCCCTGCCAAATATGATCAAATTATCTCAAAAGTATGGGAGTTATGGCCTGCAGAAGATTTCGACTTCAGGGGAGATAACTATATAATGAAGAGAGTGTGAGTTATCTCTCTTGCACAAGACACCCTACTGGTCCTTCTCTACATTCCTACCAAATATTATCAAAGTTTGTCCAAGGGTATCAAAGTTATGGAGCGCACAAGGATGGGGCTACAATATTTCTGCTTCAGGGGAGATAACTACATAATGAATAAAGTGAGAGTCGTCTCTCTTGCACGCGACATGCCTACTGGTCCTCCTCTTTATCCCTACCAAATATTATCAAATTTATGGCCTGCAAAAGATTTTGGCTCCAGGGGAAATAACTACATAATGAAGAGAGTGAGAGTTGTCTCTCTTGCATGCGAATCGCCTACTGGTCCTCCTCTACATTCCTACCAAATATTATCAAAATATGTCCAAGGGTATCAAATTTATGGAGCACACAAGGATGCGTCTATGGACGAATGGATGGATGCCATGATGATCACTACATCCCCCGAACCTATCAGTCAGGGGATAAAAAGTACTGTACCTACCCTGAACCTTCAGACACTTCAACTCTTAAAATGCCAAGAAAACCTGCATCTGAAAATGTCATCTCTTTATGTCATCTGCTGAATATTCTTGCAACTTTTCAAACCTATTTTTGCATACAGGCAAACAGTGTGGACCCAGATCAGACTGCTCCTGATCTGGCTCTATACTTTTTGTATATGCCATTTTATATGAAATCAATGCATAGTCCAATGAAATCAATGCATCTGCAAAAGTGTTGAGCAGAAACCAATATCAACACTAGAAAAAGAACAAAACGAGAGTTGTCCATCTTGCATGTGACATTTATACATGACCTGATATATGTCCCTACCCAACATTTTCAAAATTATCTCAAACAATATGGGAGTTATGGCCTGCACAAGATTTTGGCTTCAGGCAACACAAGTACACAACCAAGAAAGTGTGGGTTGTCTCTCTTGCATGTGACACACCTACAGGTACTTATCTATGTCTCTACTAAATACTATCAAAATAATTCAAACCATTAAGAGGTTATGGTGCACACAAGAATTTGGCTAAGAAATTCATTCCGGATATCATCAGAAGACCAAAATTATAGCTGTCATTCCTGCATGCAATACTCCTACTTGACCTGATATATATTCCTAATAATTATTATCAACTTATCTCAACAGTATGGGAGTTATGGCTTGCAGAAGATTTTGGCTTAAGGGGACATAAGTACATAAAGAAGAAAGAGAGAGTTGTCTCTCATGTACGCCATACATCTACTGTACTTATCTTTGCTTCAACCAAATATTATAATATTATCAATATATTTCAAACCATTAGAAGTTATGGAGTGCACGAGAATTTGGCTAAAAATTTGTTCAGGGAAGATAACTAGAAAAAGAACAAAGCAACAGTTGCCCTTCTTCCATGTGACACTCCTACTTGACCTGATATACGAAGTGAGTTCAATAAGTTCGTAGAACTCGGGGTTTAACTCACAGATTGGAAGATGGTTTCAACATTATTTTTCAATATTATCCCCCTTTACTTCAATGCATTTGGCCCACTTTTCTTTTAAGCAGTCTATGCCTTTGAAATAAAAGTCATCTGTTTGGTCCTCAAACCAAGCCTCTGTAGCAGCCTTGAGCTCATCATCGTCCCGAAATCTCGTTCCACGCAAGTGGAACTTCAAATTTTGAAACAGATAATAATAACTTGGGGCCAGGTCTGGACTGTATGGTGGGTGATTTAACTGCTCAAACTTGCACTCACGAATAACCGCTTGTGCAGCTCTGGACTTGGGCACAGGGGCATTATCATGCAAAAGAAGGACACCAGCAGCTAGCTTTCCCCTTCGTTTTTCTTTAATAGCAACCCTTAATTGTTTAATGACATTGACATAGTATTCTCCTGTAATTGAAGTACCAGCAGGATTGTAATCTATTAAAATAATCCCTTTGGAGTCCCAAAACACCGTGGCCATTACCTTGCTGGCTGATGGTTGAGTATGAAATTTCTTAGGTGGGGGTGAGCCAGGGTGCTTCCATTGCATGGACTCTTTTTTAGTATCTGGATCCCAGTGGTGAAAGCAAGTTTCATCTCCTGTTACAAGATGAGTGTGAAAGTCTTCTGGATTGGCATTGTACACTTTTCAGGTTTCTGGGTACCCACCTGGCAGATACTTTTGACATGCCTAAATGTTCAGGGATTATAGTGTAAACACTTCCATTAGAAATACCACATTCTGAAGCAAGTTAGGAAACTTTGATTCAGTGATTGTTTAGCACAAGTCTCTCAACACAGTCGATCATCTCCTGGCTGATGACATCAGCAGGGCGACCTGGCCTTGGGTCATCTTCTAAGGAGTCTCGACACGTTTAATTTCTGCTGACCACTTTGCCACTGTGGAATACTTTGGGCTACTATCGCCATACACATCAGCCATCGCCAATGGATTTCTTTGATCTTTGCGCCCTCCTTAGTGAGGAACTTTATGACTGCTCTGAACTCAATATTCTGACTTTCCGTTTTTGCCTATGGGTATAGGTTTTCAAACAAAAAGTAAGAGCAAAAAATGTATGTGTTGACTGAACGGCTTTTATCATTCAACTGACAAAGGTTTACACTGCACAAAAATAAAAAAGAAATCTTGAATTGTATAGAAAATTACCGAGTTCTACAAACTTATTGAACTACCCTCGTATGTCCCTGTCAAATAATATCAAATTATCTGAAACAGTATGGGAGTTATGGCATGTATAAGATTTTGGCTTCAGGGGAGATAAGTACATAACAAAGAAAATGAGAGGTGTCTCTCTTGCACACAACATGCCTACTGGTCCTCCTCTTCATCCTTACCAAATATTATCAAAATACCTCTAATGATATCAAAGTTATGGAGCACACAAGGATGCGTCTACAGTGTAGCTCCAATACATCGCGGTCCGTTATTTCGCTAAATCCAGTATATCGCGAATAGGCCATGGCTCCCAAATTTTCCATAAGCGAAAAAAAAAAGTTAAAAACATAAAATGTTTGTTGTTTTATTTAACTTCAGAAAAAAAAACAAAAAAAAACGCATACCGCCTCCAGTAATTGATTTTTCGCACCTATCCCGACGATAAGACGCGTCAGGTATTATATGACAAACAATCAACTTAGTGTCAATCAGCGCACACATTGATTATAATTGGCAAACAATAAATTATATCGCCGTAATTGTCTTAATCATTATCATCATTTAGTACATAGATCTACTCAATGCTCAATCAGTCAATGATGCCCACAAACTAATTTTGCTCAGCAGGGGAAAACGGTCCACCTCCCTTTCAACACCAGCAAATTTTACAAGACAGTAGTCTTAGGATGTTTGTCCAATATACATAGATCGTAGTCTGCTTATTTTACACTTCAGTAGATATAAATATTTCAGAAGAAAACAACTGCATCAAAAAAACAAAACAAAAACAAACAATAAAAAATAAAAAAAAAAGTAATTAACTGATAAACAACAGTTTTTTTTTTGTTTTGTTTTTTTTTGCGCCCGCAATATAAGCAAAGGGAAGCAACTCAAGTTATCTTAGCACAATTGAGTAACTTCCCTTCGCCGTTCCAGGGAACCAGAGTATCCAAAATGGCATCCTAAATTGTCAATCTGATGATTTCATGTTTTTAAACGTAGTTTATCAGCTGGTTTCGATTGGAATTACTCGTTAGACATAGCGCACCATTGTAAATTATTCCATTGAGCAATTCTAATCCAATTTTAATTAGGAAATATGGTGACAACATAACTGAATGCCATTTATCCTTGATGTCTCAGCAAACTACCACAGCAACAACCCGAGCGAGTGTAATGCAAGCCGTTATACATGCATGGTACATGTCGCACTCCGTTTATATCACGATAGCGGACTCTGGACCCCGAGGACCGCGATATATTGGAGCTACACTGTATATACTTAACCCAACAACAAAAACTAAGTCAAAAAAGGGCCATAACTTGGCCAAAATTTTGCGGATAGTTACCAATATTGAACTTGACCTGTATTTTACAATGATATACCCTTCTGCAAACTTCTGATAAACCTTCTGCATCCCTTCAGAATTTATTGAACCGAAACCAAAATCGTAACCCCACAACAAAAATTAAGTCGAAAAAAAGCCATAATTCAGCCAAAAATTGGCGGATGATTACCAATATTGAAGCTGACCTGTTTTTTACAATGCTTTAAACTCCTGCAGACTTTGAATGAAATCAATGAATCCCTTCAAAAGTTACTGAGCCAAAAGTGTGACGCGGATGTGGACGATGTGGATGGATATAATCCCTATGCCATGCTATGCAGACTATATCTCGAAAACATGCCTATATAATTTTGACCCCTTACACCCCACTTTTATATAGTAAAACTCGGGTTTACAGGGGTATACATTATTTTTCTTATTTTTGCTCAAAAACATGGATTGTGGGTACTCGTTAGAACCGCCTCGCCAAGGCGGTTCTTACGAGTACCCACAATGTATGTTTTGAGCAGAAATATAAAAAATATCAGAGTTTTTCATCTGAAAATTTTCAGGTTTTGGAGGTGAAATTTTCTATATATTTGAATAGGCGTGTTTTCGTAATGACATATGTTGAGGAACTCATTAAAAGCACCTTGCAGAGGGGCTTCTAATAAGTACCTACAATATATGTTTTCATGGAGAATAAACTACAGTTGACTCTCGTCATCGCGACTTTGCTTATCTTGAGTTACTGCTTATCTCAAAGTGAAATTCTGATCCCTGTTTTAACATGGGAATCTAACAACAGGTAACTAAAAGTGGAATAAAAACGTTAAACTATAATACCCCGCCATTATCGTGTCACGGGCAGATAACTCTATCAAACACTGATGAAATTTGTCCATTAGCATATCCAAACCAGACCTCCTTAATATCAATGCATGTACCAAGTTTTGTTAAAATCCCTTGACATTTACTCAAGCTATCGCCCGGAAACGAAAATTTGGGCGTGTCTCGGACAGATAACTCCATCAAAATTTGACCAAATTTGCCCATTAACAATCCCAAACCAGATCTCTTTAATATCAATGCATGTACCAAGTTTGGTTAAAATCCCTAGACATTTACTCAAGTTATCGTCTGGAAACGAAAATTTGGGCGTGTCTCGGGCAAGTAACTTCGTCAAAATTTGACGAAATTTGCCCATTAGCAATCCCAATCCTGATCTTCACAATCTGAATGCACATATCAAGTTTGGTGAAAATCCATTGATGTTTACTCAAGTTATTATCCGGAAATGAAACACAGATGGACATATGACTGACGGTTGGACGTGCGGATGGACAGACAAACGGACAACTAACATGAAACCATAATACTCCACCACTATCGTGTGGCGAGGTATAAAAAAGGAGAAATTGGAGCAATTTCTCCTCCTTTCCACAATATTTTCAATATATCTTCACTTTGGGAGTCAAAATATTCATTTGTGAAATGTGTTTGTTTGATTTATTTTTTCCTCAATTCGGCAAATCTGATATGTCGCGGTATCTCGAACTATTCCAGAGAGACCCTTGGACTTCGAGATAATGAGAGTCTGCTGTATTTCTAGTGAGTACCTACAATAAATATTTTTGTGGAGAAATAAGACAAACTATTTAGCTGGATATCCCTCTTATTTGCAGCTATGGCAAAAAATAAAGCATTTGACTTCTGAAATTAAAATAAAAACATTACCAGGTAGGAGCATTTTAATGTGGAGGCAAGGTGGCTTATCCTAGCAAGCACACTGACGTCATGTAGCATGTCACTGAGATCACTCGCCAATTGAAACGGATCTTCTTCTTTTCCATCTGTAAATATATCACAGGATCATATCTTAATTAACCCTTGTCCTGCTGAACCCGGATATATCCTGCATTTGCAAACAGTGTAGATCCAGATCAGTTGGCTTCTGAATCTGCACTGCCATTAAGTATGTGAATTTATATCAACAATCTGGATCAAGTAATTTCACTGGCTGAAAATTTGAAATGGGGTTGGCATTTTAAATTATTCAGCATGACAAGGGTTAATCATTGTACCAAGAATATCACTACACTGGAACCTCTTTTGGATATATTTGTTTGTGTTGAGGTTTTACGGCCCAGTCAACCCAATGGGGTCATGTCGAGCACAGTCAGTCTACCTAACCACCTGTTTACTGGGCAGGCTTACTTCTCTAAGCGTTAACCACTACTGTGCACATTCTTTCGCCAGAAACTGACAACAGCCCTTCTTTAATTTTGGATATAAGACGGTTTAAAGTGGACCTCCAATGTGTTGTCTCCAAGCATTTCATTGTAAGATGGTTTTAGATATAAAATGATTTAAAGGTCGACCCCAAGAGTGCTGTATCAAAACAAAAATGCATAGATTATATAGAAAAATGACCATAACTGGTCATTTTTCTATATAATGTATGCATTTTTACATAGAAAAATGACCACTTATGGCAATTTTTCTACATAATCTATACATTTTTATTAGGATACAAGTTTGTTTAGCTAAAATTAACAGATCCAGAGATTGTGGTGCCTATTTATCCTAAATATTGGAAAACCTTAACACCCTTCCATAACTGTACCTAAATTTGAACAAGTCCATTTACAACCAGTTGATGAGTCGGGGAAGCTGCTGGATGAGTGGCAAACAGTGTACAACCAGATCAGACCAATAGCTACAGATAAGAAGGGATATCCACATAATATTTTTCTTATTTCTCCACAAAAACATATGTTGTGGGTATTCATTAGAAGCACCTCGCCGAGGTGCTTCTAATGAGTACCCACAACATATGTTTTCGTGAAGAAATAAGAAAGATACCAGCATTTTTCGGATGAAAAAAATGCCTTATCTGTTGCTATGCAGACCCTGATCAGGTATATCATCTGGGTCTTTACTACTTGCTTGGGCCTGTCTGTCCCATTTCTAATAGGTCTACTCTAGAAAATGCAAATTATAAAACCTTTGCTATTAGGGCTTTCTGAAAATTAGAATTAAATATCTAACTGGGATTGGAAGATAGGGTTGTTTAAAACCTGAAGTTTTCAAGTATGGTCATTTGAGAGAAATATGTTTATATTTCCATAATCAAATCCAAAAATTGCAACTCTGACAGTATATTATCACAGCTCTACCATCCAGGCATAAGTCTGCCAAATATCATAGCATTTGGATTAAAACAATAACTTAAATTATTATTAAATACAGAAGCCACTTACAATAAGATACGGGAAAATTGTTCATTTGTACCCACCTAGGTATGTTTACAGCATTTTATGTTCTGTATATATTTTGGACGTCCATAACTCCGGAACTATTTAAGATATCAAGTTAAAATTTTCAGCATTTTTAGTTGTGAAAAGGATACCAAATGAATGAAGTTTCAACATCCTAGGTACACAAGTTTCAAAGTTGGTATTTTCTGGATAAGGACTATTGCAACTATTGTGTTAATATTAAATTACTGTAATAATCCTAGATACCTGGGCCCAGTTGTTCAAAGCTAACGACGTCGTTAGTTAACGATTCGTTAAAATTTACATCGAGTGATACGCAAATATGCTGAAATTTTTTGCTGAAAAAATGAAAGCTACTCACATTTTTTCAGCAAAAAAATATCAGAATATTGTATATTGAATCCGCTAAAACAGTTAACGAAATGATCTTTGACAAGCTCGTTAAGCTAACGACGCTTTGAACAACTGGGCCCTGGACTCCTTAAATGCTTACCATACTCATTCTCAAATCTGAACAAGTCTATTTGACTATTATTTGATATGTCTAGAACAGGGATTGGGAAATATTGAAAAATGAATCGGTCCAGCCGATGACGTCATCACCTAACTAATCTCCATAGGAAAAAAATTTGATACCTGCCACGAAAACTAATGACAATAAGTGAAGTCCTGTGAATTAATCCCGATTTCAGTACAATGGTCGTACATTGTTGTGTTTGGTAGAGTTCTTGGTTTCAAACATTTTAAGACATTTAGCTATGCATGTAAAAGCAAATACAAGACTAGAACGTGTTCGTAGGCAAAGCGGACATGATAGAAGACATCATACTTGATTGACAGGTGGACATGGGAGACAACCTGATATGGCTGCGAGTATAATTACCGGTGTAACAGTTTATCTTGCCCCCCTGGGCAGCTTGCCCCCTGGGGGCAAGATTAAGATAAACCGGTACACCGGGACCATATACAAGACGACAAGAATTGTTGCGCTACCTATCATGTAAAATGGGAAAGAAAAAAAAAAAAAAAATACGAAATGTACTTATGAATCATAAGTGTTCATAAGCACTCACGGTCATTCACGTGGTGGTGAGAATATTAGAGAGAAACATGCTCCTAAAAGTAGCAAGGAAAGCATATTCTCATTGATCACGCCACATATTTGTAAGCAAAACAGATTTCTTTTTAACTATCAAAACATCAAACACATCAAAGAGTCTTTAAACTTCAGTAATACCGCCCGAAGCTAATTACTTTCACACGACCACTGTAATCTTGTGAGATTCGCGATAATGCAATGAACTATGAGAGCTCAGGTAATTTGTTTTCACAACTTGACTCGAGGCGATTATTGGATTAGTCATGTTTAATTAACGGATTGACATCTGAGCTAGGTAAGTTTAGAATTTGAGAATATCCTAAATATCTGACAGAATCGGAGAAAATTTCCTAAGTAGTGGGACAGTATGGGACCGATTTTTTTGGGCTTTGGGCTGTTTCCTATCGGTCCCAATTTTCTGAATTTTGATCTGGGACCTAAAGAAATCCGGTTTTCCTCCGAGTCCTGGTCTAGAAAGTACTGATGGTAAAAACAACTAGTATAGACCTCCTTTAGAGCAGGTTGATTCAAGTAAAGGAGCAGTCTAATCTTGGTTTTAGTTGTTTGCTCATTATTTGTCTGACTATTAAAATATCAAAGCAAGCAGTGATGTGAGAGACAAGTTTTGACCAATTCAAGCTTTTGTTACTTGACATTATGAAAACATGCCTATTCAAATATATTTAAAATTTCACCACCAAAAACTGAAAGTTTTCAGTCATAAATTCTGATATTTTTTTAATATTTCTGCTCAAAACATAGATTATGGGTACTCGTTAGAACCGCCTCACCGAGGCGGTTCGAACGAGTACCCACAATCTATGTTTTGAGTAGAAATAAGAAAAAATAATGTATACCCCTGTAAACCCCAGTTTTGCTATATAAAAGTGGGGTTTAATGGGGTCAAAATTATAAAGGCATGTTTTCGTGATGATGTTAAAGTTGCCATCAATAGCTTTGCCTTGATACCAAATTGGCTATGTGGAATTTGACCCCTAATGATCCCTTTGTGGATTAGATCGGGCCTGTGTGTGAGTAATACCTACTGTAGGTCTATCATTCTAACAAGTTCTCATCAACAACTTCAATTTGACAAATATTATGTTTTTGCACTGTTGCATCAGAAAGAAATAAATAAGAATTGAAAAAAAAAATAGCTTCAATTTGACAGCAAACCTCAAACATAAGTACTCAGTGGAAGTGCCTCACTGAGACAATTTCACCAATCAGCACCTACAAGAATGCTACTGTGCATAAGTGAAATAAATTTATCTTCTGGGCCTATGATTCATCAACTGACCTGGCTTGGGCGAAACAATACTGGTAGGACCTGCTCCAGTCACCTTAGTAGCCATATGTGGCATTATTGCCGACATCTGTAGCTCTAAATCCTCCAATTTCTGACTCCATTTATAGGTGAACTTTTCAACAAAATTACCATCCTGCTCCCTGCAAGTCAAATCTGTGAGGTCAACCATGGTCCTGCAGATCCAGGATATATCCTACTTTTGCAAACAGTGTAGATCCAGATCAGTTGGCTTCTGAAGAAGCCAACTGATCTGGATCAACACTGTTTGTCACTGAGAATGTGAATTTGTATCAACAACTTGGATCAAGTAATTTGATTGGCTGAAAATTAGAAGTGGGTGTGGCATTTTAATTTATTCAGCATGACAAGGGTTAAAACAGGTCATAAATGAGCCGTAACAGCAGAAAACATACCTTCAGACATGTGTACCTGATGATGATTCAGATCAGCCTGCACATTTGTGCAGTCTGATCTGAATCTTCACTGGGCACATTTTAGCTAGCCAAGGATGCAAAGTTTCTTCAAGTGGACAAGGAAGACTCTGATCTGACTGCATGCATGCACAGGCTGATTGAGTCTTTGTTGGGCTCAAAAGTACATAAGATGCCACACCCACTACAAATTGTCAGCCAATCAGGTTACTTGATCCAGATTGTTGATGTAAATTCACATACTTAATGACAAACAGTGCAGATCCAGATCAGTTGGCTTCTACAGAAGCCAACTGATCTGGATCTACACTGTTTGCAAAGGCAGGTCAAATCCGGTTCACCAGGACTACGGTTAAACATGCTGCAAAAAACACTCTACAGATTACAAAATTAACGAAATAAAACATTAGAAAAGTTGAATATAATATGTGAAGGCTCTAATCAGTCTCTGGATTCATGCAATCTTTCAGTTGCTTTTTGCTTGCCAGTCATTGTCATAGTATATGTGTTTCACTTGCTTTTTAATATTCACTTCTCTTCCATAGTATATCCCTTTAACTTATCACCTTTACTTTCACAGAACATGTCTTTCATCTGTGTTTTAATTTGTCCTTCTCTTATCCTTGCTTATAGCTGCCTTCTCTTTCATAGCACAGCCGAACATCAACAGCTCGAATACCGATGGCTCATTTACCATGGTTAGTTCGAACTCTTTCTTGGGTCTTTATGTTATTCTTCCGATAACTCAAGAAAACAAGTATTTAGGAAATTTTCTTATTTTACCATAAAATTGTATGTTGTGCTTACTCATTGGATTCACCTCATCATGGGAAGGCACTCTGTAGAAAATTGAAAAGATTTTCCTAAATTATTGCTTTTTGCTTCCTGACCTGGCGCCATGATTAACCCTCAGTGGCTCAAACTACCCATATCTTGAACAAGTTGTTATGGTTCTAAAGATGTCTGAGCACTGAAGTTTGACTGTATATACATTTCACTTGCTTATAATTCTCTTCTTTTTCATAATAACCTTTCACTTGCTTTTGACATGTTTGTGTTGACGTTTTACGGCCCAGTCAACCCAATGGGGTCATGTCAAGTGCGGTCAGTTTTACCTAACCACATCGTTTACTGGGCAGACTTAGTCCTCTAAGCGGTTAACCAGTATTGTGCACATTCTTTCGCCAGAAACTGACAACTGCGCTTCTTGAATCAGCGGAAGGGAGAGAATGACCATAGAAAATATTTCATGATCAATCTCCACGAAAGAATGTTGCCGACCTCAGCAGGGGCTTTTGACATGATCATCATTTTAAGAGTACATGCATTTCATCTGCATTCAGTTTTCCTCCCATTCATGCCTTTCACTTGCTTTTTCACTTACTCTTCATTTTCATTGTACATATTTTTAACTTATTTTTTTAACTTGCTCTTTTTCTCTTTCAATTGCTTTTAACTTACCCTGGGTTGAAAAAAAAATCCCACAGAAAATAATTGTATACACGAGCCAACTTGAAGTAACGGTGTCTGAAAATCTGTTTTTTTTTTATTTGGCTTGGGGGTAAATATGGTTCATTAAAAACTATATGTCACTTAATAGGACTGGATGGGCAAATTCCCTGTCTGATTTGAGTCTTCTGTGAACACAAATGCCCTGTCTGATTTGAGTCTTCTGTGATCACAAATGCCCTGTCTGATCTGAGTCTTCTGTGATCACAAATGCCCTGTCTGAGTCTTCTTTGATCACAAATGCCCTGTCTGATTTGAGCCTTCTGTAATCACATATGCCCAGTCTGATTTGAGTCTTCTGTGATCACAAATGCCCTGTCTGATTTGAGCCTTATGTGATCACACATGCCCAATCTGATTTGAGTCTGTGATTACACATGTCAGAAGGTACATTTTCTCAAGTTGCAGCTCATGTATTGTTATGCTGATCATCTTGGATGCCCATTCCCATTAATTTCTGAACGCTTAAAATATGTTGTCCGTATGATGCTCTATATTCAATTTGAGTTTAATTGGCCATATACAGTCAACTCTCCTTATCTCAACTTTGCTTATCTAGAATGACTGCTTATCTCAAAGTGAAAATCCGGTCCCAGTTTTAATAGGGAAATCTAACAATAGGTAACAAAATGTTGTGGAAAAGAGGAGAACTTGCTCCTAAGGAGCAATAATAATATTCTCCTCTTTTCCAAAATATTTTCAAAAGATCTCTAACTTCAAGAGTCAAATTACATATTCATTTGTGAAATGCGATTGTCTGATTTATTTTTTCCTCAAGTCTGCAAATCTGGTATGTCGAGGTACGGATATCTTGAAGAATTTCAGAGAATCCCTTGGACTTCGAGATAACGGCAGTCGATTGTAGTTTCACAAAAGGATGTCTTTAAAAGATTTTTAATAAAATGGTCAAGGCAGCTACTGTAGTTTCACAGGATGTCTTTAAAAGATTTTTAACAAAATGGTCAAGACAGCTACTGTAGTTTCACAGAAGGATGTCTTTAAAAGATTTTTAACAAAATGGTCAAGGTAGCTATCTTGGATGTCAGCTCCCTAAACTTTAGAAGCTTGAAAAAGATTGTCCCAAAAATGCTCCATATGAGTTCAATCAAACTTTGGAGACTAAGTTGATAAAAGGTTAAGAAAACTTTGGATGCTGGTTCCCAATAATTTATGCAGATTTGTAAGTTTGTCCCAAGGATGCTCCAAATGCAATTTGCGTTCAATCAGCAGTGCAGTTTAAGAGAAAACTGCTGTAGATATTTTTACCATATACAGTTGAACTTTAATGGCTCCAATCTCTTAGGGACCATGGAAATTTGTTCAAGATATGGGTAGTTCGAGCCACTGAGGGTTAATGATTGCGCCAGGTCAGAAAGCAAACAGTGATAATTTAGGGAATTTTTACCAGTTTTGTACACAGTAATTGAGGCAATTCTAATGAGTACACACAACATACAATTGCATGATAAAATAAGAAAATTTCCTTAAATATTTGTTTTCTTGAGCTATCTGAAGAATTTTGTAGGGACTCAAAAACAAGGTCGAATTAGCCATAGTAAACCAGCCATAGGCGTTTGAGTTATTGCAGTTCCACTGTATTTATATATATGGTTATTTTGGCAATCTTAGATACACATTCTTAATACTTTTTGTAAACTTAGAAGATCTTCTCTGTGGTCTCTTCAGCAAGTACAGTAGGCAAATTGTTGTAAAGGGGCCTATATCTACTTGATTGTAATAGCAGGCAAGTGAAGCAAGCAACAATCTATTTTGCTTTATACAATCACTCAAAGCCTTTTGGGGAGAAAAAAAAAGGAGTAACAATATGGCTTTTTAATAAAAACTAGGCACACAAAAAAGTGGAAAAAAAAATCAGTCAACCCTCTCTGTAAAGACACTCGATACAATGGCAAGATCTTTTTGAACAAATGCTATTGTTGTAATAAGGGATCGCTGAATTTTAATTATTTCTTCTTGAAGTATATGAGTCCACTGCATAAAGCGGTTCTTCAGTGTATTTGCAAGCAACAAAAGCCCAAAGCTACCTGCCCACCTGTCCTGTCTACTCAAGCCTTTTGTAGCTTGTCAATATAATCTCTGGCATCAAATGGTTTTGTAAGTGACAGTCAATGCCCTGATCTGACTGCTGGTATGGCATAGCAATAGATAAGGCACTTTTTTCATCCGAAAAATGCTGATATCTTTCTTATTTCTCCACAAAAACATATGTTATGGGTACTCATTAGAAGCACCTCACTGAGGAGCTTCTAGTGAGTACCACAACATATGTTTTCGTGGAGAAATGAGAAAAATATCATGTGGATACCCCCTCTTATCTGTAGCTATGGTATGGGAAGTGCAGGCTGATCTGAACCTTTACTGTCTTGTTTTTTTGTATTGAGGTTTTACGGCCCAGTCAACCCAATGGCATCATGTTGAGCATGGTCAGTTTACCTAAACACACTTTTACTGGGCAGGCTTAGTCCTCTAAGCCATTACCAGTATTGTGCACATTTTTTCGCCAGAAACGGACAACTGCCCTTCTTGAATCAGCAGAAGGGAGAGAATGACCGTAGAAAATATTTCATTATCAAAGCTTCATGAAAGAATGTTGCTGACCCAGCAGGGGTCAAACTCACAACCTCCTGATCACAAGTCCGAAGCACGAAAATTCTATTTTGATATGGCAATGCTCGTATACTTCATTTTTTTTTCTGGATAGCCCGCTTATTATTAAAAATTGCTATGAAAAATATAACTGAAGATCCCAGGAAATGCCACATTCATGAAGCACAGCTTTCCTGAGGCACCAAAAGAAGGAGAGAGGAGGAAAAAACAACCAAAAACCAAATGCCAAATATAAAACCACTGACAAATGAACAAAGAGGAACTATTATTTACCACAATCAAAAATGAGAGTTTAAAGTATGTGAAACCACAAATACTTCAAAAATCCATAAGTTCTCTAAATATCTGGATACCATACTATACGTATATCAATAATTTCAATATTTATGGTGACTTGATGCACTTTGTAGATTTTCATCCATTTTTACAAGGGAGATAACTTTTATAATTTCCTGTTTGCTTTCCTGCACATCAAGGGCCTTCTAAAAGGGGTCTACTCAAAAAAGAAAGAATTTGCTCCCACGGGGAGCAAATTCTTTCCTTTTTGAGTAGATCCCTTTTCAGAAGGGAGTCAAAAGCAATTCTAACAGTTGTGTCCCCTGAAAGTGTATCCAGACACTTTAAAACGTACTGACAGAATTGAAAACTGTACAGACCAAGACTAAAATTAGGAGCAGTCCAATCTGGATCCAGAATTAGCTCTCAAAATGATTAGTGTAGAGTACACAAAACACACTAATTGTTTCTTTAACCCATTGTAGACTGAATGAACTCCCCCATACTATATGTTGGAAGATTCTAATTTTGATTTTGGGTATGCCAGGCTATGTGATTTAGATATTCCTAGGGAAAAATGGTTGAATTATTCGCAAACAGTGGAGACCCTGATCAGACGCTGTCTTCTGCAGCGGGTCTGATCTGGGTCTGCACTGTTTGCCATTTACCTTTTTAGGGGTCTCCAGAATAAAATGGGTTAAGTGATGAGACTGTGCCATTGAATAAAGAGGAGTTACCAAGGTGAAGAATATTTAATCTTAAAATCAGCAGTTTCAAACGTGTATATCAAACTTACCTACATCGTTTTGAAAGTCTACAAGAAGTGGACAATTCAATAAGTCATTTCATCCCAAAAGAGAACACCATAATAAAAAATTATTCACCCTAAATATTTGGACAGATATGCCAGTACAAGCAGTGCAGACTTAGATAAAACAACTTGATCAGTTTTATTATCTACACTGCTTGGCATTCAGTCAGGTTATAATTGATCCATTCTGTGTAGTCAAGTAGACTTGTTAATAACTTAGGGTAGGTATGGTAAGAAGATATGGAATCCAAATATTTAAGAAAATTATGGTTGCCCAAATGGGGACAGTGAACATTATATCAGCCTGCTCAAGGATTTTCACAGGGTAGCTTTTTATGTATAAGGCCTTATTTAGACAATGAGGATAATTTGGCATTTTGCATCTCTTTAAACACTATTTAACTCTTCACCAGCTAGTGGCGACTTTTGTCGTCTGCTGATAACCTTTGCAAACAGCTTGTCGGGCCTGATCTGGATCCAAACTGTTTGACACTCTGATGGTATTCCTGAAAGATTTTTTTGAAAAAGTTAATTTAAAAAAAACAAGAGCTGTCGGAGGACAGCGAGCTCGCCTGCTGGGTACATTTTATATTGTAACATTTTTATCATTAAGCCATATAATATAGGTCACACTGGCCTAGATGTATTTGTATGTAAATCATTTTGTCACTTAGATATAATAATCCAGGTATGACAATTCTCCATGAAATAGTAATAAAAATAAAAGGCAAAATCACTGACGCATGAAATATAGGTCACAATGACCTAGATATAGTAAGTGGTCATTCATTGGGTCACATGAACTAATATCCCAGGTGTGACATTTATCCAACAAATATTCAAGATATAAGGCAAAATCACTGAACCATGAAATATAGGTCACACCAACAGAGATATATTTTGACGTCAATAATCGGGTCACAAGGAACTAATATCCCAGGTGTGACATTTATCCAACAAATAGTTTTCAAGATATAAGGCAAAATCACTGAACCATGAAATATAGGTCACAATGACCTAGATATAGTAAGTGGTCATTCATTGGGTCACATGGAAGTAATATCCCAGGTGTGACATTTATCCAACAAATAGTATTCAAGATATAAGGCAAAATCACTGAACCATGAAATATAGGTCACACCAACAGAGATATATTTTGACGTCAATAATCGGGTCACAAGGAACTAATATCCCAGGTGTGACATTTATCCAACAAATAGTATTCAAGATATAAGGCAAAATCACTGAACCATGAAATATAGGTCACACCAACAGAGATATATTTTGACGTCAATAATCGGGTCACAAGGAACTAATATCCCAGGTGTGACATTTATCCAACAAATAGTATTCAAGATATAAGGCAAAATCACTGAACCATGAAATATAGGTCACAATGACCTAGATATAGTAAGTGGTCATTCATTGGGTCACATGGAAGTAATATCCCAGGTGTGACATTTATCCAACAAATAGTATTCAAGATATAAGGCAAAATCACTGAACCATGAAATATAGGTCACACCAACAGAGATATATTTTGACGTCAATAATCGGGTCACAAGGAACTAATATCCCAGGTGTGACATTTATCCAACAAATAGTATTCAAGATATAAGGCAAAATCACTGAACCATGAAATATAGGTCACAATGACCTAGATATATTAAGTGGTCATTCATTGGGTCACATGGAAGTAATATCCCAGGTGTGACATTTATCCAACAAATAGTATTCAAGATATAAGGCAAAATCACTGAACCATGAAATACAGGTCACACCAACAGAGATATATTTTGACGTCAATAATCGGGTCACAAGGAACTAATATCCCAGGTGTGACATTTATCCAACAAATAGTATTCAAGCTATAAGGCAAAATCATTGAACCATGAAATATAGGTCACAATGACCTAGATATAGTAAGTGGTCATTCATTGGGTCACATGGAACTAATATCCCAGGTGTGACATTTATCCAACAAATAGTATTCAAGATATAAGGCAAAATCACTGAACCATGAAATATAGGTCACACCAACAGAGATATATTTTGACGTCAATAATCGGGTCACAAGGAACTAATATCCCAGGTGTGACATTTATCCAACAAATAGTATTCAAGATATAAGGCAAAATCACTGAACCATGAAATATAGGTCACAATGACCTAGATATAGTAAGTGGTCATTCATTGGGTCACATGGAACTAATATCCCATGTGTGACATTTATCCAACAAATAGTATTCAAGATATAAGGCAAAATCACTGAACCATGAAATATAGGTCACAATGACCTAGATATAGTAAGTGGTCATTCATTGGGTCACATGGAACTAATATCCCAGGTGTGACATTTATCCAACAAATAGTATTCAAGATATAAGGCAAAATCACTGAACCATGAAATATAGGTCACAATGACCTAGATATAGTAAGTGGTCATTCATTGGGTCACATGGAAGTAATATCCCAGGTGTGACATTTAACCAACAAAAAGTATTCAAGATATAAGGCAAAATCACTGAACCATGAAATATAGGTCACAATGACCTAGATATAGTAAGTGGTCATTCATTGGGTCACATGGAAGTAATATCCCAGGTGTGACATTTATCCAACAAATAGTATTCAAGATATAAGGCAAAATCACTGAACCATGAAATATAGGTCACACCAACAGAGATATATTTTGACGTCAATAATCGGGTCACAAGGAACTAATATCCCAGGTGTGACATTTATCCAACAAATAGTATTCAAGCTATAAGGCAAAATCATTGAACCATGAAATATAGGTCACAATGACCTAGATATAGTAAGTGGTCATTCATTGGGTCACATGGAACTAATATCCCAGGTGTGACATTTATCCAACAAATAGTATTCAAGATATAA
The DNA here is from genome assembly GCA_964016985.1 of Anodontia alba. Lineage (NCBI taxonomy): Eukaryota > Metazoa > Mollusca > Bivalvia > Lucinida > Lucinidae > Anodontia > Anodontia alba. Next base: position 23,614,368 of record OZ024836.1, on the reverse strand, counting down.
GGCAAAATCACTGAACCATGAAATATAGGTCACACCAACAGAGATATATTTTGACGTCAATAATCGGGTCACAAGGAACTAATATCCCAGGTGTGACATTTATCCAACAAATAGTATTCAAGATATAAGGCAAAATCACTGAACCATGAAATATAGGTCACAATGACCTAGATATAGTAAGTGGTCATTCATTGGGTCACATGGAACTAATATCCCATGTGTGACATTTATCCAACAAATAGTATTCAAGATATAAGGCAAAATCACTGAACCATGAAATATAGGTCACACCAACAGAGATATATTTTGACGTCAATAATCGGGTCACAAGGAACTAATATCCCAGGTGTGACATTTATCCAACAAATAGTATTCAAGCTATAAGGCAAAATCACTGAACCATGAAATATAGGTCACAATGACCTAGATATAGTAAGTGGTCATTCATTGGGTCACATGGAACTAATATCCCAGGTGTGACATTTATCCAACAAATAGTATTCAAGATATAAGGCAAAATCACTGAACCATGAAATATAGGTCACAATGACCTAGATATAGTAAGTGGTCATTCATTGGGTCACATGGAACTAATATCCCAGGTGTGACATTTATCCAACAAATAGTATTCAATATATAAGGCAAAATCACTGAACCATGAAATATAGGTCACAATGACCTAGATATAGTAAGTGGTCATTCATTGGGTCACATGGAAGTAATATCCCAGGTGTGACATTTAACCAACAAAAAGTATTCAAGATATAAGGCAAAATCACTGAACCATGAAATATAGGTCACAATGACCTAGATATAGTAAGTGGTCATTCATTGGGTCACATGGAAGTAATATCCCAGGTGTGACATTTATCCAACAAATAGTATTCAAGATATAAGGCAAAATCACTGGACCGTGAAATCTAGGTGACCTTGACCGTAAAATGTAGGTCACCATGACCTTCACTCTCTTACACTTAAACTGATGTCACATAGTTAGCTGATGTATAACCAGTTGTGTCTATAACCTGTAGGCATATAAGATTTTACAAATGTGTCCTAGATTTTGACCCCTAGCCCCACCCCAAGGCCCACCCTGAGGTATGAACCCAGGGGTATGTTCTTTTGGAATCTCAGAAGACTCGTCCAGGTACCCAAATTCTAAATATGAATGCTCTATGAGGAGTGAAAGTCAAGATATAAGAATTTGAAAAACTTTAACACAGTATTACAAAGGTGTCCTAGATTCTGACCCCTAGCCCCACCCAGGGGCATGAACCCAGGGGTTTATTCTCTTGGAATCTCAGAAGACCCTCCAAGGTACCTAAGTTCCAAATTTGATGCCTCTGTGAGGAGTGACTGTTGAGATATAAGCATTTGAAAAACTTTAACACAGTGTGACGGGAACGGGAACGCAAACGCAAACGCAAACGCAAACGCAAACGTGGACGACCGGGGTGACTACAATAGCTCTCCTTGTACTTCGTACAGGCGAGCTAAAAATCCACAGGCGACATGCAAAATTACCCAGCATGCAAAGAGTTAATTTATATCCAGACAATGAAGGGGTGGTGATGAAAGGCTCTGTGCAATGAAGTACAGTTATAAGCTGAACTCTGACTCTAGCGGGATTCAAACTCGGGTCCCTGTGATCTGAACTCAGTAAGACTAACTGCTTGGCTACCTGGACACCTCTAGTCCCTCTCTAGAACAAGGATAATCTGGGTTTTTAACTGTTCACAGATACAGTAAAACCTCAATGGCTTGAACATCCTTGTGACCACGGAAATTTATTCGAGACATGGGTAGTTTGAGCCAATGAGGTTTAATCATGGCGCCAGGTCAGGAAGCAAATGATGATAATTTAGGGAAGTCCTTTTGATTGTCTATACAATAATGGTATGTTGAGTGTACTTGTTAGAATTGCCTCGATGAGGTGATTCTAGTGAGTACACATGACAAACAATTTCATGATAAAATAAGAAAGTTTCCCAAAATATTTGTTTCCTGGAGCTATCGGAAGAATTTCATAGGGACTCAAAAACAAATTAAAATCTTCTAAGGTAAACAAGCCATCTGGGTCCGAGTCATCAAGGGTTTACTGTACATGCACTAAGGCCCATTTTTACATGACATGACTCAAATCTATTAAGTCATAACATGATGAATTACCTCCAAGACAAACGATTACAATGAAATATGATGTATCACTATTCTAATTTAGAGAACACCCTTGTCCTGCTAAATAAATTAAGATGCCACGCCCACTTCTAATTTCCAGCCAATCAGATTACTTGATCCAGATTGTTACTATAAATTCACATACTTGATGGCAAACAGTTCTTCAGAAGCCATTTGATCTGGATCTACACTGTTTGCAAAGGCGGGGTATATCCGGGTTCAGCAGGACAAGGGTTATGGAATATTTGATGATAATTCTGGGATAATTTTTCTTATTTCTCTATAAAAACATATGTTGTGCGTACTCAGAAGTACCTGGCAGAGGAACTTCTAATGGGTACCTCAACAAGTCCTCTATATTACATAAATTTAATCCCGGCTGTAAACTCCGCTTTACAGGTAATGGGAAGAAGTGAGCCACAAGACCTACAGATCACGACAACTATAGGATCTTTGACACTGCTAAAGATTTGATTTAAATTTCCAATCACATTTTAATCCATATATCCTTCATAAGAACTCTTAAATATTTACCTTTTGTTTACACCAAAACTTCTACTTTCACTTTGACTCTGATAAACTATTTTTAGAACAATAGGTATCATGTGACTATTTTGATCCAGTTTTTTATACTTCAGTAAACATCTCACTCTGTACAGTGTCTTGAAAAAGGTCATTGTATGACCGAAACTAGTCGATAATAAAACCAACCTGTCTAATAAGCCCGTTGTTGATTGTTAATTCAGTCTCTTCATATTTCATCCTTTGATTTAATCTTTTTAGGGCTACAGAGTTAAAATATCATTACGGGACAACTTTCCTATTTATTCATGAAAAGAGACTTTGAATACTGGGCCCAGTTGTTCAAAGCGTTGTTAGCTTAATGAGCTCGTTAAGGGTCATTTCGTTAACTGTTTTAGCGGAAGCTACTCACATTTTTTCAGCAAAGAATTTCAGCATATTTGCATATCACTCTATGTAAATTTTAATGAATCGTTAACTAACGACATCGTTAGTTTTGAACAACTGGGCCCTGATCGTCACATCAAAGAAATTAGACTCAGGTTTTGTTTGAGCTCAGATTTAACATTACTTTCCCATGAATTATCACATTGACTTATATATGATATCAATTCAATCTTGCTGTCACATGGAACCTATATCCCAAGAATGTAATTTATCCACCATATAGTCTTCAAAATATAGGGCTAAATCACTGGATCATGAAAAACAAGTCGCACAGACCAACATATACTATGTCAATTATGGTGTGACCTGGAACCAATTTCCCAAGTATGACGTACGTTCCTCTATCAAACAGTCTTCAATATACAAGACAAAATTACCAGACCATGAATTATAGGTCATATTGACCTACATATGAGTTCAATCTTGATGTCACATGAAACCAATATCCAAAGTACGACTTATATTCATCCAAGCTATAAGACAAAAAAGCTGTATTATGCAATATACATTACCATGACCTTCAATTAATGACACTTAAGTTAATGTCATATGGCTGTAAGACCCAAAATGCAGTGAGACATAAATGTAAACAGGAATTGGAACACACAGAACTAGGGTAACTACAACAGCTCTCCTTGTACTTTGTACAGGAATGCTAAAATTGTTTAACATAACAGGCTACAAGTATTTCTAATGTATCAAAGTTTCAGCAAACTATAAAAGCAGTGGAACTGGATTATTTGATCTGAATTTTTCTTTTAGACTATGTACAATGATATAAGAGAGATTTATAACTCCATGCATACAGATTAATGAAGCTATAGTTACTAGCTGTAACAAACAAAATGGTAGTCTTAGAGCAAACAGGCATAAGCACAGAGCAAAAACAAACTCTTAGAGCAAAAAGGTAAGCTTAGAGTAAAAAGCTAGTCTTACAGCAAAAAGGTAGTCTTGGGGCAAAAAGAAGCTTAGCGCAAAATGAAAGTCTTACAGCAAAAAGGAAGTCTTAGAGCAAAATGTAGTCTTAGAGCAAAATGTAGTCTTAGAGCAAAAAGGTAGTCTTAGAGCAAAAAATGTAGTCTGAGCAAAAATATAAGTTTAGAGCAAAAAGGAAGTCTTGGAGCAAAAAGGTAGCCTTAGGAGGAGTGAAAAGTCTAGTGAAGACCCAGATAAACTGGCATAGCTTTAAATAAGGTATTTTCTTGACCAAAATTGTTGATTTTTTTCTTATACCATCCCCCCACACCCTCCCCCCCCATCCCCCCCCCCCCCCCCCCCAAAAAAAAAAAAAATACAAGAATTCCGCGGAAGGTGTCATCGCACCTGCTGGCACAAAAGTCACAGGAGCCACAATCAGAATGTGGTTATTAAATAAGTTTATTTCATTCTTAGCAGTGCTTACTTGGAAAACTGGGTTGAAAAAAATGTAGACAAAGTGCCTAGTGGGGCACATATATTCCAGGCCAATCCCATTCCCTCTAATGGCTATATCTTCAGCATTGACTTTTCGTATCATACAGCCCAATGATAATGGAACGTTGACGTAAAATTTGTAAAAGTCAATGGAGCATGAAATATAGGTCAAGGTCATGGGTCAAGGTACCTGCTAATTCAGTACATCAAGGAGAAGTACAATGCAAGGTATGGTGGTTGTAGGCCTTATAGTTGAGGAGTTATCAAACATCAACGTAAAATGTGTCAAATATAGGTCAAGGTCACTGGGTCAAGGTACCTGCCAAGCCAGTGCAATGAGGTGAAGCACTATGCAAGGTTTAGTGGTTGTAGGTCTTATATTTGAGGAGATACCGAACATCAATATAAAATGTGTCAAAGTCACTGGAGTGCACAATATAGGTCAGGGTCACCAGGTCAAGGTACATCGAGAAGAAATGCTATATAAGGTTTTGTGGTTGAAGGCCTTACAGTTGAGGACATATGGAAGGGTGACGTAAAAGGTGTAAAAGTCAATGGAGCATGAAATATAGGTCAAGGTCACCCAGTCAAGGTACCTGCAGAGTCCGTACATTGAGAAGAAGCACTATTCAAGGTTTGATGGTTGTAAGCCTTATAGTTGAGGAGATATTGAACGTTGACGTAAAATGTATAAAAGGCACTGGAGCGCAAAATATAGGTCAAGGTCATCGGGTCAAGATACCTGCCAAGCCAGTACATACAGGAGAAGCACAATGCAAGGTTTGGTGGCTAGAGGTCTTACACTTGAGGAGATCTGGAATGTTGACGTAAATTATGTCAAAGTCACTGCAGCCAAAATATAGGTCAAGGTCACCAGGTCAAGGTATCTGCTAAGTCAGTACATTGAGGAGACGCACTTTGCAAGGTTTGATGGTTGTAGGCCTTATAGTTGAGGAGCTATCGAACATCGACGCAAAATATGCCAAAGTCACTGGAGTGCAAAATATAGGTCAAGGTCACCGGGTCAAGGTACCTGCCAAGTCTGTACATCTAGGAGAAGCACTATGCAAGGTTTGGTAGTTGTACACCTTATAGTTGAGAAGATCTGGAACGTCAACGTAAATTGTGTCAAAGTCAATGGAGCGCAAAATATAGGTCAAGGTCACTGGGTCAACATATCTGCCAAGTCAGGAGGTCAGGGAGATGTGTCATGCAAGGTATGATGGTTGTTGTAGAATTGTAGTTGATTAGAATACTAACTTTGACGTAAATGTCGAACTTCGACATAACAGAACTGTTAAGAGACAGACGGACGGACGAACGGACAGATGAATGGCACCTATGTCGCAAAGTCAGGAGGTCAGGGAGATATTTCATACAAGGTTTGATGGTTGTTTAGTCTTGTAGTTGATTAGAATACTAACTTTGACATAAATGTCGAACTTCGACATAACAGAACTGTTAAGAGACGGACAGACAGACAGACGAACAGACAGACGAATGGAAAAGTTGGCACCTATGTCGCAAAGTCGGGAGGTCAGGGAGATGTTTCATGCAAGGTTTGATGGTTGTTTAGTCTTGTAGTTGATTAAAATACTAACTTTGACATAAATGTCGAACTTCGACATAAATGTTGACAGACGGACGGACGAATGGACAGACATACGGAAAAGCGGACGCCTATGTTGCAAAGTCAGGAGGTCAGGGAGAAGTTTCATGCAAGGTTTGATGGTTGTTTAGTCTTGTAGTTGATTAGAATACTAACTTTGACATAAATGTCGAACGTCGACATAAATGTTGACAGACGGACGGATGGACTGACTGACGGACGGACGGACGGACGGACAGAAAATCGGATGCCTATATCGCACCCTGCTACAAGCAGGTGCGATAATAAGTAAATAAAAAAAAAATGTATTCATTAAAATTGTACCAAGGTAAGGTGCTTCTAATCAGTATCAACAGCCTATATTTTTCTTGAAAAATAAGAAAACCAATTTATCTGAACAGCCCTCTAGTCTAGAGCTATGATGCCTATGCATTCCTTATCAAATTAATCCTTAACTCTTTCACTGCCAGATCGTGGTCGCAAGGATGTTCAAGCCATTGAGGTTTTACTGTATCTCTAATAGGCGTTTGCAAACAACACAGATCCAGATGAGACGGCTCATAATGAGCCATTTCATCTGTATCTACGCTGTTTGACATTCAGTCTTTACATATATAAACTTCTTTCCAAGTGATAGTTTGTTAAAAAAAGAAAAGAAAAGCAGATGACAACTAAAATTGTAGCAGATCACATTTTTATAAAAATTATTTTTCAGAGAAAATAAGATGGCATTTCATGTGAATTATCTCCTAGGCAGACAAATATTATGAAATATCAATTCTTTTTTCTCTAAAATAAACAAGAAATTTCAATAAACATTGCTTATAAGATACCCCTGCTCAGAAACCAAAACGTAACAGAAGGATGCATGGATGGACAGATGGATGAGAAAACAGTATACCCCCACCCACCCCCACACACACAAACACACACACACACAAACACAGTTAATATGAACCCCCAAACCCTGATTAAGCACAGTCACAACATTAATAGACAACATTATAATATATAACTTTTTTTTCTGAGAAAATAAGGTTTGATATTTTGAGCAAATCACCAACATTATTACTAAACTAATTGCATAACAGAGCATCACTTTATTGGCATCTGGACAGAGTTTTATGGTCTCAGTCATCAGAAACATATGGAAATGCAATATCTCACTAACCTGACTTTGATAAAGTATTAGTAGGGAGGGTGGGGGTCAAATTCTCTAAGAGAAAAACATGGCATGTAAGACAAATCTAGTAAACATACCAAAGATATACCTGTAGTCTATGCACTTCGTAAACTGACAGCCACAAGGCCATACACCCCTCTTAGCTGGGGCTCTGTAAATTAGCACTCAACCAGACAGCCTGATCAGATTTGGTCTACACTGCTTTAAATATTAACATCCCTTGAATGTCTTTCAAGATAACAAGTGCCAATCGATATAACAAATGCCAATGAAGATGTTTCCTTAAAATTGAGAAAATTAAAAGCACAAATTGAGAAAATTAAAAGCACGTCATTATAGTCCACAATGCAACTGTATGTTACACCTAAAGCCCAAGCTGAAAAAGCCACACAGTACTCTAGATAAGTTATCTCTTAAAATGCCAAGCAAAAGTTGTAGCAGACGACATTCTAAAATCTTTATTTTTAGTTTTCAAAGAAAATAAGTGCTGACGAAGATGCATTTTGTAAGCCAAAATTATTGATATTTCTCTTATTTCTCCACAAAAACATATGTTGTGGGTACTCATTAGAAGTGCCTCAATAAGGTGCTTCTAATAAGTACCCACAATGTATGTTTTAATGGAGAAATAAGAAAAAATATTTAGCTGATACCCACTCTTGGAAGACAAATCATATGAAATGTCAAGATTTGTTTTCTCTGAAAAAAAAAAAAAAAAAAAAAAGCAACAAGAATTGTCATCTGCTGCAGTCGCAATTGTGCCAATTGCGTTTTAAGAACCACATCATTTTGGACATAGTCATTAGTTATCATGCTTATCTTAAAGGCTGATCAAGTCCATCAGTGTTTAAGTAGCACTGCAAACCCTGATAATACTGCTCTTTTAGCTCATTCTTTGCACTGGCCTTTCAGTCCAAACATAGCTCTAGATAAGAGGGTAGCCACACAAGTATTTTTGTTATTTCTCCGAGAAAACATAAGCTGTGGGTACTCATTAGAAGTGCCTCACTTTTTGTGGAGAAATAAAGAAAATATCAATTACATGTATTTCACATGAGAAAAAAAATATATACAGTCTAACTTCAATGGCTCGAACATCTTTGGGACCATGAAAATTTGTTTGAGATATTGGTAGTTCTAGCCACAGATGGCTAATCATGAAGCCAGGTCAGGAAGCAAATGGCGATAATTTAAGGAACTCCTTTCCATCTTCATAATTATCATAATCATAATCAGATTTTTGATCTTCTACAAAATAATGTTATGTTGAGTGTACTCATTAGAATTGCCTCACTGAGGCAATTCTAATGAGTACATACAATATACAATTTCATGATAGAATAAGAAAATTTCCTTAAATTTTGTTTTCTTGAGCTATCGGAAGAATTTCATAGGGACTCAAAAACAAGTTCGAATTAGCCATGGTAAACGAGCCATCAGTGTAAGAGCTATTAACCCTTAAAGCACCAATCACAACTATTGTCGTCTGCTTTGTCTTCTGCTGGTTACTTTAAAAGTCACTTCTGCAAACAGTGTGGACCCAGATCCGACTGCTCCTTTAGGAGCAGTCTGATCTGGGTCCACACTGTTTGCCTGTATGCAAAAATAGGTTTGAAAAGTTTGCAAAAATATTCAGCTGAGGACATAAACAGACCACATTTTCAGATGCAGGTTTTCTTGGCGCTTTAAGGGTTAAGGTTTGACTGTAATTATCTAAATACAGTACTGAAATAAAATAATTTCATATTTCTCCATGAGGAAAGCATTAATTCTGAGATGCCCAAACATGTGTTCCCATGGAGTCACAAAAATTGTCAATATTTTCATCTTTATAAAACACATATCTAGAGAACTGACACAAGCAGTCACATATATCAAACCTCCGTCGTGAAACTAGCCGGCAACCAACAACACAGTTATTCAACATGAATAGTCGCATCAAACTTTTGGGCTAAAAAGATTGACATTTATGGATATTAATCCAAGTGACTACAATCTACCTACAACCACTGTAATTACTCTAAATATTTCAACATTTCAACTCCTTAACATACTTAGAAGTCTTTTTAAGAAGGAATATTTGGTAATAATTCTGGGATAATTTTCTCCAAATCTCTATAAACACCATACTCAGAAACCCAAGAGTCAGGCGCTCCAAAGATAATGCCTAAACCACTGGGTACTTGGGCAACTTTTTTCCATCTATCACTGATTCTGTCTAATGACCTAAACAGTGGCAAAAAGACTGCTTTTATCACAATTGTTCACAAATGATGAAATTATCTTCAATGTATTCCAGGGCCACTAAATTTTTATGTAAGCCTGGCTCCGAAGGATGTATAAAGACATACTTTGAGGGTACTCATTAAAATGCTATAGGAAGCCACTTCTAAGGAAGTACCACAATGTATGATTTTAACCCTTGTCCTGCTGAATAAATTAAGATGCCACACCCACTTCTAATTTTCAGCCAATCAGATTACTTGATCTAGATTGTTGCTATAAATTCACATACTTTATGACAAACAGTGCAGATACAGATCAGTTGGCTTCTTCAGAAGCCAACTGATCTGTATCTACACTGTTTGCAAAGATAGGGTATATCCGGGATCAGCAGGACAAGGGTTAAGAAGAAATAAGAAAAAATATCCCAGAATTACTACCAAATTCTTCTCCATATAAAGTCCTCTGCATACTTATCTCATTATTTGATCAAGCTCACTGGACCAGCATCCTAGTGCCTACAACATGCTGACAGAATGGCAAAAGGTAGACCCTGATCAAACTGCATCCATAGCTCTTGATAAGATGGGGTTTTTTTTTCATCCAAAAGTATTGATATTTTTCTTACTTCTCCACAAAAACATATGTTTTGGGTACTCATTAGAAGCGCCTCGACGAGGCGCTTCTAATGAGTACCCACAACATATGCTTTTGTGGAGAAATAAGAAAAATATTTACCTGATACCTACTCTTATGTAGACCTATATGCATCTGAAGGAAAATCTGATTCAGGTCTACCTAACCTGTTTGTTCAGGAATGACTGTCAGAATATTTAGAATAAATACAGTATTATTTCTTTTCTGCTGCAGAATTCAATGTTCTGGGAATTATGAAATGGTAAGCCAGTTTCTGATCTCTTTTTTCTATTCACTAAAACATTTGAAGCCTGTTTTGCTTGATTACTGAATGGATTTTTGTGTAGTTATTGAATTTCGGGAACAGCAAAGTTAAAAAAAAAAAAAAAAAAATGTGAAACAGACTAGAATAATCAAATATACTCAACAGAAGAAAACAGTTTGTTGTGCTAGTATTTAAAAATCATTTAAGATAAAGGGAAACTTCTGACTTTTGTAAATTATCAAAATAAAATAATGTTCCCATGATATATGAAAAATCATTTGAGAAAGAACTTTTGCAAATGAACAAAGCAAAAAATGTTCCCGTCATCACTTCTCAAAATATTTTGATAAAAGTAAATTTTAGGTGTCATGAGAAAAGTTGTTTAAAAAAGAAAACTGCTTAGACTCATATAATTCCCAAAACACTGACTATAAGAAAACTGCTGTTTTTTTTTTCCATCAAAACACAGCTTCATCTTGAAACCTGCTCATATTTTGACAAAAGTACACAGAGCCTGTCCTGTCTGTCATTCTGTACAAAATCAGGCCACAGGCTTGATGATATATGTGAGCAGAAAAAAAAGAAAAAAAAAAAACCTACAAAATTTTTAGGTATTCACTGGATACTCATAATGTATCTTATAAAGGTGCTTCTAATGAGTATTCATAGTACAGTTGAACCTCAATAGCTTGAACACCGATAGCTCGTTTACCAGGGCTAATTCAAACTCGTTTTTGTCCTTACGAAATTCTTCCGATAACTCAAGAAAGAAAATATTTAGGGAAATTTTCTTATCTTATCATGAAATTGTATGTTGCGTGTAATCATTAGAATTGCCTCACTGAGGCATTTCTAATAAGTACACTCAACATACAATTATTGTGTAGAAAATCGAAAACATTTCCCTAAATTATCGTTATTTGCTTCCTGATCTGGCACCATGATTAACCCTCTGTGGCTCGAACTACCCATATCTGGAACAAATTTCCATGATCCCAAAGATGTTTGAGCCATTGAGTTCGACTGTATATGCTTGCTTTTATGGAGATACAGACAACCCTCTTTATACCAACACTTGATACAATGACAAAATTCATTATAATGACAGTTTGACTGTCATGAAACCTTCACGTAAGAAGTAACAGTCACAAATTATGCAAGAATATTGTATTTTACACTTTAAAAAAAACATGTTTTATCATTGAGGGGATTCTAACAAATACCAAAAAAATAAAAATCTTTTTGTACTTTTGTCATCTTCAAAGCAATGGACAAGATGAAGAATGCTTCTGATGGATATGATTAGGTTTTACAATATACAAACCTCTGTGTAACACTGACTGAGACGAGTTTATCATTCAGAAGGAAAAGACGTCGGGTTTTAGTCTGATTTTGATGCCCTCCTACAACTTCCTACAGGAAATAAAGCACTTTTAATTATACATTGACATCATCAAAAACAGATGGTCTAAACTGACAAATACTAGTACAAAAACAAATAAGAAGCAAATATTTTTTTTCTCAAATTTCTCAGTAATTAACACTGAATGCTAAAGATAAGATAACTGAAGGGATTTACTGGAATATCTTATCCATACTATACACAACTAGTGAATCTACTCTGACTATAAATATCATTATGGGAACTTCTTCATGCAAAATATACCATGTTTTCTTAGCTTTATAGAATAAAACCTCACAAGTGACAGCCCTGGTACTCCCTGTATGAGTATAAACCCAACCAAGCTGGCACTATTTATGTGGCAGATTTTCTTTGTGGTCAAAACTACTACTTCATTTCTCATGATAGGGATCTGAATGATTTTGGTCAAATTTTAGATGCTTTAAATTCAAATAAAAGCACAATGTATTTGGATGTTAGATACCTTATAATGGTAAATGTCCTAAAATTTCAACACTTTCTTCCATACTTTTTGGCCTAAATTTTGCCTTCTATGCTGAACTGATCTGGCTTTTTGGATCAGACTGCAATAAAATGAACTGTTTGAAAGCAGTATCACTAACAGGTATATCGTCGTTGTTGAGTCAGATAGTTGTATTTCAGATTTCTTAATTTTTCAGGAGAAAGAAAAAATTTTATAGTTTTTGCTAGACATTACCAATATTTATGATACTCTGAAAGTATTCTATTTTGTGACATACAAATTCACTACTACAGCTATTCTTATCTTACAGATGAGAATTCATACCATCTTTTGATTAAATTACTAGAGTTACAACTTTTTGGTACATTTTTCTCTTGAGTTACGACATTTAGATGCTTAGAATGCATCAAGACATCGCATCTCGGTAGAGAGACTATACAAACTATACAAAAATATTGTCTAAATGCTTTAACTCGAGACTCTAAGGGGGTTCTTATTGGCCTAGAGGTATGAGAATTTGAGAGAAGGCGCGCTGAATGGCAGGTATTCCTGCATTGCAAAAAAGTCATTTTGGCAAAAAATGGAGCTACGATGTTTTGACTCGGCAACGACGATATAATAATACTGTTTCTAACCTCAGAAAGTTGCTTTACATCATCCTGCCTAATCAAATAGGCTTTCTTGTCAGGTGGAAGTTTTGCTGATAATTTACTGATGATCTCTTGCCCATGAAACTTTTGTTCACTACGTCTCTTTCCCTCATTTAGCTGGTGAGCAACATTTTCTATCCCTGTGAGTCCCTCCTGTAAGTTCTCTCGATCATGATGATTTCTAGGAGTATGTTTCAAAATGTCCTATGGAAGAGCATAAGAAAGTGTTAAGACTAAATATATACAAACGTGGTAAGCCTAATATAAAAGTATTTTAGAACTGTGGCAAGACCAAACATAAAGGAATCCTGGAAAGAACCAAAAATGTATGATGGGCAACCCACGAAAAGGGCCCTTCTGCAATTTGCGGACAACGCAGGCCCTGATCAGCCTGTGCATATGTGCAGGCTGATCAGGGCCTGCATTGTCTGCTTACAAATCAATGGATATAGAGGATATTTACTCTTTTGCTGTGCATACCATAAATAATGTCATCGAGTGTAATGAAAACATCAGTATTTTCACAAGTGCGAAGCACCAGTGAAAATTCGAATGTTTTCATTACACGAGATGAAAATTGTTATGGTATTCACTGAAAAAGAGTAAATTTTCTTTTTATTTTATTGTTTACATGACAATGCGCACTTCTGATGTCATAAATAATGTCACCAAAACAAAACATGAACGTCATGGCATCGACGTTCAGCTAGTGCTTAACATGTGAAGCGCTGGAGAGACAAAAACAAAAAGTTTCGGCAAATCAAAATAATCTTGATACCAAAATGTTCCTTACATTCTAACTAAGAAAATGGTACCAACACTTGATGGTTTAGTTAAGAAACAAAGAAGTTAGAGGTGTTCAAAAATCTGAAGTGGTGGTAACATCAGTGAAATGATATCATTTCACTTGTCATTGATACCACTTTTATTTTCACCAGATATACACTGATTTCACCGCTAACAATAAAATAAACTGAAGTATATGTCGACAAAGAGAAAATGTCTACATCAGACTGCACAAATGTGCAGGCTGATCTTGACCTTCACTGCTCACATATAACATAAGGACATTTTTCACATATTGTGCAATCATATAAGGATTTGTTTGTTTGAGATGGAGCTTTAGATTTTCAAACTGGACAAGGCTTGTAGGAAGCAAACAAAATCACATAAGTTGTTTCCCTTGTAAAAACTGCCGAAAATCTATCAAGAATATCCAGTCCTTTGCTTGTTTTTATTTGGGTTTTATGGCCCTTTCAAGTATATTTCACTTATATCGAGCCAAATGTTCATCAAAGGTGGGCAAAAACCAGAAAACCCGGGGAAAAACCACCTGACCATCTGTAAGCAGAACTTGGCTTTCCCACGTGACCTGAGCTAGACTCAAACCACAGCGATGAGAAACCTAATTGATTAAGAGTCAACTCTTCTATCCACTAGGCTATGGGGGACCGCGACCAGTCCTCTGAATTAGATTCAATGAGTGAAAGTGTCTGAATAATAATGATATTTGAGCCAGCGCATGACAAAACCTACAAAATGACATGTGAGCCCAGCGAAGACTCTGATCAGCCTGGGAATCCCCCCAGTCTGATCAGAGTCTTCACTGTGTGCTAAATGGATAGCTAAGGACACAAGCTTTCTTCATGCGGACAGCAAAGACTCTGATCAGACTGGGCAGATGCCCACACTGATCTAAGTCTTCTTTTTTGGCGTACATGCTATTTTATAGGTTTTGTCATGCGCTAACTCATTTATATTTGTGGTATTTTGAAAATTCATGAGGTTCACTAGCAACGCCTAATTACTAGTCAGGCCAAGAGGACTTCATACCTCATGCATTTGCAATTTTTTGTGTCAATGGGTCGTTCCTTTTAAAATATATATATCCAGTAGCATCTCTTTATAGCGAGCTCGCTACTGCATGCAGTGCAGGCCGAAGGCCTGCCTGAGCAAGCTCTGGGGTACAGCATATGTTTTGTTGCCATCAAACCAAACCGGAAATAAATATTTTGTTTGCAGTTTGTCCGGTTCTCAATTAATGTGGCAGATCTATTTGTATTTGCACGGACCGACTGGAAAAATCCGGTACCAGAATCTGGTGCCAAAATTTCAACGGTATAGCTTGGATCTTACTGAGTCTCCGATTTTTGTGATTTTGTGTGTTCTTTGTTTCCAAATGCAATCCTTTTTGATTTTTATTTTACACATTTTGAATAAAACATAGAGTATTATGAGCTCGCCTATAGGCATTGCCTATGTTCATATTAAGACAATTCATTATAAGACAGTTTGGGTATTAGACATTTAAAGACGGACCTCAAAAGTGCTGTATCCAAACAAAAATGTATAGATTATACAGAAAAATGACCATTTATGGTCATTTTTCTATATAATCTAGACATTTTTGTTTGGATACAACACGGTTGTTTAACTAACACAGCTTTCACTTTGGATCCCAGCAACTATGTTATAAAGAGGTTGTGGTGTATACCTATATATCAGTAACTTTTAAGGCATTAAAATCTGCCTTTCAACATTAATGTTTCTAAAATCTTGAACAGTATCTTTACTTCCGATCTTTAATTTTTAAAATTTCAACACTAAATAAAACAACCATTCCTTCTTGTTTGAAATATTAAATAACTTAACTCCTAAAGCGCCAAACCATATATAAACAAGAGGCCCATGGGCCACAACTCGCTCACCTGAGTAACATAACCACTGCAGATATGCAAGTCACTTCGATACTTGCAATATAAATGTATATGGCCCATACAAATGCATGGGGAAGCAAATTTCAACATAGAACCATCATTTTAGCAATTTTGGTAGATCTCCTGTCCCCCATAATTTGTGCAAAGATTAGGGCCCAGGGCTTATTTGGTTCTGGAGAAGAAAATTTTTAAAGGTTTTTACCATATATGGACATGGCAGCCATTTTGATCAATGGACCATGCCCATTTTAGCAATCTTTCATTCTCCTGCCCAAGGAGGCTCCGCATGAAATTTGAGCAACACTGGCCTAGAGGCTTCAGAGGAAAAATCATTTGAAATTATCAACATTTTTTCCATACAAATGTACAGGGCCCATACAAATGCATACAGAAGCAAACTTGACCTCGCCGTAAAAAGGTCAAATGTCAATGTATGACAATTATTTTAGCAACTTTGGTAGACCGCCTGTTCCCAATGATATATGCAATAATTCAGCCATAAGGCATCCTCGGTTTTGGAGAATAAGATTTTTAAATGTTTTTTCCAATAAGATTTTTAAATGTTTTTTCCCATACAAATGCATTGGGAAGCAAACTTGACCTTGCCGTAAAAAGGTCAAATGTCAATGTACGACCATTATCTTAGCAACTTTGGTAGACCCCCAGTCCCCGATGACTTAAGCAAAGATTCAGCCCCAAGGCATCCTCGGTTCTGGAGAAGAAGATTTTTAAAGGTTTTTACCATATATGGGCATGGCGGCCATCTTGGTCAATGAACCGGGACCATTTTAGCAATCTTTTATTCCCCCAACCTACTGAGGTTCCATATGAAATTTGAGCAAAATTGGCCCAGAGGCTCCAGAGGAGAAGTCGTTTGAAATTCTGAATATTTTTCCCATACAAATGCATAAGGAAGCAAAATTGACCTCACCGTAAAAAGGTCAAATGTCAATGCACGACCATTATTTTAGCAACTTTGGTAGACCTCCAGTTTCCGATGATATATGTAAAGATTCAGCCACAAGGCATCCTCAGTTTTGGAGAACAAGATTTTTAAAGGTTTTTCCCATACAAATGCATAGGGAAGCAAACTTGACCTTGCCGTAAAAAGGTCAAATGTCAATATATGACCTTTATTTTAGCAATTTTGGTAGACCTCCCGTCCCTGATGACTTATGCAAAGATTCAGCCCCAAGGCAACCTCGGTTCTGGAGAAGAAGATTTTTAAAGGTTTTTACCATATATGGGCATGGTGGCCATCTTTGTCAATGGACTGCTACCATTTTAGCAATTTTTCGTTCCCCCATCCTAAGAAGGCTCCAAATGAAATTTGAGCAAAATTTGCTCAGGGGCTTCAGAGGAGAAGTCGTTTAAAAATGTTAACGGACGGACGCATGGACGGACGGACGGACGAAAAGTGATCACAATATCTCATCCTGAGCATAGCTCGGGTAAGCTAAAAATAAGCCCCACCCCCTGATGGCCATGTTTTGATGAATCATGAATCAAGACAGCTTGAACAATCTTGGTAGAGGATCACCAAAGGAACATTTCTGCCAAATTATATTGAAATCGGTCCAGTTGTCTCTAAAAAAAAAAGAGTTTTAATTTTTTTTTCTTTTAGTTATCATGGCAACCAGAATCCTGCATGGATTCCAAATCTTTAAATATATTTCAGTCAGTGCCATCCAATGATCAATCCTGTATCATTTGGTTAAAATTGGTTCAGTGGTTGAGAAGATGTTTAATTAAGAAATTGTGGACGGACTGGCAGACAGATGCATAGCTACAGATAAGAGGGGGTATCCACATAATATCTTCCTTATTTCTCCATGAAAACATATGTTGTGGGCACTCATTAGAAGCTATAGATAAGCGGGGGCATCCACATAATATTTTTCTTATTTCTCCAGGAAAACATATGTTGTGGGTACTCACTAGAAGCGCCTCAGCAAGGCGCTTCTAATGAGTACTCCCGACATATGTTTTCGTGGAGAAATAAGAAAGATATCAGCATTTTTCGGATGAAAAAAATGCCTTATCTGTTGCTATGCAGACGATGACAATGAGGAAGAAGGATGGTGAGTGATCCCTATAGCTCCCTTTGAGCCTTTGGCTCAGGTGAGCTAATAAAACTGTTGTCTGCTGTAGTTGTGATTGGTGCTTTAAGGGTTAACATACCTTGATTATCATTATAAACTGTGGAAACCTTTGAATTGGCTTCAACATGAGCCCAGCCAGTGACAGTCTGTCTGTACTTGAATACTGTTTCTCCTAAAATGTTAACACACAAAGACTCAGATTACTGACATAATAATTACTGTGCTTTTGACATCTTTCATTTTTTGCTTGGCACTTTACACAGTTTAATTTGCAAACTTTTGTCACGATTTAATGCAAAATCATTTGTCAGAACTATCTGTGCACAAAAAGTTTTATTCTAGTTCATTGGTTTTTAAAAAATCAAATATTTTCATTTTTCCCCCTATCAAAAATGAAAGCAAATAATGCAGAATTCTGTAGGGTAGGTAACTTGGAGGCAGGCTTTCAACAAGTTCCGCTTGTTCAATTTTTCTGAAATTTTCACAATATTGTTGTAAAACATCAATAATTCAAATTCAGCAAAGAAAAGTAAAAAATATTTTCTCAGACAAAAATTCCACAAAATCACTGTAGAAATTTTTTGGCCATAAATTTAATTTTAGGGTAAATATTTGAAAACAAAACACAGAAACAAACTAGAAAAAGTGTCCATAGGATACGGATGCCCCCGCCAAATGCCATTCAGAAAAAGGGTTTATATGTAATTGTAACAGGTATACCATGAAGTTATTATTAAGGCCCGGACACAGTTTACTATATGGAACTATGTCAAGGGAAGATAATTCAAAAACGAAAAATGCAAGAGTTGTCTTCCTTGTTCATGACCCATCGTCTCAATGTGATGCATGCACCTGTAAAGTTTCATGAATACATTCCATATGGTTTAGGAGTTATGGCCCGGACATGGTTAACTATATGGAACTAAGTCAAGGGGAAATAATTCAAAAACATTAAATGCCAGAGTTGTCTTCCTTGTTCATGACACATCGTTTGAATGTGATGCATGCACCTGTATAGTTTCATGAATATATTCCATATGGTTTAGGAGTTATGGCCCGGACACGGTTTACTATATGGAACTAAGTCAAGGGAAGATAATTCAACAACAAAAAATGCAAGAGTTGTCTTCCTTGTTCATGACACATTGTCTCAATGTGATGCATGCACCTGTAAAGTTTCATGAATATATTCCATATGGTTTAGGAGTTATGGCCCGGACACGGTTTACTATATAGAACTAAGTCAAGGGGAAATAATTCAAAAACCAAAAATGCAAGAGTTGTCTTCCTTGCTCATGACACATCTTCTCAGTGTGATGCATGCACTGGTAAAGTTTCATGAATATATTTCATACGGTTTAGGAGTTATGGCCCGGACACGGTTAACTATATGGAACTAAGTCAAGCGGAAATAATTAAAAAACCAAAAATGCAAGAGTTGTCTTCCTTGTTCATGACACATCGTTTGAATGTGATGCATGCACCTGTATAGTTTCATGAATATATTCCATATGGTTTAGGAGTTATGGCCCGGACATGGTTTACTATATGGAACTAAGTCAAGGGAAGATAATTCAACAACAACAAATGCAAGAGTTGTCTTCCTTGTTCATGACACATCGTCTCAATGTGATGCATGCACCCATAAAGTTTCATGAATATATTCCATATGGTTTAGGAGTTATGGCCCGGACACGGTTTACTATATAGAACTAAGTCAAGGGGAAATAATTCAAAAACCAAAAATGCAAGAGTTGTCTTCCTTGCTCAAGACACATCTTCTCAGTGTGATGCATGCACTGGTAAAGTTTCATGAATATATTTCATACGGTTTAGGAGTTATGGCCCGGACACAGTTAACTGTATGGAACTAAGTCAAGCGGAAATAATTCAAAAACCAAAAATGCAAGAGTTGTCTTCCTTGTTCATGACACATCGTCTCAGTGTGATGCAGGCACTGGTAAAGTTTCATGAATATATTTCATACGGTTTAGGAGTTATGGCCCGGACACAGTTAACTATATGGAACTAAGTCAAGCGGAAATAATTCAAAAACCAAAAATGCAAGAGTTGTCTTCCTTGTTCATGACACATCATCTCAATGTGATGTATGAACCTGTGAAGTTTCATGAATATATTCCATACGGTTTAGGAGTTATGGCCTGGACACGGTTTACTATATGGAACTAAGTCAAGGGAAGATAATTCAACAACAAAAAATGCAAGAGTTGTCTTCCTTGTTCATGACACATCGTCTCAATGTGATGCATGCACCCATAAAGTTTCATGAATATATTCCATATGGTTTAGGAGTTATGGCCCGGACACGGTTTACTATATGGAACTAAGTCAAGGGGAAATAATTCAAAAACCAAAAATGCAAGAGTTTTCTTCCTTGCTCATGACACATCTTCTCAGTGTGATGCATGCACTGGTAAAGTTTCATGAATATATTTCATACGGTTTAGGAGTTATGGCCCGGACACAGTTAACTGTATGGAACTAAGTCAAGCGGAAATAATTCAAAAACCAAAAATGCAAGAGTTGTCTTCCTTGTTCATGACACATCGTCTCAGTGTGATGCAGGCACTGGTAAAGTTTCATGAATATATTTCATACTGTTTAGGAGTTATGGCCCGGACACACTTAACTATATGGAACTAAGTCAAGCGGAAATAATTAAAAAACCAAAAATGCAAGAGTTGTCTTCCTTGTTTATGACACATCGTCTCAATGTGATGTATGCACCTGTGAAGTTTCATGAATATATTCCATACGGTTTAGGAGTTATGGCCCGGACACGGTTTACTATATGGAACTAAGTCAAGGGAAGATAATTCAAAAACCAAAAAGGCAAGAGTTGTCTTCCTTGTTCATGACACATCGTCTCAATGTGGTGTATGCACCTGTGAAGTTTCATGAATATATTCCATACGGTTTGGGAGTTATGGCCCGGACACGAAGTGGTACGTACAGACGGACAGACGGACGGACGTACGGGACGGACAGGGGTAATGCTTAATGCCCATCAGCTATTCTTCGAATAGGCGGGGGCATAAAAAGACATACGGTTTCTGATAAGATAAGGTCAATCAAAACAAAATATTTTCACCTGAGACTATTTGTCCTGAGCAAGCTAATGGTAATATTTTCTAAGAATGAAACATATGGGCATTGTAGTCAGTACAGTTTGAAAAAAGCTTTAGTCTCTGTATCCTACCATAACTTGGTATGGAATTTAGTTTAATTTTGCAAAACACAATTCGCATAAAAATATAGATTTGATAAAGTGACATACCAACAAGTGACCCCTAGGGCGGAGCAATTTCTTTCCTTTTAAAGTAGACCCCTTCATGCACAGGAAGGCAAACAGGAAGTCACAAAAGTTTTCTCTCTTGTACAGAAAAAGGTAGAAAATATTGTTTGTGTTGAGGTTTTATGGCCCAGTCAACCCAATGAGGTTATTTCGAGCATGGTCAGTTTACCCAACCACACTTTTACTGGGCAAGCTTCGTCCTCTAAGCTGTGAACCAGTATTGTGCACATTCTTACGCCAGAAACTGACAACTGCCCTTCTTGAATCAGTGGGAGGGAGAGAATGACGGAAGAATATATTTTATAATCAATCTTAACAAAAGAATGTTGCCAGACCCGGCGGGAGTCAAACCCCAAACCTCCTGATCACCAGTCAGACATGCATCCAACTGAGCCACTGAGGCCGGCCACAGTTGTCCCAAAATTTCAGCATGTCCATCTTATTACGCCACAACCTCTTTATAACATTATTGTTGGGGTCCGTAGCATGAACCGTGTTATATCCAAACAAAAATGCATAGATTATATTGAAAAATGACCATTTATAGTCATTTTTCAATATAATCTATACATTTTTGGGATCCATCTTTGAACCGTGTTATATCCAAAACTGTGTTATAACAAACCGTGTTATAAAGAGGTTATAGTGTATCTGTTAATGAGAAGATAGTCCAGTCATAAAATCTTACACCTGTCGGTGCAACACACAGCAGGCTAATGATCTATACTTACTTTAAGCTCTTCGAGAAATGCAGGCTTGGAGTTTGTGGCGTCTTTAATAATTTCATTGACTGCTTCATAATGATTCACATAGTCACTGTATGGATCAATTACCATGTCCTTGGAAAACTGTGAGGTAAAATAGTATCTCTATGTAGTGTGGAATAAAACAGAATAGAAATGGAATAGAACAAAACTAGAAAATGGACTAGTTAGCAAGGGTCCCACTGGTAGCAGATCCCTATATATACGTCACAATGACCTGCATTTGGTATGCCAAATTCAGCTCTAGTTAAGGCGCTTTTATCAATCCAAAGTATTGATAGTTTTCTTATTTATCCACAAAAACATATGTTGAGGTACTCATTAGAAGTGCCTCGCTGAGGCACTTCTAATAAGTACCCACAACATATGTTTTCATGGAGAAATAAGAAAAGTATTAACCTGATACCCACCCCTATCTAAGCCTATGCCAAAAACAGGTTTCATTAGTTGTACCCATATACTAAAGCTAGTCAACACATGCCATATAGTTTAGTTATGATCTCCAAGAGAAATGCAGAGTAAATGTCAATGTAAACTTGAATGTAAACTTCAACATTGACCCCCAGTCCCTCCCACCCAGGGCATGACTCAGGAGCAACTCTAGCATAGACTTGAAGGTTGAGTTTTACACAGTTTTACTCAGATCTATGATGCCAAATTTGGACACTGTACTTATCCTAAATCCATCTGCTGGGCTGAATTTAATTATTAAACCATGCACACCCTGATCAAACTGCTCCCCCCGCCCGCCCAGCCCTACCCCATCCACCAACACCCCTTGCCCAGTTTTACTTGGATCTGTGTTTGCTCAGGTTTTCAGAGTACATCTTGTTAGGGTCATCTAAAAACATAAAAGTAATAAACTAAGCCTACTGTATTTTCGGTTCATATCTGGAGAGACAGGCCTGAGCAAACAGTGCAGACCCAGATCACACCCCGCACAATGTGGCATCTCATCAGGGTCTACACTGTTTGACACTCATCCTTTGTAGACACAACATTGGGTAGTTAATTGTACTTATTCAAATTTAAGAACAAGTAGGGTAAGGAGTTGAGGTGTCCAAATACTTAGGGTAAATACAGACAGGCCTGAGCAAACAGTGTTTGTTTGTTTGTGTTGAGGTTTTACGGCCCAGTCAACCCAATGGGGTCATGTCGAGCACGGTCAGTTTACCTAACCACACGTTTACTGGGCAGGCTTAGTCCTTCTAAGCGGTTAACCAGTATTGTGCACATTCTTTCACCAGAAACTGACAACTGCCCTTCTTGAATCAGCGGAAGGGAGAGAATGGCCATAGAAAATATTTCACGATGAGCAACCGAGGCCGGCAAAGCAAACAGTGTAGACCCAGATGAGACATTGCAGAACGTGGCATCTCATCAGGGTCTACACTATGCCACTCATCCAGCAATTTTTTGACACAACATTGGGTAGTTAATTGTACTTATTCAACTTTAAGAACAAGTATAGTAAGGAGTTGAGGTGTCCGAATACTTAGGGTAAATACAGACAGGCATGAGCAAACAGTGTAGACCCAGATGATCAGGGTCTACACTGCTTGCCACTCATCCAGCAATTTTTTGACACAACCTTGTGTAGTTCATTATACTTATTCAAATTTAAGAACAAGTATGATAAAGAGTTGAGGTGTCCAAATACTTAGGGTAAATACGGTATACTGTTTGCTCAGGCATGACTGAATATTTAGGGTAAATATGAGTTTCAATATCAGACAACATACCTTCAGACATGGGTGCCAGCAAAGATTCAGATCAGTCTGTGCATTCATGCAGTTCTATCAGTATCTTCACTGGGCTTATTTTGGATAGCCAACATAGCAACAGATAAGGCGCTTTTTTCATCCGAAAAATGCTGATATCTTTCTTATTTCTCCACGAAAACATATGTTTTGGGTACTCATTAGAAGTGCCTCAGCGAGGCACTTCTAATGAGCACCCATATGTTCATTAGAAGTGCCTCAGCGAGGCGCTTCTAATGAGTACCCACAACATATGTTTTCGTGGAGAAATAAGAAAAAGATTATGTGAATGCCCCCTCTTATCTGTAGCTATGAGCCAAGAATGCAAAGTTTCTTAAATTGCTGGAGGAAATTCACACTTACAAAATTAAATAAAGCTCCAATCTTCTCATGAGTATACCACTGACTGAACTTGTCACCCATTTCAATCTGCCCAATCTTGTGAAGATTCAAAATGACTTCAACTGTCTTGAACAATTTATCAACGTCAGATTTTTCCAGGAGTCCAAACTTCTTAAAGGTTGGAGTGTATTGCTGAAAGCAGTACAAAATATTGTACATTAAAAAGGAAAAAAATAACTTAATCAATGCACAAAAATTGTTTCAACAGAAATCTGTAAACTATCAAGACAACTGGATACACTTGATAGATTCCTCCGCGTTTTACAAGGGAGACAACTTTTGTAGCTTCCCGTTTCCTTTTCTGCACAGAAAGCCCCTTTATAAAACGAGTCTACTCTAACAGGAAAGAATTTACTCACATTGGGAGCAAATTCTTTCCTTTTCAAGCAGATGTCTTTTCAGTAGGGAGGCAAAAACAATTCTTACATAGTTGTCTTCCCTGCAAGTGTGTCAATTTTCCTTAAGGAAAATTGACACACAAAATAGACACACTTGCAGGGAAGACAACTCTGTAAAAACTGTCATAGCTGTTGGGGCAGTGTGTTTGTTTGTTTTATTCGGGCTTTATGTTGCTTTCAACAATCTTTCAGTCATATTGCGACGGTGTCTGGATATGGGAGGGAGCTCAATGCTCACTTTTAGAGTGCTACCTCACTTAAATATCAAGCCCCTGACACTTAACATGATATTCCAACCAGTCATATTATACGACACTGAGAGACCAGTTTCTATATCTAGCTCTGCTTTCTTAATGCTGAGCGCCAAGCAAAAGAGTAGCTAGTACCATTTTTAAAGTCTTTGGTAAGACTCGGCCGGGGAACAAACCCGCAATCTCCTGGTCACGAAGTGGACGCTCTACCAACTGAGCCACTGTGCCGGTAGCTGTTGGGGCAGATTTTTCTATATGAACTGAACACCTGTGAAAATTCCAAAAATTCCCTATTCCCTTCTAGCCCTTAAACTGCCAATCACAACAACTGTTGTCTGCTTTATCATCTGCTTGTGATTTTATAAATCATTTTTGCAAACAGTGTGAACCCAGATCAGACTGCTCCTCTAGGAGCAGTCTGATCAGGGTCCACACTTGGATCCAGATCAGACTACTCCTCTAGGAGCAGTCTGATCAGGGTCCACACTGTTTGCCTGTAAGCAAAAATAGGTTTGAAAAGT
Source organism: Anodontia alba (assembly GCA_964016985.1). Classification (NCBI taxonomy): domain Eukaryota; kingdom Metazoa; phylum Mollusca; class Bivalvia; order Lucinida; family Lucinidae; genus Anodontia; species Anodontia alba. The sequence goes on along the minus strand of OZ024836.1, from coordinate 23,589,125 downwards.
TTGCAAGAATATTCAGCAGACAACATAAACAGACGACATTTTAAGATGCAGGTTTTCTTGGCATTTTAAAAGTTAATGTTTTGTTTTTGTCATGCCAATTCTTTTCTGCAGGAATGATCTCTGTTTTTAAAGAAAGAATGAAAGGGTGGGGTTGAGGGTAAAGCTGACTCCAATTTTGTGTAGATCACTGATGAGTTAGGGCATCAAGTGTAGCTGAAATCATATTAGAACTTTGTGCAAGGATTGAGTGCTTGTTAAACCCACAGGAGCCTGAAGTTTTTTTTTTCTTTTTCTTGCCTACAATTTTTCAAAGAAAATCAAAGGAAGGACACTTTACAGTTCATAAAAATAGATTTTGGGCAAATATCAAAGTAAGTAACCAACAAGCAGACTACATTATATGCTCTTATGATTGTGAATTGGACCACTATTTCACCATGGCACATTACATTGGGCTTTACCTTGCATATACTACCCTACACTGTTTAAATCAGCAAATAATCCTCTGGACAGTCACTGGATACATTCGCCATTTGGTTTACAGACGTCATCTAAGGTTGAATCAGTATTTGCAATCCGACTGGCTGATGGATTTGAGGTTCAAAAGAAGTGACATATTTCAACAAATCAGATCGCGAATGCAATTTACCCCAGATTCCCATCAAAAAACAAGATGGCAAATGTATGCAGTGACTGTCCTGAGGGCTATTCTGTGGATATACCCGATTTACTGTTGTATAAACGATCCATAGCTGCCAACTGTAAGGTGCAGTGAAGAATAACTGGTAATACTTTCAGTAACAAGAGCATATAAACTAGTCTGTATGCCATTACTTGCCGGGATATCAACCCGAAATGTATTTTATCAGTTGTGAAGTGTCTGTCCTTTGATTTTATTTGAAAATGGTGTAGTTATTTATATGAAAAAGGTTATAAACTTCAAGCTCCTGTGGTAAAAACAGGTTTAAGTCTCAACAGTTGTTTTTTTCTGTTGACCATTCCAAGGTAGTATTTTTATTGCAGCTCCTCTTCATTTTGTTAACTATGTTTTTGTGAGAGTGTTCTGTGATGTGGTTTCATGTCACTCTAACCTTATTTCGGTGCCTTGAGGGCTGTGTCCCATGACTGCAGCCTTTCCTGGGTATTTCCATAGTTATATTATTTCTGTGGCACTATATCCCTCAAATTTTGCAATATGCCGCGTTTTTCATCTTGAAAATTATCACCATTATTTGTACCTGCTTTTGACCACTGTAAATGACCAGGGCCCAGTTGTTCAAAGCATTAGCTCAACCAGCTCGTTAGTGGTAAAAAATTTAACTATTCTAGTAAGTACAATATCTAATACTTGTTACTGCAAATGCAAAAGCTAATCACATTTTTTCCGCAAAAAAATAGAGTTCTTTGCCATATTTAATGATGAAAGTTTTAACTATACGTTAAGTAATGTCAGTGTTAGTTTTGAACAACTGGGCCTGGGTCAGTTTTGACTGTTTATACTTACCTTGCATGAAATATATACATTTTTATTGTTGCAGAAAATGGACTGTTGCTACTACTTTTCAAATGCCCCTCATACTAATATCAACACTGATTCTGGCAATGCCAACCCTCTACTGTGCTTTCAACATCTTTCAGAAAGTCGTTTTTTGCTCGGCACTTTAAACAGAAGAAGTAAATTTGCAAACTTTTGTCATGATTTAATGCAAAACCATTTGTCGTAACTACCTATGTGCAAAAAGTTTTATTCTAGTCAGTGGTTTTTTAAAAAATCCAATATTTTCACTTTTTCCCATAGTAAAAATGAATGAAAATTATGCGGAAATTTGTAGGGTAGGTAATTTGGAGGCAAATTTTCAACAAGTTCTGCTTGTTCAATTTTTCTGAAATTTTACAATATTCTTGTGAAACATCAATAATTCAAATTCAGCAAAGAAAAGTAAAAAATATTTACTAAGACAAAAATTCCACAAAATCACTTTACTATAGAAATTGCGTACGTCAGACCATTTTTTGGCGATAAATTTAATTTTAGGGTACATATTTGAGAACAAAACACAGAAACAGAAAAGACAAATGGTTTCTGACAAGGTATAGTCAATCAGAACAAAATATTTTCATTTAAGATAAAACGCTAAGCAAAAAACGTCTTTCCGAGAGATGTCGAAAGGACAGTAGTTATACTATACAATCAGTTGTTATTTATATCAATAATAACTCACAGTATGCAGTCTCTCCAGCGATTCTATATAAGACTTCTCACTGTTTGCCAAACTTTCCAACACCTGTGACATCTTAACCTGAAAAAGAAAATTGTCAAACAATCACTTATACCACATTATATTTTTCTTATTTCTCCACGAAAACATATGTTGTTGGTACTCATTAGAAGTGCCTCGCTGAGGTGCTTCTAATGAGTACCCACAACATATGTTTTCTTTGAGAAATAAGAAAGATATCAGCATTTTTCGGATGAAAAAAGCACTTTATCTGTTGCTATGCTTATAAATTAGACTTCAACCCTTTCAACACTACAGACTGGAAAAAAAGGGTTTGCAAAGAGGGTAGAACTAGATATGTCAGAAAACATACTTTCTGACATATGCATTATGAAATGATGAATGAATAATAATGAAAGACTCAATGTAAATGATGTGTCATGAGCAAGAATTGAACTGATAATCTTGTGATCCTAAAGTCAAGAGCACTTACCGCTCACCCACCAAATACAGTTGACTCTCGTTATCTCAACCTCGCTTATCTCGAATAACCGCTTATCTTGAAGTGTAAATCTGGTCCCTGCCTAAACATGAACATCTAACAACAGATAAAAAAATATTGTGGAAAAAAGGAGAAATTGCTCCTAAGGAGCAATTTCTCCTCTTTTCCACAATATTTTCCATTTATCTCTAACTTCATGAGTCCAATTACATATATATTTGTTAAATATGGTTGTTCGAATAATTTTTTTCTCAATTCTGCAAATCTTATATGTCGAGGTACGGATATCTCGAAGTATTTAATAGAGTCCCTTGGAATTCGAGATAAGTCCACTGTACTTCTTATCATAACTCTATATCCGATGGTTAGCCAGATCATTTTTTTTCTACATGTTTTTTAAACAGTAATCACAATATACAGTCCCTCTCACTATCTTGATGTCCAAGGGACTCTCTGGAGTACTTCTAGATATCCGTACCTCGACATATCAGAATTGCAGAATTGAGGCAAAATAAATCCAACAACCACATTTCACAAATGAACATGTAATTTATCTCCTGAAGTTAGAATTATATTGAAAATATCGTGAAACGATAATACCCAGCCATTATCATGTCGTGGGTAGATAACTCTGTCAAAAATTGACGAAATCCCTAAGCAACCTCCACAATACCATTGCAAATATCAACATATCAAATCTGGTGAAAAAAATATTGAGATTTACTCAAGCTATTGTCCTGAAAGTAAATTATGGATGTATTGCGGGCAGATAACTCAGTCAAAAATTAACAATTTGCCCAACAGCAATCTTAAAGCAGATCTCCACAATATCAATGCAATGCACATACCAAGTTTGGTGAAAATCCATTTACATTAAAGTTATCATCCAGAAATGAAAATACGGCTAGGTTGGGGGCAGATAACTCGAACAAAAATTGACAAAATTTGCCAATCAGCAATCCCAAACCAGATCTTCAAAATATCAATGCACACACCACATGACATTTACTCAAGTTACCATCAGGAAACGAAAATATGGATGGACAGACTTATGACAGATAGATGGATGGACAGACAGATGCACGCACGGACAGCCAACGTGATACCATAATACCCCGCCACTATCATTTGGCGGGGTATAATCTTACGACTTGATAGTCGTAACAAAGGAATGAAGCATAGCTGAAAAAATATTCCGCCTTTCGTGGGAATCGAACCCGGTTCTCCCGGTTAAAAAATCCAATGCTCTAACCACTGAGCCAAAGAGTCGACTCTCTGACGCAGTTGTCAGAGATTGAATATATACTTAGAAGCTATGCGTAATCTGCCAGGGCAGATAATCGAAGGAAGGAGTGCTCGGTCGTAACACTCCCCCTTTTCAAGGAAGTCATCATTTATGATGACGTGAAGTCATTTTCGGCGAAATAAAGTCCAATCCCAGACAAGCCCCCATCTTACGACATGAAAGCCGTAACAAAGGAATGAAGCATAGCTGAAAAAATATTCCGTCTTTCCTGGGAATCGAACCCGGTCCTCCCGGTTAAAAATCCAATGTTCTAACCACTGAGCCAAAGAGTCGACTCTTTGACGCAGTTGTCAGAGATTGAATTTATACATAGAAGCTATGCGTAATCTGCCAAGGCAGATAATCGAAGGAAGGAGTGCTCGGTCGTAACAATATAAAGAGGAGAAATTGCTCCTTGGGAGCAATTTCTTGGCTTTTCCACAATATTTTGTTGCCTGTTGTTAGATTTTCATGTTTAAACAGGGTTCAGATTTCACTTCGAGATAAGTGGTTATTCAAGATAAGCGAAGTCGAGATAACGAGTGCTAACTGTACTATTTTTGTGGTGAAATAAGAAAAATAGCATTGCTCTTTGGCTGAAGCATCCAGATTAGCCAAGTGGTTATTGCTATCAACTTTAGATCACATCCATGTGGCCAAGCTGTCCTTGCTATCAACTTTTGATCACATCCAAGTGGCCGAGCGGTTATTGCTATCAACTTTTGATCACATCCAAGTGGGCGAGTGGTTATTGCTATCAACTTTTGATCACATCCAGGTGGACAAGTGGTTATTGCTATCCACTTTTGATCACATCCAGGTGGCTAAGTAGTTATTGCTATCAACTGTTGATCACACCAAGGTGGCCAAGCAGATATTGCTATCCACTTTTGATCACATCCAGGTGGCGGAGTGGTTATTGCTATCAACTGTTGATCACAATGTCCTGTGTTTGAAATCCACTAGAGACGGAAATCAGCTCATGACTGTACGGCACTTCATTGCATAGAGCCCTTCATTATCATCCTTCCATTGTCTCGACATGACTTAAATAATGTTGAAAAGGGCGTAAAGCACCAACCCATCATCATGCAGTTTGGTTGACAAATTTAAGCACTTTCTTTATGGTTATGATTTTATTCTAAGCGTACATTGAAACCTCTTTATAAGATGGTTAAACCCATTAAAGACTGAATAAACTCTCCCACCCTTTATACTGGAAGAGTCCATTTTCAATTTTAGGTATGTAAGGCTATATGATGTTCTTAAAGAAAAATGACTGAATTATTTGCAAACAGAGAAGACCCTGATCAGAAGCTGCATTCTGTGGCATCTTATCTGGATGTGCACTATTTGCCAGTTACCTGTTTACGGGTCTCCAGTCTATAATCAATTACTATATGACAGTTTCTGATACAAGACGGTTTAAAGGTTGTCCCCAAAAGTTTGTAAACTGTATAGATTATATAGAAAAAAAGACTATTTATGCTCATTTTTCTATATAATCTATTCATTTTTGTCTTGATACAAAAAGGTTGTTTAGTTAAACACGATGTTTCCTTTGAATCCTAGCAATAGTGTTATAAAGAGGTTGTAGTTGTATACCTACCTGTGATGGTGTCATAGTTCCAGGCGGATCTGGCAGGGCTGGAGGGGGTCTGGGTCTGCTACTCACAACTGGTAGGATGGTCGTTTCATTTACTGTCTTTGGTAATGTTGAAAAATGATGCTGATTTATCAAATTCTTTAAATTCGGAATCTGCAATCACAAAAATGATTCCATATAGCCAATACCCATAGGTCTAGGTAAGAGTGGGTATCAGGTAAATATTTTTCTTATTTCTCCATGAAAACATATGTTGTGGGTACTCATTAGAAGCGCCTCGCCGAGGCACTTCTAATGAGTACCCACAACATATGTTTTTGTGGAGACACAAGAAAAATATCAATAGTTTTGGATTGAAAAAATAAAATCTTATCAAGAAGTATGTAATAACAGAAACACAACTCTATACGAAAGGGGAATCCAGATAATGCCAAAATGGGACTTGTGGGTGACATAAAAATGTGACGTGTTGGTACTCAATGGAACTCAGGCTTGCTGAGGCAATACCCAATGAGTATTATACAACCTATGCTTGTGCTAAGAGCACTTTGTATCTTTTCTTATTTGTCCCAGATAATGGTGGTTAAAAACTCATTCTAATTGTCTCCTTGGCCTAGGGGAAAACAGGTCAAACTCTATTTTTTTGAAAAATAAAAAAACAAAAAACAAAAAAAAAACAACAATCTGATGTCTGTTGAATCTGCCCAGAGAGAGCTTGATATGTCAAATGCACTGTCTATTTGGGAAAAATAAAAAATACTGATTTGTCCTCATCTGAATTTGCCAACAACAGAGTGTTTAATATGCTGACTTTAAATATCAGAAGACTATAGTTTGAAGCATTTTCCCCAGCAAACAAAGCTTGATATTTCATGTGAATTGTCTAGTTCACTTGAACTATTAACCCTTAAAACACCAGGTGACACTCTGATTTTTTTTTTTTCTTTTTGTATTTTTCAGAGTAAATAAGACTTGGCATTTCATGCGAATTATCTGCCTAGATGATTCGCATGAAATGCCAAGTCTTGTTATCACTCAAAAGAACTAAGAATGTCACTTGCTGCCAATTCACTTGGCGCTTTAAGGGCTAAGTACTGTCTATTGTTTTCACTGAAAAAAAAAATGAAAATGTTGTCAACCGCAAATCTGCTTGGTGCTTTAATGGCCAAGTACTTTTTCTGAAAAACAAAACAAGGAAAAGAAAAACTATGTATTTGTCATTTGCTATCTATCTCATGTGTCAGTGGTCTAGAAAAGTCATAATGTTACGGGGACATGATGCACTTGGTTAACTTTTCCCCAGTCTATACAGGGGAGACAACTTTTGTGACTTCCTGTTTGTTCACCTGCACATCAGCTCCTTCTGAAAAGGGATCTTCTGTACAAGGAAAGAGGATTCAAATGTATTAAATGTCAAGTCTTATTTTTCCTGAAAAATAATAATTAAAAAAAAATGGTATGTCATCTGCTTCAATTTTGCTTAGTGCTTTAACCCTTGTCCTGCTGAATAAATTAAGATGCCATGCCCACTTCTAATTTTCAGCCAATCAGATTCCTTGATCCTGATTGTTGATATAGATTCTAACACAATGGCAAACAGTGCAGATCCAGATCTGTTGGCTTCTTCAGAAACCTACTGATCTGGATCTACACTGTTTGCAAAGCAGGACCTATCTGGATTCAGCAGGACATGGGTTAAGGTTTCATTCATAAATATTCAAAAACCTACTTGGTATACTGAAATTAGTGATGCAGTGAAAATAAGTGGTACAGATAAAACAGTCAGTATATCAGTATATCAAATAGCAGGAAGTGACCATTAAATAACTATTTTGCTTTTTATTTTATATTTTAGATTAAATTACGTTAAGTTTTTAAGATGCACATGACAAACCCTAGTTTCCAAATACTTGACCTGGTATATATATATATTGTGAACAATTTAAGCAATGAATGTTAACCCTTAAAGCGCAAAGAAAATCTGCATCTGAAAATGTCATCTGCTTAATATGTCGTCTGCTTAACTTTTCAAACCTATTTTTGCATACAGGCAAACAGTGTGGATCCAGATCAGACTGCTCCTAAAGGAGCAGTCTGATCTGGATCCACACTGTTTGCAACAATGACTTTTAAAGTAACCAACAGAAGGCAAAAGCAGACGACAATTGTTGTGATTGGCGCTTTAAGGGTTAATACAGATTCAATTACCATATTCACCCTAAGTATTTGGACCTACCGGCCCAAGTTTACAGAACAGATCTGAATCTAAAGCCACAGAATATAGCATCTGATCAGGGTCTACACTGTTTGCCACTCAAGCAGCAGTGTTTAGACACATCAACAGGTAATGAAAAGGACATGTTTATGTTCAAGTTTAAGGGAAACACTTTCAGGGGAGGTAAATCTGGTCAAAATTGTTTAGGCTCCCTTCTGAAAAGGGGTCTACACTTAAAAGAAAGAATCTGCTCCCCTTGGGAGCAAATTCTTTCCTTTTAGAGAAGACCCCCGTATCGGAGGGCTTGACATGCACGAAAGCAAACAGAAAGTTACAAAAGTTGTCTCCCTTGTCAGTAAATGTCAGAAAATCTACCAACAGTAGCCAGCCTCCTTAAATTGAATTTGACCAAATATTTAGGGTATAAATGGTAAGTGATAACACTTCATTTAAATAAATACAATTTGAATATACTGTTTTGTTCTATTTATATTAACTCTTTCGGTGCCAAATTTCAGACTACATTTTTGTCTGCTTTTTTTTTTTTTTCCCTTGCCATGCTGAATAAATTAAGATGCCACACCCATTTCTAATTGTCAGCTGACCAGACTCCTAATTGTTGATATAAATTTACATACTGAATAGCAAACATCATCTGGATCTATGCTCTTTGCAAAAGCCTACTGATATCGCCTATGGCAGTGAAAGAGTTAACCCTTGTCCTGCTGAATAAATTAAGATGCCACGCCTACTTCTAATTTTCAGCCAATCAGATTACTTGACGCTATAAATTCACATACTTAATGGCAAACAGTGCAGATCCAGATCAGTTGGCTTCTTCAGAAGCCAACTGATCTGGATCTACACTGTTTGCAAAGGCAGGGTATATCCGGGTTCAGCAGGACAAGGGTAAATGTCAAGTAAGTTTTTTTGTGACCATGAATATGTCATCAGTATTTATGTGGACTGTCATGAACTAATTTCAATTTAGAATTCCACCTTAACCATTACTTTGAATTTCTTATGTGAATGAGGTCCTGTGTTAACGGTCCGGATAGAGGGAGTATTCAAAAGCATATCCTCTGAGATGATCCCAAAACCCACAAGATATGCTTTGATATAAAAAACATTTAGAAAATTCCTTATCTATTGCCTAATTGGCTGTTTATTACTACTTTTTGGTTTGGAGTTTCAGGGTCCAGTCAAACTGTTGAGGTCATGTTGAGCTGGTCAGTAAACCTACTCGCACTTTACTTTGGCAGGCTTAGTCCTCTAAGCAGTTAACCGGTACATTGTGCGCATATTTTCGCTAGTAACTGACAACTGCCTTTCTAGGTCATACAGTATAGGAGTTGTATTCTGGACAGTTTTTTTTTTTTCTGTAATGTAGATCAGAAGCCCGTTTAAAGGTCGCAATGGCCCATCGATGGTATAAATAGATGAAATGTTGTCAGTAACTATGGTAATTCTTTCACTTGTGTTGCAGAATTTTGTTTTTGGCATCATACTAAAGGTTAAAGGCAGGAATGAAAAGTGAATCATTAGACTGTTTAACCCTTAGCATGCTGGGGGAAAAAATTCAGCAGATGATATAAGAAAACATTTTATATCATGAATATGTTGTTTGCTTAATTAACCCACAGTGGTCATGATTAACCCTTGTCCTGCTGAATAAATTAAGATGCCATGCCCATTTCTAATTTTCAGCCAATCAGATTACTTGATCCAGATTGTTGATATAAATTTACATACTTAATGGCAAACAGTGCAGATCCAGATCGGTTGGCTTCTTCAGAAGCCAACTGATCTGGATCTACAATGTTTGCAAAGGCAGGGTATATCTGGGTTCAGCAGGACAAGGGTTAAGTGTTGTGTTTCATAGCAAACTAACTTACTTTTAACCCTTATCCTGCTGAACCCTGATATACACTGCCTTTGCAGACAGTGTAGATCCAGATCAGTTGGCTTCTAAGAAGCAAGCTGATCTGGATCTGCACTGTTTGCCATTCAATAAGTGAATTTGTAAACAGTGCCATTCAGTATGTGAATTTATATCAACAATCTGGATTAAGTAATCTGATTGGCTGAAAATTTGAAAAAGGCGTGGCATCTTAATTTATTCAGCAGAACAAAGGTTAAGTATTCAGACTGACAAGCATAAGCAAGCAGTATAGACCGGATCAGACATCACAGAATAGGGCATCTAATTGGTGTCTACACTGTTTGCCGTTCATCAAGCTGTGTTATCCCATTGTTGTCTGGAGACCCCTAAAAGGGTAACTGGCAAACAGTGCAGACCCAGATCAGATGCCGCATGTGGCATCTGATCCAGGTCTCCACTGTTTGCAAATAGTACAACCATTTTTCTTAATGAATATTTAAATTGGGTAGCCTGACATACCTAACATCAAAATTAGAATCATCCAATATATAGTGTGGGAAGGGTTATTCAGTCTATAATGGGTTATAGACACAAGAATAGGTCGTAAAATGGACTTCATTAACCCTTAAAGCGCCAAGCAAAATTTGTAGCAGACAACATTCAAAGTTTGTTTTTTTTAGTTTTCAGAGAAAACAAGTCTTGACATTTCATGTGAATCAGCAGATGATTCACATGAAATGTCAAGACTTGTTTTCTCTGAAAAATAATAAAAAAAAATTGTCATCTGCTGCAGTTGTGACTGGCGATTTAAGGGTTAAGGTTTAGGACAAGTACAGTAAGGAATGTGTGTCTGAATATTATTTTTTTTTTTTTTTTCTTTATTTGTGTCTGAATAGTTTGGATAAATACCTGTATCAGTGCCAGTAGTCTGGCCCCAGACCCTTTCTTTATTTTTCTTTTCTTTCTTTTTCTTCTTTTTTTTTTTTTTTTTTGAAGGGACACAACACTTGTGTAGCTTGTAGAATTTTTGTTTACTTCAGTCCCTTGGCTATGTTCAGCCATAGGTAACTTGAAGTTGGATCAAAGAGGATCATGATAAAAAAAATAATGTAGAGAAAGAGAGAAATAGATATAAAACAAAAACGACTGGAGCCAGTCTACAGTGCCAGATAAGGAACTTTTTTTCAATGAGAAAGTAGATATTTTTCTTATTTCTCCATGAAAACATATACTGTGGGTACTAATTAGAAGTGCCGCCTATTGAGTACCCTCAACATACGTTGCCATGGAGAAACAGGAAAAATATTTACCAGATACCCACTCTTATCTGGGGGTATGAACTGTCGGGCACAATAGCACAATTGGTATCATTGTCCAACTGCAGATCCAGGGGTCCCAAGTAAGAATCCCAGGTCGGCCAAATAACTTTCTCGGAGATTGATAATGAAAACCTTTCTACAGTCATTTTTCCCCTTCCCCTGATTCAAGAAGGGCAGTTGTCAGTTACTGGCGAATGTACATGCTTACTGATTAAGAAAAAAGAGGACTAAGCCTGCCTAGGAAAAGTGTATAAAGTAGGTTAACTGACCAACTCAGCATGACCGTAATACATCAACTCAATTTTAAAGCTACGATGTACAGAAAATTTTAGAAACATAACAGAAATTTGAGACAACAGTAGTTTGAGATAACAGTAGTTTGAGATAACAGTAGTTTGAGATAACAGTAGTTTGAGATAACAGTAGTTTGAGATAACAGTAGTTTGAGATAACAGGAGTTAAAGATAACAGGAGTTTGAGATAACAGGAGTTGAAATGTAAAGAATATAAAGCAAAATTAAACCAATATTTTTCAAAGTTGAGATTGACTTAAACAGTAGTTCGAGTTATCAGTGTTTGAGATAATGAGAGTTTACTGTAAAAGAGAGGGTGATTCCTTAGACTACTGAAACATTTTGGTTTACCTGATTATCATTTCTATCACCAGAATCAGTATCAAACACACTTTCATCACCACACTCTATGAAATGATTGAGGTCTGACCGAAGTTTCTCAAGATGTTGGTCAAATAAACCATTATCATCTACACAACAGTTATAGCCATCCGCAAACATTATAAGCTCATTTGTATTTCTTAACAATATATTGTATCCACACTTCCACAGAAGAATCACATTTCATAGAAGACAAGGTCTCAATCAAAAGGCTTCATAACAACTATGGCAAGAGACGACTTGTTAAGGAGATGTATTTGGTAATAATTCTGGGATAACTCTTTCCAGTTCTCCATAAAAACATACGTTGTGGGTACTCATTAGATGTGCCTTGCCAGTCGAACTTCGATGGCTCAAACATCTTTGGGACCATGGAAATGTGTTCGAGACATGGGTAGTTCGAGCCACTGAGAGTTAATTATGGTGCCAAGTCAGGAAGCAAATAGTGATAATTTAGGCATTTTCTTTTTCGATTTTCTACACAATAATTGTATATTGAGTGTACTCATTAGAATTGCCTTGATGAGGCAATTCTAATGAGTACACTCAACATACAATTTCACCATCAAATAAGAAAATTTCCCTAAATATTTGTTTTCTGGAGCTATCGGAAGAACTTCGTAGGGACTCAAAAACGAGTTTGAATTAGCCATGGTAAACGAGCCATCGGTGTTCGAGCTATCGAGGTTCGGCTGTAAGTTTTTATGGTGAAATAAGAAATATTATCCCAGAATTATCACCAAATATGCCAACATCAAATCCTTTGCTACTCAATCTGTGCTGTCACAGTTTTCAGTAATAGGATAATTTATGTAACATTATATGTACTTTTTCTATGTTCAGCACTCTCTTCAAATATGCGTATATTTTTTACATCCTTATATGGTTACAGGGTTTTTCCACTGTATGAAAAATAAAGATTACATATCCCTTTCAAAAAAAGTTAACCAAAAGGTAAACCTCTGACGACGCTCGCCCAAACAGTTATTTTAAAGAATGGAATTTTTTCGTGAAAATCAGCTTAATCTTTGATCATTTCTATATGATAAATCAAAAGATACTTTCAGACATATTTTTTTCCCATAAAAAAGGACTAATTATATCCTCTAAGGAGACAACATGAATAAAATGACAAGGCCTACTTTTAGGAAAAAAATTTTTTTTTTTTAAAAAATCCTTCAGTTGATATTTAAATTCAGCATGCTAAGTGAACATAGTAACCCTTAAAGTGCCAATCACAGCTGCAGCAGACAACGATCTATTTTTTTTTTTTTTTCATTTTTCATAGAAAATCTGGCTTACATTTCATATGAACCAACTGTCTAGCTGCAATTCACATGAAATGACATTTTCTCTGAAAAAAAAAAAAAAAAAAAAATTGAACAAACAATAACATTTTTTAAATGACATCTGCTACAATTCTGCATGGCCTTTAAGGAATAAAGAGATCTTAATTACTTACATACATAAAAGCCAATGATATTTTTTTATCTTGTCATAAAGGTTCACTCTGATATCCAAAGAATGTAGATTCCAGTTCTGATTAACATAAGCATCAGATCCTTTGTAATTTTTAACACTTAGCATGCTGGGTAAAAATTTCAGCAGACGACATTTTGAATTTTTTTTTTTTTTTCCATTTTTTTCAGAAAATAGACTTTGACATTTCATACAACAATTTGCATGCAATGTCAAAGTAAATTTTCTGGAAAAAAAAATAAGAAAAGTATCATGAGTTTGTTGTCTGCTGTACCTGCCAAGAGAGTGGTAACAGTTAATTAGTCCAGACATAAGAAAGAGACAGCAAAAACCTGGATTTGTCTGGATATGCCCACTCATTTTTATTTTCACTGAACACTAGACTTCAAGTTAAACTGTAATATGCATGCATGATTTTGTTTTCTTTCTAAATGATGAGATAAATCATGGGTCCAGATAAAGAGATAATTTAGAAGATAATTCTTAGTGTTTGCAAGGAAATGTATCTTGTTGGTACTTAGTGGAATCACCCTGGCAGGGAAAAGTCCAGTGAAGACGCACAAGATATGTTTTGTTGCAAAAATAACAAAAAATAATCATAAATTATCACCCCAGTTATCCCATTATCTGGTGCTCAGAATTTCACTCTCACGATGAATTATACTTTAGCATCCTCTAGATGGAACAAACACACCATAAATGAGTGACAATTTTATGTATTCACCCCAAATGTTGGAACACCATATTGTCCAAATATTTCAACAACTGTTTTACGACCTGGTGACAGGTCTAAAACCTCTGTATGAGTGACAACAAGTATAGAGCCTTATCAGATGTCATATTCTGCCACCTCTGATCTGTGTCTACACTATTTGCTTAGGCATGTCTGTACAAATACTTAGGGTAACTACAGTAATTATTTTTCCTAAGCAGTAGGACCCAGCATTTTGTACAAATCAGCCCTATTTTCAGTGAAAAGTAATAAAAAAAAATAGAAAGTTGTCTGTTGATATTTAAATTCAGCATGGTGAAAGTATAACAACTTCTCATTTATTACCATTAGCATCTATCAGTTCTTCAGATGAGACAAGTTATTTCAACAAAATAATGTATCAATAATTTTCTCATTTCTCCCTAAAAACAGAAACCGAGGGTACTTGATAGAATTACTGTAACAAGGTGATTCTAATGAGTACCCAACACATTTTATTGTAGAGAAATAAAAATTACATTTTCACTGAAACACGTGATTTCTGGAGCTATGGAGACTGAGGTAAACAATATACCTGTACACAGAAAGTTTAAAGGGACTGGATATACCTGCAGATGTACACATATTATGTACACATATACAATGTTTAAGCCTTAACTTTTTTAGCGCCAAGCAAAATATGTAGCAGACGACATTCTAATTTTTTTTTTTTTTTTTTTTTTTTCAGAGAAAACAAGTCTTGACATTTCATGTGAATTGTCAGCCAAGTAGATGTTTCACATGAAATGTCAAGACTTGTTTTCTCTGAAAAATAAAAAAAAATAAAATAAATAAATAAAAAAAATTGTCGTCTGCTGCAGTTGTGATTGGCGCCTTAAGGGTTAAGGGGACTGAATACACTTGGAAGATGTTTCGCCATTTCGGCTGAGGTAGACAACTTTTGTGACTTCCTGTTTGCTTTTTTGCCAACCAACTTCCCCTTGGGAGCAAACCCTTTCCTTTTAGGGTAGACCCCTCTTCAGAAGGGAGGCAAACATTTAAGACAGAGTTACCTCCCCTGAAAGTGTACCAATTCTCCTTAAGAATTGTGGCGCCACCTGTGTGTAAAACAATTTACCTCTATGAACAGTTCTAAATAAGGTGATAATTTGGGATAATTTTTGTTAATTTTTCATCAAAACATTGAGGCAATTCCAATGAGTACCCACAAAATAAGTTCTGAAGGAAAAATAACAAAAACATCATCTGCCTATCCCACGCACAACACCATGCTGAGATAGAAAATCATATGGAGCACTTCTGTAGGTAGTTGTAGAGAGTCAGTTTTGATAGTGTTGAAAAGGGTGTCAGTTGAAATCATGCTGACAGTTTGGAGTTTTACATGCCTGTCTGTCACCAAAATGGCAAAATCTGACCACCCTTGCATCAGGAGAAAAATGATTTTTGTTCCATATTGGCTTAAAGGAATATAATTCTGGTCTGATTCTATAGCAGACTAGATAAGAGGCTGAATTACATCGCCCGATTGTGGAGATTGGAGATTATTTCAGCTGACACTCACCTTCAATGCTACCTAAACTGACTCTCCGCAACCACCTTCAAAAGATCTCCTTTTCACAACAGGGTGTTGCGGGTATGGAGATAAGCAGCCGTGTATCCCCTTTATCTGAAGCTAGGCAGAAAATAGCAACAATGAAGAGCCAGGCAAGTCTGTGGTACAGTGCAATACAGTGAGACCTGTGTAAGAGAGACACTTTTGAGACTGACTTTAGTGGTTGATGCAGAAAGGTGGTTGTCTTATAAAGGTACATGTCATGTAATTTTGCTAGCAAAATTACATGACATGTACCTTTATAAGGCAAACATCTTTTCCACATCAACCACTATTTAAAGTCAGTCTCAAAGGTGGCTCTCTTACACAGGTTTAACTGTACTTCCAAGATCTTCACCACTAATCATGTAGAAAAAACAGCAAAGACCTTGCCCAGACTGCATGACCACCCATACTGGTCTGCTGATCTGTATCTTCACTATTTACATTTAGGAAACTGTTGGTTTTGTTTGTGTTGAGGTTTTACAGCCCAGTCAACCCAATGGGGTCATGTCGAGCGCGGTCAGTTTACCTAACCACAGGTTTACTAGGCAGGCTTAGTCCTCTAAGCGGTTAACCAGTATTGTGTACATTCTTTCGCCAGAAACTGACAACTGCCCTTCTTGAATCAGCGGAAGGGAGAGAATGACCGTAGAAAATATTTCATGATCAATCTCCACGAAAGCATGTTGCCCACCTTGGCAGGGGTTTAACCTGCAACCTCCTGGTCTCCAGTCGGACGGCACATCCAACTGAGCCACCGAGGTCGGCAGGAAACGGTTGGCTTTTCTGTAATGAACTATAAACTTTAACATGCTGAATTTAAACATTAGTAGAGAACATTAATTTTTCAAACCTTTTTTTGTTAAAAAAAAAAAAAATGCCTTTGACAAGTCATGCAAATTGTCTCCTTTGGAGACAATTTGCATGACATATCAAACCCAATTTTCAGAAAAAAATAAGACAAATATAATGCAGTTGTCATCTGATAATTTAGTCCTTGGAACATAAACAGTTAAATAATTAGTTGGAGGAATAATCTGCACACATTAATTTCCAAAATAAACCACTGATGAAGCAGTACACAAAAAACAGGACAAAATTGATAACTGTTACTTATATAAAAGAACAGATGACAGATAGGGAAGTAATTACTTATTTTTTTATTTTACTTCCTCTCCATGATTCATAAGAAAAGAAACCAGATTGTTTTTATTTTTCACCAATTACTACGCATTTCAATATCCATTAGACTCAATAGCTGTACCTGGCCAGATAGAGGACAAGTCAATCACATATCATTTCCTGGCTTAACCCTTAAAGCGCCAATCACAACTATTGTCGTCTGCTTTGTCATCTGCTTGTGATTTTAAAAGTCATTTTTGCAAACAGTGTGGACCCAGATCTAGGAGCAGTCTGATCAGAGTCCACACTGTTTGCCTATATGCAAAAATAGGTTTGAAAAGTCTGCAAGAATATTCAGCAGACGACATAAACAGACGACATTTTCAGATGCATTTTTTCTTGGCTCTTTAAGGGGTAATTGTCTCCGCCTACTGAATCCAAACCAACTCAGATATCGTATGTCAATCATCAGAATTGCGCAATCGACAAGACCGCAAATATAAAACATTTTGATGTTTGTTTCTAACAGTTTTTTCGGTGCAATGACCTTGCTTCTCTACACTCGACTGAAAGCATAGCTACAGATAAGAGGGGGTATCCACATAATATTTTTCTTATTTCTCAAAGAATACATATGTTGTGGGTACTCATTAGAAGTGCCTCGCTGAAGCGCTTCTAATGAGTACCCACAACATATGTTTTTCTTGTGAAATAAGAAAGATATCAGCATTTTTCGGATGAAAAAAGCACCTGTCTGTTGCTATGCTGATAGTCTAATGAATATTGAAACAAGTAGTAAATTTTATGATTAAAATAACCTGTTATAGTTCAAGTTTTTTTATCTCTCAAGGTTAAGGATTTAAACAAAAAAAAAAATTAGCAAGGGCACTTAACTCAAAAAATAAAGCAAAGAGAGTCATCATTCTATTGTATGATAAACCATCACATCATGCTTATTCCAATGGTGACATTTCATGCTTATAGTCTCTAAAAAAGATAACGGAATTACTCACCAGAACAATATGAAATTTTGGCAAAGCCATATCACTCATTAAAGATCTTAACCCTTAAAGCGCCAAGAAAAACTGCATCTGAAAATGTCGTCTGTTTATGTCATCTGCTGAATATTCTTGCAAACTTTTCAAACCTATTGTTGGATACAGGCAAACAGTGTGGACCCAGATCAGACTGCTCCTAAACCTAAAGAACCAGTCTGATCTGGGTCCACTATGTTTGCAAAAATGACTTTTAAAATCACAAGCAGATGACAAGGCAGACGACAATAGTTGTGACTGGCAGTTCAAGTGTTAAAATATGTACTCTGGGCTACAGACCATTTAAATCTGAACTTTTCGACACCAAAAAAGCTTCACTATTAGGAATATGCATGATTTTCAATTTTTTTTTTTTTTTTCTTGTCTACAAACAAGCGATTGTCCACAAAAAGTGATAAATAATAACAAGGGTAAATTTCTATCTATTATTAACCCTTAAACTGCCAACAATTGCCGTCTGCTTTGTCATCTGCTTGTGATTTTAAAAGTCATTTTTGCAAACAGTGTGGACCCAGATCAGACTGCTCCTTTAGGAGCAGTCTGATCTGGGTCCACACTGTTTGCCTGTATGCAAAAATAGTTTGAAAAGTTTGCAAGAATATTCAGCAGATGACATAAACAGACGACATTTTCAGATGCAGTTTTTCTTGGCACTTTAAGGGTTAAGTATCATCTGTACAGGCTATCTAAAAAAAGATTGTGATTCAGTTTCACCAAATGGTTATGTCGCAACTGCTGGTTGTGTTCAAGAAAGCGAGCTAAACGCACGGACTAAACATTGTTCAGCCAAGCGTGAAAAGAGGTCAAGGACAATAACAGTCTACAGCAGTGGGCAGGGTGCATTATGGTGGATGTGTGTATGAAGTTATATTAGCCTATATGCATGGGTGTTAAAGAAACCGAGCTAAGTGCACAGAATCAACATTGTTCAACTAAGCGTGAAAAGTAGGTTTAGATCTGAATCTATCCATGGCATTGTTCAGCCAAGTGTGAAAAGTAAGTCATGGTCAGTAACTGTTGATGGCAGTGGGCAGGGTGCATTATGGCAGATATGCATTTTTTGCAGTTTTCTTCTTAAATTAGTGAAATGTCAAACAGTGTAGACCCTGATCAGACTGCTCCTTCAGGAGCAGTCTGATCTAGGTTTGCACTGTTTGCATATGCTCTTTTTGTCAAAAACTTTGTGTTCGAAATTTTAGGACATTTACCATACTGATTTTTTTTTCTTATTTTTCTCGGAAAACAGGTTTTGAGATTTCATGCAAATTGTCTCCAGTGGAGTCAAGCTACATGAAATGTCAAATCCTGGGAAAAATAAAAAAAACTAGACAAAGTGCCCAGTGGGGCACGTATATCCCCGACCAGCGCTACCGCCAGTTTTTAAAGAGCACAAAGTATGAAGCTTTGACTCTGGAGATGGCAGTTGTATGCTATATGTTATAACATTGAAAAAATTCAATCACACATAATATGAAGCCCTTGACCTCAAAGATCAGGCACAGGTGCAGGGATTGAGCTAAATAAAACTTTAGCCCTATAACTATCACCATATACTAGTGAAATCAATCAGTCTTTATAATATAAGCAAACATGACATTTGTATGTAAAGTCTGTGACCTTGACTTAAAAGCCATGCCCCAGCTTGGGGATGGTGCCGAGAAAAACTTTAGACCTATATATACCATCATGCTTAATATTAATGAAACCAACAAAAGGGTCTTCATAATATAGCTATATAAATTTTAATGAAAATTTTATGGTCACCTGACTACTCAATGCCCTCTACATATCAGTAAAGTATCACAAAAATATCTTAAAGAATATTTAGAGTTATTGCCCGCACAAGATTTAAATAACCAAGGGAGAAAACTGCAGAATGGAGTCAGAGTGTCATTCTTGAATGAGATATGCCTACTCAATGTCCTATACATACTGGTGAAGTATCATGAAAATATCTTAACATGTTTTAAAGTTATGGTTTACACAAATTTTTTACAATTCTGGAGACAAGGGGAGATAACTCATGGACCAAGTCAGTTAGAGTTGTCTTTCTTGTACCTGACACCCTACCAAATGCCCTCTACAACCTGACAGTTTCCTGAAAATAGCTCAAAGGTTACGTAGGAGTTATGGGGTGCACAATAATGCGTTTATGGACAGACAGATGGATGGATGGACGAATGGATTCCATGCTGATAGCTATATCCCCTAAACCTCTCAGTAGGAGAATAACGAAATTCAACAAAAGGTCTTGATGGTACAGCTATATAAACTTAGATGCAATTTTTTTTACTTTTATATGAAATATCTAAGTCTGTGACCTTGACCTCAAGGTCATACCCCGGGATGGGGATGATGCTGAGTAAAACTCTAGACTTATATCTACCAACATGTCAGATATAAATGAAATTCCTCAAAGGGTCTTGATGGTATAGCTATATAAACTTAAACACAAAAAACTTCGACTTTTTTATGAAAATTCTAAGTCTGTGACCTTGACCCCAAGATCACCCCTGGTTTGGGATGGTGCTTATAAAAACTTTAGACCTATATCTACCATCATGCCAAATATGAATGAAATCCATCAAAGGGTCTTCAAAATATGAGGTCTTATAAACTTTAACGCAAAAACTTTGACCCTAAGACAAAAATAAAGTATGTACAAATAATGCTTGAACGGACGGACGTACAGACGAACAGATTGCTGATAGCTATATGCGTTCAACCATTCAGTTAGGGGATAATGAAATTTAACAAAAGGTCTTGATGATATGGCTATATAAATTTAAACGCAAAAATTTTTACTTTTATATGAAAATTCTAAGTTTGTGACCTTGACCTCAGTCACATCCAGGGTCAAGTAGGAGTGTCGAGGAGTAGGATCATGCCAAGTAAGATGCTAGGCCAATATCTACCAACATGTCAAATATAAATGAAATTCCTCAAAGGGTCTTGATGATATAGCTATATAAACTTAAACACAAAAAACTTTGACTTTTTTATGAAAATTCTGTGACCTTAACCCCAAGGTCACCCCCGGGGTGGGGATGGGGCTGATAAAAACTTTAGACCTATATCTACCATCATGCCAAATATGAATGAAATCCATCAAAGGGTTTCAAAATATGAGGTCTTATAAGCTTTAACGCAAAAACTTTTGACCCTGTGACGAAAAGACGAACGAACGTAGGTTCGTACAAACGAACAAACGGAAAAGCGAAAACTATATACCCCCACATACTTCATATGTCGGGGGTATAAAAAAAAGTATATCATCAATTTGTCATCTGCTGAATTAGCCAAGAGTAAAGGTTAAGCCAGTAACAAAGGTGAGACACCAGTACCTGAGGGTGCCTTGTATATATATATATATATATATATACTTATATACTAGGATGAAAAAGAAACGCCGGGTAACCTTTACAAAAAAGAAACATTGGGTAACCTTTACAGATAGTTTTAAAGTATTTAACATAATGTTACATTCATTTTTTTTTATTTTTGTGTAACCTTTCATCTTTACTGAACAAGGTGACAAATTTTCATTCGATTTTCAGTGACGATTATGAGAAAAAATATACCCTTTTGACAGTACCCCTATTTGTGTATTTATTGCATATTCTATGTACCTGGCATTTCTTTTTCATCCTAGTACATAGGACTTACTTTCTTTTTTCTCTCTGGTGGCAGTGGCAGTGGTTTGGTTGGTGGGCCATCATCCCCAGAATGGAAAGAACCATCACTCAAATCTGAGTTACAACTGTCAAATGAAGAATCAGTAAAACTTTCGTAGGAGTCCGAGTCCGAAGGAACATTGAAGGGGTTAAGAAAGTCTGTCAAATTACTGCTATCTTCTAATTCACCCAAAGCTGCAGAGACAAAATAAAATAATGAGCTGTAATGTCATATAATGTATCTTCTTGCACATCAGATAAGGAAATCTTGGATTTAATCCTAGGACAGAAATTTTTATCTTACTCAGGTTAGGATAAAAATCCAGAAATCCCACGTGCTTGATATGCACTGGTTGTAATGGACGTCACGTACACCATCGTTAAAGTTTACGTCACTGAACATAATGACGTCACTGAACACAACAGTAATGTCATCACAATATGGCAGACATCAGCAATCAAAGTGACTGCATTATTAAAAATCTACGTTCAGAAATGAAAGGTGTGCAAGAAAAAGAATCTATCATGGGTGTGAGGGGTAGACAGAAAAATCTGTCCCTCACAATTACAAGCGTAAGAATGCCAGACAGTGATCCTCAGGACGGATTTTTCTATCTATGCCTCACACAAATGATAGATCCTTATAATATATCCATACAGTCTCATTCCGATCACTCTTTGCTGTCTACCCAACAATGGTCCAGCAAAGACTGACCAGACCAAAAACTGTTGATAGTTTTCTTATTTCTCCATGAAAAGGTATACAGTCGACTCTCGTTATCTCGAACTCCAAGGGACTCTATGAAACACTTCGAGATATCCGTAGTTCGACATATCAGATTTACGGAACTGAGGAAAAAACAATTAATCGAACAACCACCTTTAACAGAATGAATACGTAATTTGACTCCAAAGTTAGAGATATATTGAAAATATTGTGGAAAAGAGGAGAAATTGCTCCTCAGGAGCAATTTCTCCTCTTTTTCACAATATTTTATTGACTGTTGGTAGACCTCTGTGTTAAAACAGGGACCAGATTATCACTTCGAGATAAGCGGTTATTCGAGATAAGCGAGTTCGAGATAACGAAAGTCGACTGTATTTTGGTACTCATTAGAAGTGATTTGCCGAGGCCCTTTTAATGAGTATCACACAATAATCATGGTTTTATGGAGAAATAAGAAAAACAGGTGAGGCACTTCTAAGGAGCACCCACAACCTATGTTTTTATACAGAAAAAGAAAAATATTTTCCTAACACACCCTCTCATCTGGGCCCTGAGGTTATAAAACTTTTCACATGCTTAACTCACTTGTGCATGAAATTTTCTCTGCTAATAAATATGAAAATTTTGTTTTTGCACAAGACTTTGGCTTAGAAATTCATTCAGGGGAGATAACTAGAAAAAAAGAACAAAGCAAGAGCTGTCCTTCTTGCATGCTACACTCCTACTTGACCTGATATATGTCCCTATCAAATATCATCAAATTATCTCAAACATTATGGGAGTTAATTCGGTTTTCGGTAAGATTTCGGTTTCAGGGAAGATAACTACATAACGAAGAAAGTGATAGTTGTCTTTCTTGCACATGAGACCCCTTCTGGTCCTTATCTATGCCTCTACCAAATATTATCAAAGTATTTCAAACCATTAAGAAGTTATGGAGTGCAGAGGAATTTGGCTCAGAAATTTGTTCAGGGGAGATAACTAGAAAAAGAACAGCGCAATAGCTGTCCTTCTTGCATGCGACACTCCTACTTGACCTGATATATGTCCCAACCAGATGTTATCAAACTACCTCAAACAGTATGGGAGTTATGTCCTACACAAAACTTTTACATTGGAAGAGATAACTACATAAAAAAGAAAGTGAGAGTTGTCTCTCTTGCATCTGGCATGCCTACTGGTCCTCCCCTTCATCAATAACAAATATTATCAAATTATATCAAATGGCATGGGAGTTATAGCCTGCACAAGATTTTGGCTTCAGGGGAGATAACTACATCATAAAGGAAGTGAGAGTTGTCTCTCTTGCACATGACAGGCCTACTGGTCCTCCTCTTCAACCCTACAAAATATTAACAAAGCATCAAACAATATGGGAGTTATGGCCTGCATATGATTTTGGCTTCAGGGGCGATAACTACATAAGGAAGAAAGTAAGAGATCTCTCTTGCACATGACACACCTACTGGCACTCCTCTTCATTCCTACCAAATATTATCAAAATATGTCTAGGGGTATCAAAGTTATGGAGTGCACAAGGATGCATCTAAGGATTTTTTATTCAGGGGTGATAACTACATAACAAAGAAAGTGAGAGTTGTCTTTCTTGCATGTGACATGCCTACTGGTCCTCCTCTTCTTTCCTACTAAATATTATCAAAATATATCTAAGGGTATCTTTGTTATGGAGCACAAAAGGGTTTCTACCAATTTCTGCTTCGGGGGGAGATAACTATATAATGAATAAAGTGAGAGTTGTCTCTCTTGCATGCAACATGCCTACTTTTCCTCCTATTTATCCCTACCAAATATTATCAAATTATTTCAAACAGTATGATAGTTATGTCCTGCACAAGATTTCGGCTTCAGGGGAGATAAAAACATAACGAAGATAGTGAGAGTTGTCTCTCTTGCATGTGACATGCCTATTGGTCCTCCTTTTCATTCCTACCAAATATTATCAAAATATATCTAAGGGTATCAAAGTTATGGAGTGCACAAGAATGCATCTATGGACAGACGTACACCATGCTGATCGCTATATCCCCCGAACCTATTGGTCAGGGGATAAAAATGCAAACAATAGTTGGCATTTTTATATTTATTAGCAGAGAAAAAAAATCATACTCAGCTATCTCTCGCAATAACGAATTTGCAGTTGTTAGTAATTTGAGATTTATTAATAGGACATTTCGTGCTCAGCTGAGCTGAGCATGAAAAAAGTTTTATAACCTCGGGACTAGATCTGTGGATGCACATGCTGACATGAGTCTTAACTGGAGCATATGTTATAATAAAACGTTAACAATCAAGTAATTTTGTGCAGCCAACATGGAGAAAGTCAGCCAATACAGGAAAAAGTTGGCAAACACAAAAAAAACTAGGTCAATACAGAAAAAGTCAGCTGATATGTGTCTTATTGGCCGAGTTTTTCTGAACTGGCCGAGTTTGTCATTAGTATCATGGGGGCTTAAAACACCAAGAAAACCAGCATATGAAAATGTTGTCTGTTTATGTCGTCTGATGAATATTCTTGCAAACTTTTCAGATCTATTTTTGCATTCAGGCAAACAATGTGGACCCAGGTCAGACTGCTCCTAGAGGAGCAGTCTGATCTGGGTCCACACTGTTTGCAAAAATGACTTTTAGAGTAGACTAAAGTAGATGACAATTGTTTTGACTGGCAGTTTAAAGGTTAAGGTAGTCAAACAATAGTCTGTTATAGCTCTACAAATGCCACCTTTTAACAAAACCAACAAAATGGATGTGCACCCAGGGACTCCACCAAGTCTGATCAGTCTTCGCTATGCACACAAAGAGTAGCTAAGGACCCAACCTTTCTTGAGGATGCCCAGGCTGATCTGAGTCTTTGCTGGATGCACATGCCATTTTGTTGGTTTTTTCGGCATGAGGTGGCGCAAATACTTTTTCAATCAAAAAGTACTGACTTACTGTATTTTCTTATTTCTCTATAAAAACGTATAATGTGATCGTTATAAGAAGTGTCTCAATGAAGCACTGCTAACAAGTACCAATAAAATATGATTTCACGGAGAAATAAGAAAACTTGTTACCAGGATATTCCCCTTACTGTACTAACCCTAAGTATTGGAATAGACAGGCCCCAGCAAACAGAGTAGAACAAGATCAGATGCTGCATCTGATCAGAGCCTACACTGTTTGCCATTCATCTAGAAATATTTAAGACCTAAGAAAAAGCAATAGAATGTAGTCTTTCAACTTTATATAGAATTATAGTAAGCAGTTAATCTTTACCACTCTATGAGCAAATTCAGCAGATGACAAATTGATATTATTGCTTTCTTATTTTTCCAAAAAAATCTCCCAATCTGTATGGAAAATCAAAGCCTATTTTCTGGGAAAAATAAGAAAAAATATTCCAAAATATTGTCTGCTGAAATTTTTCCAGCTTACTAATCATTATTGATATTTTTTTCCTTTTTCCAAGAAAATAGTCTCCTAAGGAGACAATCTGCATGGTATGTTAAAGCCTTCTTTCTGGGGAAAATAAGGAGAAAAGCTTTGAAATTTTGTTTGCTGAAATTTTTACCCAGCATGCTAAGCATTAACCCTTGTCCTGCTGAACCCGGATATACCCTGCCTTTGCAAACAGTGTAGATCCAGATCAGTTGGCATCTGAAGAAGCCAACTGATCTGGATCTGCACTGTTTGCCATCAAATATCTGAATTTATATTAACGATTCGACTTGGCTGAAAACTAGAAGTGGAATTGGCATCTTAATTTATTCAGCAGGACAAGGGTTAAGGTGTGCCAATAGTTAGGACAACTACAGTATATATGGAGCCTGAATTTGATCAGAGCTTGACCGTCCACCTATAGAATTATTTTGTAACAAGAACTACAGACCATGCCATTCAACTGATTCAGATCGGCATGTCTTTAGCCTAGTCCTGTTGAACCTGGATATGCCCTGCCTTTGCAAACAGTGTAGATCCAGATCAGTTGGCTTCTATTGAAGCCAACTGATCTGGATCTGCACTGTTTGCCATTAAATATGTGAATTTATAGCAACAATCTGGATCAAGTAATCTGATTGGCTGAAAATCAGAAGTAGGCATGGCATCTTAATTTATTCAGCAGGACAAGGGTTATAATGTAATCTGGTGAGTCTGCTCTTCAAACATATATCACTCATAGCTCTTGATAATGCACTTTTTTCAACCAATAAGTATCTGTATTTTTCTTATTTCTCAAAGAAAACGTATGTTGTTGTACTCATTAGAAGTGCCTCAGCGAGGCTCTTCTAATGAGTACCCACAACATATGTTTTTGCCGAGAAATAAGAAACTATTTACCTGCTACCTACTCTTATCTAGACCTATAATCATTTCAACTTTGCGGATTGTTTTAAAATAACAAACAGCAACATCTCTTACAAGATGTCAGTCCTGGATTTTTATCAGCTAACCATGATGCTATCTCCTACACTGCTGGCTGGATTTCAACCAAATTAACCTTCCACAGTCTGAGGCATTGGGGTTTGCAAAATTGTAGCAGTTTTATTATTATTTACACTGAAAAGAAGAGTTAACTTACTGAAATGGGATAAAAAAAAGAAGTGTCAATAAGCGGTGCTTGTTTGATACCACCCCCACCCCCCTACCCCGCAAGGTAATGACTGCCTTCTGGGTTCTGAAAAGCAATGTATAAAAATGTATATTTGCTTCAGACTGTATATGCCTGGAGAAACCAAGACAGACAGACAGACAGACAGATGGCCATAAATGCCTATGTTAAAGTGGCTGTCATTTTGCCAAAAATGATTTTTTTCCAGTAGCAAACTTCTTCATGTACATGTTCAATATGTTTTTAACCTTTGTCCTGATGAATAAACACCCACTTCTAATTTTCAGCCAATCAGATTCCTTGATCTGGATTGTTGCTATAAAGTCACAGACTTAATGACAAACAGTGCAGATCCAGATCAGTTGGCTTCTGAGGGAGCCAACAGATCTGGATCTACACTGTTTGCAAAGGCAGGATATATCCGAGTTCAGCATGACAAGGGTTAACAAATCTGCAAAGTATCAGATCACTTCATCAAATACTTTGAAACAAGTTGATTTCGCCATGCATATACTGTCTCAGATGCACTATCTCAGACCAAACAAAACCCAGTTGTCAAGAACTGCGAAAAAACGGCTATGTTAACAAGATCTGTCACTAGACAGGATAGCTCGCCTGAACTTGCGCTGGTACTGGATATAATTTTGGATGAATGACATCTTCCAAAGCTATCTGAATATCAAATATAAACAAGCAAATTCCATGGGGAATTTATGTCCCCCGCCTTATTTTTATTTGAGGTGTTAAAAATGGTAAAGTTAACCAGAGGACCATTGGTCCTGTATCAATTACCTAAGTAATAAGTATTGTAACGCCACCTCGGTACCTTTGTTAAGGTATCGCAGTGCGTACAGGTCCAGTGAAGATTACTTACTACACTCCTGATTAGTAACAGAGGACCAAGATTGTTTATGAGGAATATAATTTTATTTTTACTGTTAAATCAGTATACTAACTGGCCGAGACATGAAGTGTGAAGAGGAGCTCAGTGTGGCTTCAGCTAGAGGGTCAAACTTCTTAGTGGGTGGGGTAATACTGAGGGGTATCCTGTTCCTGGCAGACAAAAAGGCCAAAATTCACCTTAAAAGTCTTGTTAATAATTCTCAGAGTTGAACGGGCAATTGCTTTTTCCACCCAAGGTTGAGAGGATATATACTCGGGTTATAAACAAGGGGATCTGATATTTTATTTTGATAAATACCCTTTTTTAACGAACAGACAGCTTCCCGCAAGCAGTTTCGAGGACACAACCGCTATTCGGTCATAGACGGAAGCTTTTATACTTTCCGATAATCGGTCGGGTTGACCAGTGATCGGTCACCTACATGACCGAATAGCGGTCGTAATTCGGGAATTTCCGTAAAGTTAGGAATATATACCGGAAGTTGCGCGGTAGAATTTCCAGCTATGAAAACTTGTAAACAATCAGTTTAGATACTCTTTTTGATTAATACAGAATAAATAAACATTGAAAGATATGAGATTGAAAAAGGGCAAATGAATTTCAATATTCTTTAATAGGGAACTTGGCGACTATAGTCCATAAATTAACCGAAAGTTATCAAAATCGACTCTGAAATGTAAGTCTGCCAGGCATGTGATCGTGATTCCTAAATACGATTGGAAAAATCATTCTACCCTAGCCTTGCCACACTACTTCCCCCTTCGGACAAAGTTCGTCCTCGAACTTCAAGCATATTGATAAAATACTATAGTTCCAGAGATTTAAGAATGACTGGATGAGGGTTGTGGCCCTCCACAATAAGAATACAGTCAAACCTGTGTTAGTGGTCACCTTTTTTAAGCAGCCAACCTGTATTAAGCAGCCAGAGGAAAGTTGCCCAAAAAATTCATAGAATTATATATATGAACTGTATTAAGCAGCCACCTGCCTTCAGCAGCCACATTTTAAGTTTCCCATGGGTGACTGCATAAGACAGGTTTGACTGTATATACAAATACACTTGTTGATATAGTGACAAACTCTTTCATAAAAACAATCTTTCAGTAGCACCTTACGAGAAATGTGTTAAGAAAAAGGAATTAAATTTAACTTCAAAAGTTAGAATTCTTAAATGGAATGTTAAGTTAAATATATGCAATAGAAGATGAAATGAAATGATTATACTGTCAAAGAGTTAATTTCACAATGTCAACAATGTAACAAAATCAGTAATGTTTTATGGTCATCTACATAGTGACGCGCTTGCCTAAAGATCATTACACTAATATGACTTAAGACAATGCAATTATTGCATTATGGATACATCAGCTGCACACTGATGAATCAAGATATGAATAAAAATATGATGTGCAATTAACTCCCAGTAATGATCTTAACGCAAATGCGTGACAATCTCGGCCAGTATATAAGAAGTAACATTCAAGTGAAATCATAAAATTCCCATTCATTCAACTTTCAGACTAACTAATTAGTATTTGCTTATTTTGGTCATTTAGATTTACTTAATCTATCTGGTTGCTATGAATAAGTCAGATTTGATCATATTATATGTGAAAAATAAATTACAAATACATTTCCAGTTCACAAAGTAATTAAGGGGAAAAAAATTGAATGTAAATTTAAACAGTATGGTACAATATAACATTTAGACTAGAAGATATGCTGTTACAATAACATATGAAAGAATTGCATTCACACCTATATAATGATTCTGTGCAGGAGCCATGCTTTAGAAAATAAGAAGTCAAGGAAATAGGAAAAGTTTCCACAACTGTCTCCAAATCTTAAAGATTGTAGCCTGTGAAGGCACTCAACTTCTGTACTCAATATAAGTTCATGACTTAACAGGAGGAAATGAGAAAAGGAAAAAAAAATATAAAAAAAAAAACTGACCAGTTTGACATGAAATATGAATACAGGGACTTGCAGTAAATTTAATAATCGATGGTGCACTACACCAATTTGATGTTGTTTGACATATGGCATCCAGCGCAAAATTATCACTCACACTTACATAACTCAGCTTATTTGAAGAAGACTCCCTAAAAATTAATGTAAATATAGCAACCAGCAATCCAAATTCCATAATCAGAAAATTCACTCATTCTCTCATACACTCATACCACTTGCGTACAGAAGTAATCTATTACAACAAAACAAAATATATCAGCCAGTTTGTATTTTAAAGTTTCTTCATGACCAACAATTATGTGATCAGCCATGAAGGGTAAAATAAACCAATCTCTGTAATCAGCATAAGCCATCAACTGCTAATACAGAACTTGATTTATTTCCCTAGAACCGGCATATGAAACAATCAAAGCAGTCTCTTGTAGACATTTGAACACAGCTGTTGTGATTATGTTATTATTACATCTTTTTTTTTTTTTTTTTTTTTTTTTTGTGTGAAAAATAAATAAATTCAACATAATTTAATTATAAAAATAGTGGTCAACATTTAAGCCTTCATTTCATAAAATACTTGTACTCCAGAAGTATGAAAGAACTGATGAGTCTGACTAGAATCAATGAAATGTTGTTTTAAAACAATATGACGTATGATGAAATGAATAGAATGATGTTAATAACCAGAATCTTGTGAACTGTAAGTTGACCATTTTTTTTTTTTTTTTTTTCAGCACAGGTTAGGTTTCAGGGCTTTACACTCCTTCAAAAGTATTTCAGTCATAGGAAGACAGTTTGTTGATGATTATAAATACAAGCTCCAGACTGGCATTTCTATCATTCCTATATAATCTTACTACATCAAATAATTTGATAATACAGTGAGTGTTAGACAACTCCACTGGGTTTGGTCTGCACTTGAACGCTAGCTGACATAAGATATAATTCTGTTGTGATGTACTATTTTCTTGCTGTTCTTTTTTTCAGGCATTACTATCTCCACTACCAGATCTGAAATTTTCCTTGTCAACTGATAGGGACCCTCCCACCGGGGCTGGAGTTTTGGGCAGAGACGCTTTGTACGATTATATAACCGAAGCCACACCAAGTCGCCTTCTTTGTAAGGTATGACATGAACCCTATGATCATATGTTTTCTTTTGATGATTGCTTGCTTTTGTCATTTCACTTCGCGCAAATTTGTGCACTGTCTGTAATCACTCCTGAAGTTCCAAGACATATTCATGACTTGATAATTTTCTTTCAGTACATGGTGGACAGCATGTAAGGTCTATGGGTAGCAATGCATGGCGACCGAAGAACATAACATATGGCCTTAACTCAAAAGGAATGGAATTTGTGGCCACTGAATTCCAATCCTTAACATTTTGACTTATTGGCATTGATGCCCCACAATCCAAAGGTCCCCTCGAGTTTGAGGAGAAACCACTGCTACTTTGGCTTTCTTCTGAGAATTCATGTGCATCTTCTATGACATTTCCTGTTTCTTTTTGCATTATGCCCCAAGGTTCATTTAAAACTGCACAGTCCTTACTCATCATTGAACTGTCTGGTACTTTCGTGGACAGAGGATCTGTAAGCAAGCATAAGTAAAGGTAAGTATTCATCCCAGTCCCTCTGATTTGTACTAATGTATTTGCTAAGCATATCTTCTATGGTTCGATTAAATCTCTCTTGAATACCATTCGTTTGAGGATGAAAACTGGTACTTCTTTTCTTGTCTATATCTAGTAATCCACACATTTCTTTGAAGAGTACAGACTCAAATTGTCTCCCCTGATCTGTCAAAATTTGTCTACTTAACCCGTAACGTGACACAAATTCATTCACGAACACTTTCGCAACTGTCACTGCTTCCATGTTTCTTAAAGGAAATAATTCCACCCATCGTGTGAATTGATCACAAATGGACAGTACGTATTTATTCTTATTTCTACTTTCAGGGAAGGGCCCTAGAAGGTCAAGGCATACACGCTCTAGAGGGGCTCCAACATTGCTCTGCTTCATTGGCGCTAGAGGGCGAAGTTTTGGAAGACGTCTTGTCTGGCACTGCTGACATTTTCTGATCCAATTCTCAATATATTCTTTATATTTATACCAATAAAAACGCCTCTGCACCTTCTCTGTTGTTTTTGTAGTAGCTAGATGTCCTGAAGTCAAGTGGTTGTGTAACTGAACCAACACATCTTCACGACAATTGCAGGGCACGAGTATCTGGAGAAAATGTGTATCTGTCTTAACATCAAAATATTTTCGGCATAAAACTCCTTTATGCAGAATAAGTCTGGGCCACTGAGCCCAATAAGTTTTCGTCTTTTCGTCCATACCGGAAATATCCTCCCAGTTTGGCCTCTCATTTCTGTCCACCCAATTATACAGGGTTGATAAAATTGGATCCTGGATCTGGGCTTTCTTCCATTTCACAAACTCTTGGTCATTTCCCCAAGAAATCTCACTATCTCCCTCGGAACAATGTACACGTCTCACATACACATTTGAATCACATTCAGGCCTTAACTCAAAAGGAATGGAATTTGTGGCCACTGAATTCCAATCCTTAACATTTTGACTTATTGGCATTGATGCCGCACAATCCAAAGGTCCCCTCGAGTTTGAGGAGAAACCACTGCTACTTTGGCTTTCTTCTGAGAATTCATGTGCATCTTCTATGACATTTCCTGTTTCTTTTTGCATTATGCCCCAAGGTTCATTTAAAACTGCACAGTCCTTACTCATCATTGAACTTTTCTGAACTGAAACTTTGTTACACTTTATTTGTTTATCCTGTTCTTCTTCTCGTTTTTCACAGTATGTACAAGACGTGCAAGGACGACGAGAAAGCCCATCAGAGTTTTTATGTTGGCTTCCAGCTCGATATTTGATCTCAAATCGATATATGCTCAGGACTTCTAACCATCTTGCCAGAATTGAGGACGGATTCTTGAAATTTCTTAACCATTGAATACTACCATGGTCTGTCCTGACAATGAATGAGACACCATAAAGATACTGATGGAAAAACTTGACAGCTTCTACTATCGCTAAGAGCTCACGTCTTGTCACACAATATTGACGTTGAGCTTTATTCAGTGTTTTACTGAAATATGCAATTACTCTTTCTTGGCCATTTTGCAACTGTGATAATACCGCACCTATGGCAGCTGAACTTGCATCGCAATCAAGGAAATACTGGTCTTGTATATTAGGGAATCCTAGTATTGGGGCTTGTATCAATGACTCTTTAAGTCTGTCAAAAGCTTTCTGGCAATCTGAGTTCCAGATAAAAGTCTGATGCTTTTGGGTCAGTTTATTTAATGGTGCGCTAATGGAACTGAACGATTGTATGAATCTCCTGTAATAGGAGGCTAACCCGAGAAAACTCTTCAGTTCTTTGACGCAAGTTGGAACAGGCCATTCTTTTACAGCTCTAACTTTATCTTCACATGTTGCAACTCCGGCAGCGGAAACCAAATGACCCAAAAATGTCACTTCTTTCCTGAGAAGATAACATTTTTTAGGGGTAAACTTCAGGTTAGCTTTACCCATTCTGGTGAAAACTTCATCAAGGCGCTCCATATGCTGTTCAAAAGTTTTTGAGTACACAATGCAATCATCTAAATATACCAAGCAGGTTTCAAAGTTTAGACCGGCCATTATATGTTCCATTAATCTCTGATATGTTGCTGGACTATTGACAAGGCCCATCGGCAAAACACGAAATGCAAACAGACCTTTACTACAAATGAAAGCAGTTTTGTCCATATCATCTGGATGATTTTGTACCTGAAAAAATCCTGAAGTACAATCAAGTGTTGAAAACCATGTCGCTCCCTCTAATGCATCTAGGCACTCTTGTACTCTAGGTATTGGATACGAATCTGGAAGTGTCACGTCATTGAGCCGTCGATAATCAACACATATACGAATACTGTTGTCCTTCTTGCGGATGGGTACTAGAGGAAGGCCCATGGACTTTTACTTTTTACAACAAGGTTATTGTCAATTAACCTTTGAACTTCATCTTCAACTGCTTGTTTCATGGTCATGGGTATTCGTCGTGGCGATAATCTAATAGGTGGGGCTAAGCCTGTATTAATTCGGTGCGGAATAATTCCGCAATTCCCCAGGTCTGACTTAGACTGCGAGAAAACTCTGGCATGTTTCAGTAACAAGGTTTCGAGGGATTTAGCCTGTTCATGAGATAAATCACCTATGCAGGACTCATACATTTCTCGCAAGTGCTCAAGCAAGGATATATCATTAGAAGTTTCTGTGTGTAAAGAATAAATTTGCTCCTGGTATTCTGTCTCATTCTGCAGATTGCCATCTACCACGGCTACATGGTCACATGCAGCTGCGGTCTCATTTTGGTAGAGTTTTGTAGGGAAACTATTCACGTTCAGTAGGCGCAAGGGAACTACCTTGTTATATGTGTCAATTACGGCCTTAGCCACAAGAACCCCTTTTTCTGCAAGACTTGCAGAACATTCTTCTATCATGGCAGTGGAAAAATGGGGTATGTTGTCAGAAAATTTGCCACAAGTGATTACCTCACTGTTAGCAGGAATTTCTATATCTTGACTCAGACTTATCTTGAATATCTTTGGCATATTACCCTCTGTCTTGCATGGGATAGATTGGTCTGGAAAATGCAGGTGCCCTGTAGCAATATCAAGAGAGCACTGTTTGTGATAAAGAAAATCATAGCCTAGCACAAAAGGTGCTTCAATTTCTGCAATTAGGACTTGTTGATAATAAATACTGTTCCCAATTAGCAAAGGAAGGATGGTTGTTCCCTTGCAACCTACTGGACCGCCGTCAGCCATTCGCAAAACACATTTTGTAGGTAAAACGC
The DNA here is from genome assembly GCA_964016985.1 of Anodontia alba. Lineage (NCBI taxonomy): Eukaryota > Metazoa > Mollusca > Bivalvia > Lucinida > Lucinidae > Anodontia > Anodontia alba. Next base: position 23,554,707 of record OZ024836.1, on the reverse strand, counting down.
TTTCTTGAAATTCTTTGGGAAGTAATTCAAATTTCTTGGTGTGAATGATGCTTACTGTACTTCCCGTATCGATTAAGGCTACGAAAGGTAGATTTTTCACTTTAATATCTAAATATAGCCCGTCATTTGGTATTAAAGTGATTTGTGGGTCATTTCCTACAAAAGGATTCACTGAGGCTTGACCCGCAGCCTCAGTTACTGGAAGTTTCCCTGACGCGTATTTGACTGATTATTTTGATAATTTGTATTATTGTTTTGCCCCCTATTTTGGTAGTTATGGTACTTGTTGAATGGGTGGTTAGCTTGAGCTTTATTTTGAGGGCAGTCCTTGGCCTTGTGTCCTCGGCTTCGGCACTTATGGCAAATTATGTTGTTAGATTGCTTTAAAACAGCCTCAAATTGTTTTTCTAAGCTTTCAAGTCTGTGCAGTATTTTGCTAGGGTCAAAAGAATCTGTAGAAGAGTCATCTTTGGTACATTGTCTGACATTTGCCGCCTTTTTGCGACCCGCTTGGAAAGCTTCAAACTCTAATGCTAGCTGCATGGCTTCATCTACGGTTTTCGGTTTACCCTGATATACAAACCATTCAAGTTCATGCTCATTAAGGGAATCAATAAAGCAGTCACGAGAAATCTGGTCCCTTAAGTCAATGGTGGCCTGTGGATAAGCCCTTCTTACAAGCCGCTTAATATCTGTCGCAAGTTCCTGCACAGTTTCAGATCTCTTACGAAGTCGGCCTTTTATTTGGGCCCGGTATAACTCGGTTTGATTGGTTGGTTCAAATCTAGCTGTTAACGCACACACAAGTTGCTGATAATCTCTACGTTGCTCGGGGCGCAAGTCACTTAACACGGTTTGAGCTGCCCCACGTAAACTGGTGGCTAATTCCATGGCCTTAGTCTCTTCATCCCATCTATTTAAATCACCAACCATATTGAACTGTACTAAATAATCCTGGAAGCTGCTAGTTCCATCAAAAGTTGCTGGTTTCTTATGACTAGCACGTAAAGAAAAAGACTCATTTGCTGGATTGGCCCCAGATCCCCTGTATAATTGTTGGTTCTCCATCCCTACTCTGCCCCAGGCTTGCCTACTATCATCCTTGTGTACCCTTATGTCCGGATTGCCCCTGATCTGGACAGATACACCAGTGTTGTCGGTCTTCACCCCAGTCCCCTGGGCCTTTGAGACTGCATCCTCGCTGGAAGCCATCCCTCTTCTGTTCAATAGGTCCCAGCTCCCAGATCTAGCATGATCTACCACTCGTGTCCTACGTGGTGAGCCAGTTATCTCACCTGTACCCGGGTCTTGACCAGCAGGACCTTGCACCTCAGTAGACCGAGTAGTTTCACGACAAGATCCCCGAGTCTGAGTTGCCATTTCCTTCATTATATCACCCCTCAAGTTGCCGACAGACGCTAGCATTTCAGTCAAAACACCCAGTCTGTCACTGCGCGCAGTTTTCCCAGGCTCTGAGTGATCTCCAGTAAATGGCAACCTAGGTGATTCCCCGCCAAGTGTTAGTTCAGCTTGGTCTTCTTGTGTTCTTCTTTGGTCCTGACTCCTAAAATTAAAAACAACCTCCCCGCTTGGTGTTCCCAGTTCTGTGGCAGAGTATGACGAGCGGAGCTGTGTCCCCGAAAATGGTCTAGGTGTTCTAGAGGCTCCAGAATTGGAATCAGAATCTTGTTGTTCTCTTGAAATCATGTTTATGTCAGAGCTCCTATTCTACAACTCAAGCCTACAATTAGTAGTCTTAGAACAAGGATGTAGTCACAAAAGCAGTGAATTTGATAGAAAAATAATAATAATAGTAGACTGAGATGCAACCTTAAAGCACAATATTGGTCTAAATAGAAAATGCCCCGATAGTTTAGTGAGACATTTCCTTGTTTTTTATGTAATGTTGCCCTTAAATCAGGTTTCAGATAGTTTAGTGAGACTTTATAGACTATCCAGGCATCACTTTTCCTGCAAGTCCAAAATTTCTTTTAAATAGTTTTGTGAGACATCCCTCTTGAAACGGCAATAAGTAATATCAGGAAAAACAGAAATGCTTCTTCTTCCGTCAAGTCTATAACAGCCAGACAGTCACCTGATTGGATCACTAGATCATCACAGTACAAAATTTTGGTAGCTAGTCTTATAACGGTGTAAGGCAGATAACTGCACGAGATATCAGATAGATTATTTCCCTTGAATAAACACTGTCACAGAAAACAAGACACATGCACTGGAATAAAGTTACCTGGCGGAAAAGATGTTGCACACAGTTGAAAATAAAACAGGTTTCACATTACAACATGAAATTAAGATATTTTTTTTCTTTCTTTCTTTTTTTCTGATTGTGCAATCTTCACAGGAACAAATATGTTAGAAACTGGAATCCTCGCATCCGCACTCGCTGCCACCATGTGTAACGCCACCTCGGTACCTTTGTTAAGGTATCGCAGTGCGTACAGGTCCAGTGAAGATTACTTACTACACTCCTGATTAGTAACAGAGGACCAAGATTGTTTATGAGGAATATAATTTTATTTTTACTGTTAAATCAGTATACTAACTGGCCGAGACATGAAGTGTGAAGAGGAGCTCAGTGTGGCTTCAGCTAGAGGGTCAAACTTCTTAGTGGGTGGGGTAATACTGAGGGGTATCCTGTTCCTGGCAGACAAAAAGGCCAAAATTCACCTTAAAAGTCTTGTTAATAATTCTCAGAGTTGAACGGGCAATTGCTTTTTCCACCCAAGGTTGAGAGGATATATACTCGGGTTATAAACAAGGGGATCTGATATTTTATTTTGATAAATACCCTTTTTTAACGAACAGACGGCTTCCCGCAAGCAGTTTCGAGGACACAACCGCTATTCGGTCACAGACGGAAGCTTTTATACTTTCCGATAATCGGTCGGGTTGACCAGTGATCGGTCACCTACATGACCGAATAGCGGTCGTAATTCGGGAATTTCCGTAAAGTTCGGAATATATACCGGAAGTTGCGTGGTAGAATTTCCAGCTATGAAAACTTGTAAACAATCAGTTTAGATACTCTTTTTGATTAATACAGAATAAATAAACATTGAAAGATATGAGATTGAAAAAGGGCAAATGAATTTCAATATTCTTTAATAGGGAACTTGGCGACTACAGTCCATAAATTAACCGAAAGTTATCAAAATCGACTCTGAAATGTAAGTCTGCCAGGCATGTGATCGTGATTCCTAAATACGATTGGAAAAATCATTCTACCCTAGCCTTGCCACAGTATTGAAGCAGGAAACCAGTGATAAAAAATAATTTCAAGATTCTGAAAAAACCACATGCATATCTTCAGACCATCCTTAAAGCACCTGTAAAGTTTCAAAAGGATCGGCCAAAAACTGTGGGAGGAGTTAAGGGGACAAGGTACCTGCTGCCTATATACTTCTGTAGTATTAGAACTCAAAAAATGTCTAAGTTAAAAAGCACCTGTAAAGTTTCAAAGGACTGGCTTAAAACTGTGGTAGGAGTTACGGGGTCAAGGTACCTACTCCCTATACGCTTCTGTAGTATTAGAACTAAAAAAATGTCTGTTAAAAATGCAGAAAAAGTGGTAAAAAATTATTTCAGGATTCTGAAAAAATCCACATGCATATCTTCAGGCTATCCTAAAAGCCCTTGTAAAGTTTCAAAAGGATCGGACAAAAACTGTGGGAGGAGTTAAGGGGAAAGGTACCTGCACCCTATACACTTCTGTAATATTAGAACTCAAAAAATGTCAAAGTTAAAAATGCGAAAAAAGTAATAAAAAAATATTTCAGGATTCTGAAAAATCCACCTGCATATTTTCAGGCCATCCTAAAAGCCCACGTAAAGTTTCAAAAGGATCGGTCAAAAACTGTGGGAGGAGTTATGGAGACAAGGTACCTACTCCCTATAGACTTCTGTAATCCCGTACCTGAAATGTCTGCAAAGAAGGTTATAGTCCGCATGGAAAATTGCGAACATTTACCTGCGGAGTATTGGGATGCTTTGTCCGCAAGTCTACGCAAGCTGGAAATTTTTTCTATGCGGACGTCCGCAATATTTCCATATGCAGGTCCGCAGTTGTCCGCAGAGAGGTCTGCGGATATCTGCGGACATCTATGCGGACGTCCGCATGGATTGGTGCGGACATCCGCATGGATTGGTGTGGACGTCCGCATGGATTGGTGCGGACGTCCGCATGGGTGCAGATGTCTGCGGAAGTCCGCATGGATGGGTGCGGACGTCCGCAGGGCCAGAGGATCTGTTAGAGTTGCTCCCCCTGCTGTGTAATAACCTGTTGATCATATGTGGTATTACATGATCAAATGCTGTATGATTTAGTTTTTAATGTTTGCTCTACATAATTATTCATTATGCAAAAACTATAGCTGTTCACAAAATTGGAACATGCAATTAAGGTTTTCTGCTGAAGACATCTCTGACTTCATGTAATAATTAGTTGTTTATAAACTTAACAGATTTCCAAGCAAATACAACTGATCATTTTGTATGTGGTTCAAGTTACTGGGAAGGGTCCCAAAATTTGAATAATGATGTAGTACAATTAAGATTTGGTGCAGTTAAAGTTTGGTTGAATAAGAAAGATTTGGTGTATTATAGCCAGTGTGTGTATTATAGCCACTTGCATTTACAGTAAGTCAAAATAGCTGAATGAATTCATTGAAACTGTAAGAATAATAAAGCAGGATATTCTACCATTAGTCTTCTTTAAAAATGTACCATTTTATCAATCAATGTCTTTTACAAGTAATGAGTTTATTTTTACAATTAAGAAAAAAACAAAACCAACTTACTTTGCTTTCAAAATATATCCTGACTGTCACAGTGTCTGGAATCCTAATTTCAAATTTTATAGCGTATTGATACATTTTTTGCAATTTATGAAACTGAGTCAAAACAATGTTACATTTGAGTACCATAACACTTTTCTGGTAAATTAATTTGAACCAAATAAAAGTGCAGGCCTGAATATCATTACTGTTGGTTAATTGTTTACAATTTAAAATGGTACTATTTTGTGTGTGTGTAAGGTTACTGTGTGTACATTGCCTGACATACTTACCCATTTATTGTTCAAAATGTGTATGACAATATTTCAGAAGTCCGCAGATGTCCGCAAGAATTTGTGCGGACATATGAAGTTTACTTCAATGCCTAATCTTTACAAAGTCAGAATTTTACACAAGCTTTTGTGGACGTCCGCAGGCTAACTTGCATAGAGCTGCGGACGTCCGCAAAAAGATAGCCCCAGCTGATACGGAAAAATGTCCGCAAAAGTCCGCAGGCTTTGACAGAGGCACGGACATCTGCGGATTTGTAGCGGACATCTGCCAACTTCCGCAATGATTTACGCGGAAGTCCGCATATGTCCGCAGCATATGCCAGACCTGTTGCGGACATTGATGGTACGGGATATTAGAACTCAAAAAATGTCTAAGTTCAAAACGTGTAAAAAGTGATAAAAAATAATTTCAGGATTCTGAAAAAACCACATGCATATCTTCAGACCATCCTTAAAGCACCTGTAAAGTTTCAAAAGGATCGGCCAAAAACTGTGGGAGGAGTTAAGGGGACAAGGTACCTGCTGCCTATATACTTCTGTAGTATTAGAACTCAAAAAATGTCTAAGTTAAAAATGCGGAAAAAGTGATAAAAAATTATTTCAGGATTCTGAAAAAAAACACATGCATATCTTCAGGCCATCCTGAAAGCCCATGTAAAGTTTCAAAAGGATCGGCCAAAAACTGTGGGAGGAGTTAAGGGGACAAGGTACCTGCTCCCTATACGCTTCTGTAATATTAGAACTCCAAAAATGTCTATGTTCAAAATGTCTAAAAAGTAATAAAAATTAATTTCAGGATTCTGAAGAAACCACATGCACATCTTCAGACCATCCTTAAAACACCTGTAAAGTTTCAAAAGGATCGGCCAAAAACTGTGGGAGGAGTTAAGGGGACAAGGTACCTACTCCCTATACGCTTCTGTAATATTAGAACTCAAAAAATGTCTATATTCAAAATGTCTAAAAAGTAATAAAAATTAATTTCAGGATTCTGAAAAAACCACATGCATATTTTCAGACCATCCTCAAAACACCTGTAAAAAACTACTGAATCTGCTTTGTTTGCCATTCCACCTGTTTTTTTAGACTGGCAGTCAAATGGTCTTATTAAATTATTAGGGTAAGTACAATAAGGTGATACAATTTCAGGGAAAAAATGTGCAATTACACTACAAAATTTTAGGGTAATGATGCTACATAAAAGAGAACTTTATACCTCCATCCTTGGGGTCTTGTAGAGCAGAATGATGAGAGAATGGATGCCCTGAAAATATACACAAAATTAACATTTACCAGTCTTCGGGCAAATTCAGCATGCGGCAAAATGATGATGTTTTTTTTCAGAAAATGTCAAAGTTGTATGAGCAAACTCTCAGATCAATTTTCATGTCTAAATTGTGAGTGCATGCTCTCAGATTAGCCTTCATGTCTAAATTGTGAATGCATACTCTCAGATCATTCTCCATGTCTAAATTGTGAGTGCACACTCTCAGCTCAGATATCATGCCTGAATTGTGTGTGCACATTATCAGATCAGCCTTCGTGTCTAGATTGTGAGTGCATAGTCTCAGATTAAACTTCATAGCTGAATTTGTGTGCACCCTCTCAGATCCGCCTTCATACCTAAATTGTGAATGAACACTCTTGAGATTAATCTTCATGTCTAAGTTGTGTGTGCACAGTCTGATATCAGCTTTCATGTCTAAATTGTGAATGCACACTCTCTCTAAGATCAAACTTCATGTCTGACATGTGTGTGCATGCTCTCAGATCAGCCTCCATGTCTGAACTGTGTTTGTACATGCTTAGATAATCCTTCAACTCTAAATTGTGCATCTTCATGTCTACATTGTGAGTGCATGCTCTCGGGTCAGACTTCATGTCTAAATTATGTGTTCACACTCTCAGATCAGACTTCATATCTAAATTGTGTGTGCACAATCTCAGATCAGACTCCATGTCTTAATTGTGAGTGCACACTCTCAGGTCAGCCTTCATATCTAAATTGTGAGTACGCACTCTCAGACCATCATGTCTAAACTGTGAGTGCACACTCTAAGATCAGTATTCATGTCTTAATTGTGGGTACATGCTCTAAGATCAGACTTCGTGTCTAAATTGTGTATGCACACTCTAAGATCAGACTTCATGCCTTAATTGTGAGTGCACACTCTAAGGTCAGCCTTCATATCTAAATTGTGTGCAAACTATCAGATCACCCTTCATGTCTTAATTGTGAATGAACACTCTAAGATCAGTCTTCATGTCATAACTGTGTGTGTATGCTTTCAAGTCATACTTCATACATGTCTAAATTGTTTGTGTACACCCTCAGATCAGAATTCATGTCTAAATTAAGACTGCATGCTCTCAGATCAGCCTTCATATCTAAACTGTGTGTGCACACTCTCAGATCAGACTTCATGTCTGAATTGTTTGTGCATACCTTTACATGAACATTCATGTCAAATTGTGTGTGCACACTCTGAGCTCAAATTTCCTGTCTAAATTGTGTGTGCACACTTTCAGATCAGACTTAATGCTTTGATCGTGAGTGCACACTCTCAAATCAGACTTCATGCCTGAATTGTGAGTGTACACTTTCAGATCAGCCATCGTATCTAAATTTTGTGTGCACTTCTCAGATCAGCTTTCTTGTCTAAATTGCTAGTGCACACTCTCAGATCAATGTTCATGTCTAAACTGTGTCTGCACACTCTCAGATCAGTCTTCATGTCTTAATTTTCTGTGCACACTCTTAGATCAGCTTTGATGTCTTGTGTGTGCATTCTCTCAGACCAGCCTTCATGTCTAAATTGTGTGTTCACACTCTCAGATCAGCCTTTGTGTCTAAATTGTGAGTGCACACTCTCAGATCAGCCTTCATGTGTAAATTGTGAGTGCACACTCTCAGGTCATCCTTCATGTCTAAATTGTGAATGCACGCTCTCAGATCAGCCTTCATGTCTAAATTGTGTGTAATCTCAGAACAGCCTTCATGTCTAAACTGTGTGTGCACACTCTAAGATCAGCCTTCATGTCTAAATTGTGATAGCACACTCCCAGATCAGCCTTCATGTCTAAATTGTATGTGCAGACTCTTAGATTAGTCTTCATGTCTAAGTTGAGAGTGCACATTCTATCAGCCTTCAGGTCTAAACTGTTTGCGCATTCTCAGATCTATGTGTTAAATGGTGTGTGCACTGACAACAAAAAGCTCTATTGAGACTGTGCAGACAGCTAAAGTCGATATGGGTAACCTTAACCACTCTCTCAGCTAATTTCAACAGGCAAGAAATTGATTACCAATTTTTCTGATTTATCCCAGAAAAACAGGAATTGACATTTCATGCAAATTGTCTCTTATGGAGACACTTTGCATTTGCATACAATGTCAAAACCTTTTTTCTGAGAAAAATAAGAAAAATATTTCAATATGTTATCTGTTGAAATCTTTACCCAGCATGCAAAGTGTTTAATGTCCAATTAGATGATGGCTGACATAAATGCAAAATGTTAACAGTATGTGGGTGTGGATGTAGCAGTTGGATGTTGCTGCCAAATATGATTAAGTATGAAATCAGCTAAGAAATGCTTACAACACTTTATAACACATTTTACCACTCTCTGGCCAAAATTTCACAGACCACAAAATGAAATTTTCCTGAAAATTGTGTTTGATACATATTATCTCCTTAGCAGAAAATCTACAAAATGTTAACCCTATTTTCTACATGAGAAACAAGAAAAAACATTTCAAATGAGGTCTGCTCAATTTTTTTTACCCAGCAGTTTAAACATCAACCCTTAAACTGTCCATGAAAAATTGTGAAAGATTCTCCCCCCACCCTCCAGTCAAAGTGCTTTGTGGGAATGACAAATTGTTCTAGCTATGTATTTAAATTATCATATGTAACAATTTACCTACATCTATTGCACATATATAACTAGTTCCCCCTTATGCTTAAATTAGGCCAAGTGGGTGGTGGGTAGAGAGTGGGGAGGGGGAAGAAACCAACTAGTCAGTTTCTTCCCCAAGCAGCCAGGGTTATTTGCAGTAATGATAAAACCTTCTTGCTTATTAAGAGTAACTTATTTTATGATTTACCACCATCTTTTTTTTTTCACATATATAGCTAGTTCAGTCTTATGCTGAATTAAATCTCAGAGGGGGGGAAGAAACCAACTAGTCAGTTTCTTCCCTCACCCAGTTAATGTGCTTTGCCGTAATGATAAATTGTTGTAGTTAATCTAAATTATCATATTAAATGATTTGCTGCCATTAATTGCACATATTCAACTAGTTTACTCTTATGCTGAATGAAGTCCTGTGGGGGGAGGGTGAAATGGACTGTGGGGGGGGGGGAAGACACTGACTGGGGGAAGAACCGGCCTGTTACATTGGTATTAGCCTTGCCACTAGGCATTACAATGTTGTTGTGTTGAGATTGTCAGTGGGGTCATGTCAAGCATGGTCAGTTTACCTAACTATACTTTTACTGGGCAGGCTTAGTCCTCCAAGCGGTTAACCGGTATTGTGCACATTCTTTCGCCAGAAACTAACAACTGCCCTTCTTGAATCAGCGGAATCAGCGGAAAGGAGGGGCTGGTCGGGTGGTGCGAAGGTGTCGTGTATCTTATGTCACCGGGGCGTCCAACTGATATTGGCTTACAGTTGGGCAAGGCCTGCTATCCTTGTAGCAGGTAAGGGTAGAGGGGGAATGTTTTTATTTCTTCTGTTTCTTCACTTTCGTTCCTGTTCCTCTTTCTTCCCTGTTCCTCTCTTTCATCTCTTCCACTATCTCTTCTATCACTCTTCTCCCTTTCTCTGGGAGACGACACAAAATGACCCACAAGGGTTGACGTGTCGTTAAACCTCAACACAATCAATCAATCAGCGGAAAGGAGAGAATGATCATAGAAAATATTTCAATAACATCCATGGTCAAATCTCCACGAAAATGAATAATATGGTAACACAGCCACCTACATTATGTATTTGCATTAAAATGAACACTACAATATTTTCGCTAGTCTAGCTCTCCTTTCTCAATTTTATAATACTTAACCAGTATGTGTATTGGAGACTCTACCAAATAGACCTGCCTTCATTAAGTAGTTGACTATCTTTTATTAAAAAATGATCAGACACTTATTATCAGACTAGTACCTAGTCTACCCCGCTATCAGCCTTTAAAGGAAAGTACAGTAAATTTCCTAAAGATTCATAGTTTCATTCATAAACTTTCGACATAATGACACATGCAAACAGTGCAGACCCAGATCACATTATTCCATTTCACTTAGCATTCTGGATGAAAATTTCAGTAGATGACAGTTTGAACATGTTTTTTGTTTTTTTGGTTTCTATTGATTTTTGTTGTTGTTTTTTCAATATCTGACATTTCATGCAAGTTGTCCCCTTGTACATCAGAAAAAGATCATTCCTTTAAGAACAGACACATTTGAAGCAGGTTCTCATATCAGGAAAGGAATTAATAATCCTTGTCATGCTGAATAAATTAAGATGTCACACCCACTTCTAATTTTCAGCCAATCAGATTATATGATCCAGGTTGTTGATACAAATTACATAATGAATGACAAACAGTGCAGATCTGGATCAGATGGCTTCTACTGAAGCCAACTGATCTGGATCTACACTGTTTGCAATGGAAGAGCATATCTGGATTCAGCAGGACCTGGGTAAATTGTTTTCTGCTGGAGTGGCCTTCTTTTGGAACAAGAGCTCCACCAAGCGGGGCATTATACGCCCGTGGCAAGTAAAAAGATGTAGCACAAAAACTGGCTCCTGTATAATTCAGTGCTCCGGATATGTAAGTGAAATTACAAAAAAAAAAAATAAATAAAAAAATAAAAAAATTTCATTGGGGCATACCTCTGCTGATATTTGGTGAACTGTAACCTAAGCAACCAAGCTGGCCCAGGAATTAAGGAAGAAGTGACTTCTCCCTCCTGGGAAAATTGGGAGAAGTTTGCTGCTTCTAGGTAGAAGTGCTTTCTGATGGAGGACACACCACAGATGCATGACTATATTATAAGCTCATATGAGCCTTTGCTGATTTGTTTTTCCTATACTTCAATATCGGACCAAACAATAACAAAACAAAAATAAACAACCAAAAAAAAAATAAAAAAAATAAAAATGCTGCAAGAAATTTTTTTGTAAACATTTAACTTGTTTAATACTGATTTTATTTTTGTTCTTCAAGGGAGCCAAATTAGAAGAGTATTAAAAAAAAAAAAAAAAAAAAGTCCAAAAAGAACTATGTATTCATAAAGATTTAATAATGGCAACCTTTCCTTGCAATCTAATAAAAGAAGAAAAAAAAAATCAATATCTTGCCCATATGACCAAAACAAGTTATTTGCAAAAAATATATTTATTATAAAATGAAATTTGCATACTATTACCACTAAACAATATGCTGCAAAAAGTTAACAAAAACTTTCAAAGGGGCATAGATCTGCAAATATTTGGTGCACTGTAACCTCGAAATAATATGTGCTGTTCCACATCATCGTGTAACTATTTATGAAGTTTCAGCTTGATCGGATGTAAACTATAGAAGGATTTAGCCGGAAACAAAAAATTAATAGAAATTAATAGAAATTTTCAACGGGGTTTAACTCTGCTAATATTTGGTGGACTGTAACCTTGAAACAATATGCGCTACTCCACATCATGGTCTAACTACAAATAAAATTTCAGCTTGATAGGATGTAAACTATTGGAGGATTTAGCGGGAAACGAAAAGTTTACTGAAATTTTCAAAGGGGCATAACTCTGCTAATATTTGGTGGACTGTAACCACAAAACAATATGCACTGCAACACATCATGGTCTAACTATACATGAAGTTTCAGCTTGATTGGATGTAAACTGTAGGAGGATTTAGCCAGAAACGAAAAATTAAGAAAAATCTTCAAAGGAGAATAACTCTGCTAATATTTGGTGGACTGTAACCTTGAAATAATATGCGCTGCTCCACATCATGGTCTAACTACAAATCATGTTTCAGCTTGATCGGGTGTAAACTGTAGGCTGAAACGAAAAGTGAACTGAAATTTTCAACGGGGCATAACTCTGCTAATATTTGGTGGACTGTAACCTCGAAACAATATGCACTGCTCCACATCATGGTCTAATTATACAGGAAGTTTCAGCTTGATTGGATGTAAAATGTAGGAGGAGTTAACTGGAAATGAAAAGTTTACAGAAATTTTCTAAGGGGCATAACTCTGCAAACATTTGGTGGACTGTAACCTCGAAACAATATGCGCTGTGCCACATCATGGTCAAACTATATACAAAGTTTCAGCTTGTTCAGATGTAAACTGTAGGAGGAGTTAGCCGGAAAGGAAAAGTCAACTGAAATTTTCAAAGGGGCGTAACTCTGCTAATATTTGGTGGACTGTAACCTCGAAACAATATGCGCTGCTCCACATCATGGTCTAACTATATATGAAGTTTCAGCCTGATCGGATGTAAAATGTAGGAGGAGTTAACCAGAAATGAAAAGTTTACAGAAATTTTCTAAGGGGCATAACTCTGCAAACATTTGGTGGACTGTAACCTCGAAACAATATGTGCTGCGCCACATCATGGTCTTACTACATGTATATACCAAGTTTCAGCTTGATCGGATGTAAACTGTAGGAGGAGTTAGCTGGAAACGAAAAAGTTTACGGACGGACGCCATACCCCGTAACATAATACGTCCCGTTTTTCAAACGGGCATTTTTTAAAAAAAAGAGGCAAAATATTTCAGTTTAGAGGGCTCTCCCTTATATGGTGTGCCTACACGTATTGACCTACAGAGGAACATTACATTTAATCCTTGTCCTGCTGAATATTTTAACATGCCACACCCACTTCCAATTTTCAGCCGATCAGATTCCTTGATCTGGATTGTTGCTATAAATTCACATACTAAATGGCTTCTTTAGAAGCCAACTGATCTGGATCTATACTGTTTGCAAAGGCAGGATATATCCAGGTTCAGTAGGACAAGGGTTAATGCTTAGCATGCTGGGTAAAAATTTCGACAGACAACAATTTGAAATAATTTTCTCGTTTTTTCCCAGAAAACATGCATTGACATTCCATGCATATATTGTCTCCAAAGAAACGTGTCCTTAATTAGTCATTCCTTGAATTAGCTCATAGAGTGGTAAGTATTAATGTAATGCTTTTCATTTGGATTCATACTACTGTATTCGACCTAATTACCGCACTGTGCGCTTAGGTTTTTCAAAATTATTGGGAACACTCAGTGGTGGTAAAATATGTTTGTTTGTGTTCAGGTTTTACGGCCCGGTCAACCCAATGGGGCCATGTCGAGCGCGGTCAGTTTACCTAACCACACGTTTACTGGGCAGGCTTAGTCCTCTAAGCAGTTAACCAGTATTGTGCACATTCTTTCGCCAGAAACTGACAACTGGCCTTCTTGAATCAGTGGAAGGGAGAGAATGACCGTAGAAAATATTTCATGTTCAATCTCCGCGAAAGAATGTTGCTGACCTCGGCGGGGGTCGAACCCGGGACCTCCTGGTCTCCAGTTGGACGCGCATCCAACAGAGCCACCGAGGTACAATATGTATCTCTGTGCTAAGGATACACTATAAAAAAGATCAGAAAAGGACTTATTTGATGAATATTATACGATTTTTTCTGACTTTCTTTATAAAGGCATATGTTGTGGGTGCTCGTTTGAATTGCATCGATAAGTCGATGCAATTCAAATGAGTACCCACAACATATGCCTTCATAAAGAAGTAAAGAAAAAGTACACTGGCTATAATCTGAAGACTACGGAATTTCTTGACTGTGCACTTATAGGGGTATGTGCGGTAATTAGATCGAATACGGTAGTCTGAGAAAACACAAAAAAAGACATATTGCATGGAATATCAAAGTCTTTTTTCTGGAAATAAAAAATAAAATGTGAAACAATAATACCCCGCCATTATTATGTTGTGGGCAGATAACTCCTCACAACCCCAAAGCAGATGTCCAAAATATCAATGCACACACCAAGTTTGGTGAAAATCCATTGACATTTACTAACGTTATCATCCGGAAATGAAAATACTTACCTGTTGCGGACAGGTAACTCTGTCGAAAATTGAGGAAAATTGCCCATTAACAATGCCAAACCAGATTTCCACAATATCAATGCACACACCAAGTTTGAGTCAGGTGAAAATTGACATTTACTCAAGTTATTGTCCAGAAATGAAAATACAGACGGATGGACGTATGACAAACAGACATACGGACTCAGGGACGGACGCACGGACAGCCAACGTGATACCATAATACCCCACCACTATCGTGTGGCAGAGTATAAAAATCAATTTGTCATCTGCTGAATTTGCTTGGAGAGTGGTGAAGTTCAAAGAGTGTGTCTACATGTATTGACCTACAGATGAATGTTACATTTAAAAACTGCTACTCATGGGCTTGGTTTTTCTGAGTACAAACTTATATCACATCCCTCTTACACTCTAGATCAGAAGACTGATTCATCACACTTCATAAGAACAATACACTAACTATCCTACTGAAGTACCATATCAACTTATAATCCAATTATTGTTGATTTTACCATATTCGACCTAATTACACTTATAAGCACATGTCAAGCAATTTCCTAGTTTTCAAATTAACAGCTTGTGTACTTTTATCTGCTTCTTTATAAAAGTATATGTTGTTGGTACTCATTTGTATTGCCATGACTTATATTCAAATGTGTACCAATAACATATGCTTTTATAAAAAAAAATCAGAAAAAAAAAAATCTCATAAGTACCAATGAAGTCATTCTCTGGTCTTTCTTTAAAGTGTGCCACTATTAGTAAATATTTAACTACTTATCTTCCTGTAATGTTCGGGTCAGCAACATTCTTTCCTGAAGACTGATAATGAAATATTTTCTACAGTCATTCTCTCCCTTCAGCTGATTCAATAAGGGCAGTTTTCATTTTCTGGCGGAAGAATGTGCACAATACTGATTAACAGCTAAATGGACTAAGCCTGTCCAGTAAAAGTGTGGTTAGGTTAACTGACCGCACTCTACATGACCCCATTGAGTTGACTGGGCCATAAAACCTAAGCACAAACAACCTAAGCGCACAATGCGGTGATTAGGTTGAATACAGTATGTCAATGGGTAACAAGTTAGCATAGCTCTAGATAAATGATAATTTAACCCCAGGTGAGTTCAAAAAGTATCCACAAGATAGGGTTTTGCTACAAAATAGAGCAAAAATCCTAATCAATAACCTCAATTATCACTCAAGGAGAAATTACTAAAGTACATACCCAGATCAAAACAGGAAGTCTTGAATGCACATGACACATACTTATCATATACCATAGCTCCGGATAAGCGGGGTATCCACATTATATTTTTCTTATTTCTCCATGAAAACATATGTTGTTGGTACTCATTAGAAATGCCTCAGTGAGGCACTTCTAATGAGTACCCACAACATTTTCTCAGTTGTGATGAAATATGAAAACTGGCGTTTACAGGGGTATACATTATTTTTCTCATTTTTTGCTCAAAAACATAGATTGTGGGTACTCATTAGAACTGCCTTGCTGAGGCAGTTCTAACAAGTACCCACAATCTATGTTTTGAGCAGAAATACGAAAAATATCAGAGTTTTTTTATCTGAAAATTTTCAGATTTTGGAGGTGAAATTTTCTATATATTTGAATAGGCATGTTTTCATAATATTGTGATGAAATATGAAAAATATATTTACTTTTGTGAACTGAAAAAGTGCCTTATCTGGAGCTGTGATAAATGTCAATGTCACGGTGTCTCCTTGGTCATAGTTACATGTAGGAAACAAATTCTGTTATTTATATATCATTTGTGCTTAGATTATTTAATTATTTATCATCACGAGAACACGCCTATATAGTTTTGACCCCCTTAAACCCCACTTTTATATACGGTAAATGTCCTAAAATTTCGAACAAAATTAAATAATTTCAGTTCTTGCTGTTCGAAATTTTAGAAATTATGATTTGCTAAAAAATTTACTGTTCGAAATTTTAGGACAGATTCACTTACAGCCAAAATTGACCTGGCTATCGGACGCTTTCGGACACCCGAAATGACAAAAAGGACCTACACGACGAAAGGGTTTTCTTATTTGCTATGTGTGATTGGTAAACTGAATGTGAAATTGTATGAACTAATAAATATTTACCACGCTGATGTTTGTTTTTTAATTCCATCCGATTAATTCTATGTCGAACAATGTTTCTCGTAACAAAACAATTAATTATCCGGTACACTAATTAATCGCCAGATACGTTTGTTCCGCACTCCGGGAATGTGCCACTTTCTTAAAATAGGCTGGCTTAGTCCGCTGTCTTCTTACGTAACAACCCACTTCACTTTACCGCACTGAGATACACAAGCTGACCAAAAATACTTCAAAAGGTTACCACACGTTTGTTCTTGTTTGAACCACTACAGAAACACAAAAGTCCCTTTCCTCAAAGGTGAAGTGTACGGAGTTTAAATGTGAAAAGCGCAGACTGATTAGAACTTCCACCGTTTTGAAGCGCAGTATTCACACTGCTTGCTGACATAATGCATCCTGTTGGCGATATGCGTAGACCCAAATCAGCGCATGTTGGTCTTGTCTATACTGGTCTCAGATGTCATAAGGTCATTTCTGTTGGAAAGGACTCATACATAAACGAACAGTGCGGACAACCAGATCTGAATGCAGCCTGATCAAGATCTAAGATTTCAGCACTACACCAAACTGAACTACGTATGCCAAACCTGTGAACTGCCATTATCGTTTTCAGCAATATTTCTTTTTTTAAAAAAATGTATTGTTGTTTAGAATTCGGTAACGAAACTTATTGCAAGAATCATGTCATCAATAGTAATCCTTTCATAGTGTACGGACGAGCAGGAACGACCCAGATCAGAATGCGCGAATACACATGCTAATTTACAATTTCGCATGTAGCTCTTTCATACTATCGCATGTGCGTCACACTTTGCAGGAATGATCAGATCAACTTTGGAATTCTGGTATAGCGGTCACACGACTTACCGAAATACTATATGCGTGAAAAATACAGGAATACCTGTGAAGACACCAATACTGGTTTTAATTAAGAAATGAATATACTCGGATGACGATCCTGAAAGCCCAGAGGCCAGTTCCCCTATTCCCCCAAATTATTTTCATTCCCTTGTTCTCTGCGGCGTCCGGTCTGGGTCTACGCTGTTTGCATAGGCCTATCTGTTCCAGTATTTAGGTTCTTTAAATTTTTAATACGTGCCAGTTTCGTATGCATTTCTGACGAGTAAAGGCTCTAAGTTTGTTTTTCTCCCGAAAGGGTTTCCCGTCATGATTTCACGTGACGTACCGCTATGAGCATGTGGTTTCTTAATGCAGGGCAAGTAAATGTTGCTTTGTGACGTACTGTTCGTTTTCTGGATATTTTGATAATTATAATGTTCTCAATATATCCATAATGTAAAAGAATAACAGTATTTATATTTATTTATACCCTGGTAAATGCGGAGTAAGGTCCTCACTCTTTAGGTTTTTACTGTTTAAAGGGACGTAATTGCATATGCCCCCATGATGAATTTTACGAGTCGGACCCAGCATTTTTTTTTTTTTTTTTTTTTTTTTTTTTTTTATGAATCTGGGGCGGATCCAGGATGATTTCTGAAGGGATTTGATTTGATCGAATTTCCGTACTTACTCTACGTATTCGGACAGACAGGCCTGAGCAAACAGTGTAGACCCAGATCAAATGCCGCAGAACGCATGTAAAACCTTCACTGAAACGGTGATGTATTCAACCAAAGATTTGTAATCTCTCCATGAACTGGAGTTTACATGCCTGTTTGTTACCACAAACGGCAAAATCTGACTGCCCTTGCATCGATGATCTGAGTCTTCACTGACTGGTCGCACGTCTTATTGTCCTAAAAGTGTTATCCAAATTTCCATGTTCCCTGTTCCCCCTATCTAGTTGCATTCTTTGTCTGCGGCATCTGATCTGAGTTTACAGTTTGCATAGGCCTATCTGTCCCAATACTTTGGTTCTATTTTAATACCTGCCAGTTTCATACGCATTTCTGAGGAAAAACTGCTCTATAATTTAACGAACAAAAGTGTGTCATGCGGGAAAAGGGAATGTGACTGTTGCATTTTCTGTATTTTCACATATATATATATATATATATAGTTTTTATAATCTATACTGGAAATGAGACTGTCCCAGAATTGCGTGTCGTCGCCCGATGGCGTATCTGAGCAGTCCCATGAAAATCTACGTAGATAAAGCAATAAGACATACGTAGTGGTGAGATACACGAACAAACAGCAAATAGAAAGTACAGCGCGGATCCATAGATTTATCCTGGCCTTCGTTTTCAATCGGAATATTTATCATGTCTGCCGCAAGGTAACAATAGTTCTAGATCGCCTGCGCATAATCTAACCCTTGTCACGCGGACATCCACGTGATGTCGCGTAGATATGGCTAACATTGTGATGGAAAGTCTTTCATTATTTCCTTCGTTTGTATAAAATTAAAATACGGTTCCCGTGCCATTTATGTGCATAAAATTCGTTATGACACTGCTGTGAGCATTTACGTTTTGCGGTGGCTTTCAACACTACTACTTTAGTTTCCGGTTCCGTAACGGAAAAAAAAAAAAAAAAAAAAAAAAAAAAAAACGTTATCGAAATTAGAATGTGCCAATAAATAATTACTTGAAGAAAGCTGTGTTCGAAATTTTAGAAATCCCCTTTTCGCAAAACCGCCACTGTTCGAGATTTTAGGACATTTCCAGAAATTATTTTGGGCAAAAATATCAGGTGTTCGAAATTTTAGGGTGTTCGAAATTTTAGGACATTTACCGTAGTAAAACTGGAGTTTAAAAGGGGTATGCATTATTTTACTTACTTCTGTTCAAAAACATAGATTGTGGGTACTTGTTAGAACCGCCTTGCCACCGCGTCGAGGCGGTTCTAACAAGTATCCAGAATCTATGTTTTGCGCAGAAATATGAAAAATATCAGAGGTTTTTTTTTTATCCGAAAATTTTCAGTTTTTGGAGGTAAACTTTTATACATATTTGAATAGGCGTGTTTTCGTAATGTTTGAGTCTCATCATAGCAGACCTCAGTGGCTCAGTTGGATGCGCATCTGATTGATGATTAGGATGTTGTGGGTTCGACCCCCGCCAGGTCGGCAACATTCTTTCATCGAGATTTGGTAATGAAATATTTTCTACAGTCATTCTCTCCCTACTGCTGATTCAAGAAGGGCATTTGTCAGTTTCTGGGGAAAGACTGCGGTTAACAGCTTAGAGGACTGCCTGCCCAGTAAAAGTGTGGTAAGGTAAACTGACCGCCCTTGACATTACCCCATTAGGTTGACTGGGCCATAAAATGTCAAAACAAACAAACAAGAGTCTCATCATGGTACAAGTAAGAACATAAACACACAAAAGCAGAGCCTATGTGCTTATGTCACACAAAAGTTGGCAGTTTCAAACAGAGCACCATTCTAGAAAACAGATACATGTACTTAATGTTATGTTTGATTCTTCCACTATCATACATGGGATAAGATAAACTTTCTAATCACTACTTCCATTTTCTATGAAGTGTCTAATATATTACTAAGAACATTCTAAGAAGACAAAAGTGTTCTCAGTAAAATGCTGAAAACATAGCTACTTCACAGAAAATGAAAGTAGTCCATTTTATCCTGCATAAGAAAGCCAAGTGTTTGTGACTGGGTACATTTGGAGAACTGTATTTTTTGGTCGGCAATTCCAAGTCATGAAGTGTTTGACCGGCAAGAAAATGAAGTACTGAAAGAAAGGTAAAGAATGATGTATATGTCAAAAACATATTTTTCAAGAACAAGAATGAAACATGAATACCTGGGCCTCCCAAATGATATCACATACAAAAACATGTAAGTACACACACACACACACACACACACACACACACACACACAAAACAAGTCACCCAAGAGGGCAACAATCCCTCACCTGTGGAACAGTTATCTGAAGGTATGACATCGTATATTTAAAAAGGATCAGATCAAAAGCAACTGAGATAAGGTGGAGACATCATTTTCCCCATTATAAGTCAATGGGGCTTTCAGTTGGCATGTAAACCAGCATTTTGATCCTATCTGTCCTAAAACCTTGCACAGCCTTTCCCCCGCCCGACTGACGCTACGCATAAATTTTGATCAAGATTGGCCAACTGGCTGATCCGGACCACAATCCAACTCATCCTAGCTTTTATGCCTGTTCTGGTTACCAGTAACTTTCATGACGATTCAATCAAAAATGAATGAGCTATCATGAAAGACACCATTTCCCATTATAAGTCTATATGGGATTTTTTTTAGATCTCAAGAGCAGCTAACTACATAGTCAGTGGTCCTATCTGGCCGAAATTCAAACTCATGAGAGAGAACTTATGCATGACCTCATTACCTGTAAGTACAATGTACAAAAAGGATCAGATCAAAAACAAATGAGAACAGGTGGAGACATTATTTTCCCCATTGTAAGTCAATTGAGGCTTTCTGCTGCCATGAAAACCAGCATTCTGATACAATCTGTGCAGCCTTTCCCCCACCCAAATGATGCTACACATAAAATTTGATAAAGATTGGCCTACTGGCTTCAGAAGTATTCAAGTCCAAAAGTGTGAAAATTTTTGTCACTCAAGGGCAAATACCTCCAAAATAAGCAGTCTGATTTGGCCCAAAACCAAACGACTGAGGTTTTATGCCTGTCCTGGTTACCAGCAACTTTGATGATGATTCTATCAAAAATGGACAAGCTACATGTAACATGGAGACACTATTTTCCCATTATATGTCTATGGGAAAAGTTTTTAGCTGCTCAAGGGCAGCTAACTCTGTATGTAGTCTGATCTGGCCGAAATTCAAACACATCTAAGATTTTATGCATGTCCTTTTTATGTGCAAATATAAAAAGGACAGGTTAAAAGCAACCGAGAAACAGTGGAGACACCATTTTCCCCATTATAAGTGGACAATGAGGATGGACGACGACAGATGCCAGAGCCTTGCTATATTATATGTATATTTAAAGCTCACCTTGTGAGCCTTCCGCTCCAGTGAGCTAAAAAGGGACTGATTGAAGATACATGTACATGTATTACCGTGTGTGTGCAAAGAATTTTGGTAAGAAATTTTATTAGATGATCTTTTAACTTGTGAAATAAAGAAAGCAAACTTTCGAGTTTATACTGGACAATGACATTGAAGTTTGGGACCGTTACACAGGAAACTTCTTGGATTAAAGTAAGGATTTTTGGTTCCTAATCTAATGTTTTCCAAGAAAAAGTGGGGTTGGACTGGAGGTTTTACAGTGAGAGGCTTTTATCAAAATAAATATGGCATTTCTATTCTCAACAACATCTGTTTTATGAAGAAATAATAAACATACCTATCATGAATACCAGTACTTTTCAATCTTCAGCTATCAGTGACAAGTTCAAAAAAACATTTATTTCCTTACCTCTCTTCAAAGCCCTTGACTTTTGCTTGGCTGTCTTTCTATCCTTCTCACTGACCATTAGACCAGGTTTCTTCTGAGGTTCAACAGCAGATTTCTTCTGAACAAATGCTTCATGTCTGTGCTGTCCTCTTCTGGAAGTTTTCACTTTTGCATAATCTACAAACTCATATTCACCTCCATTTTGTGTATTTACGAGCCTTTGTAAATGCTTTATATTAGTATTGTTATCACTAGTAACGTTTTGGAGATCAGTTTTTGGAGTATGTGACTTTAGATCTGATAGAAAAGTATTATCATCTCTATCTCCAACATCCTTCAAAGATATGTACTGATTCTCAGTTTCATCTAAATTTTGATCATGATATAAACCATCAATATCTCCATGAACAGATAAAGCAGTTTCACCATGAATTCTATGCCTTTTATCAACCAAGTCACTTGCACGTTCCGTTTCTTTTGCAAATGAATAAACGTCTTCAGTATCTCGAGTTCTTCTTAAAACAGAAGCTTCTCTTATTTCAACATCTCTGTTTAATGTTTCTGCAGCACCTTGATAGACAGGTATAAGCATGTCATTACCAGGATGTACAAGAAGACTAGTGCGAACTTCTGCAATAGCACTGTATGATGTTCTGGATATATCAGTGTTATTCTGCTGTGTTTGATTAAAGCTCAAAGTTTCATCAGTCTCCTTATAGACTGGATCAGAGACATTATTTCTGTTCAAATGTGCAGTTCTATGAGCCAATACGTGTGAATCACTTATCTTTCCCTGTTGCTTGTTCCAACTTTCCTCTGAGCTCTTACAATTTGGATCTAGCACAAAATCAATACCACCAGCATTCTGACCATCATCAGCAACAGCATCCTCCACAGTTTGACAAATCTGCAATGCTTCAGTGATGTCATCTTCACTGTATCTTAATTGATCAATTTGTGGTTCAAAAGCAACACTATAGATGAGTTCATCCTCATTCTGGGCTGACAGCTCAGGAACATGCCGAGAACCAGCCACTCTTGAAATAGCATCATCATAACCTAGGTCACCTGACATGGTATCATATCACCTCTATCTGAAACAAAATTCCATACAGCTACATGTATCTAATTATAACTACAAAAGATTTTTTAGAAAAAAACAAAAAAAAAAAAAAAAAAACAAGAAAAAACAAACAAATGTCCCCCCAACCAGCCAGAGTTGCCATTCTTGTAGGCGACATGTCATCTCGTCTTGTTCTACATTTCTATCAAGTATCGCCAAAATATTGTGATGGGTATTCGAGTTGCAGAGCAGACACAAAATCAAATTTAAACACAAGAAGGGGAGATAAGTCCAAAAGTAATAAGCCAGAGTTGTCATTCTTGTACCCAACGTATCATCTCATCCTGTTCTACATTTCTACCAAGTATCATCAAAATATTCCGAAGGGTATTCGTGTAACAGAGTGAACATAAAATCAAATTCAAATAAAAAGGGGAGGTAACTACAAAAGTAAGAAAGCCAAAGTTGTCATTCTTGTATGTGACATGTCGTCTCATCCTGTTCTACATTTCTACCAAGTATCATTAATTTATCATAAAAATATTCCACAGAGTATTAGACTTACAGAGCGGATACAAAATCTATGCATAATCACTGTCAAATATAACAAAGGGAGATAATGCCAAAAGCAAGAAAGGCAGAGTTACCATTCTTGTATGTGACACGTCATCTCATCCTATTCTTCATTTCTACCAAATAACATCAAAACGTTCCAAAAGGGTATTTGAGTTACAGAGCGGACACGAAATCAATTTCAAAATTGGGACATAACTCCAGAAGTAAGAAAGCGAGAGTTGTCATTCTTGTACGCTGCATGTCGTCTAGCTCTGTTCTTCATTTCTACCAGGTATCATAAAAATATTCCATTAAGGGTATTCAACTTATAGAGTGGACACGAAATAAATGCATACTCACTCAAATATACTAAAGGGAGATAACCTAAAAAAAAGTAAGAAAGACAGAGTTGTCATTCTTGCATGCGACACGTCATCTAGTCCTGTTCTACATTTCTACTAAGTACCATCAAAATATTCCAAAGGGTTTTCAAGTTATAGAGCAGACATGGAATCTACTTCAAACAAAACAAAGGGAGAAAAGCCTGAGTTGTCATTCTTGTATGCAACACATCGTCTTGTTCTGTTCTACATTTCTATCAAGTATCATAAAAATATTCAAAAGGGTATTTGACTTACAGAGCGGACACAAAATCAATTAATAATCACTGTCAAATATAACAAGGGGATATAATGCCAAAAGTAACAAAGACATAGTTGTCATTCTTGTACGCGACATGTCTTCTCCTCCTGTTGGCATTGCTTTTTGGAAGTCCCAGGGCAATTTTTGGGAGTCTCTGACTCCCAGACTTTCCTTAATGAAAGCACTGTTGTTGGCGACACATTGTCTTGATTTAGCCATCAGTGAAGTTTTGTGAATATATTTCATATGGTTTAGAAGGTATAAGCCAGACATGAGGAAAGCATTACATTTCATGGATTTCAGGCAAGGGGAGGTAATTGAAATAAAAACCAAATTAACCAGCGTTGTTTTCCTTGTTTGCGACAGATTGTCTCGACATAATTAAGTCATCTGTGAAGTTTCATGAATATATTCCATACAGTTTAGGAGTTATGGCCAAGACACAACTGGGGTAAAGATTTATGGCCCGTCACAATTCAAAAAACTGAATGAGTCAAAGTTGTCCCTTGTTTGTGCACAACACAAAATCTTGACATGATTTACCCATCTGTAAAGTTTCATGAATATATTCTATATGGTTTAAGGTTTAAGAGTTATGAGCCAGGCACAAATGCATGGACAGATGGACTGGGGTAGAACTTGATGCCCCCCCCCAACCCCCACCATTCCCATGTTTTAGCCTTGGAAGCTAGAGATAGGGCCAGTATCTTTAACCTGTCAGTTTAGATAAAGCCATTCCGACTGCATTTGGCTAGAGATACTGCTGTGGATTTTCATACTACAGTAAAGATCCAATATATCGCGGTCCTCGGGGTCCAGAGTCTGCTATCGCGATATAAACGGAGCGAGATATAAGTCCAGACATGTACCATGCATGTATAATGGCATGCATAACACTCGCTTGGTTTGTCGCTGTGGCAGTTTGCTAAGACATCACGGATAAAGGCATTCAGTCATGCTGTCAGCCATATTTCCTAGTTAAAATTGCATTAAAATTGCTCAATGGCATAATTTACAATGGTGCACTATGTCTAACAAGTAATTTCAATCGAAACCAGCTGATAAACTACATGTACATTTGAAAACAAGAAATAATCGGGTTGACAATTTAGATGCCATTTTGGATACTCTGGTTCCCTGGAACGGCGAAGGGAAGTTACTCAAATGGATTTAGTTGTGCAAAGATAAATTAATTTGAGTTGCTTCCCTTTGCTTATTATTGTGTTGCGGGCGCAAAAAAAAAAAAAAAAAAAAAAACTGTCGTTTTTCAAAGTTAATTTCTTTTTATTTTAGTTTTATTGTTATTATTTTTTTTTTTTGACGCAGATGTTTTTTGAAATATTTATTGCTACAGAAGTGTAAAATAAGCGGACTAAGATCTGTGTATGTGGGACAGAAACATTGTAAGACTACTGTCTTATAAAATTTGCTGGTGTTGAAAAGGAGATGGACCGTTTTCATCTGTTGAGCAAAATTAGTTTGTGGGCATCATTGACTGATTGAGCATTGAGTAGATCTACGTACTTAATGATGATAATGATTATGACAATAACGGCAATATAATTTATTGTTTACCATTTATAATCAATGTGCGCGCTGACTGACACTAAGTGGATTGTTTGTCATAATACCTGACGCGGCTTAGCATCAGAATAGGCGCGAAAATCAATTACCGGAGGTGGAACGCATTTTTTTCCCTGAAGTTAAATAAAACAACAAACATTTATGTTTTTTAAATTTTTTTGCTTATGGAAAATTTGGGAGCCATAGCCGATTCGCAATATTTTTTTCACAAAATAACGCAATGTATTGGAGCTATACTGTATTTCCAATACCTTATCTCATAAGCAAACATCAAATAACTTTAAAATCTCTCAATTTTCAACTATACTACTACAACTTTGATGGGTCCTGATCAGAACAGCAAAATACTGAACTGTATCCTTGAGTGCCCAATAGTTGTGGCTGTAACTCAATTTGGGTAAATAGAAAGAAAAAAAAAAAAAAAAAAAAAAATACAATACAATAATAGACCTCTTTCACATTGTTATCTCTCTTATCATGCACTCTTCAATTGAAAAATTGATAAAGTATATGTAATCAAATGATGGGGCAAGTAGCCGATCTG
The DNA here is from genome assembly GCA_964016985.1 of Anodontia alba. Classification (NCBI taxonomy): domain Eukaryota; kingdom Metazoa; phylum Mollusca; class Bivalvia; order Lucinida; family Lucinidae; genus Anodontia; species Anodontia alba. The sequence goes on along the minus strand of OZ024836.1, from coordinate 23,528,647 downwards.
ATACACTGATAAAAATAGGTTAGGATGAAATAAAGTTGTTTAAATTGGCTTTTTGACATTTTGAAGTATTTTCCTATTTACTGAATGTCAATTATATAAAAAAAGATCATTTTACACCTTGTAACTGATTTCTATAAAGTTTCTCAAGGCAGTAAGAATAATAAAACACTATAGGCCTACTGACCACATTTCTTAATACAGTGTAATGGGATGATTCGCAAAATAAGAAATGTGGCCGGTAGGCCACATTTCTTATTTTGCGAATCATCCCATTATTCAGAAAGAAGTGCAGATTATACTTAAATAAATAAACGAATAAATAAATAGATAAATTTGCCATAAACAAAATAACATTACATGGATTAATAATACGTAATTCCATGTGTCATCTTTCTCATATGTTTTGATAAACAAAACATTACTTAACATTTACAATCACGAGCACATGCCAAAAGTTGGTACATGTATATCCATTTTCGGTAAATTATGACACTAACCTTTGATTAAATAGATGATTTATCACCTTAATAAACTAATCCAACGCCTGCCGATTGAGAGGTACGGGCCCTAATAGACAGGCCCTTTCGGATTAGGCAGCATTTTATTGCTTTTCAAAGCAAACCCGGCGGCTTTATATAAGCTCAACACGAGACGGGACATATTTGAGGTTTCGCATGATAATACCAGCAAACTGATATGTGTGTCTAGCAATGACTCAGATCAGTTTGGACATCCGTTCAGCCTGACCAGAGTTTTCGTTGTAAGTTCAGTGGATGACTATTACCCAAAATGTTTGTTAGATGTTTTCTTGCGAACAGCGATTACTGACCATATAGAACAGATGATTAGGCTGATCTGAGTCTTTGCTGGATGCGCACGACTGAAATGATTGTATGACAACAATTTAGGACAATACCTAAAATAAGGTAGAAGCTGTGAAAAAGACCAAATGAAAGGGAACGAAAAACTCTGGTTATAAAACGATCGTATCTGTCTATAGTTCTTAGTATGATATTTCGGATATAAAATATGAATCACATTTCAGTTCATGTTTTTTGTTAGTATTTTAGTGCAAAAAAAATCAAAAAAAATAAAAAAAAAATCAATAAATAAATTTTAATATGATGTCCTGAATTTATTTATTTATTTGAAAGGAACTTTGTTTTTACATGGAAATAATTGAAAGTAGCATGCATGAACAAGGATGTTCTGCTTGCGGTAAACGAAATCTTTGTGTTATAAAAGAAATCTTTGTGTTATTTTAAGTTTCCAGCTGTATTTTGACTTTAAATACTACTTCACGGGTGGTAAACCTAGGAACTACCACGAAATTGTGTTAACGTAATTTCTTTCCCACGCCACATCCTGGATATAGCGGGGTAGTGCTAACGTCATAAAATAGACAAACAAAGGTTGGTGTCATTTTTATTTTTATTTTATTTTACCACGACGAACGAATTATGGGGAAATCGGGCAATGTGGTTCCATGTAAATATGTCTCAGCTTCCTCTATGGACCCAAATTTTATCGGAAAAATCATTTGCTTTCTTCAAATCTTTCTACCCACACTAAGCATCGGACCACTTGTCCCCCAAGTATTTTGTCAGTACGAGAATTTAGCCTGTCTCCATCGATTTGAGCTGACATTTGAAAGCATTCGCCGATGAAAATGATAAAAAGGCCCATCCTAAACGTTCCTACATCAAAAAAAAAAAATCAAGTGTTAACTCGTAAAAGAGTCAGGCCCCGTTTTTCAGGTGTGGCAGTTCCAAGATCACTGAGGTAGGTACCATGCTATCGGGGTAGTTCCAACGATTTAGCAGTAGTTCCCACGACGTAATATTCTTTTTCAGATACACCAATACTCTGGGATAGACATTTCTTCAATTTTAATTGATATGCGTTTAATACAGGATAGTATTCCAAGTATGGCTTCAATTTAAATATAGGACATAATTGTTACATGTATCTGATACAACACGCATTTACATAATCAATGCCAGGTAAGTGTGACAAAGTAATGTACGCTGTGAATTTAGTGATCTTTAGCATTGTGGTTTTGAAAAAGGCGGACAAGATTTGTTCTTAAATACCTTAAAAACTATAGTAGTAAATTCAGGGAAAAACAATCAAAGATTGCAGCCCATCAATGCCGCCAAGAGGAAAACAAGAGGCCCACGGGCCACGATTCGCTCACCTGAGTGACATAGCCACTGCAGACATGCAGATGTTATGCAACATTTTTCCAATCCTATCATCACAACTAATGAAAATATCATCATTTGAACAGTTCTTAGTTTTGAAGAAGAATATATGGGCCTGACAGTCAATGGAGCATGATCATTTGAATAAACTATCAATCACATTTCAACAGAAGGATCAATGTGAAATTTGGTGGAAATTGGCTAAGTGGTTTCTGAAGAATCGTGATTTTATACATGTAAACAGCACAGTGGCAGGGAAATATAAATATAAACCAGATGATGGCCATCTTAGATTTCCAATCAGAACCATTTTAACTACTGTTGATCTACAAGTCACTTCGATACTTTCAATATAAATGTATATGGCCCACACAAATAGGGAAGCAAATTTGACCTTGGAGGCAAAAAGGTCAAATGTCAACATAGAACCATCATTTTAGCAATTTTGGTAGATCTCCTGTCCCCCGTAATTTGTGCAAAGATTAGGACTCAGGGCTTATTTGGTTATGGAGAAGAAGATTTTTAAAGGTTTTTACCATATATGGGCATGGCAGCCATTTTGATCAATGGACCATACCCATTTTAGCAATCTTTCATTCTCCTGCCCACGGAGGCTCCGCATAAAATTTGAGCAACACTGGCCCGGAGGCTTCAGAGGAAAAGCCATTTGAAATTATCAACATTTTGTCCATACAAATGTATGGGGCCCATACAAATGCATACAGAAGCAAACTTGACCTCACCGTAAAAAGGTTAAATGTCAATGTATGACAATTATTTTAGCAACTTTGGTAGACCGCCTGTTCCTGATGATATATGCAAAGATTCAGCCACAAGCCATCCTCGGTTTTGGAGAATAAGATTTATAAAGGTTTTTACCATATATGGGCATGGCGCCCATCTTGGTCAACGAGCCGTGACCATTTTAGCAATTTTTTTCCCCCTACCTAAGGAGGCTCCATACGAAATTTGAGCAAAATTGGCCCAGAGGCTCCAGAGGAGTTGTTTGAAATTCTGAACATTTTTCCCATACAAATGCATAAGGAAGCAAAATTGACCTCAACGTAAAAAGGTCAAATGTCAATGTACGACCATTATTTTAGCAATTTTGGTAGCCCTCCTGTTCCTGAAGATAAATGCAACGATTCAGCCATAAGGCATGCTAGGTTTTGGAGAAGAAGATTTTTAAAGGTTTTTTCCCATACAAATGCACAGGGAAGCAAACTTGACCTTGCCGTAAAAAGGTCAAACGTCGACAATTCTTTTAGCAATGTTGGTAGACCTCCCGTCCCCGATGATTCCTACAAAGGTTCAGCCCCAAGGCATTCTCGGTTCTGAAGGAGAAGATTTTTAAAGGTTTTTACCATATATGGGCGTGGCGGCCATCTTGGTCAACGGACCGCAACCATTTTAGCAATTTTTCGTTCCCCCACCCTAAGGAGGCTCCATATGAAATTTGAGCAAAATTGGCCCAGAGGCTCCAGAGGAGAAGTTGTTTTAAATTCTGAACATTTTTCCCATACAAATGCATAAGGAAGCAAAACTGACCTTAACGTAAAAAGGTCAAATGTCAATGTACGACCATTATTTTAGCAATTTTGGTAGCTCTCCTGTTCCCAAAGATATATGCAAAGATTCAGCCATAAGGCATGCTCGGTTTTGGAGAAGAAGATTTTTGAAGGTTTTTCCCATACAAATGCATAGGGAAGCAAACTTGACCTTGCCGTAAAAAGGTCAAACATCAACGCACAACAATTCTTTTAGCAATTTTGGTAGACCTCCCGTCCCCGATGATTCCTGCAAAGGTTCAGCCCCAAGGCATTCTCGGTTCTTGAGGAGAAGATTTTTAAAGGTTTTTACCATATATGGGCGTGGCGGCCATCTTGGTCAACGGACCGCAACCATTTTAGCAATTTTTCGTTCCCCCACCCTAAGGAGGCTCCATACGAAATTTGAGCAAAATTGGCTCAGAGGTTTCAGAGGAGAAGTCGTTTGAAAATGTTAACGGATGGACGCACGGACGGACGGACGACGGACGAAAAGTGATCACAATAGCTCATCCTGAGCAGAGCTCAGGTGAGCTAAAAAAAGACAAAACAACCACCACAACTAATCACAAAAAAATACCAGCTCTTTCTGCTCTACAACAAAAACCACTGGGGTTTTACTGTGCGAAAGACCTTCCCCTTTTGTTTGATCTTACTTTGCTCTAAACAACAGCAGGCTGCAAAGGTAAATGGAAAGCAATGTGACCAATACAAAGCACGAAAGAATGCCAGTACGCCTGAAAAAAGTAACACCAGAGCAATTATAATTTTAAATGAGTAGCCAGAACAATGTCAAAGTAAAAACAGAAAAGAGCAAGGATTGGGAACTGATACAATCAGATTCCAAACCCTGCCAATAATATCACATGGAAAAAAAGTCATAGCACGAAGTGACGCCAGCAAACAAATAAGATATGGCTACTCATTTAATATTATAATTGCTCTGGTGTTACTTATTTCAGGCATACTGGCACTCTTTAGTGCTTTGTATTACAGCGTACAACATTACTTTGTCAAATTTACCTGGCACTGATTATGTAAATGCGTGTTGTATCAGATAACAATTATGTCCTATATTTAAATTGAAGTCATACTTGGAAAACTTCCCTGTATTAAAAGCATATCAATTAAAATTGAAGAAATGTCTGTCCCAGAATACTGGCATATCTGAAAAAGAATATTACGTCATGGAAACTACTGCTAAATCGTGGAACTACCCCGATAGCATGGTAACTACCTCGGTGATCTTGGAACTACCACGCCTCAAAAATCGGGGCCTGACTCTTTTACGAGTTAACACTTGATTTTTTTTTCAATGTAGGAACATTTAGGAAGGGCCTTTTTATCATTTTCATCGGTGAATGCTTTCAAATGTCAGCTCAAATTGATGGAGACAGGCTAAATTCTTTGCACTGACAAAATAATCAGGGGACAAGTGGTCCGATGCTCAGTGCAGGTAGAAAGATTTGAAGAAAGCAAATGACTTTTCCGATAAAATTTGGGTCCACAGAGGAAGCCGAGACATATTTACATGGAACCACATTGCCTGATTTTCCCATAATTCGTTCGTCGTGGTAAAACAAAATAAAAATAAATATGACACCAACCTTTGTTTGTCTATATTATGATGTTGGCACTACCCCGCTATATCCAGGATGTGGCGTGGGAACGAAATTATGTTAACACAATTTCGTGGTAGTTCCTAGGTTTACCACCCGTGTACTTTACTGAAACCAAAAAATCAATTTCGACACCTTTGAGGAAGACAATTTCATTTTTTTTATTTAGTTGTTTTTAACTGATACGTTTCCACCCACCTCTTTTCTGAGATGCAGCGTATTGAAGATTGCCCCCTTGATCGTAATCTCGCTGAGATATCGCTGATTCGAGACTTACCTGAACAGTTTGGCGCATGCGCACAACAATGTGAAAGTGGTTTATTGAATGAAGTAAATCATCTCTAGCCATTTAATTCAAAATAACGACATAACTTTTAAACGAATTAATTATTAAAAAAAAAAAAAGAAATAAAATAAAATAGAATTATTTTGAAATAACAAGTCATTACTTCGTTTTAACAAAACTGCCAATTCACTCACAGTCACTTGAGTGACTTTTGGTATTGATGTCCGACTACTAGTAACCAATTAAGAAGCGTGCATTATACGCCAACACCGTTCACAGTCCGATTAAGAAACTCAGAGTCACGCGAATCGATGCTGTAACTTCGCAGGTATAACTTGAACAGCGGAATGCTGAATCAGTAAACACCAAAACCTAAATCAGTACTTACAAGTAATCTTAATACTTCTTTTCTATTAACCAAAACAGGAAGTGCTCACAATATTGTTTATTTAGGAATGTCACATGACAATGAAAGAGGGTATCCGAAGGGTATGAAACGTTCTTCGATTTTTGGCTCACCTGAGCCAAAGGCTCGTGGTGAGCTATTGTGATCACTCACCGTCCGTCGTCGTAGTCCGTCGGTCCGTATGCCCACAATTTCTTTAAACAGCCTCCTCAATCATTCAGCCAACTCTTTTAACAAAATTTCACAGTTTTGATCCTTTATATATGATACTGACTGAAAACTGTTCAAAGGGTTGGAATCCATGCAGGATTACGGTTGCCATGGCAACCAAAATAAAAAAATCTTTTTGTCAGAAACAACAAATATTATCTGGCAGAAATGTATGTCTGGTCTCGGACCCATCAATACCCGGACTCGGGTACGTACAAACACCGGATCGGACCGGATCGGGCTCAATTACCGGATCGGACCGGATCGGACCCGGTTTTCTGTGCTATGGTCATTTTTTCTTCGATATTTTATTCTTTATGCATAGTTGGAAGAGGTTTACAGCATACAAAACTATTTGTACCTCACACCTTCATTCCAATATAAAAAAAAAAAACGGACCAAACATAACTCCACCCATATATATATATAGCCAAACGGCTAATGTAGGCTATGCTAGGAGTCTGTAGCATTTGCATTAGGTTCGGATGACAAGCCAGCACCAAACAGCGGACAACGTCGGACCGACGGCGATACGTTGTTACGTCGTATCGCCGTCGGCCAACACCGGACGTCGGCCCGACGTCGATATGGCATTCTATGTTGACTGTGCAGATTCTAAAGCATGAGATTATCTAGCAACAAATCAATGGCCCGTTCTTCTTACCCAGCAGGCACAAGTCGCAATGGCAACGTCATATCAACGTTCTTGCAACGACGTAGATGTGACGTTGCATAAAAGTAATGACGTTGCACGTACGTTGATCTGACGTCGCAATTACAGCATGTGCCTGCTGGGTATATTCTTTGACGAGGCGGTTCTGGCGAGTACTCACAATCAATGTTCTGAGCAGACATAAGAAAAAAAATCTGCCTTTTATGTAGGGGAGGGTGTGATAAATTAATATAGTGATTGACTGATATATGTAAATGATGCTGCGAGTGAGGCAAAGTGGCGACAGAGTGATAGTATTGAATCCGCTAATGAAATAGCATCACATACATAATTAAAAAACTAATACAGTATTAAAAATAACAACTAGAAAGAAAAAATAAAAAAATAAAAAATAAAAATAATAGTCAAAATAGGGTCCGATCCGGTCCGATCCGGTAATTGAGCCCGATCCGGTCCGATCCGGTGTTTGTACGTACCGCCCGGACTTGATACTGTCCGTTTCCGTTAATTATCATGTCGCGGGTGCTGGTGATGCTTACGTCACTTCGGAATCTATATTTTGCAAAACTCCACCCATATTAAACTAGTATTAAACACATTTATTTTTAGTTAAGCCAGTTAATATTATTATAAAGCAATAATGCAATCTTGGGACCGTTATATGTTAATAACATTTTATTCAACTGATTCCTTTTAACATAGATAATCGCCGAATTTTGCACATACTCGTTTTAGAAAATGTGGGTCAAATTCGAGAGAATCGACATTTTCACAGTCGACTTTTCAAATTTCTATTACGGTTATGAAAATAATATGCTGATAAAGCAATAAAACAAAGCTAGTTTATTCTGAATAAGTTGGGTTTATAGTTGATTTTAGCGAGAAAAAGCATTAAAAGGCTCTGCTAATGCTGGTACTATTCAACAATGATCGCCATTTTTTTCTTCGACGAATAGCTTCATTCACAAATCAGTGTTTGGAAACTTCATCGAAATTTGTAATATGTGTGATCAATATTCAACAAATATGATTAAAAAACAAAATAATTACATAGTATTTAATTTGAATGATAAGTGATGTTTTGTTCACAGTTTATTGCGGATAATTATCACTTTCTATTCGACTGATTTTCGCACATTCCAGACGAAACCCGGTAACCGGTAAAATCATAGCCACGACATCATCATATCGATAAAATAGGTATTTAGCACTATAGTTACCAGTCCGGGTATTGATGGGTCCGAGGTCTGGTGGTCCTCACCCAAGATTGTTCAAGCCATATATCATGATTCGTCAAAAAACGTGGCCGCCAGGGGGGCGGGGCTTAATTTACCTCATTCTATATAGAAAACATTAAAAATCTTCTTGTCAGAAACCAATGGACCGATTTCAATATAACTTAGCAGAAATGTTCCCTTCGTGACCCTCTACCAATAATGTTCAAACCGCCATGTTCTGTTCTGTTCTGTTATATCGTAAGGTTCCCCCGTTGTCTTGTCGGGGCACCCTGCACTCAGTACAGGTAAATTTATAAGCTCTTTACTTAGCACTAGTACTGGTGAAGGTTATATACAGCTTGTGCAGTTCAAATGTTTATATACAACACAGCCACACAATTTTAACACTGTGAAATTTGTTTAAGTCTTGCTACTCTCTTTCTATGGATCTGATCGATGAAGTCTCTTGAGAATAGTTCCAATTGGGCAATATCTTCGTCACTAGTCACGAAAACTGAACCGTCCAGTGTGAGCTGAGTAAACACCTCTGGGTCTGTTAAATCCACGCTTTCCGCAGCTCTAAGAACCGAACTATTCTGCAGTTTCTCCGAATAAACTTCCCTTTCAGGGGTAAAAGCTGAACATTCCGCTATAAAGTGTTGCCGAGTTTCTGGAACAGCTAAACGCAGTTTACATGTAGCATCAACTGTGTATTGATTGAATGCAGCCATATTGCCTTGCAAAATATAAGAACCAGTCAAAAGCTTGCATTTAAGTTGTGCCCTCCTATTATCAGCAATACAATTCCTAACTGTGGCCCATATTGGGTGTGCTTTTCCTACTTTAAGTAAAAGGGGATTGACATATTTTAAAGCTAATTTACTACTAATTTCAGACCGCCATGAGGCCTCAATATGAGAGTTAACTAAATTTGTAAGGGTATGTTTCCATTTAGTCTTAGACATTTGCTTGTCAAAAAGATAGAAAATTGAAGGGAGATTATACGCATCCAGGACAGATTTAATGAAATTAAACCAACTTTTTTCTTGATCACCTTTCATGACGAGCTGTCTTTCAGCTATTTCATATTCAATACAGTCCTTACTGCGCGCTTTATTCATGAACAGATTCACAGCGTTTTTATGAATGACTGTCTCCAGAGGCAAAATGCCCAACAATGCCAGGGTTATACTGTTTGAAGTCTTATCTGGGAGACCCTGTATCTGTCTTAGCGATTTTCTCTGAAACATTTCCAGATTTTCAATGTCTTTTCTTTGTAATGTAAGTACCTCAAGCCCATAAACAAGTCTCGGGACTACAAAAGTAGACCAAATGTGACCATTTAAGCATGCCTTCAGCCCATATACGCTATTAAAACCCGCCCCCATGAGTGAATATGCAGTCTTACGGCCAATGCTGATCTTTTCCTCAATATTTGCCTTATATTTGACATTTCTGCTAATTCCCAAGTAGACAGTACATTCCTGACAAAGAATTTTATCCCCTGCTATTTATAAATCCGCAGTCTGCATGTTCCTGATGGGACTGTAGCACAAACAGCAACTTTTTGTTGGATTCACACAATATCTTTCTCTGGAAGTATTATTTTCCACGTCCCACAGCATAACCTGCATATCATTATGTTTCCTGGCTAAGAGCGCGAGATCATCCGCTACTGTCACATGGGGAATACAAATGGATCCGATTTTAACCTCTGTGTACCGGTCCCCAAGCTGCAGAAGTAAGGGATTGTTAAAACGTTTATAATGTGAGGTGGAAGGCACACCCCCTGTCTGACGCCCTGCTTTAGATTTATAGGGTCTGACAACAATCCTGCCCATTTCACACGCGAGGAACAATCAGAATACAGGTCTCGTATAAGCAGCCAGTCGTCTCCGTTTATACCATCCAAGTATAGCCTCCTCAATAGGGAGTTGTGGTCAACCACATCGAAGGCCTTCTGTGTGTCAAGAGTTGTTAACAGTAATTCATCCTTGTTGTTCTTTGACTCCAAAATGCATTCTATCAGAATAAAGGCTGCATTCAAAGAAGAGTTTCCACTGGTAAATCCTTTTTGAAGTTTTGACTGTGATTCTTCTAATATTTTATTATGACGAACACTGAGGATATGTTCTAACACTTTCAAAATGATTGGGCTCACTGTAATTCCTCTGTAGTTCCCAGGATTGGCTGCGTCCCCCTTCTTGTAAATTGGGGTAAGAATACCTTCTTTCAAAATAACAGATACGGCCCTCGATCTAATTAAAGCATTCAACAGTCCTGTTAGGAAGTCCACAACTGGTTGGCCCCCTTTTTTCAGATGTTCACTGCACAATCCCATTACATCCGCTGCCTTATTGTTCTTAAGTTTGTTTAATGCATTTTGGATTTCTTCTTCCGTAATCTGCCTGATGTGCTGTCCTTCCAGTTCACAGATTTCAGAAATGTGCCCTACATCCCCATCCACAAGTTCCTTATACTCTGCATCAAAACGTTCATTCTCTAGTGGCAATGCCAGCTGTTGAAAATGAGTTGCCCAACCCTGACATATTTCCTCTCTGGACTCACAAATCTTTCCCTCTACAATCAGGTTTTCAGTTGCACTATTACTAGACTTCCTCTGCGCCCCAACCAGCCCAAAGAATGTCCTGGAGTCGTCCTCAGCACACATGATGTTTTCAATCTGCTGGTCTCTTCTCCTTGCTGCTTCTCTTCTCTGTTCACTTCTAAGACGCCTTCGGGCTTCCCTCAGCCTGGAATACTTTGGGTCACTTGGGTCACGAGGAGAACCTACTTTCTTCCACTCCCACCATTCAAGTCGGTATTTTTTGACAGCATCATTGGTTTTTTCTGTCCATGGTCTCTTTTTCCTGTTTTTCAAATCAATAATTGGCTTATATTTTGGGATACTTTCCATCGTAGCCACTTTTAGCACAGCATTGAGATGGCACAATGGATACAGGATATCTAGTTCCGAGTTAGTACTTATGAAGAATGAATCAAAAGGTTTCAGTAAGTGTGATACCGATTTCTTATAGAGCAGAAAGTCACACTTCTCCCATTTCGGCTTGCACTATACGGAATAGCTCACTTGTTTTGTGTCACTAGTTGTAATTTTCAACACTGCACAGACTGGAATGTGATCCGAGGTATTCAGGGCTGTCTTAGTTTCCACCTCAATGGATTGTATGAACTCACTACCAAATCTGTTGTAAAAGAAATAGTCAATTTCTGCTTGATCTTTCTTGTTTGGGTGAAAAAAAGTTGAAGTTTCAGTTTGGCGATATCTAAGTGAGTTGTTGATGACGAAAGTCTTCAACATTTGATCCTGCAAATTTCCTTTACGTTCACATAAGGATGCATTGAAGTCTCCAGTGACCAGAATAACATGATTCGTCAAAAACATGGCCGCTAGGGGGTAGGGCTTATTTTCCCTATATTACCATATAGGAAATTTAAAAAAAAAATAAATCTTCTTGTCAGAAACCACTCGACCGATTTCAATATAACTTGGCAGGAATGTTCCTTTGGCGACCATTTACCTAGAATATTCAAGCCGTCATGGTTCGTCAAAACATTGCCGTTTGGGGGATGGGGGTCGGGGCGCGGAGCTTATTTTCCCTATATCTACATTTTGTACATAGGAAACTTAAAAATCTTCTTGTCAGAAACCAAATGGACCGATTTCAATATAATTTGGCAGAAATGTTTTTTTGGAGATCCTCTACCAAGATTGTTCAAGCCATCTCGATTCGTTAAAAAAACACGGCTGCCAGGTTGCGGGACTTATTTTCTCTGTATATCTATATATAGAATGAAAAATCTTCTTGACAGAAACCACTGGACCAATTTCAATATAATTTTGCAAAAATGTTCCTTTTTTGACCCTCTACTGAGATTGTTCAAGCAAGTACCATTCGTTAAAAAACATATGGCTACCTGGGCAGGGCTTATTTTCCCTATATATCTATACAGAAAACTTTAGAAATCTTCTTGCCAGAAATCAATGGACCGATAGCAATATAATTTAGCAGAACTGTTTCTTTGGTGACTTTCTTCCAAGACTGTTCAAGCCAGCATGATGCATCTAAAATATGGTCCCATGGATCAGGGCCTATTTTTCCTATATTTATAGAAAGTTTGAAGATCAGGAAAAACGTGAGGCACTGTCTGTCATACACGGCATTACTACTCCATTTTATTGGACCATCATGTCACTCTTGAGCATAAAATTATAGAAAAATCTTAAAGCAGTGGACTTGGGTAAAACTTAAATAAATAGTAAGTATGCAAATCTGTTTGCTCAGGTGAGCGATATAGGACCATCATAGTCCATTTGTTTATCTTTTTTTTTCAGTAATCTTCGACAAGTGCTTCCGAATATAGAAATATAAATTATATATGGCTAACTGTATCTATATTGTTGAATTTGAATTTGATGATTTTCATATATTTGTTATGTTTCTGGAAATAGAACAGGTAGAAAATTTGACAATAGCCGCAATATCCATAATCTACCGGAATGCACTGATATAAGTAAATTCTCATATAGCCAGTGCATACAAACGGAAAATATGCTCTGTTGTGTTTTATACGTTTGGATTGGGCATGTGTTGATAACAAAGACATAGACAAGCCTGTGTATCTGTGGGTCGGGCATGTGCTTATAACAAAGCCACAGATCAACATGTTCTTCCACTCAGTTTCATCTAGACCTTCATTGTTTGCTGTAGCACATACGTTTAGCAAACTATCAGACAGTTGATTCTATGAATGTGTTATGATACAGAGAATAAATGTTAAAAAAATTGCCTATAGAAACAAAGAACACACTTCAGATTAGAAAATGGGGTCTCGGTTTTATTGAGACTCTTCATACATAAGCAGTAATGAAGTTTGCAACACTGCTTACGCCCTCCAGCGTATACATGAGCAGAACTCCATTTTCGAATGTATCATAAAGGGCCCAATGATCCCAAAGGAAATGAAATATAATCTGCACTATGGTGATGTACGGGGAGACGTTCTACCGCCGCCACACAGCACTAACACCAGCTGCAGTGTAGTAAAATAAACGTCAAAAAGACGTCTAGTGACCAATCTTTACAGTCATGATATTATTCTGGTTTTATTTTAGTGGATTATCAAATAGGATTATGGGGAAAATATTAAGCCACTGGAGACTGAAGCCAGTCTAGCCCCTTCCCCAAGAAATCGAAATACGATACCTATGAGGTATAGCTAATGTGCGAAAAGGGAACATTTACTTAAGTTCAAACCTGAAAAACTGCAATTTTAAAAAGATGTATTCATAAGTTTATAGACCATTTCTTTTCATAAGTGCACGTGACGTCACAGGTAGGTTAATCAGAGTTTATATTTTCTGGTACTTCAGAATCAGAATTTTTACTGCTCATATACCCAATGACATTTATTCACAAGGACCTGTGGTATGAGAAATTAATCCCTAGCTCTCAGCAAAGAGGTAAACCTAGCCAGACTATCATCTGCATCTTCAGCGGAGGAGATGATCGACTCTAGAAGGGATTCCAATCTCTAATGGTTTCAGGGAAGAATGAGTCCTTGTAAATGTCAGTTCTTGCAGTGGTCGACTGAAAAATCAATGAGTATTGATTTCTACAGCGCCTTCTTTGAGGGATAAGGTCATCTGTTGGAATGCTGGCTGCATCATTTAGATCTTTGTACAAGAGTATTAGTCAACTGTCTCTCCTAGCGCCTCTTCTTTAGAGCCATCTTAATTTTCCAGTATTCCAGTCATGCTCCTAGTAGCAAAGCACTAGCTGCTAGTTACAAACTTAGCAGCCATATTCTAAACTTTTCCATTTCTCGCTGAAGAACCATGCCTTGGGTATCCAAAACACAACTGCCATATTCCAAAACCGGACGAACAAGTCCTTTATACGCCGCCTCATTTACACCCTGATGACATTGATAAAGATTTCGTCCCAGGAAACCAAGTGTTCTATTTGCTTTGTTTGTTTGTTTGTGTTGAGGTTTACGGCCCAGTCAACCTAAAGGGGTCATGTCGAACGCGGTCAGTTTACCTGACCACACTTTTACAGGGCAGGCTTAGTCCTCTAAGCGATTAACCAGTTTTGTGCACATTCTTTCGCCAGAAACTGACAACTACCCTTCTTGAATCAGTGGAAACACAAGCTGTCTGATAAAACTCCTACAGACAGGCATGTTTACTGACACAAATAAATATATAAGTGAGGATACCCAGAAAACGCCACAGTCATGAGGCACAGCTTCCCCAAGGCCCCAAAAGAAGGAAAGATGAGGAGCAAATTATGACAAAACAAATCCTACATATCGTTCGTCCGTCATTATTGACAATGACAAATCTTAATCAAATGCGTGAAGTGTTATTGTTTGTGTGTTCTAAGATGGTTGATGAGACCAGTCTTAGCTCTAAACTGCCTGTTCCAGATAGAACAAGAGAGGTCTGAGGAAGAAAGCTCTGTCGGTGATTCCTTGGCTCTGGCTTTCCGCTGCGCGCGTTTCTGTTCGGCTTCGCTGATTCTTTTTGCTTCGAATTCACCAGCACCCATTCTTATGAGGCCTCGCCACTTTGCTCGATCCTGTGCAATCTCTCCCCGTGACTCTGTTGATATGTTGAAGTCTTTTAGTGAGGCTTTGAGGGTGTCCTTGTATTGCTTCTTCTGACCACCATGGGAGCGTTTTCCGACGTAGTTCTCCATAGAGAATTTTCTTTGGCAAACACTTATCAGGCATTCTGGTAACATGGCCTGTCCATCTTAACTGTGCCAATTTCAGAAGAGTATGTGCACTCTGCAGCCCTGCTCTTTTCGGGACTTCTGTGTCTGGAATCCTGTCTTGCTACTTGATCTTTAGAAGCTTTCTAAGACAGCTTGGGGAAGTAGCTCAGTCTTTGGCATGCCGTTGTTAAACTGTCCAAGTTCCGCATGCGTATAGCAGTGTTGGCAGCACCACGGATCTGTAGACTTTCAGCTTTGTGTCAAGTCTGATTCCACTTCGATCTCAAATACTTCCACGTAGTCGGCCAAATGCTGCACTAGCTTTGGCAATCCTGGCATTGACTTCATCATCAATGTGCACAACTGTAATGTGCTTCCAAGGTAGGTGAACTTGTCTATCACTTGCAATCGCTGACTTTTCACTGTGATGGTAGGCTCTCTGTAAGGCTTTCCAGGTGCTGGCTGATATACTACCTCAGTCTTTTTGATGCTGATTGTGAGATTATAGCTGTCACATGAATCAGATACTTGATCCACACCTTTTTGCATATCTCTTCTGTTGGAGCACCCTTTGCCATGTCATCAGCAAAGAGGAACTCATCTAGCACCTCTGTCTGCACGTTGGATTTGGCTTGCAACCTTCTTAGGTTGAAAAGCTTCCTATCAAAGCGATACCTTTATACCATTGTCGCCATCCTGGAAAGCATCTGTAATCATGGCAGAAACATCATGCTGAACAGTGTTGAAGCGAGTACACAGCCTTGTTTAACTCCATTTGTCACCGGGAATGGATCAGAAAACTCGCCATTATTTTGGACCCTTGCAAGCATACCATCGTGGAACTGCCGCACCATTGCTATGAATTTGGCAGAACAGCCACTTCGTCATAATTTTCCAAAGTCCCTCACGACTGTGTCGAATGGAAAGGTCAACAAAGGTCATGTACAGGTCCACATTCTGTTCCTGGCATTTCTCTTGAAGCAGCTGTCTTGTTGGTTTGAAGAGCATAAAAAAAGGTAAGAGAAAAGTCCAGGGAGTACTACAATCACAAGCCGCAGCCCTTCCCAGACACCAAGAGGAAGAGGAAACATACAAAACCAAACAAGCGCAAATCGAAGAAACGTACGAAAAGCACTAAGATTAGCTCTCCCTTCCCCAAGCGAGGTAATCGCAGTGCAAAACAGGACTATCTATTGTTCTTAAATGCATGTCTGTCTTTCCTGAATCCACAATGGCTTTCTGGTGGAAGCCCTGACTGTTCAACTTGTTCACTCAAATGATTCAGTAGGGCTCTTGCAAGGATCTTCCCAGCGATAGACAATAAAGAGATGCCCTGATGATCGTCACAGACTTGAGGATTACTTTTCCTATTGAATAGGTGAATAATTGTTGCATCCTTGAATTCTTGAGCGATGGCTTCTTTTCTCCACATAATGTGAAATAACTCTGTTAGTTTCTCTGCAGCTGGAGGACCTCCTGCTTTGACTTCTCTGCAGGTATTGCATCTGATCCTGGAGCCTTGCCAAATGATTTTTATTGCTTTTACTATTTCAGAGACGGTTGGGAACTCATCAAGCACCTGTGGTAGTCTGTTGATAGCTTCATCATTGATAGATGATGGCTGATTAAGGGCACCACCAAAGTGTTCAGCTCATCTTTTCAAGATAGCTTCTTTATCAGTCAGAAGACTAGTTCCATCTGCACTAAGGAGTGGTGGTTCCTGAGCTCTGGGGACCATATACTGTCTTAAGTGCCTCAAAAAAACTTCATATCCTTTCTGCCTGTAAAGGACTGGATTTCATCAGCCTTTTCGCTCATCCAGCAGTCTTGCATGTTTCAGAGCTTAGTCTGGACTGTCTTACATATGTTTGAATAGGCCGTCTAACTATATACTGAGCTGGTATAACTGAGGTATGCCTTGTGTTTTTGGTGTGTCTTTTCAAGGAATCTCTGGATTTCTCTGTCATTCTCATCAAACCAGTATTGGTGTTTGCGAGATACCGGTCCTAGGGAATCCATTGCTGAAGAGTGAACGGTGTCTCTGAAGACTATCCAGCGTTCATCTACATTCTCTGGACTGTGTTCTAGTGCATCTAAACGGCTGCAAGTATAATTTATGAATGGTTTCCTCTTGCCAAGACTTTCAGCTTGGAGACATCCAATCTCTTTGGCATTTTCTTTCCTTGTGGTCATCGTACAGGCTGACTGTTCAGGTTGAGTTTGCTGACAACAAGCCTGTGATCTGTCCAACAGTCTGCACCCCACACGCTCTTTGTCGTTCTGGCATCCTATCTGTCCTTCCTTCGCACTCTGACATAGTCAATGAGATGCCAGTGTTTTGGAGCGGGGTGCATCCATGCTGTCTTGTTGCGAGTAGGTAGACGGAAGACTGTGTTGGTGATCAGTAGTTCATGCTCTGCACACTTCCTTAAAAGGAGGAAGCCACTGCTATTGTACTTCCCTACTCCTTCAGTTCCAATCACTCCTTCCCATGTTTGGTGGTCTGTGCTTACTCTGGGATTGAAGTCCCCGTCCAGTCAACATTCTACGTAAATCTATATCGGGCCGTCATCGGCCCGTCAGGGTAGCTGACGGGCCGATGACGGCCCAATGTAGATTTACTTAGAATGCTAGCTGGGCGAGGAGGATTTGTCTGTCCGGGGTGTTGCAGAAATCACAGATCATCATAGAACTTGTCTTTAATCTCATCTGTGTTGGTCATTGTAGGTGCATAGGCTACAACTGTTGCATACTTCTTGCCAGATAAGGGAAGTCTCGGCGTCATCAGGCAGTCATTTATGCCTTTTGGAAGTCCTGAGAGCTTGCTGACAAGGTGTAACTTGATGGCGAATCCTACTCCTGCGTCACGCCGCTCTTCTTTCTTGCGTCCACTACCGAAGAATGTGTTACCAACACCAACTTCCTTTAAAAGCCCTTTCTCTGCAAGACGAGTCTCACTCAAAGCTGCAAATTCGACTTTGTATCTGTCAGGTTCTCTACCAACTAGAGCTGTTCTTCGCTGAGGTCTGTCAGAACCAGTACTGTCCATTAGAGTGCACACGTTCCATGCACCGATGGTTAAAGGTATCACCTTCGTCTCTTTTTTCTTGTTCGACCGCTAAATGGGATCCCCGCTGATCGCGGTTAACCAACCAGGAGTTATGAAGCAGGCAACTGTTTGGGGCACCTTTTCTAGCCCCTTCCCCATTCTAAGGGGTTGAGTAGTGCGATCCTAAAAAGGTCTGCTCAGTCGCTCAGTTCGGCTGCCGAATTCCCTGTACTGCTTCGTTCTTTAGGAAAGCGACCATATAGAACTAAGCCGCCTATGTCCAGGTTCGCAACTACAGAATCCAGTATTTCCTCACTTGCTGCATCGCCACTCGCCGATCGCCACAGTGCTTTTGTATGACTTGCATATCTGTGCTTGCTCTGACTGCGTGTTGCTGATTAAGATGACATGCGCTGTGAATTGAATTATAATGAGGGAGAGGCGCGCAGAGTCAACCTCACTCTCTCGTTCTGACATAGCTGCATCCAGAGGAAAGACAGTGTCAGGACATCTGGATCTAAGCCCGGATGCAGTTGATGACCATGACTTCTGTTGTGCCTTGTCATGCTCTCCGTTTTCCACAACACGCTGCTGAATCGGCGTTTGGGCCGTTGAATCATAGTAATGATTTCCCCCGCCCCAGCTGCCGAACAGCAGACTTTACACAACTGGAACAGGCAAACCCAGATATGCAGGTTTTTGTTTGGAGTTGCCAACTACTAGATGGATTGCCGACCAGGGCTTGAGAGCTCCATCTACCCTAGATATTGCTACACAGATTCCGTTAACAGCTATACAGAAGCAGTAACTTAAGTGTCTTATGCAGCATAAGTGTCTTATGGAAACACTGAAACACTAAGAAAGAAGAACTGAAACAAAGAAACCGCCTTGGAACGGTACGTAGCATACATATTCTTCTGAACCTGGCACAGCTAAGATGGGCTGGCCATTTCATCAGAATGCCTGATTAACGGGTACCAAAGAAAACCTTCTATGGAGGACTTGGTGGGAATCGGCTACACGCTACACGGATACCCTAAATGCACTAAGAAAGAAGAACTGCAACAGAGAAACCGCCTTGATACGGCCAGACGCATACATACTCTTCTGAAGCTGGCACAGATAAGATGTACTGGTCACCAGAATTCCTGATCAATGCGTACCAAAGAAAACTTTCTATGGAGAACTTCAGGTGAGAAACGGCTCCCGGTGTGATCAGAAGAAACGCTACAAGGATACTCTAAAGGCCTCCCTCAATGACTTCAGCATACCCCAGAGTCCTGGGAAGAGACTGCAAATAGTCAAGAAAGTTGCACTGCCTCATCAGAAAAGGAGCAGATGATTACAAAGCAAAGAGAATCTATGAAGCTTAGAAAAGCGCCAATAGCAGAGGGCCAGAGACGATGGTGCACCATCATACGAAGAATCTTCGTCAGACCTTTCAGTCTTGCAAAATATGCAGCAGACAGCTCGGCGTTAAGACTGGTCTCATCAATCATCAAAGAACACATGCAAAGTAATAGCACTGCAGTCACCAGATTTAAAGATAACGTTGCTCAAAGTCAGACCATTTTGCAATTAGTAAAACGTGAAAAGAAAAACTAGTTACAAATTAAAGAGTAAACAATAAGAAAAACTGTGACGCACTTAAATTATATAAATCTTACACATGTATGCTAAAATATGAAAAGAAGATGTATCTATCTCCGATTTTTTATGGTGAAGAAATTTGTAAATATCGTGAGAATATGGATCCCCGCAGATAGCATGACAACGTTGGCCCAACATTGAAATATGGTTGAATTATGGTCGGACAGTTGGCTAACAGTTGGCATCATATGTACAATATTGCGCCAGCGTTGGGCCAACGTCATACAAATTTGATAAATTCCAGAGAAAAATAAGTATTATGCACTAACATTGGGCCACCGTTGGCCCAACGTATGTATTTATATGCATATTTTCCCCGTGTTTTTAGTTTATGGGGTAACGTTGGATCTACGTTGGCCCAACGTTGATATGCGATGCACACTTTTTAAAAGATACAAAAGCCGCGGAGTCATTCCATAATGAAAATACATCACGATTAAATTTTCGAATAGATAAATAAATGAAAAAGTTACAATATTTATAGGTTTTACTTTATTTTTCAAAAGAAAGAAAAATAAAGCCATCTTGTCTTGTTGGGAATCCTACATTCTGAATACAAAAAATAGTTTTGATATTGATAAAACATTTAGTTTTCTTGCAATGTATAAATAATATCTGTTGAGGTTTTTTTCTTTTATTATTTTTTCTCCGCGTACAAAATATAATAAGATATGCTTCATGAATGATTTATTTTACAACGTTGGCCCAACAGAGTGACTAACCAAAATACTGCCTTGGCCCAACGTTGTCATGCTATCTGGGCCATCCCTAAAAAATATGGAGCATACTGCAAGTCTGCATCCTTTGATTGTGAAAAGAGCATTTTATTTAAAGGATGTATATGTTGTTCTAATATTTCCTTTCTTTCTTTTAATATCTCTCTAAAATGAACTGTTAAGAATATATTTCTTTCTCTTTTGACATAATGCCATACGCCCGCGAGGACATTCTAGGCATGTTACGCTGTCTAGCTATTCCAAATATATTAGTAGAAAAAGAAAAAATATATATATATATAAAAAATATATTACAATAAATGATAAAGTACGACAGAGAAGGGGATGAAAGGTAATAGGTTAAAATAATGAAGAATGGCTATTAATCCATTAATCTAAACAGGTTAGCTTACGATATTATTTCTAGGAACGTCCTGTTGGGTCTGGCTAAAACGCTGAATTTTTCCTGCAGAACTGCTGAATGCTGACCAGACAAAATGCTGATCAAAGTGACTAAAACGCTGACCGGATACCTTGCTGACCAAACAAAACAGCTGGTCTTCATTCAGGTTTAATTGTGTTAATTAACGGTATAATGACAATTATGTGAAAGACAAACTAGCCTGAAATGTCACCAAACCTTAAGAGAGTGTAAAATGTCTTTATGAAAAAAAAAAATCTATGCTTTTGAAAATACGTTATAAAATTATAAGATAACCACTGCTAACGCAGAGAAAAGTCATGGGATTAAAGATGAAGGAAATTTCAATATCAATATCAAAATGAGAATGTTTTTACTATAATTTCAGTTTAATTTTGATATAAGGAAAGAGCAGCTAAAGCAAATAGTTTTTAAGAATGTATGTCAGTTTGATAAAGTCAGTTGTATTTTAATTTGTGCTAATAAAATACAAATAGCAAATATTAAATCTGCATTTGAAACTATGAGGATCCATTTTTCTCCATTTATAAATAATATAAAAATAATAAACCCAAATTTTAGTACTTCAAATTAGTTTTTAAAAATTAAATGACCACTATGAGCCTATATTCTCAGGGAGGGGAGGCAGTCCCCGTGACTGAATGGTTAAGGTTGCTAATTCCTAGTGCTATAACAATACCACCACACCAAATATGTACTGAATTCCACACAACCTTATCACGGTACCACAGATTGTTTCCTCTTAATACAACTGAAGAAGGGACTGGTTCCCAAAAGATATATTGCATTCAGATATTGTCTTCTGAAATAAAGAAACAATTTCTATACAGATTCGTAACAGTGTGTTAGGACATTGTCTGACTGTAAGAATACGGCAGTCATACTTACATTATCCATGTTTGTTATCTTAGAAAATATGTAACAAACATATACTGAAAGCGTCTAATACTTGCAAACAGACACTCAAGAACTTGTCTATTTCTCTTAGACAGACCGACCCACCACATGTCAACCTGAATGGGCGGTGCGTGGCAGAGTGGGACCTTGGCCGCAGTTGGAATATCTACACCCCCATGTAATAAATAAATAAATAAATAAATAAATAAAAAAAATGCAATTTTTAGGCAAAATTTTTTATACACATACTGGATATGTGGCCCTATATATTCGGTAGATTCTATCTCTGATTTTAGCTAAATGATCATACAGGTCTGCTGAAGATTGCTAATAATTATCACCAATTAACACTGATTTAACCTGAATAAAGACCAGATGCAGCAAGGTATCTGGTCAGCGTTTTAGTCACTTTGGTCAGCATTTTGTCTGGTCAGCATTCAGCAGTTCTTCAGGAAAAATTCAGCGTTTTAGTCAGACCCGTCCTGTTCTCCTTGACAGTAATCTCATGTCTAGCTATCTGTCATCTTTAACTGACTTGATCACATTTGATCATTAGGTCAGTAGGGTGCGCGCAGTAGAAATTTAAAAAAAAATAAGCAAAAAATAATAATAATAAAACACACACACACACACGCACAAACACGCACAAACACACAAACACGCACGCACACACACACACACACACACACACACACACACACACACACACACACACACACAACTTGACGGGCCTTTAAAGGGGAACGCAATATAAGTTGTAAGTATATCTTGGAGTAAAGTGCTTAACAAGCCATTTACTTTGATGCAAGAGTTTTCAAAATCAGCCTAGAGATAAGGAAGTTATGGTGGTTAGCTAGCTGTAAAAGTGCTTTAAACCCCGCGGTGGTTTACTCTACTGACCGTTCTAAGGCGGTGGTCCCGGTGTTAGTCTTACTCTTTGTTGCTTTGTGGTTTATTCTACGAGACGATTTGTTGTATGTCTTTCCGTGTGTCATTTTGTTCTTGTGTTTTTCAGTCCTTTTAGTATTGCGATTACCTCGCTTGGGGAAGAGAAAGCTACTCTTAGTGCTTTTCGTACGTTTGTTCGATTTGTGCTTGTTTGGATTTGTCGGTTTCCTCTTCCTCTTGGGGTCTGGGAAGGGCTGCGGTTTGTGATTGTGGCACTCCCTGGACTTTTCTCTTACCTTTGTTTGAATATATTTAAAATGGCTGTCATGGATGCCGCCATATTGTAGGCTTTGGGACGTCACATAGCCCAAATTAAATATACAAAACCAAATTATAAAGGGTTTTTAAGAATAATTTTGCTACAGATTTTTAATCTTTTAATTCTAGTGACAAGCAATCATTTCCCCCAAAATTCGTAAACCAACTTTATGAGAATAACTACCTTTATGAAGAAAGGTAATTAAATATTCAAAATGGCAGCGCCCATTCCACCAATGTTAAAATATTCAGTTGTTTATAAGTTATTTAATTTTCCATCGATTTTGATCAAATTTGTGTCAAAATTCATTGTTTGTAAAATTCTTTACTTTAAAGCATAATACATTTTAAAGTTGCGTTCTCTTTTAACTGGATGACCAAATATGGGGAGAGGTATGAACATGGAATTTAGCTGCCTGAATCTTTCGAATCCGGGTCGTTTCACCCATGGGCGGTTTCGCCTGGTTGTTTCGCCCTGATTTAGGGGTGGATAGATTCGCCATTATGAGGTGAGTCGTTTCGCCCGTGGTCGTTTCGCCCCAAGTATATTTTTCTAAGGGAGGGACAAACGGGTTGGATGGGTAAAGCGGTGGATGGGTAAAACGGGAAACGGGATGGATGGGTAAATGGACGGAGTGGTGCGTGAGTAGACATACGGACGAACGAACGGACATGCGAATATACGAACGGTTGAGATAGATAGATAGATAGATAGATAGATAGATAGATAGATAGATAGATAGATAGATAGATAGATAGATAGATAGATAGATAACTGACGGACGGACGGATGGAATGGTGCGTGGCTTGACGGAAGAACGGACGAGTGAATGTACGGACGGGTAGATAGATAGATAGACAGATAGACAGATAACTGAATGGATGGATTGGTGCGTGGGTAGACGGACGAACTGCGGCCGACATTCCAGAAAGGCTAAATAAGCCCCAAAAATTTTATGAACCGAGACTTTTATTTTCAAAAATGCTTTTATATGCCGACACTGTGTATATAAGTAAATATCAGACCCCATCACATCATTCATCTTTGAAATCTTTATCTGATTGTCAAAGAATCTTTAAATAATGTCTTAGTTGTGCATTTCCTGTAATTCGTCCGTGTCTGGCCGTCGGCATGCAGTAACTTGCGATGTTTGTGGTAGGAATCAGCATCGTCTTTACGGGACAGGTAATTTATTTATATGCTTATTTTTTCTTTCATTTAATTCAGGTATACATTATTTGTCTTATTTCTGTTCTAAAACATAGACAATGAGGAGGTTCTAACCCACAATCTATGTTTTGAGCAGAAATTAGAAAAATATCACATTTTCACAGCCATAAAATCACATTATATTGCATAGGCGTGTAAACGTAATGTGAGCTCGCATCTCTTTCTCAAAAAGGTGGTAGCTCAGTTTCCCAAACCTAACGTAGAAGTCGTCAGTAGGTCGTCCAGCTGCACCAAACGAGGGTATTACAGTATAAAGCTCGTAAGCAATAGATACTGAATGAATAGGCCAGGGCTATAATCAAACGTACACCGACTCCCCATACCCCCTCGACCCCTTTATATACCAAAACATACCTTACCTCAATCCATAGGGCTTGAATTAAAGTATGGGCGAAACGACCCACCGAATTGGGGCGAAACGATCCACGGGCGAATTGACCCACGGCGAAACGACCCAGGGCGAAATGACCCACGGGCGAGACGACCCGTTACCGAATCTTTCGGGTCAATTTATTTTATTTATTTATTGTGACTCTATTTCGTTACAAAAAAAAATCCATTTAGCATGTTTTCATAAGAATTAGCCTCGTTCGCCAGGCGACTACTAAAAATAGAGTTATCGATCTGCGCAAGGAACTCGACTACATAAGTATTAGAGCTTCATTTGGCTATTTAGGGTGACCCCGCTTTTGTGTAATTTTTACGAGTTACCAAAATTTACGGCAAACAGGAAGTAGTTGAAAATTAAAATATGGCTGACGAAGAGAACAATCCGGTGTTTTTCTGGCTTTTTTTCTTGAAAGATGGCATTTACAATGGAGATCCAACGGCTATAGGCATCTTCGTTGCTCTAGTTGTAGTTCTTTTTACAATCGGTAATTTTTGTTTGAGTTTTTAGGCTTTAGATTGTTTAAAATACGTTTATTCTTGTAGCATATGTTTATCAGGCATTGGTCAGTTCGTTGGGTGATTGACATGACATCATTTTAAACGTGACCACCGTGCTTTCGACATCTTTCAGAAAGTCGTTAAGCTTAGTGCTTTACACAGAAAAAGTAAAATTGCAAACGTTCATCATGTTTTAATGTCCATTTGTCGTAACTTCTACAAGGAAGAATAGCATAGAAATCAAGTTCAAGCCTAGGCCCGTTCAGATCCTCATATATCCTGTATTTATGTATTTCGTATGATTCAATGGAGGTGATAACCTTGGTTTTCTTTGCCTCCAGTAGCCAATTTGTTGCAGGAACAGTGCCCTTTTGCCCTCTCCTGCCACCCCTCTGCCCTTCTTAAGCTGCCAGTTGTGTTATTTCAACTCCAGACATTAACCCTACATTTCAGTGAAAATTTGATGAAAATTGGACCAAAATTTAAAAAAGCTATCAATGTTTAAAGGTCAATTTCAAGTGCACTCTATTTTTGAGGTACTTATTGTGGAATGGGATTATATTTCGTCACATGTCTTGATACTACAGTACAAGTTTCACGATGGTTATATCGTTCGCGCTCCACGATAAAAAAATTTGCTAGTGTAAAACAAGAGTGGGTTTTGCGCGAAGCGTGAAGAATGGAACGCGAGGTTACGTAATTGTAGTGCGAAATGTATTACTGGCACGAGCGTGACAAGTGTGGAAAGGATTAACGACAGCAGTAAAATATTTCTATCACAGGTGATCCTGTGAATAAAGATTGATTCACGGTACTTTTGCAGTAGATTTCGATGCAGGTTCTTATTCTGTTGACAGAAAACCACAGCACAATAAATAAAATTGCACATTATCTACATGTATGTGTGGACTGGCGCAACCTGAGCCGAGTCTTCCTTGTTTTATACCATTTGGCTTATTTGTGATCTCAATGCCTACGCGACAAATACAAATTGTCTGTTGGGAAATTGGGATTCCCCATCAACTTAATTAATGTCCAGTCGGGGAAGTATTTCACAATCGGGCAATAAAATGTGTTTTTTTTTTTGTTTTTTTTTTTGGTTTTGTTAGCGGTTTAGATGAGTTATTGCATATGCGACCAGCATGTACAGCTCAACGTTAAGCAGAGTTCCTTGGTGTAATTTGACGAAATACCTGTCCGATTTTTATTTTTCCATCATATAGTACAGTCAGCGTGGAGGTTATATCGTCCATTCTTATGCGGATGCGTAAGTTGATCTGAGTCTGCACTAGTCGCAAAGGTCTCAGTGTACCAAATGAGTTTTCCCAATCGCCGCACTCCGTGTCCCCCAAAATTAGGTTCATTCCATTGTTCTCTTAAAATATTTACCAAACTTGCAATGATAGCCACCGGGCGATGACACACAATTCTGGGACGTTCGCATTTCCAGTATAGATTACAAAAATACAAGTGGAGATACCCAGAAGATGCAACAGTCACATTCCCTTGTCCCACATGAAGAAACCGCGTGCTTGTAACGGTAACATCATGAGAAATCATGGCGGATACCGCTTAGAGAAAAACACACTTATGTTCGTTAAATTATAGAGATTTTTTTGCATCAGAACTGCATATGAAACTGGCATGTATTAAAAGTAGAACCTAAGTATTTGGACAGATATGCCTATGCAAACTGTATACACAGATCAGACGCCGCAGAGAAAAGGGGAATGGAACTAGTGAGGGGGAACATGAAACATGGAAATTTGGAAACACTTTTAGGACATAAGACGTGCGACCAGTGAAGACTCAGATTATCTTCCGATGCAAGAGCGGTCAGATTTTGCCGGTTATGGTGACAAACAGACGTGTAAACTTCAGTTCTTGAAGAGATTACAAATCTCTGGTTAAATACATCACCATTTCAGTGAAGGTTTAAATGCGTTCTGTGGCGTCTGATCTGGGTCTACACTGTTTGCTCAGGCATGTCTGTCCGAATACGTAGAGTAAGTACGGAAATTCGATCAAATCAAACCCTTCTCAGAAATCGTCCTGGATCCGCCCTGATTCGTAAAAAAAATTGCTGTGTTCGACTCGTAAAGTTCAGTATCAAGGCATATGCAATTAGCTCCCTTTAAACAGGAAAACCTAGAGTGAGGGCCTTACCCCCCATTTACCAGGGTATAAATAAATATTGGCACTGTTATTCTTTTACATCATCTATAAATTGAGAACATCAGGATTATTAAAATACCCAGAAAATGCAACAGTCACAAAGCAACATTCTTTCACTTGCCCCGCATGAAGAAACCACATGCTCACAGCGGTGGTGTCACGTGAAATCGTGGCGGGAACCGCTTCGGGAGAAAAACAAACTTAATTTATAGAGCCTTTTCTCGTCAGAAATGCATACAAAACTGGCACGTATTAAAAATATAAAGAACCTAAGTATTGGAACACATAGGCCTATGCAAACAGTGCAGACCCAGATTAGACGCCGCAGAGAACAAGGGAATGAAACTAATTTGGGGGAACAGATATCATGACAATTTGGAAAACACTTTTAGGACGATGAGACCTGTGCGACCAGTGAATACTAAGATCAACCTGTGAATCAGTCTTCGCTGTTTGTATGAGCTTCTTTGGCCTCTGGGCTTTTCAAGATCATCCTCCGAGTGTATGCTTTTCTTAATTAAAGCCAATATTGGTGTCTTCAGAAGGTTTTGTTTGTGTTTTGGTTTTACGGCCCAGTCAACGTAGTGGGGTCATGTCGAGCGCGACCAGTTTACCTAACCACACGTTTACTGGGCAGGCTTAGTCCTCTAAGTGGTTAACCAGTATTGTGCACATTCTTTCGCCAGAAACTGACAACTGCCCTTCTTGAATCAGCGGAAGGGAGAGAATGACCATAGAAAATATTTCATGATCAATCTCCACGAAAGAATGTTGCCGACCTCGGCGGGGGTTGAACCCGCGACCTCTTGGTCTCCAGTCGGACAGCCCATCCAACTGAGCCACCGGGTGTCTTTCACAGGTATTCCTGTATTTTTCACGGGTCTTCCGGTATTTCGGTGGTTTCAGTAAGTTGTGTGACCGTTGCCTTGTTCCCTAAATATGACTGGGTGTTCCATTGTCTCACTGAAAACCCCGTGTAGCCCCACTCACTGTTCGAGCACGTAACATGGGCCTCAATAAAGCTCCATACGCAAAATTACCGGATTCTGTGGCTCAGTCTGGTCCGGCCACACAAGTGTCCGGCATGGTCATTTTTACTTAATGTGCCATAGAAAACAAAACAAGCAGACAAAAATCACAAAGAGAATCAAAGGTCTGCCCCCAATCGACGGATTACGTATTTGTGTTTGGTATTCCTGTAATTACCTTTTCTCGTGCAATAACCACACGCACTTTTTAATGATATACCATGGTAAAAGACCGGGAAATTCTTGCTCAGGTGCAGCAACTGCAGGTTTCAATATACATTTACTTAAAGGGGTGCTTCTGCTATCAAAGAGGCATTGAATCAATAAGACAGCCCATGTGAAAAGGGTGTCTGTCACATAAAAACACACTTCACGCACACAGGGGAGAGGGGGGGAGAGAGAGAGAGAGAAGCTAATGACAATTCAAATGAGTGAGTGAGTGTTTTACGTCCAACTAACAGTTAGGCCACGGAGAGATGGGGGCCTTGGTTTAAAGTCTCATATGAAAGACTGAAGAAGCCTGGGATCGAACTCATGACCCCTGCATGGGTTACAAGGCGAGCAGCTTTACCACTACACCACCGAGGCACCCTTTCCTAATATGTCATACTGTTAAATATCTAATAAATGGGTCGCAGACATTGCACCATGCCCCGCCACTGCACTAACATCAAGCATGTGTCATAACTCTGTTAATAAATTAATAAAGTTTCAAGAAAATATCTTGAATTGTTTTCAAGTTACAGAGTGAACACAAATATATTACAGAAGTCACTATGATATTCTTGATGTTCAAAGGGCCATGACTCCAAAAGTAGGCTCACTCGTCAACGTATATGAAAGAAAAGAAGGGCAGATGTCAGTGTTTGGCGAAATGATTAACAGCTAATGTCTGCCTGCCCCGGAAATGTGTGCGGGCTCGACAAGACCGAACTAGTTTTGACTTGGCCGTCTACGTCGGTACAAGGTTATCATGCCTGAAGTATAATTTACAATGTAGGTACATTGAATATGAGCCCGTGCCGGACAAAACCTACAATACTACAATGTATGTACATGTATGACCAGCAATACTCAGCTCAGTCTGTGCATCGACCCACTATATAAAGCAAGCTTCTTGGATAGCCAGAAGTCCACAGAGAGGTGCATAGTGTATGATCATCGAAGGGTCTGATCAGAATGTCCTATTGCAGTCGCACTGTTGATCCCGCTTTGGACAGTCTGGCTATCGAAGGTACAATGTAAATACGATCAGCGAATGCTCTGATTAGAATGTGCAGTTGCGCAGACTCACTCGAGTATTCGCTTGACGCACAAGAAGAGATTACAGGAGGTACATCTGATTAGCGAAGGCTCTGATCAGACTACTGATGTGCAGGCTCAGAGTGTGCAGGCTGGTCTGACTCTTCATACAAATTTTATTGTTGGCTTTGCCATACACACTCACGCGCGTATTGTTTGTGCAAACGTTAATGCAGCACTCTGAGTAAAATTTTCAACAGGCATTTTGAAATATTTTTCTCATTCTTCAATTTGACATTTCATGCAAATTGTCTCCATTGCATGAAATGTCAAATTCTGTTTTCTATTGCATGAAATGTCAAGTCTGCTGTTTTCTGTGAAATAAAAAAAATAACGAATTGGTCGTCTGTTGAATTAGCCTAGAGTGGTAATCCAGAAGTTTCGTGTTCGATACCCGGGAGCACCAAGTGTTGTGTCCTTGTGCAAGACACTTTATCTTCGTAACTTAGTATTGGTTTCTACCCAGGAAGACTCTGCCTAGAATGTCCGCAAGGGTATATAATATAAATCATTTTGAAGACGCTTCCCCACCGATGCTAGGTTTTTTGTGCGTCTGTTTTATTCGTTAAATAAATTGAGGTCTTGATTTTGCATATCGGATGCTGAAGACACAAAAACAGAACACTTTACATGAGAACGAAAGTTCTGAAGAGTACTCTGTAAGCCTTTAAATATAATGTTCTAAATGTATATACTGTAAGCAAATAACGTATTTATTTGTACCCTGATAAATGCCGGGTAAAGTCCTCACACTGCAGGTTTTACTGTTTTAAGGGAGCTAACTGCAATTGACTAAAGGGAGCGGGAGCTAACTGCAATTGCTTTACGAGTTGGGGCCCATGCGAAATGGGATGAGGAGGGGGCATGCTTATTACATAAGCAGTTAACCAGTACACTGAACACCCTTCCGTCAGAAGCTTGTAACTGCCACTCTTGAAGCAGTAGAGGGAGCGAATGACCATAGCAAATACATGTGTGTTTACTAATAAATCGCTACAATCTGTAGGGATCAAATCCACGATCAGGTCTCGCGTTCCATTCCCGCAGGTGCGATAACATTGTTTCAAATAAAAGTGCTAACAACTTATAGTTCGTAAGGAGGCATATCATATTTGCATGAGGATAAAGAGAAAGAGCAATCCAGAGAGAGAGAGAGAGAGAGAGAGTTTGCAAACTTTAAAAGATTCTTGTCCATCCATTTTAGGTGATCCGGCTATGAGATTTAGGTATTGCTAGAGAAAAATGGCTAAACTGTGTTTTTGCAAATAGTGAAGACCCTGATCAGACGCTGCATTCTATAATCTCGGTATGACTTAAATAATTTATATTGAAAGAGACATAAGACACCAAATCACCAGCATCATTAAATGGTGATTTAAATGGACGGTCCTAACCCTGGTCCAGTCATCATGAGAAACCGCCGAGGCCTCGATCCGAGAAGTGTAGATACCTTTCAGCCTGTCCGTTTCTGCCTCCCATGTCAAATGAAATGTATCCATTCAGCAGACGACATTTTCATGTTTTTTTTCTTTATTTTCCAGTGCAAATAACGGGGCAAATAAGGCGTGACATTACATATGGACCATTCGCTGGGCAGACGATTCACATGAAAAGTTCAGCCTTTTTGCTGTAACATACTGAAAACAGATTGGCATCTGCTCTAAAATTTTCAGCAGCGCTTCAGGGGTTCAAGCACTTTTCTTAGCAGCAGCAGCACATGCTAACCTTGAAAATAATGAGTGAAAGGCAGGAATTTCCGACTTAGGAAGAGAAGCATGATAAATTGGTAAAAAAACAATAAGATGGTTTGAAAAGGGACATTTCTGCTGCTCAAGTGACATGGGAAAAATAAGCCAGCCTGAATATAGAATTTGTCAGGTTTAGGGGAAAACGTGATTGTCGGCATCTGTACATTCTGCTAAGATTCTTCTTGGGACAGTGTAGAATACGTAAGGCGAACAACGAAGACCCTGACCAGATTGTGCAGATTGTTTTGGGGCTTCGCTGTTGGGAAGAATAAAATTACAACTAAAACACTACAAAATTACACATTACTTAGTAGTTTATTTGTGTTCTGACTAAACATAATAAGTCGATTATAAATCATTATTCTATTTTGTTGTACATGTATGTTAGGAGAAATGTGCACATACTTTTTTATATTCAAAATTTTACGTTCAGATAACTCGAGCATTTTTTACCTGAGCTTGCATAAAGAGTGGAAGCTAGCGCGAGCGTGATCGTTTTCACGCTACATGATATCCCAGCGCAAGCTGAGTGTGGATTTAGCGTGGGATAAGCGCGGGAATAGTGTCGGATTTGATCTTTTTCGCATAGCGCATGAGAGCGAACGATATAACCATCGTGATACCTGTACTGTAAGCACATCACATGACACATGGTGCCCTCATTCTTGTATGACCGTACAAAAAGTGCCCTACCCAGCATCCCTCTGCTCTCAAATCCTAGCTGGAGCACTGTGGAATATTTAAAAGAATATGTTTAGATTCATTAAATCCTAATAAGGAGTATAAGAACAGCCTATTTCCTCTTGCCAAAAATTATTGCTTTTTAAATATCTAGACATTTTCTCAAGTTTTGTCAAATGATAAATGTTTAGTCTACAATGATAAAAACTTAGAAAAGTACCTCAGGAAAACAGTGGCAGCTATGACATCAGTCAATTCATTCTTATGCACAAAAAGTTTTATTCTAGTCATTAGTTTTTAGAATATCAAATATTTTCACTTTTTCTCATAGTATAAAATTATGCAGAAATCCGAAGGCTAATTTACTTGAAGGCAGATTTTCTACAAGTTACCATTGTTCATTTTTTCTGAAATTTTCACAATGTTGTTGTAAAACATCAATATTACAAATTCAGCAAACTGAGCAAAGGAAATTTCAAAGAATTACTTTATTATAAATAGAAATTGCAAAGGTCAGACCAATTTTTGGCTGTACATTTTAGGGTACGTATATGAGAACAAAATATAGGAAGAGAAAAGACAAATGGTTTCTGAAATCAGAACAAAACATTCTCATTTAAAATAAAACACCAAGCAAATAACGTCTTTCTGAGTGATGTCGAAAGGACAGTAGTAATAAATTCTCTAAAGTAAAAAGGTAAATGATAATCTATTCCTTCACCTGAAATGCTGTTCGAACTGCACCCTGTTAGCTAGTCCGTTAATAGTTTGTAATAGCAGTCAGCTGTTCTGTAAATTGGCCCATGACATAAGTCTGAGGTCTGTGGATTGTCAGTTACAGCAGTCAAAGGGTCAGTAAATTAGTCTGTGGCATAAGTCTGAGGTTTGTGGATTGTCCTTTATAGCAGCCAGCGTCCGTTAATTGGTGTGTGAAATGCATCTGAGGTCCATGGATAATCTGTTACAGCAATCAGCAGCTCCGTAACTTAATCTGTGCAATAATTTTGAGGTCTGAGAACTGTGGAAAGTCCATAACAGCAGTCAGCTGGTCCGTAATGATATTATTGATCTGTAATGATATTAATTGAAGATAAAAGCTCTATAATATTGAATCGGTTTAGTTTAACATCAGATCTGTTGTGTAAACATTTCATGTAATATTTTTTTATCAATACCATTGAGAATGCTAACCATGTTTGCAATGGCGTACATGTACTTGCCATAATCATTGGTATTTATTTGTGGTACAAAAAAAGATGGTCAACCATACTACTGTACCTGTTGGAAGCTCATGCCTTCCCACCATAAATGGTCCATAATTTGTTAAAAAAGTCTGTGGATTGTTAATTAGTCTGTAAGTGGTTCATGTTTTATCAACGAGTCTACAACCTGCTCCAGAACTTACTCCATTGATAATTCTTCAAACTGAATGAAGAAAATTTTCGATGCTTTCAGTTTTCCAAGTTCCCCTAAAATATTGTCAAGAAATCAGTTAGCTATTTTGATGAAATTTTTACGGAGAAATAAGAAAAATATCAATGCTTTTTGGATGAAAAATCTTATCTGGTGGTGTGACAGTATCCATTGATTCCATTGGCAGGCAGTGAAGACGGAAATCAAATTATTACTTGTTGCATAGCTCTAGACTTTTTTAGCCAAGAAATTCTGATATTTTTCTATTTCTCTCTGAAAACATATGTTGTGGGTAC
Organism: Anodontia alba; assembly: GCA_964016985.1. Classification (NCBI taxonomy): domain Eukaryota; kingdom Metazoa; phylum Mollusca; class Bivalvia; order Lucinida; family Lucinidae; genus Anodontia; species Anodontia alba. The sequence continues at coordinate 23,495,020 of OZ024836.1, read as the reverse complement.
TCATAAGAAGTGCACTTCTGATGAGTACCCAAAAACATATGTTTTTGTGGGGAAAATGTTATGTGGATACCTCCTAATCAGCAATTATTGATCAAATTAGCATCTAGAATGGTCTGTTTTCATTGCCTGAATATGGCATAATTGTCCTGGTTTGCACATCACATATTTATATGTTTGTTGCTTTCATTGCAGTTGTTCTTGCATTTTTGAAACGTGGGGGAAGTAAACGACAGGGTGTCTTGCTGCTTGGTTGTTGTGATGCTGGGAAGACACTGCTGTTTACCAGGGTTTGTACTTTTGTTGCTTTTGCCATCTTTGCAATACCGTATTTACCTAAATGTTTGGACACCCTTTCTCTTTACCATACTTGTCATATAAGTTAAACAAGTTTGTTGGTGTATCTTAAAACTGCTGAATGAGTTGCAGATGTGTAGACCTGATCAGATGCCATATTTTATGGCATTTGATATGGATCTATAGTTCTACGCTACTTGTTTAGACCTGTCTGTCCAAATACTTACGGTAAATACTGTAATTTCAATATCATTTCATCTGTAGCCCAGCTGCTTAAGTGACAAATGTTTAACTAAAATGCACAATCAATGGCATGCCATGGCAAATTCCCACACTCGGTGCTAATGTTGCCAAAAACATGACGGATGGACAGACTCACTCTCGCACACCCTTATCATTACGGGAAGTCATGTAGCAAGTTTTGTTAAATTCCGCACTGGTTTGGGAGGAGATAGCATGACTGACAGATGGAAAAATAATGTTGCCCTCACACCATTACCATGAAGGGAAGTCATGTAGCAAACAGTGCTTGCACTAAGTGTCAAAATCAGGAAGTCCCAGGACTTCCTAGCTCCAATATCTGGAAGTCCTGGTGATCAAATTTTTTGACTCACTTTCAGAAATTAAACCTCAATATTCTTAAAACTCTCACTTATGGAATAAAACTGCCATTGTTAAGCTAAATAACACATAAATTCATTCTAAATTTTTGTTATAAATGACTAAATATCTTTAAAAGTTGGGAGTCCCATACTTCCTGGCATTGATTTTTGGAAGTCCCAGGGCAATTTTTGGGAGTCTCTGACTCCCAGACTTCCCTGAATGCAAGCACTGAGCAAATATGGTTAAATTCCACCCAGTGATAAGGAGGAGATAGCATAATGGACAAATGCCGGACAGACCGACTGATGAAAAATAATGTTGCTCTTGCACACCCTTAATGAGGGGAATTCATATGGCAAGTTTGGTTAAATTCCGCTCAGTGGTATAGGAGGAGATAGCGTGAGGGACGTACAGAAAGACTGACAGAGGCATTCACAATATCCCCATCGCTTTTTTTTAAAAAGGCGTAGGGATAATAAAACCATAAAAGAATTGTCCAGTGGTGTTTGTTTGTCCCTGGCTTGAGATGTACACACATATTAAACTAGATTGAGCCGTTGATGGCAAGTCATGGCAAAATCCCTATGCTCGGTGCTAATGTTGCTAATAGCATGATGGACTCAGGGAAAAATATGTTGCTGTCACACACCCTTACCACATGGGGAAGTCATGTAGCAGGGATGGTCAAATTCCATCCAGTGGTTTAGGAGGAGATAGCCTGATGGACAGATGGAACCTGATGGACAGATGGAAAAATAATGTTGCTCTTGCACACCCTTTCCACGTGGGGAAGTCCTGTAGCAAGTTTGGTTTAGGAGAAGATAACATGATGGTCGGACAGACAGAGGTATTCACAATATCCCAGTCGCTAAAGTGTGGAGATAAATACATGTATATTTAAAAAGTCATGTTTTAAAATGTTTTTTCCTGGGCTTACAAAAGTGTTCAAAGTGAGTGAACAAAACTTTCTGTGAAAGCTCATCCATTGTATGCATTCTGCCATGGGGTTTTATACAAAATCATTAAAAAAAAAAAAAAGGAAAAGTCCACATATACTCAGTCACAGGTTATTTTATAGAAAGTCTGTATTTAGTCTGAATTGTTAATGATGACAACTGTTGAAAAGTAGAAAAAACTTCCTGTTACTGTTTATATTGCTATCAAAACTTTTTCCTCTAGATGTTGTCTACACCCACCCTTGGTACCTAGGTTCTATATTATGTGAACAAAACTATTTTAAAAAATACAGAAAGGAAGGACTTGAAGACATTTTCTTGAAACTACATGTATGCTTGAATATTTATATGGAATAAGGGCTTCTCTTGAGCTGTAGAATCTATCACCATTGGATACATATAGTCCTGTATAGAGGTCATATATATTTATATGTCAAAAATTGTGAAAAAAAAAAATGGGATACAATGCATAGCACCAACAAGTATTGATATTTTTATTATGTTTATTTATTTATTTTTTTTGTTGTTTATACGGTCACACGAATCACCGGAATACTACCGAAATACCGGAATACCCATGGAAAATAAAGGTATACCTGTGAAAGACACCTATTAAAGACACCAATATTGGCTTTAATCAATCAATTAAGTAATATTATGTCAGCCTAATGGAAAAGGGATAATATTTTAACCTCAAATAATTTGCAAATTTTCTTTAAAGTGTTTTATTATTATTATCATTATTTGAAAATATTGTTGACAATCCACTAAATCAGAGCTGGAATATGACCGGAATACCCGTGAAATTACCTACACTTCAAACGAAAAGTACATACGACTTTTTGTATAAAACATTTATCAATTGAGTGAATAATTTGTTCCGATTGATTTAGTTATGTATGATGTATATTAAAAAATATATGGCCAGTAGTTTATCATTTACACATGTCTTACGCAGATTAAACAGTTAGAACCCCCGAAGCACTGCTGAAAATTCTAGAGGAGATGCTGATCTAACTCTTTTAGTATTTTACGGTGAAAATTAGGGTGACAGTGACCATTTCTTTTTAATCGTCTGCCCTAGCAGACAATTCACATGTAATGTCACGCTTAATTTACACAGGAAAATAATAATAAAAAAAAATGTAAATACCGTCTGCTAAATATGCTAAGCGCTTCAAGGGTTAAAGTATGGATACATTTCATTTGACAAGGGAGACAGAAACGGACACACTGGAATGTATCTACACTACACGGATCGAGGCCTGGACGGTTGATGATTGGACCAGGGATATGACTGACCATTTAAGTCACCGTGACTTGGTGTCCTATGTCTCTTTCAACAACAACAACAACAACAAAAATGAAGTCATGTTGAGATGATAGAAAGCGGCGTCTGGTCAGGTATTCACTGTTTGCAAAAACAGTTTAGCCATTTTTCTAGGAATAACTAAATCTCATATCCGGATGTACCTAAAATGGACCAGCCAGAATCTTAAAAGTTTTGCAAACTCACTCACTCACTCTCCCTCTCTCTCTCTCTCGAAAGCTCTTTCGTTTTACCCTCATATAAATATGACACGTCTCCTTTCGAGCTATAAGTTGTTTGCACTGACTTTATTGGAAAAATGACGTCGCACCGGCGGGAATCGAACGCGATTCGATCCCCACTTATCATGAAACACATGTATTTGCTACGGCAAGTGGCAAGTCTTATATGCCACTTGGCTACGGTCATTCGCTTCTTCCATTGCTTCAAGATTGGCAGGTACAAGTTTCTGGAGTTAACGCCCTTAAAAGAGTAAAACCCTGCACTGTGAGGACGTTACCCCGCATTTACCAGGGTTTTCAAATGAATATTGTTATGTTATTCTCTTACAGTATATACATTAATTAGTCGTATCTTTATTGGCTTATAGAGCAATCTTCAAAACTTTCGTTTCCATGTAAGGAACTGTTTTTGTGTCTTCAACATTCAATATGCAAAACCAAGACGGTAATTTATTAAACGAGTAAAAGAGACGCATATATAAACCTAGCATCTGCGGGAAATAATCTTCAAAATGATATTTTGCCATAATAAAATGCCCTCACGGACATTCTAGGCAGAGTCTTTCTGTGTAGAAACCAATATTAAGATACGAGGACAAAGTGTCTTGCTCAAAGACACAACACTTGGTACTCGCGGGTATTGAATTACCACTATCTGGGCTTATTCAGCAGACGAAAAAAAAGAAAAAAAATCGTTATTTGTTTTATTACCAAGAAAACAGGATTTGACATTTCATGCAATGGGGACAATTTGCATGAAATGCAAATCCTGTTTTCTTGGAAGAATGAGAAAGATATTTCAAAATGTCGTCTGTTGAAAATTTTACCCAGAATGTTAAGCGTTATGGTTTGCACAAACAAAGCGCGCATGGGACTGTGCATGGCAAAACCTAAATAACTTGTACGAAGAGACGAATCAGCCTGCACACTCTGAGCCTGCACATCAGTAGTCTGATCAGAACCTTCGCTAATCGTAAGTACCTCCTACAATCTATGGGTTTAACAAAACGTCTTGTGCGACGAGCGAATACTCGGGTCAGTCTGCGCAACTGCATATTCTGATCAGAGCATTCGCTGATCGTATTTACCTACGTAGCCGGGCTGTCCAAAGCGGGATAAACAGTGTGACTGTAAGATCACATTCTGATCAGACCCTAAGTAATATTATGTCAGAGTAATGGAAAAGGGAAAATTAACCTCAAATAATTTGCAAATTGTCTTTTTTTTTTTTTTTTTTTTATTTGAAAACATTGTTGACAGTCTGCTAAATCAGAGCCGGAATACCCGTGAAAACGTGAATTACCTACACTTCAAACGAAAAGTACATACAGTACAGCTCAGGTAAAAGAACAAAAAAAAAAAACAACTCTTTTCCCCGAATATCGGCGTTTTGTGGACTTCCCAAAAACACTCGGAATCAATCCGAGTTAACGTAATATTCGGCGGACAACACTCTCAAGTCCGCGCAAAGTATGTGTTATGCAAAGTTGTGCGAAGTTACTCAGAATCATAATATTGTACCCAGAGACAATATTTCTCGTGAAGTTATGCGAAATTCCTCGGAGTAATTTGACTGAATACCTGTCCCTTTTTTATTTATTTAATAAATAAATTTATTAAGATATATCTTTAATAAATAAATAAATTTATTTATTTATTTATTATATATTTATTTTTCCACCATATAGTACAGTCTGCGTGAAGGTTCTATCATCCACGCTCATGCCTCATCCCTTTTCCATTACTTTGACATAATATTACTTAATTAATTAAAGCCAATATTGGTGTCTTAATAGGTGTCTTTCACAGGTATACCTATATTTTTCAGGGTATTCCGGTATTTCGGTAGTATTCCGGTATTTCGGTGATTCGTGTGACCCTTGTTTTTATATTTTGTTCTTATAAAGAAGGAGACAAAAAGTACACTGGCTGTATTCTGAAGACTACAGAATTGCTTCACTATGCGCTTATAGGGGTATGTGTGGTTATTAGGTCAAATACGGTATGATATTTTTGCTTTTATTTCAGCTGGTAAGCAAGAGCTACAAAAGGACCTTTACATCAATCAGTGCTAATTCTGGGACCTACACTCTTCCTGATTCGGTAAGTTAACACTTAAAGCGCCAATCACAACAGCAGCGGACAGCAATTTTTTATTTTATTTTTCGGAAAAAAAACAAGTCTTTTCATTTCATGTGAATCGTCTACTTGGCAGATGATTCACATGTCAAGACTTGTTTTCCCTGAAAAAAAAAAAAAAAAAAATTGTCGTCTGTTACAAATTTTACTTGATGCTTTAAGGGTTAAGGAAACTGGATACACTTGATAGGTTTTCCTCCATTTTGTGCAAGGGAGACAACTTTAGTGACTTCCTGTTTGCTTTCCTGTGCCCCAAGCCCCTTCTGAAAAGGGTCTATTCTAAAAGGAAAGAGGTTCGGAGTAATTTCTCTGTTTTTAGAGCAGACCCCTTACCAGAAGGGGACAAAATCAATTTTGACAGTTGCCTTTCCCTTTAGATAAGATTTTGGTACAATTAGTATTTTTCTTGCACCTGCTTTAGCAGGGTGCGACATAGGAGTTCGAATTTCCGTCCGTCTGTCAACATTTACATCGAGTCTAGCATTTAAGAGGATTTCTCTGAAACAGTGATAGCTGCGAGTGTCAAAAAAACTTGCATAGTAATTGTCCTCCACATACCCTTTAAGTACGCACTACGACCTAGTACCCTTGACCTAGATTTTATGCTAGAGTGACTTTGTTGTGATTTTGTGTTGAGTTTAGCTGCGAATGACGAACCTTGCATAGTAATTTTCTTTGACATACTCTTCAAGCATGCTCTATAACTTGGTGCCCTTGATCTAGATTTTGCACTAAGTGACTTTGTTGTGATTTTACGTCGTCTAGTATTATTTACGTCGAGTCTAGCATTTAAGTACGTTTCTCTGAAGTGATGATAGCTGCGAGTGTCAAACCTTGCATAGTAATTGTCCTCAACATACTCTTCAAGCATGCACTGTGACCTGGTGCCCTTAACCTAGATTTCACACTCCAGTGGCTTTTTCATTATTTTACGTGTGTTTCTCTGAAGCAGTCATAGATTCGAGTGTCGTTCCTTGCATAGTAATTGTCCTCGACATACTCTTCAAACACGCACTATGACCCAGTGCCCTTGACCTAGATTTCGGACATGAGTAACTGTCATGATTTTCATTGAGTCTAGCATTAAAGCGTGTTTCTCTGTGCGATGATAGCTGGGACAGTCAAACCTTGCAGAATAATTGTACTTGACATTATCTACAAGCAAGCACTATGACCCTGTGCCCTTGACCTAGATTTCGTGCTCCAGTGGCTTTGTCATGAATTTGTCGAGTCCAGCATTTAAGTTTGTTTCTCTGAAGCTGTGATAGCTCTGAGTGTCAGACCTTGCACAGTAATTGTCCTCGACATACTCTTCAAGCATGCACTATGACCCAGTGCCCTTGACCTAGATATCGGGCTCGAGTGACTTTGTCATGATTTTATGTCGCGTCTAACATTAGAGTGCCATTCTCTGCAACAGTGATAGCTGTGAATGTCAAACCTCCTTGCATAGTAATTGTCCTCGACATACTCTTCAAGCACCCACTATGACCCAGTGCCCTTGACCTAGATTTCACACTCCAGTGGTTTTGTCATTATTATTTTATGTCGCGTCTAGCATTAAAGTGCCTTTCTCTGAAGTGGTGATAGCTGCAAGTGTCATACCTTGCATAGTAATTTTCCTCGACATACTCTACAAGCACATGCTATGATCCAGAGCCCTGGACCTTGATTCCCCACTCGACTGACTTTGTTAAGATTTTACATCGAGTCTACATGTAGCATTAAAGTGTGTTGCTGTGAAGTGGTGATAGATACAAGTATCAAACCTTGCATATGTGTCCTCGACATACTCTTCAAGCACACACAATCAGATTACTTGACCCAGGTTGTTCATACAAATATACATATACATGTACATACTTAGTGACAAACAGTGTAGATCCAGATCAGTTGGCTTCTTCTGAAGCCAACTGATCTGGATCTACACTGTTTGCAAAGGCAAGGCATATCTGGGTTCAGCAGGACCAGGGTTACTGTAAGAAAAATATTTATCTGGATAATTATGTTATCCAGAGCTATATAAAATGCATAGAAATCATAGGGCAATGAGTATTTGAGAGCCTTAGCTTTATAGCATTATATCTAAAATGACATTATAATGAAGCAACAGGCTACATTTTGGTTAAAAAATGAAAAAAAAAAAAAAAACAGGTTTTATCAGAGTTATTAAGATGGAGTATATGATGACAGTTCTGGGGTATTTTTCTCTAATTCTCAATTAAAATTTAAAACATATGTTGTGGGTCTTGGCGAGGAGCATCTAGTGAGTACACACAAAATATGTTTTTATGTAGAAATAAGAAAAAAAAAAATCCCAGAATTATCAAGTAAACCACCTTATCTCCTCTGCTGTATCAAACCTTATTTTCTTGGTAAATTAAGAAAATCCTCAATTAGTTATCCATCTTTGACTAGAGAGTGCTACAGGTTAAGATTTGTGAATGCTTGTCCCAGCAATTGTGACTAATTTCTGTTGTTTCATATTATCAGTCTAAAACCCTGAGAATGGTTGACCTTCCAGGCCATGAAAGAGTTCGGCTACAGATGCTAGACAGTTACAAAAATCTCGCTAGGTGAGTCACGCCTACCATATTTACTTAGCATGCTGGGTAAAAATATTAGCAGACAACGTTTTGAAATGTTTTTCTTATTTGTCCCTGAAAATAGGATTTGACATTTCCCGCAAATTGTCTTCACAAAGGGGACAATTTGCATGAAATATTGAATCCTATTTTCAGGGGAAAAAATCACATCAGTTTGTCGTCTGCTGCATCTGCCCATAGCATGTAAAGTACCGGTATTACAATACTGGATAAAAAATTCAGCAGTAATTTTTATAATATTTAGTTGAGAAAATAGGGTTTCATGCAAAAGGTCTCCTAAGGAGAAAGTTTGCATGAAATTACAGATCCTATTTCCTGGCAGAAATAAGAATATCACTAACTGTCTCCTCTGAATTAGAACACAGAGTGCTGATCTGAAATTTAAATTTGAAGGAGTCCATTAGACTTGGTAACGAGTCTAAAAAAGTACCAGTTGATTGACAACAGATCTAATAGCTCGAAGATAAGGTGCTTTTTCAACCAAACAGGATTCAGATGAGTTGTCAAGGAGGAGTATCAGGTGATAATTCTGGGATAATTTTTCATATTTCTCCATAAAAAACGTGTTGTGGGTTGTGAGGCACTTCTAATGAGTACCCACGTTCCCAAAACATATGTTTTATGGAGAACTAGAGAAAATTATCCCAGAATCATCATCAAATACTCCTCCTTTAACAACTGCTCAGGGGGTTGATATTTTCTTATTTTTCCTTTAAAACATTCATAGTCTGGTAATTATTAGAAGGTGTCTTCTGGTCGACCAGAGTAACCTCTCAACCATAAGTTAGATTGACCAGTCAAATACTTGAAAAAATCAAGGACAAATAGATGCATGTGGCTAACTGTGAATATTAGGAAATACACCACAATCTCTTTATAACACTATTGTTGGGGTATTGCATAAACCATGTCAGTTAAATAACTGTTATATCCAAACAAAAGTGTATAGATTATATTGAAAAATGACCATTTATGGTCATTTTTCAATATAATTATACATTTTTGGGGTCCATCTTTGAACTGTGTTGTATCCAAAACCGTGTTATAATTAACTGTGTTATAAAGAGGTTGTAGTGCACTCTTTTGTAAAGTAATCCAGGACAAATTCGAAAGGTGGGGTAATAATCTCTCTGGCGTCTGATTAGTTAGTAAAGCAACATATGTTTTTGTGGTGAAGATGGACAATTTTTTATCTGGATAATTTTATCTAGAGTTATAGGACCAGTGCAGACAACTGCTTTAGAAGCAGTTTGACACTGTCTGCACTGTTTGTTTAGGCAGGTTGGTCTGAATATTGAGGTTAAATATAAAAGAGTCAAACTTTTGTTCTGATCCTATTTCTTATGTGCTATAATGTATAGTGTTATGTAATATTTGGAAAATAAAATATTTTTAAACCAAATATAATACAGTGAAAGCTGTGTAAGACAAGCATGACAGTTGTTGGTCACTGCTCAGGAAAAAGTCAGGGAAATCTTATTTTTCTTGAAGGTCAGGGAATTTTGAAAAATGGTCAAGGAAATTTTATATACTAAGAAAGTCAGGGAATTTCCTAATTTTGGCCCAGAAGTGTTTGGCTATGGCATGTAATTAATCCATTTTGAGTGACTGGTTTCCTTGTTTTTTAGTTTTTTTTTGTTTTTTTCGCTCAGCACTATTACTAATTAAAAAACTTTAAAACTGTTTATTTTTCAATTGGACAATTATGTCAATATATTTTAAACAGAATTTATCATTTATCTACTCAAAGATGATGGAATTTCTGTCTCTAAAGATTTCAGCATTTTGGTCAGGGAAAAAAAAGAATTTGGCCAGGGAAAAAATCAGTGAAAAGTCTGGGAATCTTGTTGCTGACTGAGGGTGGCCGCCCTGTGTATAGAAAAGCTAAACAGTGGTTGCTTAAAAGAATTGTATACATTGTAAGGGGAAGGAACTCTGTCAGAATTGTTTTGCCTCCCTTTTGAAAAGGGATCTACTCTAAAAATAGAATTTGCTCCAAGGGAGCAAATTTCTGCCTTTTATTAGAGTAGACCCCTTTTCAGAAGGGAACTGGTGTGCAGAAGAGCAAACAGGAAGTCACAAAAGTTGTCTCTCTTGTAAAATATGGCACAAAAATTACTGAGTGTAGCCATTCCCCTTAAAAAAAGGTTCATTTTTCACTTAGTAGTGTTTTCACTAGAAAAATTCTTTTTTATAGCTTTCAAGTAGAATTTATTTAATGTCACTTATGTGGAGATGGGTTCATACAGTTTTGCAAATAATAGAGACAGACAACAGGGACAACAAAATGTATATTATTGGTACTCATTAGAAGTGCCTCACTGAGGGGCTTCTTATAAGTACCCACAACATGCCTTTATGAACAAAAAGAAATTTATTAATACTCTTTGTCTGAAAAAGTGTCCACAGATCAGGGCTCAGTTGTTCGAAACTAACAATGTCGTTAGTTATCGTTAAAACTTTGGTCATTAAATATGGCATATACACTTATGCTTTTGCTGAAAAAATGTGAGCAGCTTTTGCATTTGCAAAAGCGAGCAGCTTTTGCATTTGCAAAACGCTACTCACATTTTTTCAGCAAAAAGAACAGTTAACATATTGACCACTAATGAGCTTGTTAAGTTAACAATGCTTTAAACAACTAATCTTTGATGCTTTCCATTCATTGAGCTATTTTTAGACTTATCTTTAAGTAGTCAAGTGGTCTATTCAAATTTTAACCTTTGTCCTTCTGTACCCAGATATTCCCTGCCTTTGCAAACAGTGTAAATCTAGATCAGTTGGCTTCTGAAGAAGCCAACTGATCTGGACCTGCACTGTTTACCATTCAGTATTTGAATTTGAATCAACAACCTAGATTAAGTAATCTGATTGGCTGAAAATTAGAAGTTGGCATGACGTCTTTATTCAGCGTGACAAGGGTGTGATCTGATTGGCTGAAAATTAGGAGTGGGTGTGGCATCTTAATTTATTCAGCATGACAAGGGCTAGGATAAGAGTAGTATTGTATCCAAGTAAATAGTTGTCTTATTTCTCCATAAAAACATATGTTGCAGGTACTCATTAGAAGTGCTTCTGATGAGTACCCTCTATGTGTTTTTGTAAACAAATAAGAAAATTATCAATAGTTTATGTCTAGAGATCTGAGTCTGGACCAGATCTCCACCATTTCTTGCACACCAGATTAGGAAATCCTGGGTTTTACCCTGGGATAGAAATTCTTAGCCTATCCAGGTTATCCTACCCAGGCTAAGATAAAAAAAAAAAAAAAATAAAATAAAGAATTCTCACGTTTCGATAAACTTAAGATGTATAGGATGTCACAGATATACCCAGGCTAAGATAAAAAAAAAAAAAAAAAAAGAGAATTCTCACATGTTTCGATAAACATTGGTTGTATAGGATGTCACAGATTCCATCGCTAATGTTGACGTCTGTGAACAAAATGATGTCACTAAACGTCATGGAATATCATCACAATACCGCAGATGTCTGCAATCAAATTGACTGCATTATTAAAAATCCATATTCAGAAATGAAAGGTATGCAAGAAAAGAATCCATCATGGGTGTGAGGGGTACATAGAAAAATCCGTCCCTCCGGATCACAGTCTGGCATCATTGGGCAAGCTTTGTGATGCCAGACAGTGACCTTCGGGGATGGATTTTTCTATCTGTCCCACACACTCATGATAGATTCCTATGTTTCGTACATGATGCTATTTTTTGATACATTGTTAACTTTGCATAGCAACAGATAAGGCGCTTTTTTCATCCGAAAAATGCTGATATCTTTCTTATTTCTCCACAAAAACATATGTTGTGGGTACTCATTAGAAGCGCATCGGTGAGGCGCTTTTAATGAGTACCACAACATATGTTACATATGTTGTGGGTACTCATTAGAAGCGCCTCAGTGAGGCGCTTCTAATGAGTACCCACAACATATGTTTTCATGGAGAAATAAGAAAAATATTATGTGGATACCCCCTTTTATCTGTAGCTATGTGTGTTAAGTTGTCATATGGTCTGTTCAAAGGTTAGGAAAGGAACAGTAAGTACCGTAAAAATCCTCAGTATTGGGACAGATATGCCTTTGCAAACAGCTTAGAGATAGGCCTTTGCAAAAAGTGTAGACTCAGATCAGACGCTGCAGAATGTGGTAATTCAAATTTTAGGACAAGTATGGTAAGTAGATAAGGTGTCCCAATACATAGGGCAAATACGGTAGCCTGGGTGTCTTAATATTTAGGGTAGTTTTATCCCTTAAACTGCCAATCACAACAATTGTCGTCTGCTTGTGATTTTAAGTCATTTCTGCAAACAGTGTGGACTCAGATCAGACTTTAGGAGCAGTCTGATCTGGGTCCATACTGTTTGCCTGTATGCAAAAATAGGTTGGAAAAGCTTGCAAGAATATTCAGCAGACGACATAAACAGACAACATTTTCAGATGCAGGTTTTCTTTGCGTTTTAAGGGTTAAAACATAGCTACAGATAAGAGGGGGTATCCAAATAATATTTTTCTTATTTCTTGACGAAAACATATGTTGTGGGTACTCATTAGAAGCGCCTCACATATGTTCTGGGTACTCATTAGAAGCGCCTCACTGAGGCGCTTCTAATGAGTATCCACAACATATGGTTTTTTTTAGAAATAAGAAAGATATCAGCATTTTTCAGATGAAAAAAATGCCTTATCTGTTGCTATGTTAAAATAGATCATTTATGATGCACCACAGTTCACAATATTGTTTGTTATTTTTCAGAGCTATAGTATTTGTTGTTGATAGCTCAAGTGTTCAAAAAGATGTTAAAGATATAGCAGAGTAAGTAGCCTGTTTATGGTAAGTGTCCTAAAATTTCGAACACTTTATCCCATACTGTTTGACCTAAATTTTGCTTTTTATGCACCTGTTGCTTAAAATACTTAGTGGAATAGCAAACAGTGTAGACCCTGATCAGCTGGCCTGGATGGCTCAGTTGGATGCGTTGTCCAACTGGAGACCAGGAGGTCGCGGGTTCAACCCCTGCTGAGGTCGGCAACATTCTTTCGTGGAGATCGACCATGAAATATTTTCTACGGTCATTCTCTCCCTTCTGCTGATTCAAGAAGGACAGTTGTCTGTTTCTGGTGAAAGAATGTGCACAATACTGGTTAACCGCCTAGAGGACTAAGCCTGCCCAGTAAACGTGTGGTTAGGTAAACTGACCACGCTCGACATGACCCCATTGGGTTGACTGGGCCGTAAAACCTCAACACAAACAAAGACCCTGATCAGACGGCTCCTGTACTGTTTGCATTTATCATTTTGTCAGGAACTTAGGTGTTCGAAATTTTAGGACATTTACCATACATTGTACATGTACTTCTCTTTTGACAGCTCTTAGAAACCATTTTTGTTTTGCCTGACCTTTTACTCAGAAGAAGTAAATTTGCAAAATTTTGCAGATTTTCTCCCTATTATGTAAAGATGTGCATGTGATTTTGCTTTCCTTCATGCTTGGTCCCTTTTGAAAAAAAAGGTCTAAGAAGAAAGAATTTTCTCACCTGAAAAAAAAAAGGTGCGCTCTAAAAGGAAGGAATATTGGCCCCTTAGGAGCAAATTGTTTCGTTTTAGACCAAGAGTAGACCCTTTATAGATGGGAGGCAAAACACTTTTGAATGAATGGCCTTCCATTATGAAAACAAACCTATTCAAATATACTGAAAATTTTACCACCAAAAAATGAAAATTTTCAGATAAAACTTCTGATATTTTTTTCATATTTCTGCTCAAAACATAGATTGTGGGTACTTGTTAGAACTGCCTTTGTGAGGCAGTTCTAACAAGTACCCACAATCTATGTTTTTGAGCAGAAATAAGAATAATAATGTATACCCCTGTAAACCTGTTTTACTGTATAAAAGTGGGGTTTAAGGGGGTCAAAATTATATAGGCATGTTTTCTGATGTATGGTAATACTTAAGCTACATGGTTTCATGGCAGCATATTTATTTTTTTTATTTTGTAGTAGCCTATGTACTTATTCATTTCCCTCTGATATTTTGTGATAATTTTTATCTTTTTAAACTTCCAAGAATTTCATGGATTTGCCTTTGCGAGACAATGCCAATGTTTTCCCAAAAGTTTTTTTTGGTGTTTATCTTAAGGATTTGAGCAGGCAGGCCTGAGCAAATAGTGTAGACGCTTTGGTATCTGATAAGGGTCTACACTGTATGCCACTTATTCAGCAATTTTTAGACACAACAACAGCAATAAAATAGACATGTTCAAATTTTAAGTCATTTTTGGTCAGTTTAGAATGGCGGGTGTGATAAAAAAAGTCAGTTCTTCCAATATTTTGGACAACTACAGTAGTGTTAGTACTATTTTCTGACACAGTTTTTTTCTTTTTCAGGTATCTATATACCATATTAAGTGACAGTAGAATCTCTAATCTAGCCCCACCAGTGTTGATAGCATGTAATAAACAAGATATGACTTTCTCAAAAGGAGCCAAAGTTATACAGTCTCAATTGGAGAAAGAAATGTAAGTACACCACAATATTGCTGGGATCCAAAGCAAAACCTGTGTGTAATCTTAACCCTTGTCCTGCTGAATTAATTGAATTGCCACTCCCATTTCTAATTTTTTAGCCAATCAAATTACTTGATCCAGATTATTGATATAAATTCACATCCTTAATGGCAAACAGTGCAGATCCTGATCAGTTGGCTTCTTCAGAAGCCAACTGATCTGGATCTACACTGTTTGCAAAGGCAGGACATATCCAGGTTCAGCAGGACTAGCGTTAACAACCGTGTTATATCCAAACAATAATGTATGGATTATATAGAAAAATGACCATAAAAATATCTTTAAATTCTTGTTTTGAGGTCCATTTCGAACTTTATTGTATCCAAAACAGTGCTGTGTTGAACCCTGTTGTAAAGAGATTCCTGTGTAATTATACCCCCTGCAAAACGAAATTTAAGCGATGTAGACTGTTTTCAACATGTCCGTGATTCTGTCATTCCATGATTCTGTCATTCCCTCAACAAAATTAGTCCAGTGAGGGACCTTTCCGCTTTTCAACACTGTGTTTACCCTAAATGTTGGGTCACCTTAACTAAATACCATACTTGTCCTAAAATTTCAACAAATGCATTGTTTCTACCAGTTGATGTGCCTAAAGGCTGCTGGACAAGTGGCGAAAAGTAAGGCTTGCACAATTAATTGGGTAATCGATTAATGGATCGATAAATTCCACATAAAAAGATTATCATTACAAATTTGCTAATAATCTCTCATTTGATTTCTGTATCTGTTACTTTACCGTATTTCCCCATAGCATTCAGACACCTCAGCTCCTTACCATACTACATCTAAAACTTGAACAAGTACAATTTACTACCCAATGTTGTGTCTAAAATTAGCTGAATTAGTGGCAAACAGTGTAAACCCTGATGAGATGCCGCATTTTGTGGCATCTCATCTGGGTCTACACTGTTTGCTCAGGCCCGTCCGACCAAATACATACAGCAAAGTATAACATATGTTAAGAGTCATGCTCAGACAGGTAAAATTATGAACACATCTTCAGTGATTACTAATCGATTATCGATCACAATGGCAATACTGATAATCGATTATCTTTTCAGCTCTGATTAGCCAGCCTTACAAAAAACTCCTGGAAGAGTGGCAAAAAGTGTAGACCATGGTAATATGCCACCTTCAGGGGCATCTGATCCAGTTCTACACTGTTTGCTTGGGCCTATCTGTCCCAGTGCTTAAGGTCAGTACAGTATATTCTACTGAATCTATCAAATAGGACTGTAAGCTGGCAATAAAAGTCGTGCTTAGATTGCATAGATGAGCAGGCTTATCAGGGACCAGTTGTTCAAAACTAATGATGTTGTTAGTTAATGTATCATTAAAACTTTGATCATTAAATATGGCATACATGTATATGCTAATATTTTTGCTGAAAAAATGTGAGTAGCTTTGCATTTGCAAAAGCTACTCACATTTTTTCAGCAAAAATACCTGTGAATTAGATATTGTACTTACTAGAACAGTTAACATTTTGCCCACGAACGAGCTCGTTAAGCTAATGATGTTTTGAACTATTGGGCCCTGCTCTTTTGTCTTTGTACATGTATATGCCATAAAACACTTCACGACTTTTGAGCTGGAAAATGAGGAAACATACCCTCTGATGTTTGTCCAAAGAAGACTCAGATTGGTCTGATCACAGTCTTCATTGTCCACCTGAAAGAGTTTGTCATCTTCTGATCAGGCCCCGAGGTTATAAAACTTTTTTCATGCTCAACTCAGGTGAGCAGGAAATTTTCTCTGCTAATGAATAGTTGGCATTTTCATATTTATTGGCAGAGAAATTTTCATGCTCATAATGTTTAGGAAGAAAGAATTTGCAATTGTTAGTAATTTGCGATTTATTACCAGGAAAAATTTCATGCTTGAGTTGAGCATGAAAAAAGTTTTATAACCTCAGGGCCAGATCAGACTGTACAAATGGGCCGGCTGATCTGAATCTTCATTAGACGCACATTTCCGAAGGTACATTTTCTGACATTTCGGCTCATTTTATAATCTTTTGTTTTTAGGAATACACTCAGGGTGACAAGATCAGCTGCTTTAAAAGATATCTCAACATCTGGTAATAACAACACATATCTTGGCAAGCGTAACAAAGATTTTGCCTTCAGTGACCTTAAGCCGATTAAAGTAGATTTTGCTGAGTGCAGTGCCCTTGGAAAAGACGAAAATGCTGAGCCAGACCTCAAACAGATAGAAGAATGGCTAGTGAAAATTGCCTAAGAACTTAAACCTTAAAGTGCCAAGCAAAATTTGCAGCAGAAGGCATTTATTTATTTATTTATTTTTTTTTTCAGAGAATGTAAGTCTTGACATTTCATGTGTATTATCTACTTCGGGGAATGACTCAGTATGTTGTTTCAAGACTTATTTTCTTTGAAAAACGAAATATTTCAAAATGTCGTCTGCTGTAGTAGTTGTTTTACAGCTGAATTTAAAGAAAGAAGAAATGTTGCATAGGTACAGTCGAACCTCAATAGCTTGAACACCGATGGCTCGTTTACCATGGCTAATTCGAACTCATTTTTTAGTCCCTACCAAATTCTTCCACTCATTCAAGAAAACAAATATTTTGGGAATTTTTCTTATTTTATCATGAAATTGTATGTTGTGTGTACTCATTAGAATCGCCTCATCGAGGCGATTCTAATGAGTACAATCAACATACAATTATTGTGATGGAAATAAAAAACAATCCCTCAATTATCGCTATTTGCTCTCTGACCTGGCACCATGATTAACCCTCAGTGGCTCGAACTACCCATGTCTCAAACAAATTTTCATGGTCCTAAAGGGGTTTGAGCCATCGAAGTTCGACTGTATAGAGCTCATTACTCATATAACCCATGTTCATGATGAAAAATATTTGCAATAAAGTGAGATCACCCAACATAAAATGTTTTCCTTTTTTATCTTAGGTACTGCTCTTAAAAGTAAGAATTTGCTCTCTCTTGGAGCACATTCTTTTCTTTAAGAATAGCCTCCATACAATAAAGTTAGACAACTGAACATAAAATGTTTCTGCCCTTTATCTTAGGGACTGCTCTTAAGGGAAAGAATTGGCTGCCACCAGGAGCATATTCTTTCCTGTAGTAGTAGCCCCATTTTGCAAGTGATAACTGGAGATTTTTTTGATTTTTTTTCCACACAATACTTATTCTAACATTTGTAGAAGTCTTTTCAGGTTTACAGTTCTTTTGCTAGAATGAAATTATTTTTTCATACACCCAGGAATAAGTATTGTGTGTAATACGATATTCTCTTTTTAAGGATATCAGAGTTTGTCAGATTAGTATGTTTATAACAAAATTTACAGACAACATTTGCTGTTTTTTTTGTTTGTTTTTTTTCGTAGAAAATGGGATCTGCTAATATTTTAGCAGCAGCTGAGAAAGTTTATTCACCAGGCTGACTATATTTGTTGCCTTTGGTTTTATGAATGATCATTCCCATGTTGCAAAATAGTGAAAAAATACCCAAATTTAAAGTTATTACAGAACAGAAAACTGAACTGGGGAGAAAAATCTGACTATTATGTCTAAAATACTGCTTTTTCAGCTGAATGGCTATCCCATATCTTATAAATTCCAATAAAAAGTTGCCAAAAAGTCATATTTTCACATTGTTTATAATTCTTATCAGAGTATAGTTTTAATACAAATTTGCTGTAAGGTTGTGACAAATTTACAAGGTTACAGCAAGCATCACAGAAAGGTTTAAGCACCGGCCTCGGTGGCTCAGTTGGATGCGCCGTCCAACTGGAGACCAGAAGGTCTCGGGTTCAACCCCTGCCGAGGTCGGCAACATTCTTTCATGGAGATTGATCTTGAAATATTTTCTATTGTTATTCTCTCCCTTCCACTGATTCAAGAAGGGCAGTTGTCAATTTCTGGCAAAAGAATGTGCACAATACTGGTTAACCGCTTAGCGGACTAAGCCTGTCCAGTAAATGTGTGTTAGGTAAACTGACCGTGCTCGACATGATCCCATTGGGTTGACTGGGCCGTGAAACCTCAACACAAACAAAGGTTTAAGCCTACCTAACTGAAGGCTTGGGATGAGCTATGGTGATCCCTCTGAGCCGTCGTCCCTCCTCATTTTCAAATGATACAAATTTGTCGTCCCCTTGGGTTGTCTGTCCCTGCCCTGGACTGTATACTGCCCTGGGCTGTATACATGTTTACAATCATATAAAAATCAGTGTAAAATCATTTGAAAACTTCTTTCCTAGATTGAAGTGAAGAAAGGTTTGTGTTACTGTCAAAAGTTCATCCCTTATATGCAGTCTGCCCCTACAGTGGGTCAATATGACATTATAAAATCATGAAAACAATCCACATTAAGTCTGAGTTATGAGTGATTTTTTTATTGAAAGTTACGTCAAATTATTGAAGTAACATAAGCTTGCTTTAACGATTAAAAGTGTGGCCTCTTGGGATTGGCTGCCTTTCTCTGCCATACCCTGGGCAACATACTGTATAGAACCATGAAGAAAAGGATACATTACATCAGAGTTGAGCTGGAGCACAGCATTTCATGTAACCAGCATTTCAAGATACAGTCGAACCTCGTTAGCTCGAACACCGATGGCTCGTTTACCATGGCTAATTCGAACTCGTTTTTGAGTCCCTACGAAGTTCTTCCAATAGCTCAAGAAAACAAATATTTAGGGAAATTTTATTATTTTATTGTGAAATTGTATGTTGTGTGTACTCATTAGAATTGCCTCATTGAGGCAATTCTAATGAGTACACACAACATACAATTATTGTGTAGAAAATCAAAAAAAAAAAAAAAATCCCTAAATTATTGCCATTTGCTTCCTGACTTGGCACCATATTTAACCCTCAGTGGCTCGAACCACCCATGTCTCGAACAATTTTCTATGGTCCCAAAGATGTTTGATCCATCGAAATTCGACTGTAGCAGTCTTTTGATCAGCATTTCAAGATTGCTTGTGCCCCCAGCATAGACTCAGAACAGCCTTTGCCGTTTGATTATAGTTCGCTTTCTGTCTAAAGATGCTTGGCTACTGACAGAGTGCACTATGAAGACCGACCAGGGACGAGTTGCATAAGGCGAGCTTTACAGAGCACTTCACTATGCAATGGCACGTTACTAAAAAGCGCTTTGTGGTGCTTCGTAAACTGTGTTTGGAGCGGACTCACTGTCTGAAAGAGAACGTTGCATAGCAACCAGACAAAACAAAATGGCGGCACCCGAGGTAGTCAGTGCCTGTTTTAAGAAATTTAATGTTTTTAGTTGTTGTTATTGTTCTTGGACGAAATGCATTGTGCATAAATGACCATAGAACACAAAACTAATCGCTAAAGCAAGCACCACTAGCTTTTTACGAGAAATTCCCAGTTTGAAATTCGTGTCATTTTGGCAGACATTTTTTAAAAAGGGCTCCCATCAAACAGACCGTTGCATAGCACGAACAAATCGCTACAGAGTGCTACCTAAAAGCACTTTTCTTATGCAACTCACCCCTACTGGGCAGAAACACAGACTGAAGTTTTTCATGACCACGGACCTGCGAGAAAATTGCCATTTTTGGGCATTTCACATTTTCACATTTCTAACACATTATTAAATGAGCAAATATTTACTTTTCAAGTGTCCTGTGGTCAATTGGTGGTTGTTTTCATCATTTTAAAAGGCTTTTTGGAAAGTCGAAAAAATTGAAGATTTTCATGACCACGGCCCTGCACAAAAAAATGTCATTTTTGGCATTTCACATTTTTGCATATTTCTCATCCAAATGAGCAAATATTTACATTTCAAGTGTCCTGTGGTCAACTGCTGCTGGTTTTTATCATTTTAAAAGGCTTTTTGAAAGTCAAAAAAATTGAAGATTTTCATGGCCACAGGGCCATCCCTGTGCAAAAAATGTCATTCTGGGCATTTCACATTTTTGCATACTTCTCATCCAAATGAGCAAATATTTTTATTTCACGTGTCCTGTGGTCAACTTGTAGTGGTTTTCATCATTTTAGAAGGCTTTCCAGAAAGTTGAAGTAATTGAAACTTCAAAAACGCAGACCTGCAAAAAAGTGTCATTTTTGGGCATTTCACATTTTTGCATATTTCTCATCCAAATGAGCCAATATTTACATTTCAAGAGTCTTCGGGTCAGTGCTGCTGGTTTTCATCATTTTAAAAGGCTTTCCAGAAAGTCAAAAAAATTAATGTTATTCATGACCCTGGACCTGCGAGAAAATTGTCATTTTGGGGCATTTCACATTTTCACTTATTTCTCACACAAATGAGCAGATATTACTTTTCAAGGGTCCTGTGGTCAACTGGTGGTGGTTTTCATCATTTTAAAAGGCTTTTTGCTAAGTCAAAAGAATTGAAGAAAAAAATGTCATTTTGGGCATTTCACATTTTTGCATATTTCTCAACTGGATGAGCAAATATTTACATTTCAAGTGTCCTGTGGTCAACTGCTGCTGGTTTTCATCATTTTAAAAGGCTTTCCAGAAAGTTGAACAAAATCAAGATTTTCATGGCCGCGGACCTGCGAAAAAGTATCATTTTTGAGCATTTCATATTTTGCATATTTCTCATCCAAATGAGCAAATATTTACATTTTAAGTGTCCCATGGTCAGCTGCTGCTGTTTTTTCATTTTAAAAGGGTTTCCAGAAAACTGAAAAAAATTGAAGTTTTTCATGACCACGGACCTGCGAGAAAATTGTCATTTTGGGGCATTTCACATTTTTACTTATTTCTCTCCAAAATGAGCAAATGTTTACTTTTCAAGTGTCCTGTGGTCAACTGGTGGTGGTTTTCATCATTTTCAAAGGCTTTTTGGAAAGTCAAAAAAATTGACGATTTTCATGACCACGGCCCTGTGCAAAAATTGTCATTTTGTGGGGTTTCACATTTTTGCATACGAGTATTTCTTATCCAAATGAGCAAATATTTACTTTTCAAGTGTCCTGTGGTCTACTGCCGCTGGTTTTCATCATTTTAAAAGGCTTTCCAGAAAGTCGAAGAAAATGAAGATTTTCATGAGTGCGGACCTGTGAAAAAGTGTCATTTTTGGGCATTTCACATTTTGCATATTTCTCATCCAAATGAGCAAATATTTACATTTCAAGTGTCCTGTGGTCAACTGCTGCTGGTTTTCATCATTTTAAAAGGCTTTCCTGAAATTCAAAGAAAATGAAGTTTTCCGTGACCGCAGACCTGGGAAAAAATTGTCATTTTGGGGCATTTCACATTTTCACTTATTTCTCACCCAAATGAGCAAATATTTACCTTTCAAGTGTCCTGTGGTCAACTGGTGGTGGCTTTCAGCATTTTAAAAGGCTTTTTGGAAAGTCGAAAAAATTAAAGAATTTCGTGACTGCAGCCCTGCGCAAATAATGTCATTTTGGGGCATTTCACATTTTTGCATATTTCTGACTCAAATGAGCAAATATTTATTTCTCAAGTGTCCTGTGGTCAACTGGTGGTGGTTTTTATTATTTTAAATGATTTTCATGACCCCGGCACTATGCAAAAAAATGTCATTTTGAAGCATTTCACATTTTTGCATATTTCTCATCCAAATGAGCAAACATTTACATTTCAAGTGTCCTGTGATCAACTGCTGCTAGTTTTCATCATTTTAAAAGGTTTTCCAGAAAGTCAAAGAAAATGAAGATTTTCATGACAGAGGACCTGTGAAAAAGTGTCATTTTTGGGCATTTCACATTTTTGCATATTTCTCATCCAAATGAGCAAATACAGTCAACTCTCGTTATCTCAAATTCCAAGGGACTCCCTGAAATACTTCAAGATATCCGTACTTCGACATATCAGATTTGCAGAATTGGGGGAAAAACTAATTCGATTAACCACATTTAACAAATATATGTGTAATTGGACTCTTGAAGTTAGAGATATATTTAAAATATTGTGGAAAAGAGGAGAAATTAGGAGCGATTTCTCCTCTTTTCACAATATTTTTTTACCTGTTGTTAGATTTTCATGTTTAAGCAGAGACAAGATTTTCATTATGAGATAAGCGGTTATTCGACATAAGCGAGTTCGAGATAGCGAGAGTCAACTGTATTAACATTTCAAGTGTCCTGTGGTCAACTGCTGCTGGTTTTCATCATTTTAAAAGGCTTTCCAGAAAGTCGAAGAAAATGAAGATTTTTATGACTGGGGACCTGCAAAAAAGTGTGATTTTGGGCATTTCACATTTTTGCATATTTCTCATCCAAATGAGCAAATATTAACATTTCAAGTGTCCTGTGGTCAACTGCTGCTGGTTTTCATCATTTTAAAAGGCTTTCCAGAAAGTCAAAGAAAATGAAGATTTTTATGACTGGGGACCTGCAAAAAAGTGTGATTTTGGGCATTTCACATTTTTGCATATTTCTCATCCAAATGAGCAAATATTAACATTTCAAGTGTCCTGTGGTCAACTGCTGCTGGTTTTCATCATTTTAAAAGGCTTTCCAGAAAGTCAAAGAAAATGAAGATTTTTATGACTGGGGATCTGCAAAAAAGTGTGATTTTGGGCATTTCACATTTTTGCATATTTCTCATCCAAATGAGCAAATATTAACATTTTAAGTGTCCTGTGGTCAACTGCTGCTGGTTTTCATCATTTTAAAAGGCTTTCCAGAAAGTCAAAGAAAATGAAGATTTTTATGACTGGGGACCTGCAAAAAAGTGAGATTTTGGGCATTTCACATTTTTGCATATTTCTCATCCAAATGAGCAAATATTAACATTTCAAGTGTCCTGTGGTCAACTGCTGCTGGTTTTCATCATTTTAAAGGGCTTTCCAAAAAGTTGAAGAAAATGAAGATTTTTATGACTGGGGACCTGCAAAAAAGTGTGATTTTGGGCATTTCACATTTTTGCATATTTCTCATCCAAATGAGCAAATATTAACATTTCAAGTGTCCTGTGGTCAACTGCTGCTGGTTTTCATCATTTTAAAGGGCTTTCCAAAAAGTTGAAGAAAATGAAGATTTTTATGACTGGGGACCTGCAAAAAAGTGTGATTTTGGGCATTTCACATTTTTGCATATTTCTCATCCAAATGAGCAAATATTAACATTTCAAGTGTCCTGTGGTCAACTGCTGCTGGTTTTCATCATTTTAAAAGGCTTTCCAGAAAGTCAAAGAAAATGAAGATTTTTATGACTGGGGACCTGCAAAAAAGTGTGATTTTGGGCATTTCACATTTTTGCATATTTCTCATCCAAATGAGCAAATATTAACATTTCAAGTGTCCTGTGGTCAACTGCTGCTGGGTTTCATCATTTTAAAAGGCTTTCCAGAAAGTCAAAGAAAATGAAGATTTTTATGACTGGGGACCTGCAAAAAAGTGTGATTTTGGGCATTTCACATTTTTGCATATTTCTCATCCAAATGAGCAAATATTAACATTTCAAGTGTCCTATGGTCAACTGCTGCTGGTTTTCATCATTTTAAAAGGCTTTCCAGAAAGTCAAAGAAAATGAAGATTTTTATGACTGGGGACCTGCAAAAAAGTGTGATTTTGGGCATTTCACATTTTTGCATATTTCTCATCCAAATGAGCAAATATTAACATTTCAAGTGTCCTGTGGTCAACTGCTGCTGGTTTTCATCATTTTAAAAGGCTTTCCAGAAAGTCAAAGAAAATGAAGATTTTTATGACTGGGGACCTGCAAAAAAGTGTGATTTTGGGCATTTCACATTTTTGCATATTTCTCATCCAAATGAGCAAATATTAACATTTCAAGTGTCCTGTGGTCAACTGCTGCTGGTTTTCATCATTTTAAAGGGCTTTCCAAAAAGTTGAAGAAAATGAAGATTTTTATGACTGGGGACCTGCAAAAAAGTGTGATTTTGGGCATTTCACATTTTTGCATATTTCTCATCCAAATGAGCAAATATTAACATTTCAAGTGTCCTGTGGTCAACTGCTGCTGGTTTTCATCATTTTAAAAGGCTTTCCAGAAAGTCAAAGAAAATGAAGATTTTTATGACTGGGGACCTGCAAAAAAGTGTGATTTTAGGCATTTCACATTTTTGCATATTTCTCATCCAAATGAGCAAATATTAACATTTCAAGTGTCCTGTGGTCAACTGCTGCTGGTTTTCATCATTTTAAAAGGCTTTCCAGAAAGTCAAAGAAAATGAAGATTTTTATGACTGGGGACCTGTAAAAAAGTGTGATTTTGGGCATTTCACATTTTTGCATATTTCTCATCCAAATGAGCAAATATTAACATTTCAAGTGTCCTGTGGTCAACTGCTGCTGGTTTTCATCATTTTAAAAGGCTTTCCAGAAAGTTGAAAAAATTGAAGTTTTTCATGATTGCGGACCTTAGAGAAAATTTTTATTTTTGGCCATCTCACATTTTCACTTATTTCTCACCCAAATGAGCAAATATTTTTCAAGTGTGTTGTGGTCAACTGGTGGTGGTTTTCATCATTTTCAAAGGCTTTTTGAAAAGTCGAAAAAATTGAAGATTTTCATGACCGCGGCCCTGTGCAAAAAATGTCATTTTGGGCATTTCACATTTTTGCATTATTTCTCATCCAAATGAGCAAATATTTACATATCTAGAGTCCTGTGGTCAACTGCTGCTGGTTTTCATCATTTTTAAAGGCTTTCCAGAAAGTCGAAGAAAATGAAGATTTTCATGACCCAGGACCTGCAAAAAAGTGTCTTTTTTTGGGTATTTCACATTTTTGCACATTTCTCATCCAAATGAGCAAATAATTACATTTAAGTGTCCTATTGTCAAGTGCTGGTGGTTTTCATCATTTTGAAGTTTTTCATGGCTGCTGACCTGCGAGAAAATTGTCATTTTTCGGCATTTCACATTTACACTTATTTCTCACCCAAATGAGCAAATATTTATTTTTAAGTGTCCTGTGGTCACCTGGTAGTGGTTCTCATCATTTTAAAAGTCAAAACAGTTAAAAATGTTCATGACCGTGGCCCTGCACAAAAAATTTCATTTTAGGCATTTCACATTTTTGCATATTTCTTATCCAAATGAGCAAAATATTTACATTGCAAGTGTCCTGTGGTCAACTGCAGCTGGTTTTCATCATTTTAAAAGGCTTTCCAGAAAGTTGAAGAAAATGAAGATTTTCATGACCGAGGACCTACGAAAAAGTGTCATTTTTTGGGCATTTTACATTTTTGCATATTTCTCATCTAAATGAGCAAATATTTACATTTCAAGTGTCCTGTTATCAACTACCCCTGGTTTTCATCATTTTAAAAGGCTTTCCAGAAAGTTGAAGAAAATGAAGATTTTCATGACCGAGGACCTACGAAAAAGTGTCGTTTTTGGGCATTTTACATTTTTGCATATTTCTCATCCAAATGAGCAATATTTACATTTCAAGTGTCCTCTGGTCAAATGCTGCTGGTTTTCATTTTAAAAGGCTTTCCAGAAAGTGAAAAAAATTAAGTTTTTCATGACCGCGGACCTGCGAGAAAATTGTCATTTTGGGGCATTTCATATTTTCACTAAATTATATAATCTATTTCTCACCCAAATGAGCAAATATTTACTTTTCAAGTGTCCTGTAGTCAACTGGTAGTGGTTTTCATCATACTGAAAAGCTTTTTGAAAGGTCAAAAAAACAAAATTTTCATGACCACGGACCTCCGCCAAAAAATGTCATTTTGGGCATTGTACATTTTTGCACATTTCTCATCCAAATGAGCAAATATTTACATTTCATGGTCAACTGCTGCTGGTTTTCATCATTTTGAAAGGCTATTCAGACAGTAGAAGAAACTGAAGATTTTCATAACTGCGGACCGACGAAAATTTTTTTGTTTTAGGCATTTCACATCTTTGCATATTTCTCAGCCAAATGAGCAAATATTCACATTTCAAGTGTCGTGTGGTCAACTGTTGGTGGTTTGCATCATTTTAAAAAGCTTTCAAGAATGTCAAAAAAAAACTGAAATTTTTCATGACCAAGGACTTGCGAGAAAATTGTTATTTTGGGGCATTTCACAAATTTCTCATCCAAATGAGCAAAATTTAATGTTTATTTTTCAAGTGTACTATGCTCAACTGCTGGTGGTTTTGAGCATTTTAAAAGGCTTTCCAGAAAGTCCAAAAAATTGATTTTCACAACCTCGCCTATGTGCAAAAAAAATGTCATTTTGGACATTTCTCATTTTTGCATATTTCTCAGCAAAATGAGCAAATACTTACATTTCAAGTGTCCTGTGGTCAACTGTTGCTGTTTTTCATGATCGTTTTAAAAGGCTTTCCAGAAAGCCAGGAAAATTGAAGTTTTTCATGACTACTGACCTGCGAGAAAATTTTCATTTTTGGGCATTTCATATTTTCACTTATCTGTCATCTAAATGAACAAATATTTATTTTTCAAGTGTCCTGTGGTCAACTGCTGCTGGTTTTCATCATTTTAAAAGGCTTTTTAGAAAGTCGAAGAAAATGAAGATTTTCATGAGCACGGACCTGCGAAGAAGTGTCATTTTTGGGCATTTCACACTTTTTCATATTTCTCATCCAAACGAGCAAATGTTTACATTTCAAGTGTCCTGTGGTCAACTGCTGCTGGTTTTCATCATTTTAAAAGTCTTTCCAGAAAGTGGAAAAAATTGAAGTTTTTCATGGCCTGCGAGAAAATTGTCATTTTAGGGCATTTCTCATTTTCACTTATTTCACACCCAAATGAGCAAATATTTATTTTTCAAGTGTCCAATGGTGAACTGGTAGTGGTTTTCATCAGTTTAAAGGCTTTTTGGAAAAATTGAAGATTTACATGAGCGAGCACCTGCGAAAAAGTGTCATTTTTAGGCATTTCACATTTTTGAATATTTCTCATCCTAATGAGCAAATATTTACATTTGAGGTGTCCTGTGGTGTTTCATCATTTTAAAAGGCTTTCCAGAGAGTCGAAAAAAAAATGAATTTGTCATCAGCTGAATTTTCCCTTAGAGAAGTAAAGTATAATTCTTCTATAAAGTATGTTTTAAATATGAATGAAGGTCAGACCATATTTTCTGGGAAAGTAAGAAAAATGTCATTAGTTTGTCATCAGCAGTTTGCCCAAGGAGTTTGAACATTTAAATTACATGTAATAAGATATTAACCTTTATCACTCTCTGTGTTAATTCAGCAGATGACAACTTCTTATTCTTATTTTCCCCACACAAAAGCTTTCACATTTCATGCAACTTTGTCTCATTTGCCCGTTTTCTGGGAAAAATAAAACTATTTAAAACTATTTAAAAAATCCTGCTAAAATTTTTAACCAGAATGCTACATTTACAATGTATTTTACATATTGTAATAACTTTAACTCTTTACCAGTCTTGTCATAAAATTTGGAAAAAAATTCGTTTGTTACCTGCTGAAGCGTTTAAAACAACCCTGGATGACTGGCAAACTATGTAGATCCTGATCAGATGTGGCATTTTGCAGCATCTGATTGGAGCTACACTGTTTACTCATACCTCTCTGTCCCTATATTCATGCCGTAGAATGCTGCGTCTCATCAGGGTCTACACTGCCATTTATTCAGCAAGTTTCAGACAACATCAGTTTGTAAACTGTACTTAAATTTTAGAATAAGTATGGTAAGGAGCTGAGGTGTCCAAATACTTAGGGTAAATGTGGTACCTCCATTAATTGGCCACTTTAATATACATGTACAGTATGTGTACATGTATCCTCTTGGGCAGCCCTTTTAACAAAAACTCATTGAAAGCTGGGCTCTAGAAACTGCCAGTCTTTCAGTCTGAAACTGATTTAGAGTGAGCGGGATCTAATTTGACTTCAAAAAGACATCTATAATTATTTCCTTTTGTTCCGGCTTGTTACCTGCATATATATTTAAGAATATATTCCCATTAAAAAAAAAAACAGGAAAAAATAAATAACAACCACATGTCTGCTACTAAATCCTTATTATTATATCTTGTCCATATTAATCAAGCAGAGGACTCAGTATACAACAAATTAAACTACATCATTTCTCATAATATATAGAAACATTATATCAATAATATCATATATGCTAATGCAAGTATTTCCTCTGAAGGTAATCATTAATTGGATATTAATATTCCAAATACCACCTGCTTCTTCCAGTGTTTGTTTGTGTTGTTTGAGTTGAGGTTTATGGCCCAGTCAACCCAGTCATGTCGTGCACGGTCAGTTTACCTAACCACACGTTTACTGGGCAGGTTTAGTCCTCTAAGCGGTTAACCAGTATTGGTCACATTCTTTCGCCAGAAACTGACAACTGCCCTTCTTGAATCAGAAGAAGGGACAGAATGACCATAGAAAATATTTCATGATCAATTTCCAAGAAAGAATGTTGCTGACCTCGGCGGGGGTTGAACCCATGACCTCCTGGTCTCCAGTCGGACAGCGCATCCAACTGAGCCACCGAGGCTGCTTCTTCCAGTGACTTTCAACTATAATATCCCTTATTAAACCTCATCTTACATTAAGCAATATGATCTTTGTCTAATATATCTATAAATATAATGCATCATTATTTATTAAACATTGTTACACATATACACATAAAAAATTATTAAACATAGATAATACCTTTACTATAAATTAACATATAGTATATATCCAGAAATTCTAATGTAATAACAAAGGCGGTGGGTGGGTGGGTTTCTGAATATTCTTCTTCCCTCTGCTGTCAATAAATCAGAATGTGAAGTTTAGCGCCCAAATTTTCTTTTATTAAATATTAAATAACCAATCAAATTAAAGCTTTCAATTTCTTCGAAAGACATGGGTTAATATCCCACATGAATCCTCTATTACTAATGAAATACTTTTCTCAAGTGTCAAATAACAGAAAAAAATAAATATAAACCACATGTCCGATATTAAATCCTCATTATTGTTTTGATCTTGTCCATATTATTCAAGCAGAGGATTATTATATATCCAATTTTAAACTACATCATTTCTCATAATATATAGAAACATTTTATCAATAATATCATACATGCTAATGCAAGTATTTCCTCTGAAGGTAATCATTAATTGGATATTAATATTCAAAATACCACCAACCCAACGACCAAAAAGCAAAGCAAAGCAAAAAGAAGCGCATAAAACATAGACCCGGCCTCGGATTACATCAGGAATCTTTAAATGCAAACTCCAACAAAATTTTCCTTTCAAGTTTGTCAGTTTACATTCTTCAATCATAACTTGTCTTTCTGGTCCGTGAATCCGGGTCCATTTGTGCAAAACAAAACAAATAAAAGCAAGAACATAAAGCATAAAAGCAACTCAAAAGAAAATAGATCTAGCAAATAGTTTAATCAGTGTCCATCACGAAAACATGCCTATATAATTTTGACCCCCTTAAACCGCATTTTTATATAGTAAAACTTGGGTTTACAGGGGTATACATTATTTTTCTAGTTTCTGCTCAAAAACATATATTGTGGGTATTCGTTAGAACCGCCTCATCAAGGCGGTTCTAACGAGTACCCACAATCTATGTTTTGAGCAGTAATATGAAAAAATATCAGAATTTTTTATCTGAAAATTTTCATGTTTTGGTGGTAGAATTTTCAGTATATTTGAATGGTCACGGGTCAACTCGGCCTGTAACCAACTCGGCCCCCAAGTCAACTCGGCCTCGGGTCAACTTGGCCTGTTTTGTAGGTTACACAAACACATTATCGGAACATACTTATTTGTTCAATTATTCACTTATTAATATATACTTTATGACTTAATTGCTGTTTGTTTGTCTTTCGGATGTAATTTTATAACAAAATTTATTTTCTATTATCCCCGAATTGCACTAATTAGTGATAGGTCAAGCTGAGCACTTATTAGTAATAAGCTCGGACCTATCAAAATGGGTCGGAGTAATAAGTGATGTTATTTGCATATTTTAATATGTTTTTTATGCAATTATATTGTGTCCTTTTCAGGATACCAAACACTCTTGAAAGATCCGGTAAATAAATCAGAATATTCAAATGGAAAAAAAGCTACTTTACCTGTTCCACACAGACGATGCTGCCAGCGTTCGCCGCAAGCATCACAAGAGACTGCAGACAAACACCTTACACACAATACACAAAGCAGACATGGTGGTTATAAAATGCAAGTAACTATGACGATTCCAAATTGGGATCCGATACTGAATCCATCTACTCGGGCATTTTATACAGACTATGTTGGCGAATTAAAGAAAGTTTTTCGACAAAAGATTGTTTTCGTACGCTTTTGATTTAAGTTATTTTTAGGGACTAATTCAAGGAGTTACCAACTTAATTAGGGATGTAAGCAAATTGTAAGAAAACAAACGTCTTTAATTATAACACATCAATAGTAATTTGTTTTCCACCAAATTACTATTGTTCTAATCAGTACTTTCACACTTACGGATTTGTTTGCACAACCGCTAAGGCATTAAAGATCTGAATTTTAAATGGTTGGTTAAGCACATGATTGGAAGACCTTTGACATGCCATTAATGATTCACGGCTGGATACTTCTAAGGTTGCTGAAAAATTCAGGTATGTATTAACAGACATACAGATACACCCACTTTCTAGCCTAACCACCCTTCCCCCATACCTGGGCCCCCATACAGGCCGAGTTGACCCGGGCCGACTTGACTCGGGGCCGACTTGACCCGGATTCATTTGAATAGGCAAGTTTTCGTAATGCTTTATACTGTTTACACCGTGTAGTCATAAATCCCAACCCCTCCTCCCACCCCTCACCTACAATCTTACAATCAATCAATTTTATAGTTAGTGATTTTCTTCTCTTTCTCCACCCATCAATGTATTTTTATTATTCCTTACATCTACACAGTGAGAACAATAAAAGTCCTCTAACGTTTTATAATTGTTTGTGTTGAGGTTTTACAGCCCAGTCAACCCAATGGGGTCATGTTGAGTGTGGTCAGTTTACCTAACCACACGTTTACTGGGCAGGCTTAGTCCTCTAACTGGTTAATCAGTATTGTGCACATTCTTTTGCCAGAAACTGACAACTGACCTTCTTGAATCAGCGGAAGGGAGAGAATGCGTAGAAAATATTTCATGATCAATCTCCACGAAAGAATGTTGCCGACCACAGTGGGGGTTGAACCCGCAACCTCCTGGTCTCCTGTCGGACGGCGCATTCAAGTGAACCACCGAGGCCGGCTCTAACGTTTTAAAATAACCACAATCTATTATTACCACAAAACCATTTTTTATTCTAATAAACAACCACCATCAAACTCATTTGTACTTTTAAGAATGTAATTGCTTGAGATCTATAACATTTTGTATGACTAATTAGCAATTTTACAGTACCTGCAGGTTCTGTGGACATTATAGATTGAAATTATAATTAATTTCACATGCTTTCTTACCCTATATCATGACCATAAATTATTTAATAACTTCTGCTGTATTACTTATCCTGCAATACAAAACAAACATGCAAATATACGGTAGATTTCCCTTTAGTTCGAACAGGTAAAAAATAAATATTGATCCGGGTGTTCGAATTATACGAAAATCAGTTTCAGAAAAAAAAACCAGTTCGAACTATTTTAAATTGCCGAAAATCTCCGATAAAAACTGAACGAGCATGATAAAAAAATCAATAACTAACCATCAGTCCCTGTGTGATGTGTCGACGATTTGAGCTATTTTCCCACTTGATTGAACTAGAACGTAACTCGCGGTATTTAGCGATAATTGCTCATGGTTGTGCGAATTCCCTAACAATGGACCATTTTCAATAACAAAAACATTCTATGTTACTTTCTTCTTATCCTCAGAAAACAGTAGCCTGGTCATAATCATAAACAATTGACGTCACTCTAAACTTTCTTCAATTATAGAGTAACATTATCATTTTGATGCGGATAATTGTCTTTATTTGTAATAAGTCAACCGTATACTATGCATTTCAACATTCCTTAGACTTTGGTGCGGACGTGACACACGACAGTTGTCTAAGGGGATCATCAAAAACCGTCTATAAAAACAGCAAACTAATCGCTTGCATAACGGAAAGCGGTCATTGAAGAAAGGTACCTCACCAACTAAAACAAAACAAACAAAAAAAAAAAAAAAAAAAAAAAGAAAACTATGAAAGGGCAGCAGTTGTCGCATCCGCTTATTCCGATCAGGACCAACAGCGTAAACAGGACTTAGAAATGTTTTTATGCGCAGCCTGATTTAGGCCATCGTTTCTTGCCTAAGAAGTAACCATTTTGCGTTCACGAGTCTACCGGAAAATCCCAGTGTTCTGACTAGTAAAAAGCGCACCTTATTGCAAATGCGAAAATTGCTGATCCAGACAAGTCGGCGCGGTCCGATAAAGGTCTAGTTTATTTATAGTGCATACTTACAAGGACAGGTGTTCTTTATGCAAGATGTTAGCAGTTTTATTATTTTGAAAAGCCTGCGCAGCCGATCGGGTTGTGAGTAATTCTTGTAAGGTCCCTTTTTCTTTTGCGGAACACCATATTTTTGCTCACGGGTAATCTCTGTGAAACATACTTATTGACCTTGTTAACCTTTACTGATTTAGCAGACAACGAACTGATAACATTTTTCTTATATTTTTTTTTCAGTGTACATAATTTGACATTTCAAGCAATTCGTCTCCCGAGGAGACTATTTGCAAGAACAGTCGGCTGCTATTTTCTAGGACAAAAATAGAAAACTGTCATCAGTTTGTCGTTTGCTAAATTTGCCCATAGCATGGTAAGAACTAACATGCTTAAAATAGCACCTGCAGTCAGCTGGAGAAACCGTGTTAACACAGATTAACCCCTTAAAGCGCCATTCACAACTGCAGCAAAAAAAAAAAAAACTTTTTTAATTTATTTCTATTTATTTATTTATTTATTTTCAGAGGATAAAGTCTTGACATTTCAGGTGAACCATCTTAGCAGATGCTTCATATGAAATTTCAAAACTTAACTTATATTTATTTTTTTTTTTTTGGAGATTTTAAGCCTTGACATTTCAGGTGAATTGTCTGCAGCAGATGACATTTTGAGTTTTTCTTATTTTTCAGATAAACAAGTTGACATTTCATGTGAAATGTCCACCCAGCAGATGCTTCACATGAAGTGTCAAGAAAAATAATAATAAAGAATAAAAAATTCAAAATGTTGTCTGCTTGGCGCTTTAAAGATTATTTTCCATTCTACCGCATGCCTTCTGTACAGTTTAAACTAAGTCTTAAGAGTGCCAATCACAACTGCAGCAGAAAAAATTCTATTTATTTTTTTTATTTATTTGTTTATTTTACTTTTTTCAGACAATAAAGTCTTGACATTTCATGTGAATCATCTGCGAACGAAATGTCATCACTCATTTCTCTTATTTCACTTTTTTTTTTTAAATAAATAAAAAAAATCAAAACGTCGTCTGCTAAAATTTTTGCTTAGCGCTTCAAGGGTTAGTTTAAACTGGCTGTCAATCAGCTATAACTGTAAAGGCCCTCGTGTCATGTATGAATGAAATCTGAGCCGAAAACGCTTTAATGTTAACATAGGTTGTGAAGACATTAACCTTTAAAGTGCCAAGCAAAATTTGTGGTGTTTATTTTTTCTGTTTTCAGAGAAAACAAGTCTTGTCATATCATGTGAATTGTCTACCAATATTGTCTACCAAGTAGACAATTCACATGAAATGTCAGGGCTTAATTTCTCTGACAAATAAGAAAAAGTAAAAAATGTTGTTTGCTGCAGTTGTGACTGGCGGTTTAAGGGTTAACGGAGATACAGATAAGTTGCTGAATTAGAAATGCAAGAGCGTGTAAAGGGTATTACTTCATTTAACCCTTAATGCGCCAATCACAACTGCAGCAGAAAACAGTTTTACTTTTAAGTTTTTCAGAGAACTAAGCCTTGAGATTTCTTGTGAATCATCAGTCAAGCAGATGCTTCACATGAAATGTCAAAACTTTTTTCTCTGATAAAAAAATAATAATGGCTAAAAAATCAAAATTTTGTCAGCTACAAATTTTGCTTGGCTCTTAAAGGGTTAAGCGATAATTATAAAGCGCTAATACACAGATGCTAAAACACTGATTACCGGCTTTTCAGTGCATTTTGGTCTCCCGCTCTTCTCTGCGGGTCTTTTCATTTCAGCGGAAAGAAATTTATTTACTCTAAAACGAATTGGGCTTCTTGGGTGTAAAAGAAGAACTAAAGCCATCCTTAAACTTTTGTAAGTTTGCTGTGCTCTGACCGACCCGCAAAAATCGCCGCGACTCATTTTTTTTTTTTTTTCCCGCAGTTTCCGATTTATTTTTTTTCCTCGGGGATCAACCTGGTTCTGTCCATTGCGGTTACTGTATTAATCCACCTGTAAGACTGTGATTTTTCCACAAAAAAAAAAAAAAAAAAAAAAAAAAATGCCTCCAAAAACCAGACCCGTCTATATTATCAAGATCTTCGGCCATATCGGTATTTTCGGCAAGTCCGGTGGTGCCACGTGGTCACGGAAAGTGCCGATCATCGAAGCCGGGTTTACCTTCGTCCACTGACAGAAATTTACTAATCCAGACTAACTAAAATCACATTATGTTCCAAAATGTTATCCATCCCCGAGGAACACTAAAACCAATTCGTTTTTTCCTTACAATGAACACGGGAAATAATTGCACAGACTTTTCGGATTGGTCCATTAGGTAAAACGGGTAAGGAAATTAGATGTAAAAAAAAAAATGATCCTTGTTTATGTTTAGATTTTACTGCCCTGTTAACCTAATGAGGTCATTTTGAGCACTGTCAGTTTATCTAATCACACCTTTACTGGACAGACTTAGTCCTCTAAGTGGCTAACCAGTATTGGGCACCTTCTTATAAGACAACTGTCAACTACCCATTCTTGAAATAGCATAAGGGAGAGAATGACAGTAAAAACATCAAATAATCAATCTTGAAGAAAGAATGTTGCCAATTTTCAATAGTTATAATGATTTTAAAGTTACCTACATGCATACATGCCATAACCTCACACTGTCAATCTGTGAGTATGGTGCAAAATTTCTGTGAGATTTGAAAAAAAATCTTTGAGATTTTTCTCGGCGCTGTATTTCTAGGTAAAGTCATCTTTTGAATTTGCTGATTTTAAAGAAATGTATGTCACAAGGGAGATAAATGTGCATAACCCATATTTCTTTACTACTACTTTATATACTGAAAGGAAAAAGAAATGCAGGGTAAATTTTATTCCTAAATTTCATTCAAGTTTAAAAAAGTTTGTTAAATATTTTACTATGATTACAAAACGGTACATGTATGGAACAAAAGTTCCAAATTTCATTGGTTTGTGATCAACAAGTCCCGAGTTATTGAAGTTCATTGGTAGCTACCCCCCAAATCTTGAAATCAAAATCAAACTGAAAATCAATATCGGGTGTGCCCCCCTCTTGCTGCCGCTGCTGCCCTAATTCTCCTTTGGATAGAGTTAACCAAAGCATTGACAGTTCGCATCGGGATGTTATTCCATTCATCGATCAACACATTCCTTGGTTGTGCGAGAGTTGTGGGGGGATTTCGGCGCTTCCTAACCCTTCTGTCCAGCTCATCCCACATGTGCTCTATTGGGGTCAAATCTGGACTGTACGGTGGCCATGCTAGTGGTGCGATGTTATTGTTTGCCAGGAAATCCTGACAAACTCGGGCAACATGTGGTCGAGCATTGTCCTGCTGCAGAATCAGATTTTGTTGTTGCACAAGCGGGACTGCAACAGGAGGCAAGATCTCATCCCTATACCTTACTGCGGTCATATTGCCCGCAACAATAATCAACTGTGATTTTACCCCGTGAGCAATGCCTCCCCAGACCATAACGGAGCCAACCCCAAACCCATCCCGTTCGACAACACAGACATGTACCGACGTCAACCATCTGCGCGATAGTGAACCTAGACTCGTCCGTAAAAAGAACTCGTCTCCACTGCCTCATCGGAAATAGCCTGGGCGCATGCGCCGTCATACGACGCAACCTACGTGCCTGGGTCAGAGGCAGACCAACGCATGGACGACGAGCTCGAAGATCAAGTCTTTGGAGAAATTTGTCGATTATGCGTACCTACTGTATTAAGGGCAGTTTCGGTAGCAGTGAGATGACGATTCCGCAAATGTGCCAGACGGATTGTCTTGTCTTGACGTCGCGACGTCATGTGGACGCCCAGACCGCGGTCGGTCTGCTAAATGCCCTGTCTCCCTTAAACGTCTAACAAGACGTTCAATTGTTGAGAGGTTAACCCCAAAATGATTGGCAACTTGCTGTTGCCTCTGACCCTGCATCAGCAACGCAATTGCCCTACCCCTCTGAACATCAGTCAATCGTACCATGATTGATTTTTTTTTTTTTTTTTTTTTTTTGATTTGGGTTTTACGGCCCTTTCAAGAATATTTCACTTATATCGAGCCGATCGTTCATCGAAGGTGGGCGAAAACCGGAGAACCCGGAGAAAAACCACCTGACCATCCGTAAGCAGAACTTGGCTTTCCCACATATGACCCGAGCCAGGCTCGAACCACAGCGGTGAGAAACCTAATGGATTAAGAGTCAACTCTCTTATCCACTAGGCTACGGGGGCCCGTCGTACCATGATTGAAAAAAAGTTCAAAGTAGCGTAAAAATGAAAAGAAAAATCGGTAAAAGAATCGAAGAGCGTTGTGTATCGTTGAAGTGTACCAAATGGTTTGAGGAAATCTTGTGCTGAAGGTTTAAACATGCTTGTTT
Organism: Anodontia alba; assembly: GCA_964016985.1. Taxonomy (NCBI): domain Eukaryota; kingdom Metazoa; phylum Mollusca; class Bivalvia; order Lucinida; family Lucinidae; genus Anodontia; species Anodontia alba. The sequence goes on along the minus strand of OZ024836.1, from coordinate 23,457,547 downwards.
TGCACGAAATTTTGGCTTTCCGTATTGTCCGTGCAATGCACTGTGTAGTGCACGGTTGAATGATTTCACACACTGGGTAGATAGCACATCGACCAAAAACTCGTATACCCGCGGTTCACATTCACAGGACAATCTGTAAAAGTGTATGGCTATAGTAAACACCGAAAAAAATGGTTAAAATAAGAAGGAAAAAAGTCTACCCTGCATTTCTTTTTTCTTTCAGTATACTTTGAGAAAAGAACTAATGGCTGATTAACCATCTCTTGCTGCTAATGATCTTGTTAGGGTGTTTAACTTTTTTGAACACATTGCTGCATTGGACAGTATATTGTTCAAATGAAAGATTAAAGGCAGTAATTTGTTTGACTTTCAATAATCAGTTTAATTATGGTATAAAGAAAAGTATAGTTAAGTCCAATATTTATTTTATTTTTATATAACAATGGACAAGACAAGAAACAGTTAACAAAGTGCAAGATTTGTAATGTGTTTCAGGTTTCACTTTCTGCTTGCTAAAGAGAGATAACTCTGCTGGGAAAGGATTTGCTACCCTGGTATCAGAAATAATTATCACAAAATGAAATATTTGCTCCTCTAGATAGCAATTTATCCCTATAGGAGATGATTCAATAAGCAGAGAGACAAATACATTCTCACCAGAATGATTTCCCTTTAGACATGCACACTAAAACTGACTTCCAATAAAAAGCACATTGTGCATTCTAGTCTGAATCTGAATTCAAGATCTTCAGTTTTTCACTCTCCACATGTCTAACTCCTTGTCAAAAATAACTCTAAAAGTAATGGATTTGCTTTCAAAATACCTCTTAGCCAAAGAGAGATAACTCTACTGGGAAAGGATTTGCTACCCTGGTATCAGAAATTAATTATCTCAAAAAGAAATATTTGCATCTCTAGATAGCAAATTATTCCCTTTAAGAGATGATTCAGCAAGCAGGGAGACAAATACATTCTCACCAGAATGATTTTTTCTTTGGACATGCGCACTAAAACTGACTTCCAATAAAAAGCACATTATGTTCCTCTGAATCTGAATTCAAGCTCTTCAGTTTTTCACTTTTCACATGTCTAACTTCTTGTCAAAGAGAAAGAACTCTAAAAGTAAAAGATTTGCTATCAAAATAACTCTTAGCCAAAGAGAGATAACTCTGCTGGGAAAGGATTTGCTATCCTGGTATGAGAATTAATTATCTCAAAAAGAAATATTTGCATCTCTAGATAGCAAATTATTCCCTTTAGGAGATGATTCAGCAAGCAGGAGACAAATGCTTTCTCACCAGAATGATTTCCCTTTGGACACACACAAAAACTGACTTCCAATAAAAAGCACATGATGTTCTAGTCTGAATCACAATTAACTTGCTTTTCCTTGTCTAAGTGCCTCTGTACATGCCGACTTGGCCGCTTGAATGATGTCTTTTGAAGGTTTGAACTGACAGCACTCTACAATATTGTTCATTTTTACGCTAAGAAGTGAATGAATTGTATCCTGAACTAAGTTGTGTCTCCTGTCTTTCTGTATTTTCTTCAGCATGCTGAAACTCCTCTCTGCATCTGCATTGGAATGAGCAATACACAAGGCAGTCATGGCAACTTGGCCGAGTGTTCCATATTGAAGTCTTCCTGAGGGTAGTTTCTTCTTAGACACTGACATCCAGAAGTTGTCCAATAATGTTGTTTCCAGGTCAAAAGGAGGTAGTTCACTTCTTTGAGACAACAAATACTCCTGTACTTCCTCATCAATACTGGTGGTTGGTAGTTCTGGAGAAAATCTCTTCGCCAACTGGACAACTGTAAACATAAAAAGATAAATGGAAACTAAAGAATACATGTGATGACTATTTATCAGTAAACAAAAAGATAAAGCTTAGCATTGTAAACAAAACAATGTTAATTTGTCAAAACAATGGCATTGTGTTTGTTTTATTTCTTTTGCCCTGTCACACACAAATATAACATATAGTGTTGCAAGACAATTCAAACCACTGGTTTTATGTATGAATCACTAAAATAAAATCGTCTTTCAAAAGCCGAACTTCTTAGGTAACATATTTATCCTAGATATTTGGACAGACAGGCCTGAACAAACAGTGGGGATCCAGATCAGATGCCACAGAATATGGGGTCTGGTCACGGTCTACAGTGTTTGCCATTCATCCAGCAGTTTTTAGACACATTATCAGATAATATAATGGACTTGTTCCAATCTAATATCCTCTAATGGACTTCATCACGAAAACATGCCTATATAATTTTGAGCCCCTTACATTTATGTAGTAAAACTGGGGTTTACAGGGGGTATACAATATTTTTCTTATTTCTGCTCAAAACATAGATTGTGGGTACTCGTTAGAACTGCCTCATTGATTGTGGGTACTCGTTAGAACTGCCTCACCGAGGCAGTTCTAATGAGTACCCACAATCTATGTTTTGAGCAGAAACATGAAAAACATCAGAGTTTTTTATCTGAAAATTTTCAGTTTTTGGAGGTGAAATTTTCCATATATTTGAATAGGCGTGTTTTCGTAATGTTGTTCTAAGCTAATATATTCTCCATTGTATTATTAGAAGAAAACAGAACTTGGCTATACCTTCATCAGTCGGAACTTTCTCAGAATTGTGTCAGGATTAAGGAATGCCAGCGCCTTCAGGGTTTCATCTCTGAATGGAACCTTCTTCACCATTTTGGATATGACAGCATGATAAAAGCTTCTAACTGACCTGAAGCAGAAAATATAATTTACAATAGCTAATTCGCTACAAACCCTACATATCCAGACAGACAAACAGGGCCTGAGCAGATAGTGCAGACTTGGGAGTAATTAGATCAGGTCTACACTATTTGATATTCTGTCTACAAAACTCTTGAACGTTTTAGTCACATAATCTGATGCTGAAACAAGCTTGCTCAAAGATTAGGCTAATTACAGCACTGATTCTAAGTGTTGTGTGATTTTAATACTATTTCATGTATATAGATTATATTTGGTGCTACAATGTTACAAGAAGAGTACTGCATTATATATGTTTACTGCATTCAGAACCAAATGTGTCCATTTAAAAGTGAATATGTCCATAAATTATATGCAGTGCTTAAAACATATTCAGACTTGCAGACACAACATACATACACTGTATGTTTTTGGCACCCACTTTTCATTTTGTCATTTACATACATTCCCATATGATCAAAATTAAGCAAGTTACAATTAAGAGAAAATTCACTTACGCAAATAATCTGGAGACTGTATGGGGTGGTGGGCTGTCCTGGTTGTCTTTCTGATACTCTCTGGTCTGTAAACTCACATCAATGTTATCGTCATCATTTCTCTGTCTGTGAAGTTAACACTGTTTAGATCTCAGCTGGCTGTGATCACAGCTGTCTTAACAAACTTTCCCATCAGTCTCCGCAACAGTCCTACCATCTCAGAATGGAGATGTCCTATCATAGCAACTCCAGCCTAAAAAGAGATATTAAACAAAACTCAGCTAAAGAGTAATTGATATAACCGATGTAATAGGAAGAAATAATGTTGAACAAATCAGACCACAACTTTACAGCAGAGTAATAAGCTGTACCTTTGCATTTCCAACATCATAATATCATCATATTAAAATTGATTTGATCACATAATAGCTGAATACGTTTTAAGTTAGCAGTTAATTTGTCTAAATATTTTGGGTGACATGATTGTTGTCAAAAATGATATTTCTCTCCCTACAGAACACCTTTTAACTGAATAAAAGAAGTATGCCATTTTTTTTTTATTTTTTTATTTTTTTTTTTTTTAAATTTTCTTTAAAAACTATATGAAGTTATATTAAAAATCATTTCATATACCTGGAAAGTAGTGTTGAATTCATTCAACATTGGAAGAACAAAGCTCAGGAAGTTGTAATAGAGGAATATCTCAGGGTCTATCAGGAAGTCTCTGACCTTCTGTACTCTTCCTGGTCTCTCGACATCATCATGGCTGCAGAAGTAACTCTGAAGGGCTGGCCACTGTTGCAGTAGGCGGGTGACACACTTCTGTAAGCTCAACCAGCGGGTGCTGCAGTGTTTCAGAATCTTAAGGGGCTCAGTTTCTGTGAAATCCAGGAATTCTTTCTTGTAGATCTCCTTCCTCTTGGAACTGCAGAAGAATGTACAGCACATAAGATTATGATTCCTTCATTTCATTACATTAACAACACCAGCTCTCGACATGACCCCCAGTGGGTTGACTGGGCTGTAAAACCTCAACACAAACAAATAACAATGGCAATTCTCTACAATTCTACAAAGAAAACAATGTTGTGATACTCACTAAAATCACCTGGACGAGGCAATGCCGATGAGTACTCATCACAACATAATCTTGCAGAGCAATATAATCAACAATTATTATCAAATGCAGCTGAACACATTTGCATGCCATAACTATAGATAAGGAGCAGTAACAAAAGATAATTAAGGGATAATTATTCCTTATTTTTTGTCGGAAGTATATGTTGTTGGTACTTGTTAGAATCACCTCCATGAGGTGATTCTAACAAGTACCCACAACATATATTTTTATGAAGAAATAAGAAAAATCCCTTAATTATGCCTCCTTATCTGGAGATATCCATTTGGTGTCTCCAGCATTCTCAGTATCAACACTCACTTATGGAAAAAGTGAAAATACACGTCAACTAGAAGACCCTCCACTGGTAAGGGTAGGGCCTTGATACTGGCTTGGGCACACAAGTTGGCAAGGTGACACACAAATCCCAAATTGAACATAGTAGGATTCTTTTCCCTCTGTCATGACAGTACACTGTTGGACTTTCCGGTCATCACACTAGCATTGTCACTTGAATACCCAAAGCAGTTCTCCCATGGAATGTTTCTGTCTCTATAAATAATAAAAAAGAAATATCTCCAGATACAAGGAGTGAAATCAAAATCTTGTTTGAGGAAATTTATTTTGCACATATATATATTATCATCTTGCGACAGCAATTCTTATGGGTACCCATAAATACTATTTATGAAGTAATTTTAAGTGTTTACCATCACGGTTTTCCCCGACTCGCATTTTGCAGGTTTTAACCCCCAAAATCTTGTTTCGGACTCTTAAATGTTAGGGCCAAGGGTTCTCAGTGGTGCATACATAATCAAATCCAAATTTAATTTTGTTTATCAATGACTAAAATGTATTTTAACTAGAAAAAAAAAAAAAAAATGTGATTTTGCTTTTTTTTGTGTCAAATTCAACCCCAAAATGTCAAATCCGGGCTAAATTTTTGGGATTCTAGTAGTTTTTAATCGGCTTTCTGTTAATCTATCTATGACCTAAAGGCCATGAATGATCAATATTTGGGTGACAGATTGCCCGTAAAGCACAAAGCAAATTGTAGCAGACGACATTCTAAAATTAATTTGTTGGAGAAAACAAGATATTTCATCTGCTAGGCAGACTATTCACCTGAAATTTCAAGCCTTATTTTCTTTCTAAAAAAAGTAATTCAAGGTGCTGTCTGCTGCAGTAGTTTGCCCATAAAGCACAAAGCAAATTGTAGCAGACGACATTGTAAAATTGATTTTATTTGTCAGAGAAAACAAGATGACATTTCATATGAATTTTTTGTCTGCTTGGCAGACAATTCACATGAAATGTCAATCCTTATTTTCTCTGAGTGATTTGTCTCCATTAACATAATTGAAACTTACACAAATATTGCACTCAGGCAGTTGAACAGATTTTCACCCGTACCAATGTTGCAGATGGGCAATCGCTGTAATTTTGTTTTGTTTGTGTTGAGGTTTTACGGCCCAGTCAACCCAATGGGCTCATGTCGAGTAACTGTTTGAAGAGTTGTGTCAAATATTCTTATCAGGACAGTCATAGTCTTGTTATCCCCTTGATCATTAGACATCAATCATGAGAGAAAACTTCTGTGTCCGGCATATGTCTGTCAGTCTTATCGAAGCTGGGTGCAAGAGCCTCTTGACTATGCAAGATGACTTCATTTGTCGACAACTGAACTGTCTTGCTATATTGGAGTCTGGAAACATCTCTTTCACTAACCAGGGTGAAGTGATCAGCCACTAGGAATCGGATGTTGTGCTCTGTCAGAAAGTTGGTGAAGATGACCTCAGCTTTAGTAACCTCATCTATGGAATCATTTGATTGGTTGAAGAATGATGTCACTTTCTTGTTTAACTGCGTAGATCCCAGAAATTTCTTGTGGTTCACACCTAGAGCATGCTGCTTATAACATCATACTTCCCACTATGTGCAATGCTGAAATCTACATTGCACCATCACGAAAACACTCCTATATAATTTTGACCCCCTTAAACCCCACTTTTATACAGTAAAACTGGGGTTTACAGGGGTATACATTATTTTTCTTATTTCTGCTCAAAACATAGATTGTGGGTACTCGTTAGAACTGCCTCAGCAAGGCAGTTCTAACAAGTACCCACAATCTATGTTTTGAGCAGGAATATGGAAAATATCAGAATATTTCAGCTGGAAGTTTTCGTTTTTTTGGCGGTAAAATTCTCACTATATTTGAATAGGCGTGTTTTCGTAATGCGATGAGCATGCTCTTCAAACTCTTTTTCACCCTAGGGAACTCGACCGACCATGCTGCATTAAAGTTGACAGAGTAGGCTTTTTGGTTACAAGTCTTTGGTTTCTTGGAAACTGGTGATGCTTTTGCATCTGGTGATACTGGAAGCTTGGACATTTTAACACAAAACAGAAATTTGTTTGAATGTTGGTTAAACTCTGCATTGCATTATATATAGTTATTCGAACTTCAGATTAAGTAATTTTCAACTTTTGTTTGGCTTCATTACTTTAATTGACAAATATTGCAAGCAAAACAATCTAACATAATACTGTCTTCGCCATAAAAAGAGCCGCAAAATGTCATGACAAATACTTACCTGAAGGCTACTAAACGTGTGCTGGCTCATCTTCAAGCCAGATCACTGTTTGTTTGTTTGTGTTGAGGTTTTACGGCCCAGTCAACCCAATGGGGTCATGTCGAGCGCGGTCAGTTTACCTAACCACACGTTTACTGGGCAGACTAAGTCCTCTAAGCGGTTCACCAGTATTGTGCACATTCTTTCGCCAGAAACTGACAACTGCCCTTCTTGAATCAGCGGAAGGGAGAGAATGACCGTAGAAAATATTTCATGATCAATCTCCACGAAAGAATGTTGCCGACCTCGGCGGGGGTTGAACCCACGACCTCCTGGTCTCCAGTCGGAAGGCGCATCCAACTGAGCCACTGAGGCCGGCTCCAGATCACTGACGAGTGGCATTGTCTCAATTATGACGGTCCACTGATAATCGTTAATTGACACAGATAATGAGTCAGTCTGACCACTTGGCCATTTAACACCTTCTTAATAACTTTATTGCCAGTTTATCGGCGAGCTGACAAGTTGTGTATTCGATATCCACCATGACACTTATGCTTGTTATCGGTTTTTCTTAGCGCTCAATAATACTAATGCTGCAATACCGGGGACCATGAGAAAAATAATTTCTACAGTAGCTGTCCGCAAAATTGGAAGCTTGGGGAAAAATTAACATAGGATTTTGTTCTTTCCGTGAGGTTTTCATCTCATGGCGTGAGGCCGTGAGAAAACACCATAATTCCGTGGGTTTTTTCCTCATGGCGTGAGATATGGCATGTATGTACATGATATTCCAAACTTTCCTCGGTTCTTTGAGTTATGTATCTGAAAGGCCCATCTATAATTTATTGTACAAATTATACATGAACCCATGAGATATCTTGTTTGAACTGATCACCCCAAAATTCTACATGTAGTTAAATTTTATGTAAATACCTAGAAATACCCTTAAATCCACATTACATATATTTTATACACTGATTGCCATTATACCTATACATATAGACTACATTAAATTAAAATTTTACATGCTTTTCAATCTTGTGTATTAACCCTTGTCCTGCTGATTAATTATGATTCCACACCTACTTCCAATTTTCAGCCAATCAGATTAATTTATCCAGGTCGTTGATATAAATTCACATAAAGAATGACAAACAGTGCAGATCCAGATCAGTTGGCTTCTTCAGAAGGCAACTGATATGCATCTACCCTGTTTTCAAAGGCAGTGTATATCTGGGTTCAGCAGGACAAGGATTAATCAAGAGCAAATAATAATATTCTAAATTCAAACAAATGAACTTTCCATTAATGCTTACATAATTGGTACAAAAAACAAAATTATATATATATATATATATATATATATATATATATATATATATATATATAGAAAACCTGCACTTGCTTGACCCACTATCACCTATGTATTAAAGTTCCTAATTTTCCTTTGGAGAACAAGTTTTGTCCATACTTGGTCCCAACAAGCATATACAGGCAGACGGATTACAAATCTATATGTAAAGAATATAGGAAACTGCTGGATTAAGTTCAAATTAAATAAATAAAAAAAATAATAATAATTTACATAGAAGCTATTGTTCTTAAAAAAATAATATCTTTGCTTATCGGTGCCGTCTGTATTTCAATGCAAGCCTCCCATCTTTTTTGGCAAACAGCTCTCTCTTCACTTTACCAGCAAACATGAATGGCCTGTAAGTAGGGTAAGAACCTAAAATTCATATGTTTATGGTTTATTTTTGTTATAGTTCGTCTTTGAATGTGTGTGTCACTTAAATATTTACATCTTTTTGTTTTGGATAGCCATTTGGCCACTTTGTGGAAAAGTATCTGTCCGTTTGGCTTTCCGCTAGTGATGTTTCCATTAGGGTCCAGTTATTTTGTTTGTGTTTCTTTCCCTTTGATGTCTCTGATGGGAGGTGTGGGATAATTGTATCGATTCCTGATCTTTGCCTTCCTTTCTATTTTGCTCATATTTCTTTATAAATAAGCATTCACTCTCCTAATCATTGTATCTGTTTGCTCATGATCTACCGGTCGAGGAAGAATGGCTGACATTAGGATTTGAATAGATGAGTTTGCTTTTCTACAAATTCCAACTGAGTTTTCATAATCTGAAATCATTGCCTCAAAAGAAGCCTTATTTCCTATATCATTAGTTCCTAAATGGAAAATAACATAATCAAAGTCTTGTATTTGTTTTTGTGTTGAGGTTTTATGGCCCAGTCAACCCAATGTGGTCATGTCGAGCGCGGTCAGTTTACCTAACCACACGTTTACTGGGCAGGCTTAGTCCTCTAAGTGGTTAACCAGTATTGTGCACATTCTTTCGCCAGAAACTGACAACTGCCCTTCTTAAATCAGCAGAAGGGAGAAAATGACCGTAGAAAACATTTTATGATCAATCTTCACGAAAGAATGTTGCCGACCTCGGAGGGGGTTGAACCCGCGACCTCCTGGTCTCCAGTCGGAGGGTGCATCCAACTGAATCATCGAGGTTGACTCATAGTCTTGTAACTTGACTTGACCTGATAATATTCTGTTTGCCATCCTACCGATTGTATCAACTCTAAAAGCTTGTAGTGACACACCCTCTATATCCGTGACATACTTTGCTATAGAATCACTCACTATAGTAACTCGTTTACATTCTGTAAAGATAAAAAGGGAAAGTTCTATTCTTTAAAGATCTGCTATTACACTCTCAAATACCTTTAATCCAATATTCAATCTTGTAAACTTCCTCGATCTAACAGATAAAAGTGTAGTCCACCGACTTAATGTAGATGCCGGCGTAGACACACCTCTACTCTTTTTTTGGACAGTAGACATCTGCAAAAACAAGGAAATTCTATACATTAACACATAACCTAAATAAATCTTCACACCCTTTCATATTTACTATTAAAACTACTATATGCATCTTTATAACACTGTTAAGTATACTTACCTAAGCAACCCTCTTGAACAGTTTTCTCTCTGTCAGCCAAAGGGCATATGCTTCAATCACTCTATACATGGTAATTGCCAGCAGTTACTAATAACTCTTTTCAGTTCATCATATTCCTTCAACTACCTGACAGAAAAATGTCTGTCACTGTTTTCTTTAACCTCTTGATTCAATATACCTAACCACTTTTTGCTTTTAGATATTTTACCAATTATTGCTCATCACCAAAGCTAACCATACATTATACCTCTGTCTGTATTGTGAACATTTCTCCTGGAACCTTTAATGTTTGTATATTGACAAAATGTTTTCCCTCTTTTTTTTTTACTACTATTAACTTGTTTGTTTGTTTGTGTTGAGGTTTTACGGCCCAGTCAACCCAATGGGATCATGTCGAGCGCGGTCAGTTTACCTAACCACACGTGTACTGGGCAGGCTTAGTCCTCGAAGCGGTTAACCAGTATTGAGCACATTCTTTCGCCAGAAACTGACAACTGCCCTTCTTGAATCAGCAGAAGGGAGAGAATGACCGTAGAAAATATTTCATGATCAATCTCCACGAAAGAATGTTGCCGACCTCGGCGGGGGTTGAACCCGCGACCTCCTGGTCTCCAGTCGGACGGCACATCCAACTGAGCCACCGAGGCCGGCTACTATTAACTTGTCTTCCAAGGAAAATGAAATGTATTCTTGATAGCAGTCACTTCTCCAATCACCATGTAGTTTTATTAAATCTGTTGGCACTTCAGACCTGAAGGCAAAAGTTATCCCCCCTCATCTGAAACTGTGTAGAAAACTGCTCTGAATTTAATCCTATCTTACTAATTAATTCTCTCAATTCTGACTGAAAAATTGCATATGTTATAGCCTTTTTATAAGGAAGAACAAATTAAGGGTCTGAACTTTTTTGCTGATATAACCTTACACATACTTTTGTATGCCGTCATCGGACATAAATTAGAGTTTGGAACTCCTATTAAGGGTATTTGTAATAGTCGCTGTCCAAAATGGTTGGTTTTCGACCATTTCATTGTAACAATTAACATCTCTTCTTTGTTTTCAATATCTCCTCTGAGTAAAAATTTTCCATTTTCTATATCTTTTAAATTATTTGGGACTAAAATTGTATTTTCTGGCAAACAAAAAAAAAAGCAAATAAAAATAAACACCAAATTCCAATATCCAATGGTCTTGTCATGTCTGAGCACTGGTACATATTAAGCAATATTTCGGGTGTAATTGGGTATGCCTGTTTGACCATATGGGGCTGAATCCTAGAAATCCCCTTCACACCTGAATTAATTAAAAATTCTACTTTCAGTAGAATATCTAAGTAAATAATGCATGGTTTGAACCCCGCTCACATAGTTTTTAATCAACTGTGTTGACTTGAATGATCTACTCAAATTTCTGAGCAAACAAGCTCAAAGTCTCTGTTTTCACTGGCAAATATTTAAAACCAAAATATATACAAAAGAACAAAAATGTTTCCCACTGTATTCTCAGATTTCTCTGACTGCCTTCAGCATATGCTTGTATTTGACTAACCTTTAAATCTTTTTTCAACTTTGTCAGCTCCACTTCTGAAAAACAATTACCAATTATTTATAAATTCAAACATTTCTTCTCTTACTAGATTTTCATGTAATTCAATGTTTCTTGCTAAATTAAAAAATTGCTCCTTGTGAAAATCACTATGATTCCACCTAGATAAATGATCTGAAATCCTATTGCTTTTGCTATCCAAAAAAATTGCCCTTATTTCACATTCCGCAATAGCTGAAAGAAAAGTTAATTCCCATAAGCAACTTTGCAGAATCTCACATCTGGATCTACCAGAATTTATCACAGTACATACTGCCGTATTGTCACAAAAAAAACCTGTATTCTCTTACCTCTGAAATACAATTTCCATAACCTTAAACAAATTATCAATGAAAGCATTTCTAAAATAGTAATGTGATATTTTCTTTGCAATATACTTTCTGGAAAAGTCACATGGAAAACATTTCCTTGCCAAAACCCTCCACATGCCTGCAAACAAGCATCAGATGAAAAAATGTCATCTGTATCCGTATCGGAAGAATTTGCTCTATTTTATTGGAGTTCTGTAGGGTATATGCTGTCCACCATTTGGTCAAAGTAAATATTGCCAATATTTAATAAATCATCAAGACACTTTATGATGACTGTGGAGGTAATATACTCACCAATAAGGCTAAGATGCCTAAGGTTCTGCAAGCAACTCTATAATGCTATGACTCTGACTGCTCTATGCATCCTAAGTACAGCTATGTCTGCAAGTGGACAACTGATGACTGGTGGACTCGCTCAGCTGCTCTCGGCCCTGCTGGAATTTGTAATCTGCAAATGGAAATAGAGGATAAGATACTTTTAGAAGATGTATTGAAGATGAGATTGAGTGAGGAAGCTGCTGAAGACATGAAGCAAAATACAACCACTCAAAAGCCAGAGGCAGCTAACTGAGAACTCAATCAATGTCTCAGTTCCCAACAAATGTGAATCTGCCTCGCAACTTTGAACAAAGAGTACACTCAGCCATATTAAGAATGAACAATGCACAAGGCACTGCAACTGAGTCCTCCCTGAAATCACCTGACCAGTAAATGACACCAAAACCAGACCAACCAAAATACCTTACCAGTTAATGGTTAGTTATTGCTTATTTGTTTGTGTTGAGGTTTTACGGCCCAGTCAACCCAATGGGGTCATGTCGAGCGCGGTCAGTTTACCTAACCACACGTTTACTGGGCAGGCTTAGTCCTCTAAGTGGTTAACCAGTATTGTGCACATTCTTTCGCCAGAAACTGACAACTGCCCTTCTTGAATCAGTGGAAGGGAGATAATGACCGTAGTTATTGCTTAGACATACAATATTACCTGTGTACTTTTTCATTGATAAATACAGGTATCACAATATTGTTTGTCTAAGGATTTACGCATGGGCGTGGTTATAGCCTTCTGACGGAGGAGTCAATTTCTATGAAAGTTTCTGAACTTGGAGGAAAAATCTCCCCTCTAGTGAACAGGACACTACACTCACTTGACAGCCGCAGTGAATACCATAAAAAATACAAGAAGCAACATAAAGTGAAAAAGAGACGAATTGAAGACTTGAACATTTAAGATTTGAGCGCAGAGAGTACATGAAAAAGAAAGAAAGACGTGACGTTGACATATACTAGAAAGGGAAACTTGATCACGCATATGCAAGCCAGTAAGCATAGATGAAGAAACAGGACAGTGAAGAAAGAAGTGGACATTGAAGATGTGAAAATCAGATGGTCAGAAGGGAATATCCTTTATCTGTAATGTAACAGGTACAAATAAAGGCTTACTGCTCTGATGAGACCAGCATGACTATCACTTGCAAGAGAATAATCTAGACTAGACTGGAGTTTAGGTCCTGGTTATTCTGCAGCAAAAGTACATGCTCAAGAGGGTCGAAACTATCTGGATGGTGAGTAAAATGAAGAACCAGCAAACTGACTGACTGACTGACTGACTGACTCACTCACTCACTCACTGATGACTGACTGACTGACTAACTCCTAAACAACACTGTACTACAGCACGGGTCTAGATAAGAGTGGGGAAATATTTTTTCTTATTTATTTCTCTACAAAAACATGTTGCGGATACTCCTTAGAAGTGCCTGGGCACAACATTTTATTAATCAAGAAATATGCTACTGACTGACCTACACTGACAGACTGACTGACTGACTGGCTGACAGTCGGTCAGTCGGACGGACAGGCGGATGGACAGACATGGAGAAATTGAGTGATGTAATGCTTTAACCCCCAAACTAACCTGGGATAAATAAGGCAGTCCCTGTGACCTGGGTGCCCAAAACAGCGGCCTTCATTTTTGCAATGGTTTCTGTTGTTATTGACTGATATGGGTTCCAAAAATAGATGCTGAACATTAACACATAGTAAATTGTGGCATAAATGGGAGCAGTCCAGTGTTTGCTGCACATCCCAAACTTCATTAAAAACTATGTATGCAACCCTATGAACATTTTTCCTCTTAGAGTCACCACAGACTGGGTCGACATAGCCAATCTTTCCATAAAGCTTCTTAAGTGTCCTTGCCCCCACACCAAATCCAACACTCCTGACCTGGCTGGATTCTCACTTTTTTCAGAATTCTTTCCCTCACGCATTTAAAAAATACCTCCAGTTTCAACTTTTTGACTATTTACGTATGTATTAATACAATATTTACAAACCTGGTTCCTTAATGCAAGGAAAGCAATTCTGTCATAATACAACTTTATACACAATTTGTAATTATTGGACCCCACCTGAACTAATTTGCCAATTTACCAGCTCAGGTTGCAAGAAGAAAATACAAACTTACCTTATACTTTAGCCAAGACTGACAATAAATCTATCAAATATAAAAACAAACTTACCTTTAGTTATCAATCCACAATCATTTTTCTGCCACATACCATCTACCTAGATTTCTTCAGCTGTACTTCTTCCTCCTCTATAGCCGCCATTTCTTGTTGCAGCATTCTTTTCTCTTTATGCGGGTCTTGGAGCTGATCTGGAGGTTGCGCATCAATAAAAGAACCTGCTGATACTCTCTCTTCTGATTCATCTAGGCCCGAATGTAGTCTCTTATATTCTATTTTCTTTGTGAATCTTAGCTCTCTGTCTCCTCTACCACTACCTGAAGACAATTCTTCTGCCATTTCTGCCACCAATCCTTTAGAATTGATCCTTTAATAGAATGCTCTAAAACTAATAATGGTACTATGCCAACTTCAATCACAGTCAAAATCGAAAATCTTCTCCAAACAATGAAGACTAAATTTATTATATCTGAAAATATTCTTCTACCGTCTGCTGTCAATAAATCGGACTGTGAAGTTTAGCGCCTAAATTTTCTTTTTATTAAATATTAAATAAGCAATCAAATTAAAGCTTTCAATTTCTTTTAAAGACATGGGTTAATATCCCACACGAATACTCTATTGCTAATGAAATACTTTTCTCAAGCGTCAAATAATTAAATGTTACAATTCTATAATAATCCAATTCGATCCGTTATTAATGTTTTCTTAGAATTAACTTTAAAATTTTCACCAAAATGAAAAATTATGCAAATAAACAAACCTTTTATCAATACATAATCCAACAGTATATTGGAAACTGCCTTGTGCGATAAGAGTTTTTGGATCAATCCATTATGTAAACTTTGTGTTTGGGTTTGTGTTGAGGTTTTATGGCCAAGTAAATTCAATGGGGTCATGCTGAGTGCTGTCAGTTTACCTAACCTCACTTTTATTTGGCAGTCTGAAAAATGTGAGAAGCTTTTGTGCAAAGTCATCGTCAACATACTTTTTGAGTGTCTTGTCTGTGTACTAAGCAAAATATTGTTTTATTTGGAAAAGTGCTGGGAGCTTGGAGCCCAGTTTCATTTGTTTCATCACCAGAGGATTTCCAATGAAGGTTACCCCAGTTGGCTTATGTGATCATCAACTTTGGAAAACCAACCCTACTAAACATACCTGGTCAACAATGGATTGCAGTTCATCACTGAACTCTTCCATCTTCTTGTCCCGCTGGCTTGAGACTGCTGCATAGCCCATAGCTCCAGATAAGGCCCTTTTATTTCAATCAAATATTGCTGATATTTTCTTATTTTTGCATGAAAACAAATGTTGTGGGCCTTGGCAAGGCACTTCTAATGAGTACCCACGTTTTTGAGGAAAAATAAGAACAATGTTTTCCTGATACCCCTTCTTATCTGGAGCTATGTAATACTTGAATACTGGTGATATTGGAAAGGGCTGTTCAATGATAAATCTGCTTGAAAAAGGCTTGCAGCATAATATTACTGTGTTCATAATTACCTAGTATACCAGACATTTAATGCCTTACTTGTGTTTGTCCACCTATCCAATGACATAGACACCTGTGTCAATCTTCAGAAATTCCACTGCCTTGGAGAGTTCTTCCATGTATGATATTTTTTTTTTTTTTTTGGTCGGCACCTCCTCCCCTTTCCGACCCCATTTTTTTTTTACATACTGTGTTTTATATAACATGATAATTTGTTTGTGTTGAGGTTTTACGGCCCAGTCAACCCAATGAGGTCATGTCGAGCGCGGTCAGTTTACCTTACCACACGTTTACTGGGCAGGCTTAGTCCTCTAAGCGGTTAACCAGTATTGTGCACATTCTTTCGCCAGAAACTGACAACTGCCCTTCTTGAATCAGCGGAAGGGAGAGAATGACCTTAGAAAATATTTCATAAAGAATGTTGCCGACCTTGAGGGGGTTGAACCCATGACCTCCTGGTCTCCAGTCAGACGGCGCATCCAACTGAGCCACCGAGGCCGGCAACATTATACTTACACAAAAAAAACAAACATAAAACTTGCATGCATGCATGCACACGTATGCCTGCATGCACGCACATACACATGCACGCAAGGATGTATGTATATATGTAAGTATGTATTATTTTCTGAGTGGTAAGTATCTGATAAACAGGTAGGTATGTGTGCAGGTAAGCAGGTTGATAGGTAGATATGTAAGTAGGTAGGAGGTGGGTAGGTAGGTGGGTAGGTTGACTGGTAGGTAGGTATGTATGCATGTATATAACTATGTAGGTAAGTAGGCAAATGAACGTTATTTACATGTGTTTGTATGCATATATACGTATGTATGTTACTGAGTGATAGGTACCTTGATGTATTAGTGGGTAGGTAGGTGTCAATTAAGGTAAGTTGGTAGCTAGGTAAACAGTATCTAGGCTTTATGCGTATAGTGTATGTATGTATGTATGTACGTATGTACGTATGTATTCACATGCATAAGCTTCTGCATGGGTATGCATTCACATGTGTATGCTTCTACATGGTACGAGGGTGAGTCAATAAGTAACCAGCCTAACTTATTTACGGTTGAGATCCACCTCGATGTAATTGCCCTCTAGTGTGATGCACTTAGACCAACAGTGTTCAAGTGCCATCAGCCCAGAACTGAAAAAGTCAGGGTCCTTTCCATTGACCCACTCCTCAACTGCTGTCACGACTTCTTCATCAGACCAAAAATGAAGTCCATGGATATCCTTTTTCAAGTTTAGGAATAGGAAGAATTCACTAGGCGCTAGGTCAGGCGAATAGTCAGGATGTGGTATTGATTCATACCCATTTTCCTCTACAGCATCCATTGCAACTTTGCAAGTGTGGACTCTGCATTGTCCTGTTGCAGCAAAACACCTTTAGAAAGTTTACCTCAGCGTTTTTCACAGATGGCGGTTCTCAGCTGGTCTAACGAGTTTGCATAGTACACTCCAGTTATTGTACTTCTCTTGGGTAAAAAGTCAACATAATAACGCCTTTTGCATCCCAAAATACTGTGGCCATCACCTTGTCAACAGATGGTTGCATCTTGAACTTCTTTGGCCTCGGGGGACCCAGGCCCTACCCACTGATAACTCTGAGCTTTATTCTCTGGCTCATAATAATGAACTCCAAGTCTCATCTACAGGCACCAGACGCAAAAGAAAATCATCTTTTGGCCTAAAACGCTTCAACAATGCGCTGCATACTGATGCTCTGGTTGCCATTTGCTCATCACTAAGGGATTTGTGGACCCAACGGGCTGTTAGCTTGCACATATCTAAAGGATCATGTAAGATTGTTGAAACACTACAATGTGAAATGTCCAATGTCTGCACTATTTCTTCCATCTGAATTTGCCTATCAGAGTATACCAGATCCTGAACTTTCTTACACATTTCTTTGTCGGTGGCATCCAGTTGGCGTCCAGACCTGGCTTCATCTTCTAAAGACGTTCTACCGCGTTTGAATTCCCCTACCCAGAATTTAACCGGAGCATAAGATGGTGCAGAAGTCCCATAAACATCGGCTAACTCGCCGTGTATTTCCTTGCCTGTTTAACCTTCTAAATACAAGTACTGAATTACAGCACGGTACTCAACTTTAGATGAAAAGCATAGCCATGTTTGACATTCAATATCTTATTAAAGAATGACTCGATACACGTGTAATTTTGTACCAATGTATAGTTTATATATTAAAACAAAGCATGAAAATCATGACTGTCTCGGTCCATTGGAAATGGGATAGGCTGGTTACTTATTGACTCACCCTCGTAGGTATCTGGGTATGTTACACGTAAGTAGGTATATAAATGGGATAACAGATAGGTAGAAAGTACATACATAATACCTATGTATGTATGTATGTATGTATGTATTCAAATATGGGTATTCAATTTATTTATCTATTAATTTGTTTTCACGGTATAACACGGTATGTTTGAGCTACCTACTTTTTCTGGGGATGTGGTTGTGACAGCACAGATGTACTGAAGAAAGAACATAAATGACTGCCCAGGAATCCATTCTGTCTCACTTTGCCACCGAGCACCAGCACAACCCCACCGCCATGAGACAGTAATTGCTCCCTCTCCTCTTATTCTTTTTTTTTTTTTTTTTATTTATGAAAATCTGCTCGTATATAAATAACATTTAAAATATGATAAATTTCAGAAGTGTGTTGAGTCTAGCTTTATCAGAGATCTGACTTATATTGTCTATCTGTCTTCATATAGGCCTACTAGTTAATCATCTCACCTGAAAAATGAAGAGAAAATATTTCCATTAAATAATTAGTGTTGGATTTTATCCTTTATTTCTAGGTCACTGTGGCATAGAAAACGACTGACCTGTTTATTTTGTGTAGTTCGAGTAAAAGACACAACTGATTTTCTGAGATTTGAAATTATGGATATATTTTGACAACCATTAAGTCCTAACAGTTACAGCATAACAGTGGATTTCTCTGAAACTCGCAATTAGGTGAGCTTGGACCCAATATACACTGGACTAGTAACTATGGTACAGGTATTGTATTTTATTGGAAATATGTTGTCGTGGCTGAGTTTTCATAATTTTGTATGATGAAATTTAAATGCTCATATTTCAGTTATTTTTACAAATATCTCCGATTTGTTTTCAAAAAGCAATAGGTCAATATATTACCTGTAAGACTGCAGCATTATATTTAAGGAAAAACCAACAGTTTTTGTAAACATCAATGGGAAAACTACGTACCCATTTTAGCTATTTTCGGCACATTTAGCAGAAAATTATCAGAAATTCATCCAAAATGATGTTATAACTTCAATCTAATTAATTGTGACTTAACATTTTTAACCAAACCTATTAAAAACAATTTATTACAAGATCAGTTATTATGCAAAATAACTTTTAATGACCACAGTGCTAAAAAATAGTGCTAAAATCAAGCCACGACAACATATTTTGGCAGTTCCGTAAGTGACAAGTCCGGGTATTATTAGGTCCGAGGGCGAGTGAGGTGTCTCTAGATACAGGCAGTCACAATGTATCAGCATAGCATGTGGACATGTGTTTACTACTGGAATATTTGGATCAGATTGTAGATTTCACAACTTTAAATTGATAGGTGGATTAAATTAATGATTCGTTAATCTTAACTATATTTGATCTTACCAGTCCAAAACAATTCTGGGCAGTTGTAATTATATGGCGAGAACCCCAAAACAGAAAAATTATCTTCAGATATGTATATAAAAAAGAAGTGGCAATTTGCTTGGGCACATTTACCATGATTGGCATGAAAGGCAATACTCCCGGACGCCAGCAGAAACAAGATGCCCACAACAAACTATCGCGGGCATGCAATCTTTCAATATGCACCTCCTAGAAAGCTGATGAAAATAATCAGTGCTTCCCAACAGCACTGTGTCCTCTTTTACACAGTTCATTACGTTGTCCCATTATCAGAGAATTTTAAGTATGATTTTTTGTGTGTGTATTTGTATTTTATTTGTTAAGTTTTCTGTTTTTTATTTATTATTTTCTTTTTAATTTTATTTATTATTTATTTTATTAGTTTCCTCCAATCTGAAAAAAAAAAAAAAAAAAAAAAAAAAAAAAAAAAAAAAAAAGAAAAAGAAAAAAAGCAAAAGAAATCTTAACAAATTAGCCAAAACAGTGCAGACACCAGGGACTTTAATGGAAAAACACAAAAATCTGGGCTTTTTGAGATTTCATGTAAATTGTCTACATTTGCATAAAATGGAAAAACTTACTTTTTTTCAGATTGGAGGAAACTAATAAAATAAATAAATAAAAAAAGAAAATAATCAATAAATAAAAAAAAGAAAACAAAACAAATAAATATATTAACAAAAAACAAATAAAATAAAAATACACACACACAAAAAAAAACAAAAAAAACATACTAAAAATCCTCTGATAATGGGACAACGTAATGAACGCATGCAAATCTAGACAATTTACTGAAATCTCAAAAAGCCTATTTTTAGTTTAAAAACGAGAAATGCTAAAAAGCAGTGCTTTCAAGATAACCACCACCACCCCACCTACCCCCACCCACAAAGTAATGATGCCGTTCTGCCTTTCTAGATTTGCTTCAGGTTGTATGTGGCTAAAAAAAAAGCGAGTCATTTTGTCAAAAAAGATTTTTTCCAGGAGCAATCTTCTTCATGCACAGGTTCAATATGTCTTAAATGAATCTGCAAAGTATTTGAATTTGTCAACAAATTCTTTGAGCCAAGCTGATTTCACTATACATGGAGTATCTCAGCAGCAGCATCTCAGAGCAAACAAAACATAATAGTCAAGAATCACCTAAAAATTGCTTCACCATCTCAGAGCATACAAAACCTGAGTCAGCAACAGATCCTGAGACTTTCATGTCCTCTTTACCACCTTGAAAATTTGCCAGCCTCTTCTGCATATGACAACCAGGAAATTCCTCCTATACAGGTCAAAATCTGGAATGACGGACAGACTCTTTGTACCGCTCCACCAAACCAAGTAGTTCCCTGCAGAATCTTTCACTGTCTGGATTTCTTCTCCTCCAAGGCCCTTCTATTGCCTGAAATAAACAGAACAGTGCAGACCTTTTCACCTTACACTGTGTACACCATTGATTCCATAAACTGAATGTTTATTTAGTACTACTTTACACGGTACCAAAACAATGTGATGTCAATAGTAGTCTGGTTCCAGATGTCTTCAGCTGTGCTTCTTCCTCCTCTATTGCCGCCATTTCTTGTTGCAGCATTCTTTTCTCTTCATGCGGGTCTTGAAGCTGACCTGGAGGCTGCGCATCAATAAAAGAATCTGTTGATACTCTCTCTTCTGATTCATCTAGGCCCGAATGTAGTCTCTTATAATATATTTTCTTTGAGAATCTCAGTTCTCTGTCTCCTCTACCACTACCTGAAGTCATTTCTTCTGCCATTTCTGCCACCAATCCCTTAGAATTGATCTTTTAATAGAATGCTCTAAAACTAATAATGGTACTCTGCCAACTTTGATCACAGTCAAAATCGAAAATCTTCTCCAAATAAATGAAGACTAAATTTATTATATCTGTAAATATTCTTCTACCCTCTGCTGTCTATAAATCGTACTGTGACGTTTAGCCCCTAAATTTTCTTTTATTAAATTTTAAATAATCAAATTAAAGCTTTCAATTTCTTCGAAAGATATGGGTTAATATCCCACACAAATACTCTACTGCTAATGAAAGACTTTTCTCAAGCGTCAAATAATTAAAAATTATAATTCTATAATAATCCTATTCGGTCCATTATTAATTCATGTTTTCTTAGAATTAACTTTAAAATTTTCACCAAAACAATAAATTATGCAAATGAACAAGCCTTTTATCAATACATAATCCAAAAGTACATTGGAAACTGCCTTGTGCGATAGAGTTTTTGAATCAATCCATAATTATGCAAATGAACAAGCCTTTTATCAATACATAATCCAAAAGTACATTGGAAACTGCCTTGTGCGATAGAGTTTTTGAATCAATCCATAATGTAAACTTTGTATGTTACTGAGTGATAGGTACCTTGATGTATTAGTGGGTAGGTAGGTGTCAATTAAGGTAAGTTGGTAGCTAGGTAAACAGTATCTAGGCTTTATGCGTATAGTGTATGTATGTATGTATGTATGTAGGTATGTATGTATTCACATGCATAAGCTTCTGCATGGGTATGCATTCACATGTGTATGCTTCTACATGGTACGAGGGTGAGTCAATAAGTAACCAGCCTAACTTATTTATGGTTGAGATCCACCTCGATGTAATTGCCCTCTAGTGTGATGCACTTAGACCAATAGTGTTCAAGTGCCATCAGCCCAGAACTGAAAAAGTCAGGGTCCTTTCCATTGACCCACTCCTCAACTGCTGTCACGACTTCTTCATCAGACCAAAAATGAAGTCCATGGATATCCTTTTTCAAGTTTAGGAATAGGAAGAATTCACTAGGCGCTAGGTCTTGTGTTTGGGTTTGTGTTGAGGTTTTCTGGCCAAGTCAATTCAATGGAGTCATGCTGAGCGCTGTCAGTTTACCTAACCTCACTTTTACTTGGCATCTTAGTCCTCTAAGGGTACCAGTATTGTGCACATTCCTCCACCAGAAACCGACAACTGCCCTCTTTCATTCAGAGGAAGGGAGAGAATGACATTGAAAATACTTCATGATCAAATCTCCACAAGAGAATGTTGACGAACTGGCAGGGGGCGAACCCACAACCTCCTGATCACCATTCGGACACACATCCAACTGAGCCACCTTGGCTGGCACCATTATGTAAACAGATGAGAAATCAGATTAGCTCCAAATCAGGTTCTTTCATTTAACCAGAATGCCGTTTGATCTGCATGTCAAAAATTAATAGGTATTCCTCAGATAGGTCCTTTCAGAGCCCTGTTGTTCAAAAAGTAACAAAATTGTCAGGTAATATCATGTTAAAATTTCTATCTTGAAACATGGCAGATACATTGATACTTTTTACTGAAAAATGTGAGAAGCTTTTGTGCAAAGTCATCGTCATGATAGTTTTTTTTGAGTGTCTAGTCTATGTACTAAGCAAAATGTTGTTTTATATGGAAAAGTGCTGGGAGCTTGGAGCCAGTTTTATTTGTTTCATCACCACAAGATTTCCCATAAACGTTACCCCAGTTGGCTTATGTGATCGTCAACTTCGGAAAACCGAACCTACTGAACATACCTGGTCAACATTGGATTGCAGTTCATCACTGAACTCTTCCATCTTCTTGTCCCGCTGGCTTGAGATTACTGCATAGCCCATAGCTCCAGATAAGGCCCTTTTATTTCAATCAAATGTTGCTGATATTTTCTTATTTTTGCATGAAAACAAATGTTGTGGGTACTAATTAGAAGTGCCTCAGCAAGGCGCTTCTAATGTTTTTGAGGAAAAATAAGAACAATGTTTTCCTGATACCCCTTCTTATCTGGAGCTATGTAATACTTGAATACTGGTGATATTGGAAAGGGCTGTTCAATGATAAATCTGCTTGAGAAAGGCTTGCAGCATAATATTACTGTGTTCATAATTACCTTGCATACCAGACATTTAACGCCTTACTTGTGTTTGTCCACCTATCCAATGACATAGACACCGGTGTCAATCTTCAGAAATTCCACTGCCTTGGAGAGTTCTTCCATGTCATCTCAAAGAGGCCAATGATATTTTTTTATTTTATTTTTGTCGGCACCTCCTCCCCTTTCCGACCCCATTTTTTTTTACATACAGTGTTTTATATAACATTATAATTATTTACACAAAAAACAAACATAAAATGTGTGTGCATTCATGCACACATATGTATGCATGCATGCTTGCACACCTGCATGCACACACATACACATGCACACAGACGTATGTATATATGTATTATGTATGTACGTATTATTTTCTGAGTGGTAAGTACCTGATAAACAGGTAGGTATGTAAGTAGGTAGGCAGGCTGATAGGTAGATATGTAAGTAGGTAGGAGGTGGGTAGGCAGGTAGGTTGATTGGTAGGTAGGTATGTATGCATGTATGTAACTATTTATGTAGGTAGGTAGGTAGGTATGTATGTATGTATGATTTTCTGAGTGATAAGTATCTGCATGCACTTGTAGGTAAGAAGGTAGGTAGATAGGTAAGCTGGTGAGCTGGTAGTAGGCAGGTAGATTAGAGGTATATAAGTAGGTAGGTAGGTAGGTTAGGCAGATAGGTAGGTATGAGGGTGAGTCGATAAGTAACCAGCCTAACTTATTTCTGGTTGAGACCCACCTCTTCGTTTTCGATGTAATTGCCCTCTAGTGTGATGCACTTAGACCAACAGTGTTAAGTGCCATCAGCCCAGAATTGAAAAAAGTCAGGGTTCTTTCCATTGACCCACTCCTCAACTGCTGTCACGACTTCTTCATCAGACCAGAAATGAAGTCCACGGATATCCTTTTTCATGTTTGGGAATAGGAAGAGGTCGCTAGGAGCTAGGTCAGGCAAATAGGCTGGATGTGAGATTAGTTCATACCCATTTCGCTCTGCAGCATCCATTGCAACTTTGCAAGTGTGGACTCTTGTGTTGTCCTGTTGCAGCAAAACATCTTTAGAGTTTACCTTGGCATTTTTCACAGATGGAGGTTCTCAGCTGGTCTAACAAGTTTGCATAGTACACTCCAGTTATTGTACTTCTCTTGGGTAAAAAGTCCAACATAATAACGCCTTTTGCGTCCCAAAATACTGTGACCATCACTTTGCCAGCAGATGGTTGCATCTTGAACTTCTTTGGCCTCGGGGACCCAGGCCCTACACACTGAAGACTCTGAGCTTTATTCTCTGGTTCACAATAATAAACCCAAGTCTCATCTACAGTCACCAGACCCAATAAAAAAATCATCTTTTGACCTAAAATGCTTCAACAAGGAGCTGCATACTGATGTTCTGGTTGCCATTTGCTCATCGCTAAGGGTTTTGGGGAGCCTACGGGCTGTTAGCTTGTGCATCCCTAAACGATCATATAAGATTGTTGAAACACTACCATGTGAAATGCCAAATGCCTGCGCTATTTCTTCCACCTAAATTCGCCTATCAGAGTATACCAGATCCCAAACTTTCTTACACATTTCTTCGTTGGTGGCATCCAGTGGGCATCCAGACCTGGCTTCATCTTCTAAAGACGTTCTACCGTGTTTGGCTTCCCCTACCCAGAATTCAACCTGAGCATAAGATGGTGCAGAAGACCCATAAACATCGGCTAATTCGCTGCATATTTCCTTGCCTGCTTACCTTTTAAATACATGTACCGAATTACAGCATGGTACTCAACTTAAGATGAAAAGCATGCCTTTGCATCACTAGCCATGTTTGACATTCAATATCTTATTAAAGAATGACTCCATACGTGTGCAATTTTGTACCCATGTATAAAACATATATTGAAACAAAGCATGAAAATCGTGACCCTCTCGGTCCATTGGAAATGGGATAGGCTGGTTATTTATTGACACACCCTCATAGGTAGGCAAATAAACGCTATTTACATGTGTTTGTATGCATATATACATATGTATGTTACTGAGTGATAGATATCTTGATGTATTAGTGGGTAGACAGGTGGCAATTAAGGTAAGTTGGTAGCTAGGTGAACAGTATCTAGGCTTTATGCGTGTAGTTGTGTGTATGTATGTATGTATGTATGTATTAACATGCATAAGCTTCTGCATGGGTATGCATTCATATCCGTATGCTTCTACACAGTAGGTATCTGGGTATGTTACATATAAGTGGGTTAGTGGGATAACATAGGTAGAAAGTGCTTACATAGTATGCATGTATATGTATGTATTCAAATACTGATATTCCATTTATTTATCTATTAATTTGTTTTCATGCTATAACACAGTATGTTTGAGCTACCTACTTTTTCTGGGGATGTGGTTGTGACAGCACAGATGTACTGAAGAAAGAACATAAATGACTGCCCAGGAATCCATTCTGTCTCACTTTGCCACCGAGCACCAGCACAACCCCACCGCCATGAAACAGTAATTGCTCCCTCTCCTCTTATTCTTTTTTTTTTTCTTTTTTTTATTTATGAAAATCTGCTCGTATATAAATAACATTTAAAATATGATAAATTTCAAAAGTGTGTTGAGTCTAGCTTTATCGGAGATCAGACTTGTTTTATTGTCTATTTGTCTTCGTATAGGCCTACTTGTTCATTATCTCACCTGGAAAATGAAGAAAAAATATTTCCATTAAATAATTAGTGTTGGATTTTATCCTTTATTTCTAGGTCACCGTGGCATAGAAAATGACTGAACTGTTTATTTTGAGTAGTTCAAGTAAAAGACAACTGATTTTCTGAAATCTGAAATTAATTTTGGGTATATTTTGATAGCCAATAAGTCCTAACAGCTACAGAATAATGATAGCCAATAAGTCCTAACAGCTACAGAATAACAGTGGATTTCTCAGAAACTCTCAATTAGGAGAGTGAGGTGTCTCAAGATACAGGCAGTCACAATATATCAGCACAGCATGGCCGGCCTCGGTGGCTCAGTTGGATGCGCCGTCCGACTGGAGACCAGGAGGTCCTGGGTTCAACCCCCGCCGAAGTCAGTAACATTCTTTTGTGGAGATTGATCATGAAATATTTTCTATGGTCATTCTCTCCCTTCTGCTGATTCAAGAAGGGCAGTTGTCAGTTTCTGGTGAAAGAATGTGCACAATACTGGTTAACCGCTTAGAGGACTAAGCCTACCCAGTGAACGTGTGGTTAGGTAAACTGACCGTGCTCGACATGACCCCTTTGGGTTGACTGGGCCGTAAAACCTCAACACAAATAAAAAATCAGCACAGCATGTGGACATGTGTTTACTACTGGAATATTTGGGTTGGATTGTAGATTTCACAACTTTAAATTGATAGGTGGATTAAATTAATGATTCGTCAATCTTAACAATTCTATTTGATCTTACCAGTCCAAAACAATTCTGGGTCTTTGTAATTATATCGCAAGAACCCCAAAACAGAAAAAATATCTTCAGATATGTATATAAAAAAGAAGTGGCAATTTGCTTGGGCACATTTACCATGACTGGCATGAAAGGCAATACTCCCAGACTCCAGCAGAAACCAGATGCCCACAACAAACTATCGCGGGCATGCGGCCCCCAGACCAATCAGAAAAAAAAAAAAGAAACATACATGTGCATTAATCTTTCAATTTGCACCTCCTATAAAGCTCATTTGTTAAATTTTCTATTTTTTATTTATTATTTTCTTTTTAATTTTATTTATTTATTTATTTTATTAGTTTCCTCCAATCTGAAAAAAAAAAAAAAAAAAAGAAGAAAAAAGCAAAAGAAATCCTAACAAATTAGCCAAAACAGTGCAGACACCAGGGAGTTTAATGGAAAAACACAAAAATCTGGGGTTTTGAGATTTCATGTAAATTGTCTAGATTTGCATAAAATGGAAAAACTTACTTTTTTTTTCAGATTGGAGGAAACTAATAAAATAAATAAATAAAATTAAAAAGAAAATAATCAATAAATAAAAAAACGAAAACTTAACAAATAAATATATTAACAAATAAAATAAAAACACACACCAAAAAAAAAAAGAAAACATACTAAAAATCCTCTGATAATGGGACAACGTAATGAACGGATGCAAATCTCGACAATTTACATGAAATCTCAGAAAGCCTATTTTTAGTTAAAAAATGAGAAGTGCTAATAAGCAGTGCTTACAAGATAACCACCACCACCCCATCTACCCCCACCCACAAAGTAATGATGCCGTTCTGCCTTTCTAGATTTGCTTCAGGCTGTATGTGACTGAAAAAACCAACACAGACAGAGAGACATATGGATAGACATAAATGACAGTTAAAAAGCGAGTCATTTTGTCAAAAAAGATTTTTTCCAGGAGCAATCTTCTTCATGCACATGTTCAATATGTCTTAAATGAATCTGCCAAGTATTTGAATTTGTCAACAAATTCTTTGAGCCAAGTTGATTTCACTATACATGGAGTATCTCAGCAGCACCATCTCAGAGCACACAAAACCCAATAGTCAAGAATCACCTAAAAATTGCTGCACCATCTCACAGCATACATAACCCAATAGTCAAGAATTACCTAAAAATGGCTGCATCATCTCAGAGCATACAAAACCCAATAGCCAAGAATTATCAAAAACATGGCTTAGTGAAAAAAAAGCTGATGTTTTAACAAAAATATTTTTTTCAGCATCAAAGCATACAAAACCCAACAGTCAAGAATTACCAAAAAATGGCTAAGTGAAAAAAAAGCTGTTGTTTTAACAAAATAACTTTTTCAGCATCACATACATCTTCCTGTACATGTTCATTATGTCTAATGAGTCTGCAAAGTATCAGACTGCTTCAAGAAATGCTTTGAGATGAGTGGATTTCACTGTGCATGCACTATTGTAATGCCAAAGCAACTTTTCAAGAAGAACAAAGGGAAGTTACTGTAAAGGAATGAACCTCTACACCCTTGGTTTTCTCTACAGCAACATCTCCTCAACTTTTCTGCAAAATATGAAAAGATTCCTTAAATTATTTATTAAGAAGCAGGAACCAAAATGCCTTTTCAAGAACAACAAAAGGAAACATCTCTAATGCAATTAACCCATAAAAGCCTGTTGTGGGCAAGGGTCCCCCAACGGAATGGCTTTGTCAGTAAAGGGTTGTGACTTTTAAATTCGTATGACAGGAGGATAACCCTAAACCACATGCACTTTTTCTGACCATGTATAACAAATATGCATAATCATACATGCCACAAGCTGTGGGCAACAAGAGCTCCACAAGCAGGGCAGTATACGCCGGTGGCAAGTAATAAGATGTAGCACATAAACTGGCTCCTTTATAATTCAGTGCTCCAGATATAAACTGCAAGTGGAATTAAAGAAAAAATAAAAAATTTCAATGGGGTATAGCTCTGCTGCTATTTAATGAACTATAATCTAAGGGTCCAAGCTGACCCAGAAATTTAGGGAGAAGTGACTTCTCCCTCCTGGGGAAAAAAGGGAGGAGTTTGTTGCGTCTACGGAGAAGTGCTTTCAGATGGAGGACACACGACAGAAGCATGACTACATTATAAGCTCATATGAGCCTTTGACTGATTTGTTTTTCCTACACTTCAATATCTGACCAAACAATAATAAAACAAAAACAAACAACCCCCCAAAAAATGCTGCAAGAAAAGGTTTTGTAAAGCTTCAACTGGTTTTATACTGATTTTGTTTTTGTTCTTCAAGGGAAGCAACTCAGAAGAGTATTAAAAAAAAATCCAAAAAGAATTAAGTTTATAAGTTTTGATATTTTAAGCTTTTTAAATCTATATCATTTAATAAACTTATATATAAAGATTTAATAATGGCAACATTTCCGCATAACTGTAATAAAAGAAGATGGAAAAATAATCAATAACTTGCCCATATGGCCATAACTTTAGTTACTTGCAAAAAAATATACCTATTATAAAATAAAATTTGCACACTATTATCTCTAAACAATATGCTGCAAGAAGTTAACAAAAATTTTCAAAGGAGCATAACTCTGCTAATATTTGGTGGACTGTAACCTCGAAACACTATGTGCTACTCCAAGTCATGGTCTAACTATAAATTAATTTTCAGCTTGATCGGATGTAAAATGTAGGAGTTAGCTAGAAACGAAAAATTAATAGAAATTTTCAAAGGGGTATAACTCTGATCATATTTGGTGGACTGTAACCTTGAAATAATAAGCACCACTCCACATCATAGTCTAACTACAAATCAAGTATCAGCTTGATTGGATGTAAACTGTAGGAGGAGTAAGCCAGAAAAGAAAAAGTTTACAGAAATTTTCACAGGGGCATAACTCTGCTAATATTTGGTGGACTATAACCTCGAAACAATATGCCCTGCTCCATGTCATGGTCTACCTATAATTGTAGTTTCAGCTTGATCGGATGTAAAATGTAAGAGGATTTAATTGGAAATGAAAAGTTTACAGAAATTTTCAAAAGGGTATAACTCTGCAAACATTTGGTAAACTGTAACCCGGAAATAATATGCACTGCTCCACATCATGGTCTAACTATATACCAAGTTTCAGCTTGATCAGATATAAAATGTAGGGGGAGTTAGCCAGAAAGGAAAAGTTTACATACAGAAGGACAGACGGACGCCAGCCCCAGTAACATAATACGTCCCATTTTTAAACGGGCGTATAAAAATCTGTGAGGTAAGGCAAAATTTTTAGGGAGATTTGACAACATTCTGTGAGATTTTCTTAAACATCACTTTGGAGCTCCCCCAATCTAGTCTAAAGTTCTTTTTCATGTATTAAGAAGTTTGTGAAAGCCAGAACAGTGTTGACTTACGTTTGATAAAGTCTGTTGTAAACAGGTCTGAAAATTCTGTGAGATTTGAATGTTTTATGGCAATTGCCTTCAAGATGGGCCAGATTCTGTGAGACTGCGAGATTTTATCTCACATTGTTAGATTTGGCATGTGTGCATAGTTTCAAAATGACTGGTAGAAAATTGTAGCAGGAGTTGTGCCCATAAGGTATCTAATCCAATACTAACTTGACCTGGAAAAAAACTAAGTAAAAAAGTGGAAAAAGTTGATAAAAAATAATGGGAGGGTAACTCTCAAAACCAAATGCACACATTCAGACCAAGCAGAACAAGTATGCATGGTTTCAAAATGATCGGTGGAAAAACTCTAGGAGGACTTGCGCCCACAAGGTATCTATTACAATACATATCGAACCTCAAAAAAAACTAAGCGGAAAAACTAGAAAAAAAATATAGAAAATAAAGGGACGATAACCCCAAAACCAGGGCACATTAACAATGATGCAGAACAAGTATGCATAGTTTCAAAATGGTCGGCGGAAAAAACTAGGAGTTGCACCCACAAGGTATCTATTCCAATAGTAATCAAACCTGGTAAAAAACGAAGTGTAAGGAGTAGAAAAAGTTGATAAAAGATAATGGGAGGATAAACCTAAAACCACATGCACATCTACAGACCATGTTAAAGAAAACTGCAAGCCATGCACCATGCCCTGCCACAGTGACATATTCCCTATGCACTTCTGTAGTATAAGGGCTGAAAACAATCTAAGTTAAACAAGAAGAGAAGCAATAAACAGTTATTTCATAACTCAAAAAAAAAAAAAAAAAAAAAAAAAAAACCAAAAGGTCTAAGTTAAAAATGCAATAAAAAGTGATAAAAAATAATTTCAGGATTCTGAAAAAAAAACAATATGCATATCTTCAGACCATTCTAAAAGCAGGTGTAAAGTTTCAAAAGGATGGGCCTGAAAATGTAGGAGTTGTGCGTACAAGGTACATACTCCCTATACATTTCTGTAGTATTAGGGCTCTAAAAAGTCTAAGTTAAAAATGCAAAAAATGTAATAAAAAATAATTTCAGGATTCTGAAAAAACAATATGCATATCTTCAGACCATCCTAAAAGCACCTGTAAAGTTTGAAAAGGATTGGCCTAAAATTGTAGGAGGAGTTGCGGGCAGAAGGTACATACTCCCTATACATTTCTGTAGTATTAGGGCTCGAAAAAAGTCTAAGTTAAAAATGCAAAGAATGTTATAAAAAATAATTTCAGGATTCTGAAAAAAACAATATGCATATCTTCAGACCATCCTAAAAGCGCCTGTAAAGTTTGAAAAGGATTGGCCTAAAACTGTAGGAGGAGTTGCAGGCAGAAGGTACATACTCCCTATACATTTCTGTCGTATTAGGGCTCGAAAAAAGTCTAAGTTAAAAATGCAAAAAATGTAATAAAAAATAATTTCAGGATTCTGAAAAAACAATATGCATATCTTCAGACCATCCTAAAAGTGCCTGTAAAGTTTGAAAAGGATTGGCCTAAACTGTAGGAGGAGTTGCGGGCAGAAGGTACATACTCCCTATACATTTCTGTAGTATTAGGGCTCGAAAAAAGTCTAAGTTAAAAATGCAAAAAATGTGATAAAAAATAATTACCAGATTCTGAAAAAACAATATGCATATCTTCAGACCATCCTAAAAGTGCCTGTAAAGTTTGAAAAAGATTGGCCTAAAACTGTAGGAGGAGTTGCGGGCAGAAGAATGGTGGGGCGCTGACGGACGGACGGACACTCAAAATTTCAGAGGGTATAACATAATACCCCTCATAAAACATAATACCCCGCCACTTTTTTGGTGGCGGGGCATAACAAGTATGAATAGTTTCAAAATGATCAGTGTAAAACTCTAGGAGGAGTTGCATCCACAAGGTATCTATTCTTACAGTAATCTGACCTAAAAAAAAAAAAAAAAAAAAAAAAAAAAAACTAAGTCAAAAAAGTGGAAAAAAGTTGACAAAAAAACAAAACAGGAGGATAACCCCAAAACCAGATGCACATTTTCAGACCATGACAAAAGCACCTGCAAAGTTTCAAAAAGATGGTTAAAAACTGTAAAAGGAGCTGCGTCAACAAACTACCCATCTCATTGCGTCTCAGATGGACAGAAGTACAGATGAACAGACTGATGGACAGACGGATGTACTTACCAGACAGACGTTATAAGATTATCCCTTTGAGCCTTCTTTGATCTTTTTCAACCCCACAACACCAATTTCTTAACCCTACAAAACCAATTTAACCCTACAATGACTGAATAAACAGGTATCAACCTCATAATGTGAAATTCTACAGAAACACTAACCTCAAAATGTACTTGGTGTCTGCCCGGATGGACAGACAGACGGACAGACAAACCTATTTTAATAGTCCCCTTTGACTAATGCCAGGGGACAATAAACTCTTATTTTTCTCTAACAGGAACATCTTATCAATATCAGCATTAATGAAAAATCAATTCTTAAATTATTTAGATAGATAGATAATCAGAAACCAAAACACCATTTCAGAAGTAAGATAGGGAAATAATTTGAAAGGAAATAACCTTTCGGCCTTTATTTTTCTTTGACAGTAACATCTCATCATATCAACATTATGCAAAATATGAAAAGATTCCTTAACTCATTTAGCAAGATAAGAAACAGAAACTAAAACACTTTTTCAAAAATTACAAGGGGAAATAACTGTACAGGAATTATCTTTAGGCCCTTATTTTTTGTCTAACAGTAACACCTCATCAATATCAAGGGTTATGCAAAATGTGAAAATATTGCTATAATTATTTAGCAAGATAAGCAGAAAACAAAATACCTTTTCAAGAATTACAAAGGGGAAATAACTCTAAAGGAATTACCCCAAGGCCTTTATTTTTGTATAACAGCAACAACTTATCAATATCAACCTTTATGCAAAATATGAAAAGATTCCTGAAATTATTTAGCAAGATAAGAAGAATAAGGAGCAGAAACCAAATTGTGCATTTCAAAGAACTACAAGGGAAAATAATTCATAAGGAATTAAAACCTTAGGCCCATTTTTCATCTATCAGCAACACCTTATCAATATCAACGTGTATGCAAAATGTGAAAAGATTTCAGAAATTATTTAGCAAGATAAGAAACAGAAACCAATAGAATAGAATAATAAAACAGCTTTTCAAGAAATACAAAGGGTAAAACTCTAAAGAAACTAAACCCTTGATCTTATTTTTGTCTAACAGCAACAACTCATCAACTAACATTTATGCAAAATATGAAAAGAATCCTGAAATCATTTAGCAAGATAAGAAGCAGAAATGAAAACACTTTTTCAAGAATTACAAAGGGAAATAACTCTTAAGGAATTAACCCCTAGGCCCGTATTTTTGTATGACAGCCACATCTTATCACTTTCAACATTAACTCAAAATATGAAAAGATTCCTGAAATCATTTAGCAAGATAAGTAGTAGAAACAAAAACATAATGGACTGACAGATGGACTGACAGACATGAAAACAGTATACCCCTCCACCGGGTCTGGTCTGCCAGCAAAAGGTTGTTTTATATGGAAAAGTGCTAGGAGCTTGGAGCTCACTTTCATTTGTTTCATCACCAAAAACTTTACCCCAGTGGGCTTGTGTGATCGACAACTTAGAATACCAAACCTTTTGAATATACCTGGTCAACAATGGATTGCAGTTTATTACTGAACTCTTCCATTTTGTTGTCGTCCCACTGTCTTGAGATTGCTGCATATGCCCATTGTTCCAGATAAGGCCCTTTTTTTTCAATCAAACATTGTTGGCAAGGCACTTCTAATGAGTACCCACAACATGTTTTTGAGGAGAAATAATAATGTTTTCCTGATACCCCCTCTTATCTGGAGCTGTGTATAATACCTGAATAATTATATATATATTGGAAAGGGCTGTTACATAAAAATCTGTTTGAGATGGGCTTGCTGCCTAATATTACTGTGTTCAAAATTTCCTTGCATACCAGACATTAAACAGGATACTTGTGTTTGTCCACCTATCCAGTGACATGGACGCTGGTGTCCATCTTCAAAAGTTCCTCTGCCTTGCAGAGTTTCTCCATGTTATCTCAGCGAGGCCAATAATGCTCCTGTTGTATCTACTGTACTGTGAACACAGACTTTCCAAAATTACTGGAAAAATTTGCAGTGCAATGTTTGAAATGTATTCTACTGGTTCTGTACTTACATGGTCCGTTTCCATCTGTCACTAAAAAAAATCCCAGCCAGGACATGTGTGAAGCAGAGCTTTTTTCTGTTTTCTTTCACTCCTTTTAATGGCCTCCTCCTCCCCTTACAGCCATCCATTTTCATTTGTTTTTCCTCACCTCACAGTACAAGTCTGAACTCTGAAACAAAATTAACCTATTTATGCCTGGTGTCCCATAAAAGGGACATTGGCAAACAGTGTAGACCCAGATCAGATGCAGCAGAATGTGGAGTCTGATCAGGGTCTACACTGTTTCCGTTACCTTTCAAACTTAAGTCTGATGCTTTACCACTGCCTGACAGCACTCCACAGATCTCTTCTCCCCAGCTATAGTCAGTACAGCTAACAACAGATTTAACTCTTAACCTTTAGCACTCTCTTAGCTAATTTAGCATGCGACAAATCACTGAATTTTTCTTATTTTTCACAGAAAATGTTACTTGACATATCATGTAAATTGCATGAAATGTCAAATCATATTTTCTAGGAAAATTAAGAAAAATATTTCAGTATGTCCTCTGCTAAAATTTTTACCCGCAGTGCTAGGCGTCAAAAGTGCAAAGCAAAATTTTAGCTAAAAAGACATTATAAATTTTTCTTGGAATTGACTTGGGATTTCATGTGAGTCATCTGCTAAACAAGAGAGAATGAGTTAATATTTCAAGTGAAAAAGTACCTTCCAACATGTACAAAATGTGCAGATTCAGATCATCCTGTGCATGTGCAAAGTATCATATGGGCATTTGCTCTCCATTCATATATGCTGTATTATCCAATGATTCTATTAGCAGACAGTGAGGGCCCTGAACAGACTGTGCGTTTAGGCTATCTGGGCCTTCACTGTCCACATATGCCTGAAGATATGATTTTGCATGCATGTCCCATATTTATCTAAACTGTTGGGACACCTTAACTCCTTACCATACTATTTCTAAAATTACAATAAGTCTACTACACTTGCTGTTGAGGTGTCTGAAAACTGTTGGGTGAATGGCAAACCATGCAGACCCTGATCAGATGCCACATTCTGCAGAGTTTGATTTTCTCAGGTTAAAGGATTGTATACTTTGGATAAAAATGTATAACTTACTTTTAGATTGAGAATGGTTCTCTTTAAAAAGTGGCTGCTTCCCACTCTGGCTGATATGGTATTATGATCTGCAAACATATGTAGTGATTACCGTTACAGTTGTAAAGGCTCCATTTTTTTTTATTGTGCTCGGGTTTAAAGACACATTACCCCTTGTGTGTCATTTTTTGGCGTCTCCCAGAGAAAGGGAGAAAAAAAGATAAGAGAGATAGGAGAGGCAATGAAAGAGAGGGACAGAGAAGAAAGCAGAACAGGAATGAAAGTGAAGAAACAGAAGAAATAAAAACATTTTCCCCCTCTACCTTTATTAGCTACAAGGATACGAGGCCTTGCTAAACTGTAAGTCAATATCAGTTGGATGCCCTAGTGAACATTCCCATAACCCACCACTCTAAAGACTCCATTTTGAAAAAAAAAAAAACAAAAAAAAAAAACAAGGATAAACTGGTCTTTATAGAGACAGCCAAACAGTGGTCATCCCTATTAAGTGACCATCTCCATTAAAAAGCTACTTTTATCCCCATGGCCTTAACAGTGACCATCAAACAGTGATTATCATATTTACTGTATGTATT
Organism: Anodontia alba; assembly: GCA_964016985.1. Classification (NCBI taxonomy): domain Eukaryota; kingdom Metazoa; phylum Mollusca; class Bivalvia; order Lucinida; family Lucinidae; genus Anodontia; species Anodontia alba. The sequence goes on along the minus strand of OZ024836.1, from coordinate 23,421,422 downwards.
CAGAAAGCTCCATTGGCTAGAATATATTCAGCTAGACAGGACTGAGCAAACAGTATAGACCCATTTGCATCTCATCAGAGTCTACACTGTCGATCATCCAGCAAGTTTTAGACAACGGTTGGTAAATTGTACTTGATGAAATTTTAGAAAATGTAAAATTCGGTCCATAATTTATGTTTTTTTCGAACCAGCTTTAAACTTTTCACCAAAAAAAAATATTATTATCAGACAAGCAAATCTTTTGTCAATACATGATCCAACAGCATGTCAGAAAGTGCTTGCACAAAACAGTTTTTGGACTGGTCCATCACACAAGTACACGTAGGTGAGAAAAAAAATCAGATTAGTTCCAAATCAGGTTTTCAACTATAATGCTGTTTGATCTGTGTGTAAGAAATTCATAGCTATTCCTCAGGTTAGTCCTTTCAGCACCCAGATGTTCAAAACTTAACAAAGTTAACAAAGCTAATGTGATGTTAAAATTTCTATCTTGAAACTTTGCTGATATCTAATCTAATTACCCTTGTCAGGCCCCTACCTGTAAAGGTGGCCTAGTCACCAAGGATTTTTTTATCTTAATTTGTCATTGTGTCTTTAACTCCTTACAATACTTGACCTAAAATTTGAAGTCTATTTTACTATCTGTTGATGTGTCTAAAATAGTGCTGGATGAGTGGCAAAAAATATAGACTATGATCAGATGCCACATTCTGCAGTGTCTGATCTGGGTCTGCACTGTTCGTTAAGGCCTGCCCATCCTATTATTTAGGGTTATTACAGTGTGTTTTGCCAAATAAAAAAAAGTTGTGTCTTAAGATAAAGCATTAAAAACGAAAGGAGGGTGGGTATTTTTTATTTATTTATATAGAAATATATCCAAAATATTTTGAGTAATGCATAAAAGGTAAGAGTAAATTTCCGGGAGAGCCACAATCACAAGCCGGAGCCTTTCCCAGACACCAAGAGAAAGGAGAAACAGACAAAATAAAACAAGTGCCAATCAAACAAACATACTGTAAGCACAAAGATTAGCTCTTTCTTCTTCAAGCCAGGTAATAACAATGCTAAAAGGACTGAAAAAACACAAGAACAAAATAACACAAGGCAAGACTTAAAACATCTCCTCATAGAATAAACTACAAAGCAACAAAGACTAAGACAAACACTAGGACCACCACTTTAGAACGGTCAGTAGAATAAACCAACAGAGGGTTTAAAGCACTTTTACAGCCGGCCTACTTCAACCTGGGTCCCAATGCTTCTCTTAATATAGAAATACATAAAAATTTGGTTTGCATAAGAGCTCCCAACTGAAACATAAAAATCAAATTAATCACTATGCTAAACAAAGATGAGTACTCATGGCTAATTCTACTGTGTGCCAGAGTAAATGAAAACCTTTAGCTGAACCACAGCAGGCAAAGCCAAAGACATATTGCCAAGCCCCCAACCATTGGTTAAAGTTTTACGAAGAGGCCGTCATTGAGTCTGAGGCCCGAACTACCGATGTGCAGCAATGATTGGGTTGATAACTAGGCATGCAGTCTGCTGCATAATACAGCCAATTCTTTTATAACTGTTAATTAGGTTTCAGAATTTCTCAAAATTTTTCTAAATCTGTACACTAAGTCACCGTAAAATTCTGGTTCCCATATTCTTTGCTGTATGCTTCTGATAGGGGTAATTAAATGAGGGACTTAAACTCCTCAGTGGTTTCTGTGTTACCAGAGGAGTCACAAACCATTTCAGAGTGGACTAGTTTGTTTGTGTGTGTGTGGGTGGGGGGAGGGGGGAAAGAACACTATAGAACTTTTGAACACCAGTGTACCACAAATATTCTGTATGTTATGTATCATGCAATACTCTAGTTTGTCTCAATCCAGATGCAGAGGTCAAATATTTTGACCTATGAAGGTCAACATGCAGTACCAACATATTTTCTTTAACTTTTGCCTCAGCAGTGTTCTTCCACATCAGCATGTGGTAAAAACCTCAATGCCATTGTTACCATAATTACCAACTGCTGAGAACCATTCTTACCCTAAATTTTGGGGCATATTAACTTCTTACTATACTTGACCTCATTTTAAAATTCGAAGAAGTCCTTTTAGCTACATGTTGATGTGTCTGAGAAACTGCTGGGGAGAGTGGCAAACTATGAAGATTCTGATCAGACATTGCACACAGTGTCTGATCTTAGTCGAAACTGTTTGCTCAGGCATGTCCCAATACTTAGGATTATTACTTATGTCCATGTGACTGATTTTCATGGGGGGTTACAAAGTGGTTACATGGGGTGGATGTATGCTCTGATGAAGTTTGAGTGACTATGTAGGTGAGATACAAGACTACCGTATTTATCTCAATATTTGAACAAGTCCATTTTATTACTTGGCATCTGATCTGGGTCTTGATTGATTCTGTTGGGGTTTAACGACACATCAAATCTTGCGAGTCATTTTGTCTCCCAGAGAAAGGGAGAAAGAGATAGAAGAGATAGAAGGGAAGATGAAAGTTAGGGATAAATCAACACTTGTACTGATTGATGCTCATTGGATTGTTTGTCACAATTTACACTGCATCACCTTAGTGACTTAGTGTTGGGCTAGGCGCCATAAACCAACACTAGAACAAATTGCAATTAGTATTTTATTCTCAAATTAGTAAAAGTAACAAACATTTTTAAGCTTTAGATTTTTCGTTTGCGGAAATTTGTGATCCACAGCTGAATTGTGATATACTGGATTTCACAAAATAATGGACTGTAATGTATTGGATCTACAGTGTACTTACCGTCAACTCTTTACAAAGTGGCTGCTTCCCAGTGTGCCTGTTCTGGTCCGGATGATCTGCAAAACGAAGTCATAGTAAAAGTGTTTAGACATAAATAGACTACATTTTGATGATTATCCCAAACTGTCCTAAATACTGACTGCAAAACTGTGATCACCTCCATTAACTGGCCCTTTCAATTACAAGCCCATTAAAACACACTTTTTGATCTCGTGATTTTTATATTGATATCAGATATGATTTAAATGCACCACAAATACCCACAATAAATTTGTGACCATGAAAGCCTCAGAACAATAATTTTGATGAAAACAGATGTATTTTAACTTAAAATCACCTTCACTTTATTACAAATGAACAGAAGACATAGGTCTACTATTATCTAGTAGGATTTATGGAAAGTTCTCTTTCATACATGTGCTCAATAACTTCACATTTAACATTTGCAATAGTTTGTATTATTTTTTATTTATTTAATCATTTATTTATTTTATTACTGTTATATTTTTAATCTTTTCAGGCATTTATTTTAGCGAACTTTAAAGATGCTATACTAGTAGCCTGTGTTTTATGTCTTGACAACAGCATATAAACTGTATTTTATGTATGTACAAATGTAAAATGTGTCTCATGAGCCTAAATGGTTGAATACACTACTGATATGTGACACTACAATAAACAATAACTTACTTACTTTATTGTGGAATATAAACTGTAATATTAAAGTAGAATTGCATACAGAATCTCTTCCCTGATCATAGTGGCTACAGACTATAACCCATACAATTAAACACCAATCCTAGCGGGCATTAAAGCTCCAGACTCTTGTCAAACATGGTAGTGCTGAGAAACACAAGGATACCTGGCTATAAGAAAATGAGAAAAATTAGGGCATACAAAGTACAAACAGATTAACATACAATCCAGATATATAAATTACAAACAGATAGAAAAAAAAAGCATAATTTAGACAAAAAAAACAACATTATGACAGAAAAGAACCATAATTAAGGCATATAGATTATAAACAGCAGCATTAAGTAATGTACATGTATTTAAATTATGAAAAAGAGGTTAACTGGCACATAATACATAGAAATTCAAATATAATATTCATTACAAAAAAATATAAGGAAGAACAATTAAGTCATATAAATTAGAAGGAAAACATTTAACTGCAACATTGTTGAAAGGCATTAAAACATCTCAAAACAAACATCATTAACAAAATAACAACAAAAGCAAGTAATCACCACCACAAGCAAAACATCTGCATTAAGACTTTTCCTTCATCTTTTCAATATGTCCTTGTTTGGTTGTGTCTGTTTCTTCTTCCCCTAGCTGTCTGGAAAGGGCTGCATCTAGTGATTGTGGCACTCCCTGGACTTTTCTCTAACATTTTTTTTAAATCACCTCCACTTTATTACAAATGAACAGAAGACATAGGTCTAATATTACAATTAGGATATAAACATTTATGAAAGTGTGCTTTAATACATAGGCTCAATAATTTGACTACATTTCCAATACTTTTTATTATTTTTATTTTTTTATTACTATTATTATTTTTAATCTTTTCAGGAATTATATTCAACAAACTTTAATGATACTGCACTAGTAATGTGTTTTATGTCTTGACTTAACCATATAAACTGTCTTTTATGTAAGTACATACTGAAATGTCTTCCATAGGCTATACTGGATGAATATCAATTACTTTAGAATTGTCATGATTTCCACATGTACTATCGATATGTGATACTATAATAAATAAGCAATAACTTACTTTACTGTGGAATATAAAATGTAATATTAAAGTAGCTTTGCATACAGAATCTCTTTCCTGATTATACAGGCCACTGGCGATAACCACTACGATACACACCAAACAATCCTAGCGGGCATTAACGCTCTGGACCCTCGTCATGGATAGTAGAGTTGAGAAACACAATGCAAGCTCGCTGAAAGAAAATGAGAAAAATTTGGACATATAAAGTACAAATTAAACAACACAACTCAGAAACATAAATTACAAAAAGACAGAAAGAAAAGCATAATTAAGACATAAATTACATGCAGATAGAAAAGAACCATAATTCAGGCATATAAATTACAAACAGGAGCATTAAGTAATATACATGTATTTAAATTATGAAACAGAAGTATACATAGGACATATAAATCACAAAATGACATACAATTAATATTAATTAGAAAAACATAAAGAAGTACAATTAAGACATATAAATTAGAAAAAACAGAAATTAAATGCAACATTGTTGAAAGTTAACAAAAAAATCTCAAAACCACCACCATAAACAGAACAAAAACAAGTAGCCACCACCACAAGCAAAACCAAATAACCACAAACAAACATGCAGTCTCTACGTTTGACGGACTTCTACCGACCCCGACACCAGAATTATCAATTGGTGTCAAGTCTGCTGTTGCACTATTCCGTTTGCACAGTACAGCAGTAGCCCTGCCCTAGAGACATTTGGCAGCCCGATATTTCAACCACCCCTCGGGCGGGGGCTTGCTGTATAGGATAATGCTGTAACAAAATTAGTATAATTAGCCTATAGAATTTACAAATAGGAAAGATTATTAAGGCAAACTACATACTGAAATATAACTACATACTGCATGTCTTATGTGATTTTTATAGTGATATCAAGTATAATTTCTTTTAGTGCACCACAGATACCCACAATAATTTTTTTTACCATGACAGCCTCAGAAAATCTTTTTCATGAAAACAGATGCATTACAACATTTCATACATCTTTCCAATATGCGCTTGTTTAGTTTTGACTGTTTTCTCTTCCCCTTGGTGTCTGGGAAGGACTGCACCTATTGATTGTGGCACTTCCTGGACTTTTCTCTAACCTTTTTTTTTTTTTAAATTAACTCCACAGTACAAATGAATAGGAGACATATGTCTTCTATTACCTAGTAGGATGTAAACATTTATGGATAGTGTGCTTTAATACACATGCTCAATAATTTCATTACGTTTGCAATACTTTTATTTTAATTCTTTTATTACTATCACTATTTTTAATATTTTCTGGAATTATATTCAACAAACTTTAATGATGCTGTACTAGTTACATGTGTTTTATGTCTTGACTTAACTATATAAACTGTCTTTTATGTATGTATATACTGGAATGTCTCTCATCAGCCTTAATGGCTAAATATCAATTATTTTAGAATTGTCATGATTTTAACATGTACTTTTGATATGTGACACAAAAATAAACAATAACTTACTTTACTGTGGAATGAAAATTGTAATTTTAAAGTAGCTTTGCATACAGAATCTCTTCCCTGATCATAGTGGCCACCGGCTATAACCCCTATGATACACACCAAACAATCCTAGCGGGCATTAAAGCTCCGGACAATCGTCATGGATGGTAGAGTTGAGAAACACAATGCAAGCTGGCTGAAAAAGAAAATGAGAAAAATTAGGGCAAAAAAAGTACAAACAGAACAACATACAATTCAGAAACATAAATTACAAAAAGACAAAAAAAGTATATTTAAGACATAAATTACACGAAGACAGAAATGAACCATTAATTCAGGCAAATAAATTACAAACAGTAGCATTAAGTAATATACATTATTTAAATTATGAAATAGAAGTGTACTTAGGACAAATAAATCACAAAATAAAATATAATTAATATTAATTAGAAAAACATAAAGAAGTACAATTAAGACATATAAATTAGAAAAAAACAGAAATTAAATGCAACATTGTTGAAAGTTAACAAAAAAAAAATCTCAAAACCACCACCATAAACAGAACAAAAACAAGTAGCCACCACCACAAGCAAAACCAAATAACCACAAACAAACATTCAGTCTCTACGTTTGATGGACTTCTACCGACACGACACCAGAATTATCAATTGGTGTCAAGTCTGCTGTTGCACTATTGCACTTGCAACAGTACAGCAGTAGCCCTGCCCTTGAGACATTTGGCAGCCCGATATTTCAACCACCCCTCGGGCGGGGGCTTGCTGTATAGCATAATGCTGTAAGAAAATTATTATAATTAGACTATAGAATTTACAAACAGGAAAGATTAATTAGGCAAACTACATACTGAAATATAAATACGTACTGCATGTCTTATGTGATTTTTATAGTGATATCAAGTATAGTTTGTTTTAGTGCACCACAGATACCCACAATGATTTTTTTTACCATGACAGCCTCAGAAAAGCTAATCTTTTTCATGAAAACAGATGCATTACAACTTTTTGCAAATCTTTCCAATATGCGCTTGTTTGGTTTTGACTGTTTTCTCTTCCCCTTGGTGTCTGGGAAGGGCTGCCCCTAGTGATTGTGGCACTTCTTGGACTTTTCTCTAACCTTTTTTTTTAAATTAACTCCACAGCACAAATGAACAGGAGACATATGTCTTCTATTACCTAGTAGGATGTAAACATTTATGGAAAGAGTGCTTTAATTCACATAGTCAATAATTTTATTACATTTGCAATACTTTTATTTTAATTCTTTTATTACTATCACTATTTTTAATCTTTTCAGGAATTTTATTAAACAAACTTTAATGATGCTGTACTAGTAACATGTGTTTTATGTCTTGACTTAACCATATAAAATGTCTTTTATGTATGTATATACTGGAATGTCTCTCATCAACCTTAATGGCTGAATATCAATTATTTTAGAACTGTCATGATTTTAACATGTACTTTTGATATGTGACACAAAAATAAACAATTACTTACTTTACTGTGGAATGTAAAATGTAATAGTAAAGTAGCTTTACATACAGAATCTCTTCCCTGATCATAGTGGCCACCGGCTATAACCCCTATGATACACACCAAACAATCCTAGCGGGCATTAAAGCTCCGGACCCTCGTCATGGATGGTAGAGTTGAGAAACACAATGCAAGCTGGCTGAAAAAGAAAATGAGAAAAATTAGGGCATATAAAGTACAAACAGAACAACATACAATTCAGAAACATAAATTACAAAAAGACAGTAAAAAGCATATTTAAGACATAAATTACATGAAGATAGAAATGAACCATTAATTCAGGCATATAAATTACAAACAGGAGCATTAAGTAATATACATTATTTAAATTATAAAAAAGAAGTGTACTTAGGACATATAAATCACAAAATGAAATATAATTAATATTAATTAGAAAAACATAAAGAAGTACAATTAAGACATATAAATTAGAAAAAAAACAGAAATTAAATGCAACATTGTTGAAAGTTAACAAAAAAATCTCAAAACCACCACCATAAACAGAACAAAAACAAGTAGCCACCACCACAAGCAAAACCAAATAACCACAAAACAAACATGCAGTCTCTACGTTTGACGGACTTCTACCGACCCTGACACCAGAATTACCAATTGGTGTCAAGTCTGCTGTTGCACTATTGCACTTGCAACAGTACAGCAGTAGCCCTGCCCTAGAGACATTTGGCAGCCCGATATTTCAACCACCCCTCGGGCGGGGGCTTCCTGTATAGCATAATGCTGTAAGAAAATTATTATAATTAGGCTATAGAATTTACAAACAGGAAAGATTATTAAGGCAAACTACATACTGAAATATAAATACGTACTGCATGTCTTATGTGATTTTTATAGTGATATCAAGTATAGTTTGTTTTAGTGCACCACAGATACCCACAATGATTTTTTTTACCATGACAGCCTCAGAAAAGCTAATCTTTTTCATGAAAACAGATGCATTACAACTTTTTGCAAATCTTTCCAATATGCGCTTGTTTGGTTTTGACTGTTTTCTCTTCCCCTTGGTGTCTGGGAAGGGCTGCCCCTAGTGATTGTGGCACTTCTTGGACTTTTCTCTAACCTTTTTTTTTAAATTAACTCCACAGCACAAATGAACAGGAGACATACGTCTTCTATTACCTAGTAGGATGTAAACATTTATGGAAAGAGTGCTTTAATTCACATAGTCAATACTTTTATTACATTTGCAATACTTTTATTTTAATTCTTTTATTACTATCACTATTTTTAATCTTTTCAGGAATTTTATTAAACAAACTTTAATGATGCTGTACTAGTAACATGTGTTTTATGTCTTGACTTAACCATATAAACTGTCTTTTATGTATGTATATACTGGAATGTCTCTCATCAACCTTAATGGCTGAATATCAATTATTTTAGAATTGTCATGATTTTAACATGTACTTTTGATATGTGACACAAAAATAAACAATTACTTACTTTACTGTGGAATGTAAAATGTAATATTAAAGTAGCTTTGCATACAGAATCTCTTCCCTGATCATAGTGGCCACCGGCTATAACCCCTATGATACACACCAAACAATCCTAGCGGGCATTAAAGCTCCGGACCCTCGTCATGGATGGTAGAGTTGAGAAACACAATGCAAGCTGGCTGAAAAAGAAAATGAGAAAAATTAGGGCATATAAAGTACAAACAGAACAACATACAATTCAGAAACATAAATTACAAAAAGACAGTAAAAAGCATATTTAAGACATAAATTACATGAAGATAGAAATGAACCATTAATTCAGGCATATAAATTACAAACAGGAGCATTAAGTAATATACATTATTTAAATTATAAAAAAGAAGTGTACTTAGGACATATAAATCACAAAATGAAATATAATTAATATTAATTAGAAAAACATAAAGAAGTACAATTAAGACATATAAATTAGAAAAAAAAACAGAAATTAAATGCAACATTGTTGAAAGTTAACAAAAAAATCTCAAAACCACCACCATAAACAGAACAAAAACAAGTAGCCACCACCACAAGCAAAACCAAATAACCACAAACAAACATGCAGTCTCTACGTTTGACGGACTTCTACCGACCCTGACACCAGAATTACCAATTGGTGTCAAGTCTGCTGTTGCACTATTGCACTTGCAACAGTACAGCAGTAACCCTGCCCTAGAGACATTTGGCAGCCCGATATTTCAACCACCCCTCGGGCGGGGGCTTGCTGTATAGCATAATGCTGTAAGAAAATTATTATAATTAGGCTATAGAATTTACAAACAGGAAAGATTATTAAGGCAAACTACATACTGAAATATAAATACGTACTGTATGTCTTATATGATTTTTATAGTGATATCAAGTATAGTTTGTTTTAGTGCACCACAGATACCCACAATGATTTTTTTTACCATGACAGCCTCAGAAAAGCTAATCTTTTTCATGAAAACAGATGCATTACAACTTTTTGCAAATCTTTCCAATATGCGCTTGTTTGGTTTTGACTGTTTTCTCTTCCCCTTGGTGTCTGGGAAGGGCTGCCCCTAGTGATTGTGGCACTTCTTGGACTTTTCTCTAACCTTTTTTTTTAAATTAACTCCACAGCACAAATGAGCATGAGACATATGTCTTCTATTACCTAGTAGGATGTAAACGTTTATGGAAAGAGTGCTTTAATTCACATAGTCAATAATTTTATTACATTTGCAATACTTTTATTTTAATTCTTTTATTACTATCACTATTTTTAATCTTTTCAGGAATTTTATTAAACAAACTTTAATGATGCTGTACTAGTAACATGTGTTTTATGTCTTGACTTAACCATATAAACTGTCTTTTATGTATGTATATACTGGAATGTCTCTCATCAACCTTAATGGCTGAATATCAATTATTTTAGAATTGTCATGATTTTAACATGTACTTTTGATATGTGACACAAAAATAAACAATTACTTACTTTACTGTGGAATGTAAAATGTAATAGTAAAGTAGCTTTGCATACAGAATCTCTTCCCTGATCATAGTGGCCACCGGCTATAACCCCTATGATACACACCAAACAATCCTAGCGGGCATTAAAGCTCCGGACCCTCGTCATGGATGGTAGAGTTGAGAAACACAATGCAAGCTGGCTGAAAAAGAAAATGAGAAAAATTAGGGCATATAAAGTACAAACAGAACAACATACAATTCAGAAACATAAATTACAAAAAGACAGTAAAAAGCATATTTAAGACATAAATTACATGAAGATAGAAATGAACCATTAATTCAGGCATATAAATTACAAACAGGAGCATTAAGTAATATACATTATTTAAATTATAAAAAAGAAGTGTACTTAGGACATATAAATCACAAAATGAAATATAATTAATATTAATTAGAAAAACATAAAGAAGTACAATTAAGACATATAAATTAGAAAAAAAAACAGAAATTAAATGCAACATTGTTGAAAGTTAACAAAAATATCTCAAAACCACCACCATAAACAGAACAAAAACAAGTAGCCACCACCACAAGCAAAACCAAATAACCACAAACAAACATGCAGTCTCTACGTTTGACGGACTTCTACCGACCCTGACACCAGAATTACCAATTGGTGTCAAGTCTGCTGTTGCACTATTGCACTTGCAACAGTACAGCAGTAGCCCTGCCCTAGAGACATTTGGCAGCCCGATATTTCAACCACCCCTCGGGCGGGGGCTTGCTGTATAGCATAATGCTGTAAGAAAATTATTATAATTAGGCTATAGAATTTACAAACAGGAAAGATTATTAAGGCAAACTACATACTGAAATATAAATACGTACTGCATGTCTTATGTGATTTTTATAGTGATATCAAGTATAGTTTGTTTTAGTGCACCACAGATACCCACAATGATTTTTTTTACCATGACAGCCTCAGAAAAGCTAATCTTTTTCATGAAAACAGATGCATTACAACTTTTTGCAAATCTTTCCAATATGCGCTTGTTTGGTTTTGACTGTTTTCTCTTCCCCTTGGTGTCTGGGAAGGGCTGCCCCTAGTGATTGTGGCACTTCTTGGACTTTTCTCTAACCTTTTTTTTTAAATTAACTCCACAGCACAAATGAACAGGAGACATATGTCTTCTATTACCTAGTAGGATGTAAACATTTATGGAAAGAGTGCTTTAATTCACATAGTCAATAATTTTATTACATTTGCAATACTTTTATTTTAATTCTTTTATTACTATCACTATTTTTAATCTTTTCAGGAATTTTATTAAACAAACTTTAATGATGCTGTACTAGTAACATGTGTTTTATGTCTTGACTTAACCATATAAACTGTCTTTTATGTATGTATATACTGGAATGTCTCTCATCAACCTTAATGGCTGAATATCAATTATTTTAGAATTGTCATGATTTTAACATGTACTTTTGATATGTGACACAAAAATAAACAATTACTTACTTTACTGTGGAATGTAAAATGTAATATTAAAGTAGCTTTGCATACAGAATCTCTTCCCTGATCATAGTGGCCACCGGCTATAACCCCTATGATACACACCAAACAATCCTAGCGGGCATTAAAGCTCCGGACCCTCGTCATGGATGGTAGAGTTGAGAAACACAATGCAAGCTGGCTGAAAAAGAAAATGAGAAAAATTAGGGCATATAAAGTACAAACAGAACAACATACAATTCAGAAACATAAATTACAAAAAGACAGTAAAAAGCATATTTAAGACATAAATTACATGAAGATAGAAATGAACCATTAATTCAGGCATATAAATTACAAACAGGAGCATTAAGTAATATACATTATTTAAATTATAAAAAAGAAGTGTACTTAGGACATATAAATCACAAAATGAAATATAATTAATATTAATTAGAAAAACATAAAGAAGTACAATTAAGACATATAAATTAGAAAAAAAAACAGAAATTAAATGCAACATTGTTGAAAGTTAACAAAAAAATCTCAAAACCACCACCATAAACAGAACAAAAACAAGTAGCCACCACCACAAGCAAAACCAAATAACCACAAACAAACATGCAGTCTCTACGTTTGACGGACTTCTACCGACCCTGACACCAGAATTACCAATTGGTGTCAAGTCTGCTGTTGCACTATTGCACTTGCAACAGTACAGCAGTAACCCTGCCCTAGAGACATTTGGCAGCCCGATATTTCAACCACCCCTCGGGCGGGGGCTTGCTGTATAGCATAATGCTGTAAGAAAATTATTATAATTAGGCTATAGAATTTACAAACAGGAAAGATTATTAAGGCAAACTACATACTGAAATATAAATACGTACTGTATGTCTTATATGATTTTTATAGTGATATCAAGTATAGTTTGTTTTAGTGCACCACAGATACCCACAATGATTTTTTTTACCATGACAGCCTCAGAAAAGCTAATCTTTTTCATGAAAACAGATGCATTACAACTTTTTGCAAATCTTTCCAATATGCGCTTGTTTGGTTTTGACTGTTTTCTCTTCCCCTTGGTGTCTGGGAAGGGCTGCCCCTAGTGATTGTGGCACTTCTTGGACTTTTCTCTAACCTTTTTTTTTAAATTAACTCCACAGCACAAATGAGCATGAGACATATGTCTTCTATTACCTAGTAGGATGTAAACGTTTATGGAAAGAGTGCTTTAATTCACATAGTCAATAATTTTATTACATTTGCAATACTTTTATTTTAATTCTTTTATTACTATCACTATTTTTAATCTTTTCAGGAATTTTATTAAACAAACTTTAATGATGCTGTACTAGTAACATGTGTTTTATGTCTTGACTTAACCATATAAACTGTCTTTTATGTATGTATATACTGGAATGTCTCTCATCAACCTTAATGGCTGAATATCAATTATTTTAGAATTGTCATGATTTTAACATGTACTTTTGATATGTGACACAAAAATAAACAATTACTTACTTTACTGTGGAATGTAAAATGTAATAGTAAAGTAGCTTTGCATACAGAATCTCTTCCCTGATCATAGTGGCCACCGGCTATAACCCCTATGATACACACCAAACAATCCTAGCGGGCATTAAAGCTCCGGACCCTCGTCATGGATGGTAGAGTTGAGAAACACAATGCAAGCTGGCTGAAAAAGAAAATGAGAAAAATTAGGGCATATAAAGTACAAACAGAACAACATACAATTCAGAAACATAAATTACAAAAAGACAGTAAAAAGCATATTTAAGACATAAATTACATGAAGATAGAAATGAACCATTAATTCAGGCATATAAATTACAAACAGGAGCATTAAGTAATATACATTATTTAAATTATAAAAAAGAAGTGTACTTAGGACATATAAATCACAAAATGAAATATAATTAATATTAATTAGAAAAACATAAAGAAGTACAATTAAGACATATAAATTAGAAAAAAAAACAGAAATTAAATGCAACATTGTTGAAAGTTAACAAAAATATCTCAAAACCACCACCATAAACAGAACAAAAACAAGTAGCCACCACCACAAGCAAAACCAAATAACCACAAACAAACATGTAGTCTCTACGTTTGACGGACTTCTACCGACCCTGACACCAGAATTACTAATTGGTGTCAAGTCTGCTGTTGCACTATTGCACTTGCAACAGTACAGCAGTAGCCCTGCCCTAGAGACATTTGGCAGCCTGATATTTCAACCACCCCTCGGGCGGGGGCTTGCTGTATAGCATAATGCTGTAAGAAAATTATTATAATTAGGCTATAGAATTTACAAACAGGAAAGATTATTAAGGCAAACTACATACTGAAATATAAATACGTACTGCATGTCTTACGTGATTTTTATAGTGATATCAAGTATAGTTTGTTTTAGTGCACCACAGATACCCACAATGATTTTTTTTACCATGACAGCCTCAGAAAAGCTAATCTTTTTCATGAAAACAGATGCATTACAACTTTTTGCAAATCTTTCCAATATGCGCTTGTTTGGTTTTGACTGTTTTCTCTTCCCCTTGGTGTCTGGGAAGGGCTGCCCCTAGTGATTGTGGCACTTCTTGGACTTTTCTCTAACCTTTTTTTTTAAATTAACTCCACAGCACAAATGAACAGGAGACATATGTCTTCTATTACCTAGTAGGATGTAAACATTTATGGAAAGAGTGCTTTAATTCACATAGTCAATAATTTTATTACATTTGCAATACTTTTATTTTAATTCTTTTATTACTATCACTATTTTTAATCTTTTCAGGAATTTTATTAAACAAACTTTAATGATGCTGTACTAGTAACATGTGTTTTATGTCTTGACTTAACCATATAAACTGTCTTTTAAGTATGTATATACTGGAATGTCTCTCATCAACCTTAATGGCTGAATATCAATTATTTTAGAATTGTCATGATTTTAACATGTACTTTTGATATGTGACACAAAAATAAACAATTACTTACTTTACTGTGGAATGTAAAATGTAATAGTAAAGTAGCTTTACATACAGAATCTCTTCCCTGATCATAGTGGCCACCGGCTATAACCCCTATGATACACACCAAACAATCCTAGCGGGCATTAAAGCTCCGGACCCTCGTCATGGATGGTAGAGTTGAGAAACACAATGCAAGCTGGCTGAAAAAGAAAATGAGAAAAATTAGGGCATATAAAGTACAAACAGAACAACATACAATTCAGAAACATAAATTACAAAAAGACAGTAAAAAGCATATTTAAGACATAAATTACATGAAGATAGAAATGAACCATTAATTCAGGCATATAAATTACAAACAGGAGCATTAAGTAATATACATTATTTAAATTATAAAAAAGAAGTGTACTTAGGACATATAAATCACAAAATGAAATATAATTAATATTAATTAGAAAAACATAAAGAAGTACAATTAAGACATATAAATTAGAAAAAAAACAGAAATTAAATGCAACATTGTTGAAAGTTAACAAAAAAATCTCAAAACCACCACCATAAACAGAACAAAAACAAGTAGCCACCACCACAAGCAAAACCAAATAACCACAAAACAAACATGCAGTCTCTACGTTTGACGGACTTCTACCGACCCTGACACCAGAATTACCAATTGGTGTCAAGTCTGCTGTTGCACTATTGCACTTGCAACAGTACAGCAGTAGCCCTGCCCTAGAGACATTTGGCAGCCCGATATTTCAACCACCCCTCGGGCGGGGGCTTGCTGTATAGCATAATGCTGTAAGAAAATTATTATAATTAGGCTATAGAATTTACAAACAGGAAAGATTATTAAGGCAAACTACATACTGAAATATAAATACGTACTGCATGTCTTATGTGATTTTTATAGTGATATCAAGTATAGTTTGTTTTAGTGCACCACAGATACCCACAATGATTTTTTTTACCATGACAGCCTCAGAAAAGCTAATCTTTTTCATGAAAACAGATGCATTACAACTTTTTGCAAATCTTTCCAATATGCGCTTGTTTGGTTTTGACTGTTTTCTCTTCCCCTTGGTGTCTGGGAAGGGCTGCCCCTAGTGATTGTGGCACTTCTTGGACTTTTCTCTAACCTTTTTTTTTAAATTAACTCCACAGCACAAATGAACAGGAGACATATGTCTTCTATTACCTAGTAGGATGTAAACATTTATGGAAAGAGTGCTTTAATTCACATAGTCAATAATTTTATTACATTTGCAATACTTTTATTTTAATTCTTTTATTACTATCACTATTTTTAATCTTTTCAGGAATTTTATTAAACAAACTTTAATGATGCTGTACTAGTAACATGTGTTTTATGTCTTGACTTAACCATATAAACTGTCTTTTATGTATGTATATACTGGAATGTCTCTCATCAACCTTAATGGCTGAATATCAATTATTATAGAATTGTCATGATTTTAACATGTACTTTTGATATGTGACACAAAAATAAACAATTACTTACTCTACTGTGGAATGTAAAATGTAATAGTAAAGTAGCTTTGCATACAGAATCTCTTTCCTGATCATAGTGGCCACCGGCTATAACCCCTATGATACACACCAAACAATCCTAGCGGGCATTAAAGCTCCGGACCCTCGTCATGGATGGTAGAGTTGAGAAACACAATGCAAGCTGGCTGAAAAAGAAAATGAGAAAAATTAGGGCATATAAAGTACAAACAGAACAACATACAATTCAGAAACATAAATTACAAAAAGACAGTAAAAAGCATATTTAAGACATAAATTACATGAAGATAGAAATGAACCATTAATTCAGGCATATAAATTACAAACAGGAGCATTAAGTAATATACATTATTTAAATTATAAAAAAGAAGTGTACTTAGGACATATAAATCACAAAATGAAATATAATTAATATTAATTAGAAAAACATAAAGAAGTACAATTAAGACATATAAATTAGAAAAAAAAAACAGAAATTAAATGCAACATTGTTGAAAGTTAACAAAAAAATCTCAAAACCACCACCATAAACAGAACAAAAACAAGTAGCCACCACCACAAGCAAAACCAAATAACCACAAAACAAACATGCAGTCTCTACGTTTGACGGACTTCTACCAACCCTGACACCAGAATTACCAATTGGTGTCAAGTCTGCTGTTGCACTATTGCACTTGCAACAGTACAGCAGTAGCCCTGCCCTAGAGACATTTGGCAGCCCGATATTTCAACCACCCCTCGGGCGGGGGCTTGCTGTATAGCATAATGCTGTAAGAAAATTATTATAATTAGGCTATAGAATTTACAAACAGGAAAGATTATTAAGGCAAACTACATACTGAAATATAAATACGTACTGCATGTCTTATGTGATTTTTATAGTGATATCAAGTATAGTTTGTTTTAGTGCACCACAGATACCCACAATGATTTTTTTTACCATGACAGCCTCAGAAAAGCTAATCTTTTTCATGAAAACAGATGCATTACAACTTTTTGCAAATCTTTCCAATATGCGCTTGTTTGGTTTTGACTGTTTTCTCTTCCCCTTGGTGTCTGGGAAGGGCTGCCCCTAGTGATTGTGGCACTTCTTGGACTTTTCTCTAACCTTTTTTTTTAAATTAACTCCACAGCACAAATGAACAGGAGACATATGTCTTCTATTACCTAGTAGGATGTAAACATTTATGGAAAGAGTGCTTTAATTCACATAGTCAATAATTTTATTACATTTGCAATACTTTTATTTTAATTCTTTTATTACTATCACTATTTTTAATCTTTTCAGGAATTTTATTAAACAAACTTTAATGATGCTGTACTAGTAACATGTGTTTTATGTCTTGACTTAACCATATAAACTGTCTTTTATGTATGTATATACTGGAATGTCTCTCATCAACCTTAATGGCTGAATATCAATTATTTTAGAATTGTCATGATTTTAACATGTACTTTTGATATGTGACACAAAAATAAACAATTACTTACTTTACTGTGGAATGTAAAATGTAATATTAAAGTAGCTTTGCATACAGAATCTCTTCCCTGATCATAATGGCCACCGGCTATAACCCCTATGATACACACCAAACAATCCTAGCGGGCATTAAAGCTCCGGACCCTCGTCATGGATGGTAGAGTTGAGAAACACAATGCAAGCTGGCTGAAAAAGAAAATGAGAAAAATTAGGGCATATAAAGTACAAACAGAACAACATACAATTCAGAAACATAAATTACAAAAAGACAGTAAAAAGCATATTTAAGACATAAATTACATGAAGATAGAAATGAACCATTAATTCAGGCATATAAATTACAAACAGGAGCATTAAGTAATATACATTATTTAAATTATAAAAAAGAAGTGTACTTAGGACATATAAATCACAAAATGAAATATAATTAATATTAATTAGAAAAACATAAAGAAGTACAATTAAGACATATAAATTAGAAAAAAAAAACAGAAATTAAATGCAACATTGTTGAAAGTTAACAAAAAAATCTCAAAACCACCACCATAAACAGAACAAAAACAAGTAGCCACCACCACAAGCAAAACCAAATAACCACAAACAAACATGCAGTCTCTACGTTTGACGGACTTCTACCGACCCTGACACCAGAATTACCAATTGGTGTCAAGTCTGCTGTTGCACTATTGCACTTGCAACAGTACAGCAGTAGCCCTGCCCTAGAGACATTTGGCAGCCCGATATTTCAACCACCCCTCGGGCGGGGGCTTGCTGTATAGCATAATGCTGTAAGAAAATTATTATAATTAGGCTATAGAATTTACAAACAGGAAAGATTATTAAGGCAAACTACATACTGAAATATAAATACGTACTGCATGTCTTATGTGATTTTTATAGTGATATCAAGTATAGTTTGTTTTAGTGCACCACAGATACCCACAATGATTTTTTTTTACCATGACAGCCTCAGAAAAGCTAATCTTTTTCATGAAAACAGATGCATTACAACTTTTTGCAAATCTTTCCAATATGCGCTTGTTTGGTTTTGACTGTTTTCTCTTCCCCTTGGTGTCTGGGAAGGGCTGCCCCTAGTGATTGTGGCACTTCTTGGACTTTTCTCTAACCTTTTTTTTTAAATTAACTCCACAGCACAAATGAACAGGAGACATATGTCTTCTATTACCTAGTAGGATGTAAACATTTATGGAAAGAGTGCTTTAATTCACATAGTCAATAATTTTATTACATTTGCAATACTTTTATTTTAATTCTTTTATTACTATCACTATTTTTAATCTTTTCAGGAATTTTATTAAACAAACTTTAATGATGCTGTACTAGTAACATGTGTTTTATGTCTTGACTTAACCATATAAACTGTCTTTTATGTATGTATATACTGGAATGTCTCTCATCAACCTTAATGGCTGAATATCAATTATTTTAGAATTGTCATGATTTTAACATGTACTTTTGATATGTGACACAAAAATAAACAATTACTTACTTTACTGTGGAATGTAAAATGTAATAGTAAAGTAGCTTTGCATACAGAATCTCTTCCCTGATCATAGTGGCCACCGGCTATAACCCCTATGATACACACCAAACAATCCTAGCGGGCATTAAAGCTCCGGACCCTCGTCATGGATGGTAGAGTTGAGAAACACAATGCAAGCTGGCTGAAAAAGAAAATGAGAAAAATTAGGGCATATAAAGTACAAACAGAACAACATACAATTCAGAAACATAAATTACAAAAAGACAGTAAAAAGCATATTTAAGACATAAATTACATGAAGATAGAAATGAACCATTAATTCAGGCATATAAATTACAAACAGGAGCATTAAGTAATATACATTATTTAAATTATAAAAAAGAAGTGTACTTAGGACATATAAATCACAAAATAAAATATAATTAATATTAATTAGAAAAACATAAAGAAGTACAATTAAGACATATAAATTAGAAAAAAAAACAGAAATTAAATGCAACATTGTTGAAAGTTAACAAAAAAATCTCAAAACCACCACCATAAACAGAACAAAAACAAGTAGCCACCACCACAAGCAAAACCAAATAACCACAAAACAAACATGCAGTCTCTACGTTTGACGGACTTCTACCGACCCTGACACCAGAATTACCAATTGGTGTCAAGTCTGCTGTTGCACTATTGCACTTGCAACAGTACAGCAGTAGCCCTGCCCTAGAGACATTTGGCAGCCCGATATTTCAACCACCCCTCGGGCGGGGGCTTGCTGTATAGCATAATGTTGTAAGAAAATTATTATAATTAGGCTATAGAATTTACAAACAGGAAAGATTATTAAGGCAAACTACATACTGAAATATAAATACGTACTGCATGTCTTATGTGATTTTTATAGTGATATCAAGTATAGTTTGTTTTAGTGCACCACAGATACCCACAATGATTTTTTTTTTACCATGACAGCCTCAGAAAAGCTAATCTTTTTCATGAAAACAGATGCATTACAACTTTTTGCAAATCTTTCCAATATGCGCTTGTTTGGTTTTGACTGTTTTCTCTTCCCCTTGGTGTCTGGGAAGGGCTGCCCCTAGTGATTGTGGCACTTCTTGGACTTTTCTCTAACCTTTTTTTTTAAATTAACTCCACAGCACAAATGAACAGGAGACATATGTCTTCTATTACCTAGTAGGATGTAAACATTTATGGAAAGAGTGCTTTAATTCACATAGTCAATAATTTTATTACATTTGCAATACTTTTATTTTAATTCTTTTATTACTATCACTATTTTTAATCTTTTCAGGAATTTTATTAAACAAACTTTAATGATGCTGTACTAGTAACATGTGTTTTATGTCTTGACTTAACCATATAAACTGTCTTTTATGTATGTATATACTGGAATGTCTCTCATCAACCTTAATGGCTGAATATCAATTATTTTAGAATTGTCATGATTTTAACATGTACTTTTGATATGTGACACAAAAATAAACAATTACTTACTTTACTGTGGAATGTAAAATGTAATAGTAAAGTAGCTTTGCATACAGAATCTCTTCCCTGATCATAGTGGCCACCGGCTATAACCCCTATGATACACACCAAACAATCCTAGCGGGCATTAAAGCTCCGGACCCTCGTCATGGATGGTAGAGTTGAGAAACACAATGCAAGCTGGCTGAAAAAGAAAATGAGAAAAATTAGGGCATATAAAGTACAAACAGAACAACATACAATTCAGAAACATAAATTACAAAAAGACAGTAAAAAGCATATTTAAGACATAAATTACATGAAGATAGAAATGAACCATTAATTCAGGCATATAAATTACAAACAGGAGCATTAAGTAATATACATTATTTAAATTATAAAAAAGAAGTGTACTTAGGACATATAAATCACAAAATGAAATATAATTAATATTAATTAGAAAAACATAAAGAAGTACAATTAAGACATATAAATTAGAAAAAAAAAACAGAAATTAAATGCAACATTGTTGAAAGTTAACAAAAAAATCTCAAAACCACCACCATAAACAGAACAAAAACAAGTAGCCACCACCACAAGCAAAACCAAATAACCACAAAACAAACATGCAGTCTCTACGTTTGACGGACTTCTACCGACCCTGACACCAGAATTACCAATTGGTGTCAAGTCTGCTGTTGCACTATTGCACTTGCAACAGTACAGCAGTAGCCCTGCCCTAGAGACATTTGGCAGCCCGATATTTCAACCACCCCTCGGGCGGGGGCTTGCTGTATAGCATAATGCTGTAAGAAAATTATTATAATTAGGCTATAGAATTTACAAACAGGAAAGATTATTAAGGCAAACTACATACTGAAATATAAATACGTACTGCATGTCTTATGTGATTTTTATAGTGATATCAAGTATAGTTTGTTTTAGTGCACCACAGATACCCACAATGATTTTTTTTACCATGACAGCCTCAGAAAAGCTAATCTTTTTCATGAAAACAGATGCATTACAACTTTTTGCAAATCTTTCCAATATGCGCTTGTTTGGTTTTGACTGTTTTCTCTTCCCCTTGGTGTCTGGGAAGGGCTGCCCCTAGTGATTGTGGCACTTCTTGGACTTTTCTCTAACCTTTTTTTTTAAATTAACTCCACAGCACAAATGAACAGGAGACATATGTCTTCTATTACCTAGTAGGATGTAAACATTTATGGAAAGAGTGCTTTAATTCACATAGTCAATAATTTTATTACATTTGCAATACTTTTATTTTAATTCTTTTATTACTATCACTATTTTTAATCTTTTCAGGAATTTTATTAAACAAACTTTAATGATGCTGTACTAGTAACATGTGTTTTATGTCTTGACTTAACCATATAAACTGTCTTTTATGTATGTATATACTGGAATGTCTCTCATCAACCTTAATGGCTGAATATCAATTATTTTAGAATTGTCATGATTTTAACATGTACTTTTGATATGTGACACAAAAATAAACAATTACTTACTTTACTGTGGAATGTAAAATGTAATAGTAAAGTAGCTTTGCATACAGAATCTCTTCCCTGATCATAGTGGCCACCGGCTATAACCCCTATGATACACACCAAACAATCCTAGCGGGCATTAAAGCTCCGGACCCTCGTCATGGATGGTAGAGTTGAGAAACACAATGCAAGCTGGCTGAAAAAGAAAATGAGAAAAATTAGGGCATATAAAGTACAAACAGAACAACATACTTTTCAGAAACATAAATTACAAAAAGACAGTAAAAAGCATATTTAAGACATAAATTACATGAAGATAGAAATGAACCATTAATTCAGGCATATAAATTACAAACAGGAGCATTAAGTAATATACATTATTTAAATTATAAAAAAGAAGTGTACTTAGGACATATAAATCACAAAATGAAATATAATTAATATTAATTAGAAAAACATAAAGAAGTACAATTAAGACATATAAATTAGAAAAAAAACAGAAATTAAATGCAACATTGTTGAAAGTTAACAAAAAAATCTCAAAACCACCACCATAAACAGAACAAAAACAAGTAGCCACCACCACAAGCAAAACCAAATAACCACAAAACAAACATGCAGTCTCTACGTTTGACGGACTTCTACCGACCCTGACACCAGAATTACCAATTGGTGTCAAGTCTGCTGTTGCACTATTGCACTTGCAACAGTACAGCAGTAGCCCTGCCCTAGAGACATTTGGCAGCCCGATATTTCAACCACCCCTCGGGCGGGGGCTTGCTGTATAGCATAATGCTGTAAGAAAATTATTATAATTAGGCTACAGAATTTACAAACAGGAAAGATTATTAAGGCAAACTACATACTGAAATATAAATACGTACTGCATGTCTTATGTGATTTTTATAGTGATATCAAGTATAGTTTGTTTTAGTGCACCACAGATACCCACAATGATTTTTTTTACCATGACAGCCTCAGAAAAGCTAATCTTTTTCATGAAAACAGATGCATTACAACTTTTTGCAAATCTTTCCAATATGCGCTTGTTTGGTTTTGACTGTTTTCTCTTCCCCTTGGTGTCTGGGAAGGGCTGCCCCTAGTGATTGTGGCACTTCTTGGACTTTTCTCTAACCTTTTTTTTTAAATTAACTCCACAGCACAAATGAACAGGAGACATATGTCTTCTATTACCTAGTAGGATGTAAACATTTATGGAAAGAGTGCTTTAATTCACATAGTCAATAATTTTATTACATTTGCAATACTTTTATTTTAATTCTTTTATTACTATCACTATTTTTAATCTTTTCAGGAATTTTATTAAACAAACTTTAATGATGCTGTACTAGTAACATGTGTTTTATGTCTTGACTTAACCATATAAACTGTCTTTTATGTATGTATATACTGGAATGTCTCTCATCAACCTTAATGGCTGAATATCAATTATTTTAGAATTGTCATGATTTTAACATGTACTTTTGATATGTGACACAAAAATAAACAATTACTTACTTTACTGTGGAATGTAAAATGTAATATTAAAGTAGCTTTGCATACAGAATCTCTTCCCTGATCATAGTGGCCACCGGCTATAACCCCTATGATACACACCAAACAATCCTAGCGGGCATTAAAGCTCCGGACCCTCGTCATGGATGGTATAGAGTTGAGAAACACAATGCAAGCTGGCTGAAAAAGAAAATGAGAAAAATTAGGGCATATAAAGTACAAACAGAACAACATACAATTCAGAAACATAAATTACAAAAAGACAGTAAAAAGCATATTTAAGACATAAATTACATGAAGATAGAAATGAACCATTAATGCAGGCATATAAATTACAAACAGGAGCATTAAGTAATATACATTATTTAAATTATAAAAAAGAAGTGTACTTAGGACATATAAATCACAAAATGAAATATAATTAATATTAATTAGAAAAACATAAAGAAGTACAATTAAGACATATAAATTAGAAAAAAAACAGAAATTAAATGCAACATTGTTGAAAGTTAACAAAAAAATCTCAAAACCACCACCATAAACAGAACAAAAACAAGTAGCCACCACCACAAGCAAAACCAAATAACCACAAAACAAACATGCAGTCTCTACGTTTGACGGACTTCTACCGACCCTGACACCAGAATTACCAATTGGTGTCAAGTCTGCTGTTGCACTATTGCACTTGCAACAGTACAGCAGTAGCCCTGCCCTAGAGACATTTGGCAGCCCGATATTTCAACTACCCCTCGGGCGGGGGCTTGCTGTATAGCATAATGCTGTAAGAAAATTATTATAATTAGGCTATAGAATTTACAAACAGGAAAGATTATTAAGGCAAACTACATACTGAAATATAAATACGTACTGCATGTCTTATGTGATTTTTATAGTGATATCAAGTATAGTTTGTTTTAGTGCACCACAGATACCCACAATGATTTTTGTTACCATGACAGCCTCAGAAAAGCTAATCTTTTTCATGAAAACAGATGCATTACAACTTTTTGCAAATCTTTCCAATATGCGCTTGTTTGGTTTTGACTGTTTTCTCTTCCCCTTGGTGTCTGGGAAGGGCTGCCCCTAGTGATTGTGGCACTTCTTGGACTTTTCTCTAACCTTTTTTTTTAAATTAACTCCACAGCACAAATGAACAGGAGACATATGTCTTCTATTACCTAGTAGGATGTAAACATTTATGGAAAGAGTGCTTTAATTCACATAGTCAATAATTTTATTACATTTGCAATACTTTTATTTTAATTCTTTTATTACTATCACTATTTTTAATCTTTTCAGGAATTTTATTAAACAAACTTTAATGATGCTGTACTAGTAACATGTGTTTTATGTCTTGACTTAACCATATAAACTGTCTTTTATGTATGTATATACTGGAATGTCTCTCATCAACCTTAATGGCTGAATATCAATTATTTTAGAATTGTCATGATTTTAACATGTACTTTTGATATGTGACACAAAAATAAACAATTACTTACTTTACTGTGGAATGTAAAATGTAATAGTAAAGTAGCTTTGCATACAGAATCTCTTCCCTGATCATAGTGGCCACCGGCTATAACCCCTATGATACACACCAAACAATCCTAGCTGGCATTAAAGCTCCGGACCCTCGTCATGGATGGTAGAGTTGAGAAACACAATGCAAGCTGGCTGAAAAAGAAAATGAGAAAAATTAGGGCATATAAAGTACAAACAGAACAACATACAATTCAGAAACATAAATTACAAAAAGACAGTAAAAAGCATATTTAAGACATAAATTACATGAAGATAGAAATGAACCATTAATTCAGGCATATAAATTACAAACAGGAGCATTAAGTAATATACATTATTTAAATTATAAAAAAGAAGTGTACTTAGGACATATAAATCACAAAATGAAATATAATTAATATTAATTAGAAAAACATAAAGAAGTACAATTAAGACATATAAATTAGAAAAAAACAGAAATTAAATGCAACATTGTTGAAAGTTAACAAAAAAATCTCAAAACCACCACCATAAACAGAACAAAAACAAGTAGCCACCACCACAAGCAAAACCAAATAACCACAAACAAACATGCAGTCTCTACGTTTGACGGACTTCTACCGACCCTGACACCAGAATTACCAATTGGTGTCAAGTCTGCTGTTGCACTATTGCACTTGCAACAGTACAGCAGTAGCCCTGCCCTAGAGACATTTGGCAGCCCGATATTTCAACCACCCCTCGGGCGGGGGCTTGCTGTATAGCATAATGCTGTAAGAAAATTATTATAATTAGGCTATAGAATTTACAAACAGGAAAGATTATTAAGGCAAACTACATACTGAAATATAAATACATACTGCATGTCTTATGTGATTTTTATAGTGATATCAAGTATAGTTTGTTTTAGTGCACCACAGATACCCTCAATGATTTTTGTTACCATGACAGCCTCAGATAAGCTAATCTTTTTCATGAAAACAGATGCATTACAACTTTTTGCACATCTTTCCAATATGCGCTTGTTTGGTTTTGACTGTTTTCTCTTCCCCTTGGTGTCTGGGAAGGGCTGCCCCTAGTGATTGTGGCACTTCTTGGACTTTTCTCTAACCTTTTTTTTAAAATTAACTCCACAGCACAAATGAACAGGGGACATATGTCTTCTATTACCTAGTAGGATGTAAACATTTATTGAAAGAGTGCTTTAATTCACATAGTCAATAATTTTATTACATTTGCAATACTTTTATTTTAATTCTTTTATTACTATCACTATTTTTAATCTTTTCAGGAATTTTATTAAACAAACTTTAATGATGCTGTACTAGTAACATGTGTTTTATGTCTTGACTTAACCATATAAACTGTCTTTTATGTATGTATATACTGGAATGTCTCTCATCAACCTTAATGGCTGAATATCAATTATTTTAGAATTGTCATGATTTTAACATGTACTTTTGATATGTGACACAAAAATAAACAATTACTTACTTTACTGTGGAATGTAAAATGTAATAGTAAAGTAGCTTTGCATACAGAATCTCTTCCCTGATCATAGTGGCCACCGGCTATAACCCCTATGATACACACCAAACAATCCTAGCGGGCATTAAAGCTCCGGACCCTCGTCATGGATGGTAGAGTTGAGAAACACAATGCAAGCTGGCTGAAAAAGAAAATGAGAAAAATTAGGGCATATAAAGTACAAACAGAACAACATACAATTCAGAAACATAAATTACAAAAAGACAGTAAAAAGCATATTTAAGACATAAATTACATGAAGATAGAAATGAACCATTAATTCAGGCATATAAATTACAAACAGGAGCATTAAGTAATATACATTATTTAAATTATAAAAAAGAAGTGTACTTAGGACATATAAATCACAAAATGAAATATAATTAATATTAATTAGAAAAACATAAAGAAGTACAATTAAGACATATAAATTAGAAAAAAAAAACAGAAATTAAATGCAACATTGTTGAAAGTTAACAAAAAAATCTCAAAACCACCACCATAAACAGAACAAAAACAAGTAGCCACCACCACAAGCAAAACCAAATAACCACAAAACAAACATGCAGTCTCTACGTTTGACGGACTTCTACCGACCCTGACACCAGAATTACCAATTGGTGTCAAGTCTGCTGTTGCACTATTGCACTTGCAACAGTAC
This sequence comes from Anodontia alba, assembly GCA_964016985.1. Lineage (NCBI taxonomy): Eukaryota > Metazoa > Mollusca > Bivalvia > Lucinida > Lucinidae > Anodontia > Anodontia alba. Next base: position 23,393,693 of record OZ024836.1, on the reverse strand, counting down.
AGCAGTAGCCCTGCCCTAGAGACATTTGGCAGCCCGATATTTCAACCACCCCTCGGGCGGGGGCTTGCTGTATAGCATAATGCTGTAAGAAAATTATTATAATTAGGCTATAGAATTTACAAACAGGAAAGATTATTAAGGCAAACTACATACTGAAATATAAATACGTACTGCATGTCTTATGTGATTTTTATAGTGATATCAAGTATAGTTTGTTTTAGTGCACCACAGATACCCACAATGATTTTTTTTACCATGACAGCCTCAGAAAAGCTAATCTTTTTCATGAAAACAGATGCATTACAACTTTTTGCAAATCTTTCCAATATGCGCTTGTTTGGTTTTGACTGTTTTCTCTTCCCCTTGGTGTCTGGGAAGGGCTGCCCCTAGTGATTGTGGCACTTCTTGGACTTTTCTCTAACCTTTTTTTTTAAATTAACTCCACAGCACAAATGAACAGGAGACATATGTCTTCTATTACCTAGTAGGATGTAAACATTTATGGAAAGAGTGCTTTAATTCACATAGTCAATAATTTTATTACATTTGCAATACTTTTATTTTAATTCTTTTATTACTATCACTATTTTTAATCTTTTCAGGAATTTTATTAAACAAACTTTAATGATGCTGTACTAGTAACATGTGTTTTATGTCTTGACTTAACCATATAAACTGTCTTTTATGTATGTATATACTGGAATGTCTCTCATCAACCTTAATGGCTGAATATCAATTATTTTAGAATTGTCATGATTTTAACATGTACTTTTGATATGTGACACAAAAATAAACAATTACTTACTTTACTGTGGAATGTAAAATGTAATAGTAAAGTAGCTTTGCATACAGAATCTCTTCCCTGATCATAGTGGCCACCGGCTATAACCCCTATGATACACACCAAACAATCCTAGCGGGCATTAAAGCTCCGGACCCTCGTCATGGATGGTAGAGTTGAGAAACACAATGCAAGCTGGCTGAAAAAGAAAATGAGAAAAATTAGGGCATATAAAGTACAAACAGAACAACATACTTTTCAGAAACATAAATTACAAAAAGACAGTAAAAAGCATATTTAAGACATAAATTACATGAAGATAGAAATGAACCATTAATTCAGGCATATAAATTACAAACAGGAGCATTAAGTAATATACATTATTTAAATTATAAAAAAGAAGTGTACTTAGGACATATAAATCACAAAATGAAATATAATTAATATTAATTAGAAAAACATAAAGAAGTACAATTAAGACATATAAATTAGAAAAAAAACAGAAATTAAATGCAACATTGTTGAAAGTTAACAAAAAAATCTCAAAACCACCACCATAAACAGAACAAAAACAAGTAGCCACCACCACAAGCAAAACCAAATAACCACAAAACAAACATGCAGTCTCTACGTTTGACGGACTTCTACCGACCCTGACACCAGAATTACCAATTGGTGTCAAGTCTGCTGTTGCAGTATTGCACTTGCAACAGTACAGCAGTAGCCCTGCCCTAGAGACATTTGGCAGCCCGATATTTCAACCACCCCTCGGGCGGGGGCTTGCTGTATAGCATAATGCTGTAAGAAAATTATTATAATTAGGCTACAGAATTTACAAACAGGAAAGATTATTAAGGCAAACTACATACTGAAATATAAATACGTACTGCATGTCTTATGTGATTTTTATAGTGATATCAAGTATAGTTTGTTTTAGTGCACCACAGATACCCACAATGATTTTTTTTACCATGACAGCCTCAGAAAAGCTAATCTTTTTCATGAAAACAGATGCATTACAACTTTTTGCAAATCTTTCCAATATGCGCTTGTTTGGTTTTGACTGTTTTCTCTTCCCCTTGGTGTCTGGGAAGGGCTGCCCCTAGTGATTGTGGCACTTCTTGGACTTTTCTCTAACCTTTTTTTTTAAATTAACTCCACAGCACAAATGAACAGGAGACATATGTCTTCTATTACCTAGTAGGATGTAAACATTTATGGAAAGAGTGCTTTAATTCACATAGTCAATAATTTTATTACATTTGCAATACTTTTATTTTAATTCTTTTATTACTATCACTATTTTTAATCTTTTCAGGAATTTTATTAAACAAACTTTAATGATGCTGTACTAGTAACATGTGTTTTATGTCTTGACTTAACCATATAAACTGTCTTTTATGTATGTATATACTGGAATGTCTCTCATCAACCTTAATGGCTGAATATCAATTATTTTAGAATTGTCATGATTTTAACATGTACTTTTGATATGTGACACAAAAATAAACAATTACTTACTTTACTGTGGAATGTAAAATGTAATATTAAAGTAGCTTTGCATACAGAATCTCTTCCCTGATCATAGTGGCCACCGGCTATAACCCCTATGATACACACCAAACAATCCTAGCGGGCATTAAAGCTCCGGACCCTCGTCATGGATGGTATAGAGTTGAGAAACACAATGCAAGCTGGCTGAAAAAGAAAATGAGAAAAATTAGGGCATATAAAGTACAAACAGAACAACATACAATTCAGAAACATAAATTACAAAAAGACAGTAAAAAGCATATTTAAGACATAAATTACATGAAGATAGAAATGAACCATTAATGCAGGCATATAAATTACAAACAGGAGCATTAAGTAATATACATTATTTAAATTATAAAAAAGAAGTGTACTTAGGACATATAAATCACAAAATGAAATATAATTAATATTAATTAGAAAAACATAAAGAAGTACAATTAAGACATATAAATTAGAAAAAAAACAGAAATTAAATGCAACATTGTTGAAAGTTAACAAAAAAATCTCAAAACCACCACCATAAACAGAACAAAAACAAGTAGCCACCACCACAAGCAAAACCAAATAACCACAAAACAAACATGCAGTCTCTACGTTTGACGGACTTCTACCGACCCTGACACCAGAATTACCAATTGGTGTCAAGTCTGCTGTTGCACTATTGCACTTGCAACAGTACAGCAGTAGCCCTGCCCTAGAGACATTTGGCAGCCCGATATTTCAACCACCCCTCGGGCGGGGGCTTGCTGTATAGCATAATGCTGTAAGAAAATTATTATAATTAGGCTATAGAATTTACAAACAGGAAAGATTATTAAGGCAAACTACATACTGAAATATAAATACGTACTGCATGTCTTATGTGATTTTTATAGTGATATCAAGTATAGTTTGTTTTAGTGCACCACAGATACCCACAATGATTTTTGTTACCATGACAGCCTCAGAAAAGCTAATCTTTTTCATGAAAACAGATGCATTACAACTTTTTGCAAATCTTTCCAATATGCGCTTGTTTGGTTTTGACTGTTTTCTCTTCCCCTTGGTGTCTGGGAAGGGCTGCCCCTAGTGATTGTGGCACTTCTTGGACTTTTCTCTAACCTTTTTTTTTAAATTAACTCCACAGCACAAATGAACAGGAGACATATGTCTTCTATTACCTAGTAGGATGTAAACATTTATGGAAAGAGTGCTTTAATTCACATAGTCAATAATTTTATTACATTTGCAATACTTTTATTTTAATTCTTTTATTACTATCACTATTTTTAATCTTTTCAGGAATTTTATTAAACAAACTTTAATGATGCTGTACTAGTAACATGTGTTTTATGTCTTGACTTAACCATATAAACTGTCTTTTATGTATGTATATACTGGAATGTCTCTCATCAACCTTAATGGCTGAATATCAATTATTTTAGAATTGTCATGATTTTAACATGTACTTTTGATATGTGACACAAAAATAAACAATTACTTACTTTACTGTGGAATGTAAAATGTAATAGTAAAGTAGCTTTGCATACAGAATCTCTTCCCTGATCATAGTGGCCACCGGCTATAACCCCTATGATACACACCAAACAATCCTAGCTGGCATTAAAGCTCCGGACCCTCGTCATGGATGGTAGAATTGAGAAACACAATGCAAGCTGGCTGAAAAAGAAAATGAGAAAAATTAGGGCATATAAAGTACAAACAGAACAACATACAATTCAGAAACATAAATTACAAAAAGACAGTAAAAAGCATATTTAAGACATAAATTACATGAAGATAGAAATGAACCATTAATTCAGGCATATAAATTACAAACAGGAGCATTAAGTAATATACATTATTTAAATTATAAAAAAGAAGTGTACTTAGGACATATAAATCACAAAATGAAATATAATTAATATTAATTAGAAAAACATAAAGAAGTACAATTAAGACATATAAATTAGAAAAAAACAGAAATTAAATGCAACATTGTTGAAAGTTAACAAAAAAATCTCAAAACCACCACCATAAACAGAACAAAAACAAGTAGCCACCACCACAAGCAAAACCAAATAACCACAAACAAACATGCAGTCTCTACGTTTGACGGACTTCTACCGACCCTGACACCAGAATTACCAATTGGTGTCAAGTCTGCTGTTGCACTATTGCACTTGCAACAGTACAGCAGTAGCCCTGCCCTAGAGACATTTGGCAGCCCGATATTTCAACCACCCCTCGGGCGGGGGCTTGCTGTATAGCATAATGCTGTAAGAAAATTATTATAATTAGGCTATAGAATTTACAAACAGGAAAGATTATTAAGGCAAACTACATACTGAAATATAAATACATACTGCATGTCTTATGTGATTTTTATAGTGATATCAAGTATAGTTTGTTTTAGTGCACCACAGATACCCTCAATGATTTTTGTTACCATGACAGCCTCAGATAAGCTAATCTTTTTCATGAAAACAGATGCATTACAACTTTTTGCACATCTTTCCAATATGCGCTTGTTTGGTTTTGACTGTTTTCTCTTCCCCTTGGTGTCTGGGAAGGGCTGCCCCTAGTGATTGTGGCACTTCTTGGACTTTTCTCTAACCTTTTTTTTAAAATTAACTCCACAGCACAAATGAACAGGGGACATATGTCTTCTATTACCTAGTAGGATGTAAACATTTATTGAAAGAGTGCTTTAATTCACACAGTCAATAATTTTATTACATTTGCAATACTTTTATTTTAATTCTTTTATTACTATCACTATTTTTAATCTTTTCAGGAATTTTATTAAACAAACTTTAATGATGCTGTACTAGTAACATGTGTTTTATGTCTTGACTTAGCCATATAAACTGTCTTTTATGTATGTATATACTGGAATGTCTCTCATCAGCCTTAATGGCTAAATATCAATTATTTTAGAATTGTCATGATTTTAACATGTACTTTTGATATGTGACACAAAAATAAACAATAACTTACTTTACTGTGGAATGAAAATTGTACTTTTAAGGTAGCTTTGCATACAGAATCTCTTCCCTGATCATAGTGGCCACCGGCTATAACCCCTATGATACATACCAAACAATCCTAGCGGGCATTAAAGCTCCGGACCCTCGTCATGGATGGTAGAGTTGAGAAACACAATGCAAGCTGGCTGAAAAAGAAAATGAAAAAAATTAGGGCATATAAAGTACAAACAGAATAACATACAATTCAGAAACATAAATTACAAAAAGCAGTAAAAAGCATATTTAAGACATAAATTACAGGAAGATAGAAATGAACCATTAATTCAGGCATATAAATTACAAACAGGAGTATTAAGTAATATACATTATTTAAATTATAAAAAAGAAGTGTACTTAGGACATATAAATCACAAAATGAAATATAATCAATATTAATTAGAAAAACAAAGAAGCACAATTAAGACATATAAATTAGAAAAAACAGAAATTAAATGCAACATTGTTGAAAGTTAACAAAAAAATCGCAAAACCACCACCACAAACAGAACAAAAACAAGTAGCCACCACCACAAGCAAAACCAAATAACCACAAACAAACATGCAGTCTCTATGTTTGACGTACTTCTACCGACCCCGACACCAGAATTATCAATTGGTGTCAAGTCTGCTGTTGCACTATTGCACTTGCAACAGTACAGCAGTAGCCCTGCCCTAGAGACATTTGGCAGCCCGATATTTCAACCACCCCTCGGGCGGGGGCTTGCTGTATAGGATAATGCTGTAACAAAATTATTATAATTAGGCTATAGAATTTACACACAGGTAAGATTATTAAGGCAAACTACATACTAAAATATAAATACATACTGCATGTCTTGTGTGATTTTTATAGTGATATCAAGTATAATTTGTTTTAGTGCACCACAGATACCCACAATAATTTTTTTGACCATGACAGCCTCAGAAAATCTTTTTCATGAAAACAGATGCATTACAACTTTTCGTAGGTCTTTCCAATATGCGCTTGTTTGGTTTTGATGGTTTTCTCTTCCCCTTAGTGTCTGGGAATTGTTTGTTTGATTTGGGCTTAACGTCGCTTTCAACCTTTTTCAGTCATATCGCGACGGTGTCTGGATGTGGCAGGGAGCTCAATGCTCACTTTTAGAGTGCTGCCTCACTGAAATATCACGCCCCAGACACTTTGACATGATATTCCACCCAGTCACATTATACTGACACTGAGCTGACCAGTTCTAGCTCTACTTTCTTAATGCTGAGCGCCAAGCGAAAGAGCAGCTAGTACCATTTTTAAAGTCTTTGGTATGACCCGGCCGGGGATCGAACCCGCAACCTCCCGGTCACAAAGCGGACGCTCTACCACTGAGCCACTGTGCCGGTAGTGTCTGGGAAGGACTGCACCTAGTGATTGTGGCACTTCCTGGACTTTTCTCTAACCTTTTTTTTTTTTTAAATTAACTCCACAGCACAAATGAACAGGAGACATATGTCTTCTATTACCTAGTAGGATTTAAACATTTATGGATAGTGTGCTTCAATACACATGCTCAATAATTTCATTACGTTTGCAATACTTTTATTTTAATTCTTTTATTACTATCACTATTTTTAATCTTTTCTGGAATTATATTCAACAAACTTTAATGATGCTGTACTAGTTACATGTGTTTTATGTCTTGACTTAACCATATAAACTGTCTTTTATGTATGTATATACTGGAATGTCCCTCATCAGCCTTAATAGCTGAATATCAATTATTTTAGAATTGTCATGATTTTAACATGTACTTTTGATATGTGACACAAAAATAAACAATAACTTACTTTACTGTGGAATGAAAATTGTAATATAAATGTAGCTTTGCATACAGAATCTCTTCCCTGATCATAGTGGCCACCGGCTATAACCCCTATGATACACACCAAACAATCCTAGCGGGCATTAAAGCTCCGGACCCTCGTCATGGATGGTAGAGTTGAGAAACACAATGCAAGCAGGCTGAAAAAGAAAATGAGAAAAATTAGGGCATATAAAGTACAAACAGAACAACATACAATTCAGAAATATAAATTACAAAAAGACAGAAAAAAAGTATATTTAAGACATAAATTACACGAAGACAGAAATGAACCATTAATTCAGGCATATAAATTACAAACAGTAAAATAATAATAATAATAATAATAATCGACTTTATTTATAGAGGGTAACACATTTAGTAATCTAGTACTAATCTTCCATGTGGCCCTCTTTTTTCCTGGGTAGAAACCAGTACAAAGCAATGTGGATAACGTCTCTTGCTCAAGGAAACAACACTTGCAGTTAGTGGGGATCGAACGCGGTACCTCTCGATCTCTAGTCCGATGCTTTACCACTGCACCACAGCGCTCCGCATTAAGTAATATACATTATTTCAATTATGAAATAGAAGTGTACTTAGGACATATAAATCACAAAATAAAATATAATTAATATTAATTAGAAAAACATAAAGAAGTAGAATTAAGACATATAAATTAGAAAAAACAGAAATTAAATGCAACATTGTTGAAAGTTAACAAAAAAAATCTCAAAACCACCACCACAAACAGAACAAAAACAAGTAGCCACCACCACAAGCAAAACCAAATAACCACAAACAAACATGCAGTCTCTATGTCTGACGTACTTCTACCGACCCCGACACCAGAATTATCAATTGGTGTCAAGTCTGCTGTTGCACTATTGCACTTGCAACAGTACAGCAGTAGCCCTGCCCTAGAGACATTTAGCAGCCCGATATTTCAACCACCCCTCGGGCGGGGGCTTGCTGTATAGGATAATGCTGTAACAAAATTATTATAATTAGGCTATAGAATTTACACAAAGGAAAGATTATTAAGGCAAACTACATACTAAAATATAAATACATACTGCATGTCTTGTGTGATTTTTATAGTGATATCAAGTATAATTTGTTTTAGTGCACCACAGATACCCACAATAATTTTTTTGACCATGACAGCCTCAGAAAATCTTTTTCATGAAAACAAATGCATTACAACATTTCATACATCTTTCCAATATGCGCTTGTTTGGTTTTGACTGTTTTCTCTTCCCCTTGGTGTCTGGGAAGGACTGCACCTAGTGATTGTGGCATTTTCTGGACTTTTCTCCAGCCTTTTTTTTTTCAAATTAACTCTACGGTACAAATGAACAGGAGACATATGTCTTCTATTACCTAGTAGGAAATAAACATTTATGGATAGTGTGCTTTAATACACATGCTCAATAATTTCATTACATTTGCAATACTTTTATTTTAATTCTTTTATTACCATCACTATTTTTAATCTTTTCAGGAATTTTATTCAACAAACTTTAATGATGCTGTACTAGTAACATGTGTTTTATGTCTTGACTTAACCATATAAACTGTCTTTTATGTATGTATGTACTGGAATGTCTCTCATCAGCCTTAATGGCTGAATATCACTTATTTTAGAATTGTCACGATTTTAACAAGTACTTTTGATATGTGACACAAAAATTAACAATAGCTTACTTTACTGTGCAATGTAAAATGTAATATTAATGTAGCTTTGCATACAGAATCTCTTCCCTGATCATAGTGGCCACCGGCTATAACCCCTATGATACACACCAAACAATCCTAGCGGGCATTAAAGCTCCGGACCCTCGTCATGGATGGTAGAGTTGAGAAACACAATGCAAGCTGGCTGAAAAAGAAAATGAGAAAAATTAGGGCATATAAAGTAAAAACAGAACAACATACAATTCAGAAATACAAATTACAAAAAGACAGAAAAAAAGCATATTTAAGACATAAATTACACGAAGACAGAAATGAACCATGAATTCAGGCATATAAATTACAAACAGGAGCATTAAGTAATATACATTATTTAAATTATGAAACTGAAGTGTACTTAGGACATATAAATCACAAAATAAAATATAATTAATATTAATTAGAAAAACATAAAGAAGTACAATTAAGACATATAAATTAGAAAAATTAGAAATTAAAATGCAACATAGTTGAAAGTTAACAAAACAAAATCTCAAAACCACCACCATAAACAGAACAAAAACAAGTAGCCACCACCATAAGCAAAATCAAATAACCACAAACAAACATGCAGTCTCTACATCTGACGGACTTCTACCGACCCCGACACCAGAATTATCAATTGGTGTCAAGTCTGCTGTTGCACTATTGCACTTGCAACAGTACAGCAGTAGCCCTGCCCTAGAGACATTTGGCAGCCCGATATTTCAACCACCCCTCGGGCGGGGGCTTGCTGTATAGGATAATAAGGTAACAAAATTAGTATAATTAGGCTACAGAATTTACAAATAGGAAAGATTATTAAGGTAAACTACATACTGAAATATAAATACATACTGCATGTCTTATGTTATTTTTATAGTGATATCAAGTATAATTTCTTTTAGTGCACCACAGATACCCACAATAATTTGTTTGACCATGACTGCCTCAGAAAATCTTTTTCATGAAAACAGATGCATTACAACTTTTCGTACATCTTTCCAATATGCGCTTGTTTGGTTTTGACTGTTTTCTCTTCCCCTTGGTGTCTGGGAAGGACTGCCCCTAGTGATTGTGGCACTTCCTGGACTTTTCTCTAACCTAGCTTTTTTTTTTTAAATTAACTCCACAGTACAAATGATCAGGAGACATATGTCTGCTATTACCTAGTAGGATGTAAACATTTATCGATAGTGTGCTTTAATACACATGCTCAATAATTTCATTACATTTGCAATACTTTTATTTTAATTATTTTATTACTATCACTTTTTTAATATTTTCAGGAATTTTATTTCAACAAACTTTAATGATGCTGTACTAGTAACATGTGTTTTATGTCTTGACTTAACCATATAAACTGTCTTTTATGTAGGTATATACTGGAATGTCCCTCATCAGCCTTAATAGCTGAATATCAATTATTTTAGAATTGTCATGATTTTAACATGTACTTTTGATATGTGACACAAAAATAAACAATAACTTACTTTACTGTGGAATGAAAATTGTAATTTAAAAGTAGCATTGCATACAGAATCTCTTCCCTGATCATAGTGGCCTCCGGCTATAACCCCTATGATACACACCAAACAATCCTAGCGGGCATTAAAGCTCCGGACCCTCGTCATGGATGGTAGAGTTGAGAAACACAATGCAAGCTGGCTGAAAAAGAAAATGTGAAAAATTAGGGCATATAAAGTACAAAAAGAACAACATACAATTCAGAAACATAAATTATAAAAAGACAGAAAAAAAGCATATATAAGACATAAATTACACGAAGACAGAAATTAACCATTAATTCAGGCATATAAATTACAAACACTAGCATTAAGTAATATACATTTTTAAATTATGAAATAGAAGTGTACTTAGGACATATAAATCACAAAATAAAATAAAATTAATATTAATTAGAAAAACATAAAGAAGTACAATTAAGACATATAAATTAGAAAAAACAGAAATTAAATGCAACATTGTTAAAAGTTAACAAAAAAATCTCAAAACAACCACCATAAACAGAACAAAAACAAGTAGCCACCACCACAAGCAAAACCAAATAACCACAAACAAACATGCAGTCTCTACGTTTGACGGACTTCTACTGACCCCGACACCAGAATTATCAATTGGTGTCAAGTCTGCTGTTGCACTATTGCACTTGCAACAGTACAGCAGTAGCCCTGCCCTAGAGACATTTGGCAGCCCGATATTTCAACCACCCCTCGGGCGGGGGCTTGCTGTATAGCATAATGCTGTAAGAAAATTATTATAATTAGGCTATAGAATTTACAAACAGGAAAGATTATTAAGGCAAACTACATACTGAAATATAAATACGTACTGCATGTCTTATGTGATTTTTTTATAGTGATATCAGGTATGATTTGTTTTAGTGCACCACAGATACCCACAATGATTTTTTTTACCATGACAGCTCAGAAAAGCTAATCTTTTTCATGAAAACAGATGCATTACAACTTTTCGCACATCTTTCCAATATGCGCTTGTTTGGTTTTGCCTGTTTTCTCTTCCCCTTGGTGTCTGGGAAGGGCTGCCACTAGTGAATGTGGCACTTCCTGGACTTTTCTCTAACCTTTTTTTTTTCAAATTAACTCTATATTACAAATGAACAGGTGACATATGTCTTCTATTACCTAGTGGGATGTAAACATTTATGGAAAGTGTGCTTTAATACACATGCTCAATAATTTCATTACATTTGCAATACTTTTATTTTAATTATTTTATTACTATCACTATTTTTAATCTTTTCAGGAATTCTATTCAACAAACTTTTATGATACTGTACTAGTAACATGTGTTTTATGTCTTGACTTAACCATATAAACTGTCTTTTATGTATGTATATACTGGAATGTCTCTCATCAGCCTTAATGGCTGAATATCAATTATTTTAGAATTGTCATGATTTTAACATGTACTTTTGATATGTGACACAAAAAATAAACAATAACTTACTTTACTGTGGAATGTAAAATGTAATATTAAAGTAGCTTTGCATACAGAATCTCTTCCCTGATCATAGGTTACCACCGGCTATAACCCCTATGATACATACCAAACAATCCTAGCAGACATAAAAGCTCCGGACCCTCGTCATGGATGGTAGAGTTGAGAAACACAATGCAAGCTGGCAGTAAAAAAAAAAATGAGAAAAATTAGGGCATATAAAGTACAAACAGAACAATATACAATTCAGAAACATAAATTACAAAAAGACAGAAAAAAGCATATTTAAGACATAAATTACATGAAGATAGAAAAGAACCATTAATTCAGGCATATAAATTACAAACAGTAGCATTAAGTAATATACATTATTTAAATTATGAAATAGAAGTGTCCTTAGGACAAATAAATCACAAAATGATATATAATTAATATTAATTAGAAAAACATAAAGTACAATTAAGGCGTATCAATTAGAAAAAACAGAAATTAAATGCAACATTGTTGAAAGTTAACAAAAAAAAAATCTCAAAACCCCCACCACAAACAGAACAAAAACAAGTAGCCACCACCACAAGCAAAACCAAATAAACACAAACAAACATGCAGTCTCTACGTTTGACGGACTTCTACCGACCCTGACACCAGAATTATCAGACAAACAGAAAAAAAAAAGCATAATTAAGACATAAATTACATGCAGAAAGAAAAGAACCATAATTAAGGCATATAAATTACAAACAGTAGCATTAAGTAATGTACATGTATTTAAATTATGAAACAGAAGTGTACCCACGACATATAAATCACAAAATGAAATATCATTAATATTAATTAGAAAACGATAAAGAATTACAATTAAGACGTATAAATTAGAAGAAAAAAATCAACTGCAACATTGTTGAAAGTTAAAAAAAATCTTGAAATCACCACCATAAACAAAACAGAAACAAAAACAAGTAACAACCACCACCACAAGCAAAACAAAATAACCACAAACAAACATGCAGTCTCTATGTTTGACGGACTTCTACCGACCCCGACACCAGAATTATCAATTGGTGTCAAGTCTGCTGTTGCACTATTGCACTTGCAACAGTACAGCAGTAGCCCTGCCCTTGAGACATTTGGCAGCCCGATATTTCAACCACCCCTCGGGCGGGGTTTGTTGTATAGGATAATGCTGTAAGAAAATAAGTATAATTAGGCTATAGAAGTTACAAACAGGAAAGATTTTTAAAGCAAACTACATACTGAAATATAAATACATACTGCATGTCTTATGTGATTTTTTTATAGTGGTATCAAGTATGATTTGTTTTAGTGCACCACAGATACCAACAATGATTTTTTTTTACCATTACAGCTCAGAAAAGCTAATCTTTCTGATGAAAACAGATCAGATGCATTACAACTTTTTGTACATCTTTCCAATATGCGCTTGTTTGGTTTTGTCTGTTTTCTCTTCACCTTAGTGTCTAGGAAGGGCTGTGCCTAATGACTGTGGCACTTCCTGGACTTTTCTCTAACCTTTGTTTTTTAAAAGCAACTCCACATTACAAATGAACAGGTCTACTATTACCTAGTAGGATATAATTATTTATGGAAAGTGTGCTTCAATACACATGCTTAATAATTTCACTACATTTGCAATACTTTTATTTTTATTCTTTTATTACTATCACTATTTTTAATCTTTTAAACTGTCTTTATGTATGTACATAATGAAATGTTGCTAATAAGCCTTAATGGCTGAATATCAATTATTTCAGAATTGTCATGATTGTCATGATTTTAACATGTACTATTGATATGTGACACTATAATAAACAATAACTTACTTTACGGTTGAATATAAAATGTAATATTAAAGTAGCTCTGCATACAGACTCTCTTCGCTGATCATACTGGCTGTAAGTAAATGAGACAAATTAGGGCATATTAAGTACAAACAGAACAACATAGAATTCAGACACCAGACATTTGGTAGCCCCGATATTTCAACTACCCCTGGGCAGGGGCTTGCTGTATAGGATAATGCTGTAAGAAAATTAGTATAATTAGTCTACAGAAGTTACAAACAGGGAAGAGCATTAAGGCAAACCACATACAAAAATATAAATACATACTGCATACTGCTTGCATGTCTTGTGTGATTTTTATGTGATATCAGATGTGATTTTTTTTAGTGCACCACAAATACCCACAAGACAATTAGATCTAATATTACGTACCTACTAGGATATAAACATTTATGGAAATTGTGCTTTAATACACACGCTCAATAATTTCACTACATTTGCAATACTTTTGTTTTTATTCTTTTATTACTTTTACTATTTTTAATCTTTTCAGGAATTTTATTCAACAAACTTTAATGATGCTGTACTAGTAACATGTGTTTTATGTCTTGACTTAACCATAATAAAAATTTCAAGCCATGCACCACGCCCCGCCACACAGGGACATATTCCCTATGCACTTCTGTAGTATAAGGGCTGAAAACAATCTAAGTTAAACATGAAGAGAAGCAATAAACAGTTATTTCATAACTCAAAAAAAAAAAAAAAAAGTTAAAAATGCAATAAAAAGTTAAAAAAAAATAATTTCAGGAATCTGAAAACAAGAGGCCCACGGGCCACAACTCGCTCACCTGAGTGAAACCGCCACTGCAGATATGCAGATGGCATGCAACATTTTTCCAATACTCTTATGACAAGGCAATGGCTTAAACAGTTTTTGAAATATCTTGCTTACAAGGTTAAAATGCTGAAATTTTCAAAACGTTACAAGTAAAATAAGTCACCCCCAATGCCTCCTACCAACTTTTGAGTCAACTGGCATTTCGGTGCAGTAGAAGAAGCAAAAAATAGATTTTCAAGATGGCTGCCTTCTTGGATTTCCGATCGGAATGATTATAGCTATTTTCTGATCTACAAGTCACCCTGATGCTTCCTACAAAGTTTCAAGTCAATTGACTTTTAGTTTTAAGAGAAGAAGCGAAAAATAGATTTTCAAGATGACTGTCATGGAGGCCATCTTGGATTTCCAATTGGCACGATTTGAGCTATTTTTTATGTACAAGTCATCCCGATGCTTCCTAGCAAGTTTGGAGTCAATTGGCCTTTCGGTTCAGGAGAAGAAGCGAAAAATAGCTTTTCAAGATGGCTGCCATGGTGGCCATCTTGGATTTCTAATCAGCACAATTTTAGCTATTTTTGATTTATAAGTCACCCCAATGCTTCCTAACCAGTTTGGAGTCAACTGGCTTTTGGGTTTCGGAGTAGAAGCGAAAAGTAGATTTTCAAGATGGCTGCCATGTTGGCCATCTTGGAATTTGGACTGACATGATTTTAGCTATATTTGATCTACAAGTCACCCTGATGCTTCCTAGCAAGTTTGGAGTCAATTGGCCTTTCGGTTCAGGAGAAGAAGCGAAAATGATTTTCAAGATGGCGGCCATGGCGGCCATCTTGGATTTCCGATCGGAACGATTTTAGCTATTTTTTTATCTACATTTCACCCTGATGCTTCCTACCAAGTATCGAGTCAATTGGCCCTGGGGTGTAGGAAGAGTAGGCCTTTAAAGCAATTGTTCACGCCGCATGACCCATGATGGACGACGGACATTGACTGACCACAATAGCTCACCATGCGCACTTCATGCTCAGGTGAGCTAAAAATCTGAACAAATTTGGCTCAGTGGCTTCAGAGAAGTCGTCAAATTCTCAACAATTTTCCCATATAAATGTTATGGGGCTCATACAAATGCATAGGGAAGCAAACTTGACCTTGCCGTAAAAAGGTCAAATGTCAACGTACGATAATCTTTTCAGCAATTTTGGTAGATCTCCTGTCCCTGATGATTTGTGCATAGATTTAGCCCCAAGGCATCCTCAGTTCTGAAGAAGAAGATTTTTAAAGGGTCTTACCATATATGGGCATGGTGGCCATCTTGGTCGACCTACCGCGACCATTTTAGCAATCTTTCGTTCCCCTGACTTAAGAAGGCACAATATGAAATTTGAGCAAATTTGGCTCAGTGGCTTCAGAGAAGAAGAAATTTAAAATTCTCAACAATTTTCCTATTCAAACGTACGGGGCTCATACAAATGCATAGGGAAGCAAACTTGATCCTGCCGTAAAAAGGTCAAATGTCATTGTACGACAATTCTTTTGGCAACTTTGGTAGACCTCTCCTTACCGATGATTTGTGCAAAGATTCAGCCCCAAGGCATTCTCGGTTCTGGAGAAGAAGATTTTTAAAGGTTTTTACCATATATGGGCATGGCGGCCATCTTGGTCAACGGACCGCGACAATTTTAGCAATCTTTTGTTTCCCCACACTAAGGTGGCTCCATATGAAATTTGAACAAAATTAGCTCAGAGGCTTCAGAGGATAAGTCGTTTGAAACTCTTAACAATTTTCCCATTCAAATGTATAGAGCTCATACAAATGCACAGGGAAGCGAACTTGACCTTGCCGTAAAAAGGTCAAACATCAACGTACGACAATTCTTTTAGCACCTTTGGTTGACCTCTCGTCCCCGATGATTCATGTAAAGATTCAGCCCCAAGGCATCCTCGGTTATGGAGAAGAAGATTTTTAAAGGTTTTTACCATATATGGACATGGCGGCCATCTTGGTCAATTGACCATGAAAATTTTAGCAATCTTTTGTTTCCCCACCCTAAGGTGGCTCCATATGAAATTTGAACAAAATTAGCTCAGAGGCTTCAGAGGAGAAGTCGTTTGAAACTCTTAACAATTTTCCCATTCAAATGTATAGAGCTCATACAAATGCATAGGGAAGCGAACTTGACCTTGCCGTAAAAAGGTCAAACGTCAACGTACGATAATTCTTTTAGCAACTTTGGTTGACCTCTTGTCCCCGATGATTCGTGCAAAGATTCAGCCCCAAGGCATCCTCGGTTATGGAGAAGAAGATTTTTAAAGGTTTTTACCATATATGGGCATGGCGGCCATCTTGGTCAACGGACCGCGACAATTTTAGCAATCTTTTGTTTCCCCACCCTAAGGTGGCTCCATATGAAATTTGAACAAAATTAGCTCAGAGGCTTCTGAGGAGAAGTCGTTTGAAACTCTTAACAATTTTCCCATTCAAATGTATAGAGCTCATATAAATGCATAGGGAAGCGAACTTGACCTTGCCGTAAAAAGGTCAAACGTCAACGTACGACAATTCTTTTAGCAACTTTGGTTGACCTCCCGTCCCCGATGATTCATGCAAAGATTCAGCCCCAAGGCATCCTCGGTTATGGAGAAGAAGATTTTTAAAGGTTTTTACCATATATGGGCATGGCGGCCATCTTAGTCAACGGACCGCGACCATTTTAGCAATCTTTCGTTCCCCCACCCTAAGGAGGCTCCATATGAAATTTGAGCAAAATTGGCTCAGCGGCTTCAGAGGAGAAGTCGTTTGAAAATGTTAACGGACGGACGGACGGACGGACGCACGGACGGACGGACGGACGACGGACGAAAGTGATCACAATAGCTCATCCTGAGCAGAGCTCAGGTGAGCTAAAAAAACAATATGTGTATCTTCAGACCATCCTAAAAGTGTGTGTAAAGTTTCAAAAGGATAGGCCTGAAAATGTAGAAGGAGTTGCGCGTACAAGGTACATACTCCCTACACATTTCTGTAGTATTAGGGCTCAAAAAGTCTAAGTTAAAAATAAAAAAAATGTAATAAAAAATAATTTCAGGATTCTGAAAAAACAATATGCATATCTTCAGACCATCCTAAAAGTGCCTGTAAAGTTTCAAAAGGATTACCTAAAACTGTAGGAGGAGTTGAGCGTACAAGGTACATACTCCCTATACATTTCTGTAATATTAGGGCTCGAAAAAAGTCTAAGTTAAAAATGAAAACAATGTGATAAAAAATAATTTCAGGATTCTGAAAAACCAATATGCATATCTTCAGACCATCCTTAAAGCATGTGTAAAGTTTGAAAAGGATTGGCCAAAAACTGTAGGAGGAGTTGTGGGCAGAAGGTACATACTCCCTTTACATTTCTGTAGTATTAGGGCTCGAAAAAATCTAAGTCAAAAATGATAAAAATGTGATAAAAAATAATTTCAGGATTCTGAAAAAACAATATGAGTATCTTCAGACCATCCTTAAAGCCCCTGTAAAGTTTGAAAAGGACTGGCCTAAAACTGTAGGAGGAATTGCGGGCAGACGAATGAAGGAATGGATGGATGGATGTTTTGTTTATAGACGCTCAACCCTAGAAGGGCATATAGCGTCTAATAATTTTTGTATTATATGATGATTTTATTTAATGAGAAATTAAAAATATCTAGGATTGATGTGTTCATTTTAAAAAGATAAAGTATCAATTATTTTAATTTATTAAAAATACTGATTATATTTTATTAAAAAGTCCGATCTCTTTAAGAAAGTTGAGCATTTTCTTAGATGGTATATCATTAAAAAGTTCCTTTATAGTTTTTACATTAAAATACTTTGTGCGAATATAATCAAATTCTGCACAAGTGATAAGAAAATGTTTGACTGTAAAAAGTTCGTTGCAAAGAATGCAGAATGGATCTTGTTCATTTTTTAAAATATAGGAATGAGTAATTCTAGTGTGTCCAAGTCTACATCTGGTGATTTTTGTTTGTTCTTTTCTGCTGAGATTAGAGAATGTGCATTTGCTGTTAAAATTTGATTTTATTTCATTTAGTTTATTTTGAGTTTGTGTTTCCCAAACAGACTGACATCTGTTGTTGATGTATTGACGGATGTTTGATTTAAAGTCGGAGTGAGGAATTTTGAAATTTGTTATCACTAAGGATAGTGCCGATTTGGCTTCTAAATCGGCTAATTCATTTCCACGAATATTAACGTGGCTGGGAAGCCAACAAAATACAATTTCTTTTGAAACTGAAAGATAATAATATTTTTTAAGAATTTGCTGAATTAATGGGTTTCTATGGTGTTAATCTTTAAGAGATTTTAATACAGAAAGAGAATCTGAATAAATGATGAACTGTTTTTCAGGCTGATCTCTGATCTGGTAAAGTGCAATATTAATTGCCTTGGCTTCGGCGGTAGACGAATGAAGGGGGCGCTGATGGACGGACGGTCAGACACTCAAAATTTCAGAGGGTATAACATAATACCCCGCCACTTTTTTGGTGGCGGGGCATAAAAACTGTCTTTTACGTATGTACATACTGAAATGTCTCTCATAAGCCTCAATGGCTAAATATCAATTATTTCAGAATTGTCATGATTTTAACATGTACTATTGATATGTGACACTATAGTAAACAGTAACTTACTTATGCTTCACTCTTTAATTGCACGACGGCAGTTCGGGCCTCAGACTCGATGACAGCCTCTTCGTAAAACTTAAACCAGTGGGTTGGGGCTTGACTATATGTTTTTGGCTTGGCCCGCCGTGGTTCAATTATTGGTTGTCATTTTCTCTGGCATACAGTAGAATTAGCCATGAGTACTCGTCTTTGTTTATTATAGTGATTAATTTGATTTTAATGTTTTCGCTTTGATGCACTGACTGAGTTGGGAGCCTTTATGCGAACCAAATTTTTATGTGTTTCTGTATTAAGAGTCGCATCGGGACCCAGGGTGAAGTTAGCTAGCTGTAAAAGTGCTTTAAACCCCCCGGAGGTTTGCTCTACTGATCGTTCTAAGGCGGTGGGTTCCAGTGTTAGTCTTACTCTTTATTGCTTGTAGTTTATTCTACGAGGCGATTTGTTGTATGTCTTTCCGTGTGTCATTTTCTTCTTGTGTTTTTTCAGTCCTTTTAGTATTGTGATTAGCTCGCTTGGGGAAGAGAGAGCTAATCTTTTCATACGTTTGTTCGGTTTGTGCTTGTTTGGATTTGTTGGTTTCCTCTTCCTTTTGGGGTCTGGGAAGGGCTGCGGTTTGTGGCACTCCCTGGACTTTTCTCTTACCTTTTTTACTTTACTGTGGAATATAAAATGTAATAGTAAAGTAGCTTTGCATACAGAATCTCTTCCCTGATCATAACAGCCACTGGCTATAACCCCTACGATACACACCAAACAATCCTAGCGGGCATTAAATCTCTGGACCCTCGTCTTGGATGGTAGAGTTGAGAAACACAATGCTAGATGGCTCTAAGAAAATGAGAAAAATTAGGGCATATAAAATGCAAACAGAACAATATACAATTCAGAAACATAACAGACAGAAACTAGAGCAAGTACCCAGAGGGTCACGAATACCCCTGGTCGGCGCCATTTCTTAATTATAAAATATTTTAAAGTTAATGACAATGATATAAGGCAAGATATAGTTTACACAATGTCAGTGTCTGAGTGACACTGATCTGTCATCCCAAGTACAACTTTCCTGGAGTAAACAGTCTTCAAGACATGAAACAAATTTGCTGGCCATAAAATATAGGTCACTGACCTACACATACTTGAGAAATTAATCTGATGGTCACACTGATGCATTATACCAACTATGATTTTAATCCATTAAATAATCTATGTTAAGCAAAATCATTAGACCATGTAATTTAGGTCATACTGATTTATATTTACTTTGAGGTGAAGTTTGGGTCACACTGTGTCATTATATTACATATGACATTAGGTATCAAACAGTGGGAGATATCAGACAAAATCACAAGGCTATGAAATATAGGTCACATGATCCCAAAATATGATAGTAATACATCAAATTGTCTTCAAGATGTAACATAAAATCAAAAGACCATGAAATATAGGTCATAGTAACCTACATTTACTTTTAGGTCAATTGTTGGATCATACTAATTCATAATCCCAAATAATGATGTTCATACATCAATTAACATTCAAGATATGCGGCAAAATTACTGGACCATGAAATATAGGTCAAGGTGACCTACATTCATTATGCTGCCAATGGTGGTGTCACACATAACCAATATTCTAAGTATCACATTAATCCATGAAATGATCTTCAAGATATAAGGCAAAATCACTGGAGCATGAAAATATGATCACAATAACCTTGACTTTATGACACTGAATGTTGATGTGATAAACATGTCTGATGCCCATCCTTCTTTAAGAAGTTGTTTGTATAAACAAACTGCAACATACTACTTTATTGAGGCATTAATCCATGAAAAAGGCTTCAAAATATAAATCAAAATCACTAAAGCATGAAAATAAGGTCATAATGACCTTGACCTTATTACACTGAATGTTGATGTGATAAACATGTCTGATGCCCATCCTTCTTTAATAAGAGGTTTTTTGTATAAACAAACAGCAATATAATATTTTATTGGGGATGTTCTAGACTTTGACTTCTAGCCCCACCCTGGGGCATGACCCAGGGGTCCATAGATGTAGAATGTAAGAAAGCCTTCCCAGGCACCACCCCCCCCCCCCACCCCCCCCACCAAATTTGAAAAGTTTTTGATCAGTGGCTGCTGAGTTATTAGCAAAAGACAAAAACTTCACGTAAAACTTTGACGTAAACATCACACTATTTTCTAGGTGCGTGACCTTTGCCTTAAGTCAGCAGCATCAGCAGAATGATGTCAGCTATTCTGTAATCATCTAGTAGTATCACTAACCGCACATCAATGTCCTAAAGTGCAAGCTTTCAAAAATATATGCAAAAGGAAAAAACTTCATGCGAAACTTTGACGCAAAATGTTAACATTCGTATGGACGCATGCACGGACGGACTGACAGACAAACGAAGGGACGGACAGACAGACAAACAGACAACCGGATGGACGGAAAGACAAAAACTATATACCCCTCAACATACTTTCTATGCCAGGGATATAAAAAAAAAGCCCAGGGGTATAAAAAAAAAAGCATATCTAGATCGGGCAGTCGATGGCATGCCATCCCAAATCCCCACGCTTGTTAATATTTGACCTTTTGACCCCTCCCCAGGGCCCCCGGGGACAGGGCCAAAAATAGACATGTTCTTGCATGCCCCACTTGTGTAAGCAAGCCACTCACCAAATTTGGTTGGATTCTGTCCAGCGGTTTGGGAGGAGATAGCATAACGGACAGACGGACGAACTGACAGACGGACGGAGGCGATAACAATATCCCCGATGCAAGCGTGGGGATAATTATTACATGCAGATAGAAAAGAACCATAATTTAAGTCATACTAATTACAAACAGTAGCATTTAAAGTAATATACATGTATTTAAATTATCAAACAGAAGTGTACTTAGAACATATAAATCACAAAATGAAATATAATGAATTTGCTTGATGAATGGCAAACAGTGAAGACCCAGATTTGATGCCATTTTCTATGGCATCTGATCTGGGTCTACACAGTTTGTGACAGCGTCTCTGCCCAACTATTTGGGTAATTACATGTACCATAGTGATCAGTATCTTAATCATCAAAATAAAAACAGCTGCCCTATTTATACCTACCTTGGTCAGTTTTTTTCTTCATGTGTTTCACCTATACATGATCAGGAACTGGAAATGCGAACCTGAAAAATATATAGAGCAAAAACAAAAGTGATCACCTTATATGAAAACATCTGTCATGAAGGAGCATAATAATTCAACATTTTTTCCAAGTATCCACGCTCTCAAATGACCGACTTTTCATATCAAACAAATAGGTTCTAAATGGAATGATCCCCAGCCCTGGGAAGGACACTTGAGAGCAATGAACATGCTTAAAACAGCCAAAATGTCCTGTCATTGTCATATCAAACAAGAAAAATGCCTAATGGCATTATGGACTAGTTTTTCAAAAGGTCAATGAAAAGGCAAACCTCGGGAGACCCAATGCCTGCCACCATGACATTGCACTTTTAAAGAATGAATTTTGGCTGCACAAAATTTCGGCTTCAGGGGTTATAAGTACCTAACAAAGAAATTCAGAGTTGTCTCTCTTTCACGGAGCATGCCTAGTGGTCCTTATCTATGTCTTACCAAATATTATCAAAATATTTCAAACCATTAAGAAGTTATGAAGTGCACAAGAATTTGGCTTAGAAATTCATTCAAGGGGGTTAACTTGAACAAGTGGGCCAAGATGGCCCTGTATTGCTCTCCTGATTATCAGACCTGTTTGAGTCAATTGGCCTTTTGGTTCAAGAGAAGAAGCTCAATACTGATTTCAAGACGGTGGCCACCTTGGAATTTCAATCAGAATGATTTTAGATACTTTTGATCAACAAGTCACCTCAATACTTCCAATGAAGTTCAAGTCAACTGCAATTTTGGTTACGGAGAAAATGTTCAAAATAGAGTTTCAACATGGCCGCTAGGACAACCATCTCGGATTTCTGATCAGAACTATTTCAGCTATTTTTGATCTACGTCACCCCCGTACTTCCTTTAAAATTTCAAGCCAATGAGCCTTTTTATTCAGAAGACAAAGTTCAAAATCTTCAAGATGGCAACTGTGGGGGCCATAAACTTTTAGCTATTTTTGATCTACAAGTTACCTCCATGATTCTTACCAGTTTCAAGTCAATTGGCCTTTTGGTTCAGGAAAAGGAGGCGAAACTAGATTTTCGAGATAGCCACCTTGGATTTCAGATTGTAACAATTTAAGCAATCTTTTATTCTACCAGTCCCCTCTATGCTTCCTACCCAGGTTTGAGCAAATGGGCCTTTCCATTCAGAAGAAGTGAGAAATAGATTTTCAAGAAAGCCACCATGGCCGCCATCTTGGATTTCCAACTAGAAAGATTTTATTTTTCTTTTTTTTTTATTTTTTTATTTTTTTTTATCTATAAGTCACCCTATTCTTCCTACCAAGTTTCAAGTCAATTGGCCTTTGGTTAAGGAGAAGAATCGAAAATCAGATTTTCAAGATGCAGCCACCTTGCATTTCCAATAGGAACTATTTTAGCCATTTTTGATCTACAAGTCACCGTGATGCTTCCTACCAAGTTTCAAATCCATTAGCTTTTTGGTTCAAGAGAAGAAGCAAACAATAGATATTCAAGATGATTACCATTGCCGCCATCTTGGATCAGAACAGTTTTAGCTATTTCTTATCTACAAGTCATCCTGATGCTTCTTACCAAGTTTCGAGTCAATGGGCCTTTCAGTTCAAGAGAAGAAGCAAAAATGAAGTTTTTAAAAGTAAAACTTATTTTAACAAGCAATACTTAACCTATAGATAATGTGCTATTCTATTCTGTTTTCACACCTTCCACAGAAAAAACTACCATTCAGTCGTCTTATTCAGTCTTAATCCAAAAGGCCCCTTAGGCAGTCACCTGTGTGACATCACTCTTTCCGCTCTTTTAATCACATATCAGTTTCTTTGAAGGTAAAAACCCCTAAAAGACAGAGCTAAGCGGGGATATGGAGGAAGGATTGTTTTATCTATAGGTTAAGTATTGCTTGTTAAAATATGTTTTACATTTAAAAACTTCATTTTAACTGCACAATATATTAACCTATAGATAATGTGATAGAATTCATAGAATAGGTAGGTGGGAAGGAGCTCCCAGTTCTAACATGAAATAAATAGATCCCTCCACTTCTGGAATAAGGCTCAGGAAACTCTTGGAATAAGATCCTTCTTGATAAAATCATAAGAATGAGCCCATTCTAACATATATATAAGATATTAATTATCTTATTATATGTATTGTAGGCTTTGGAGGCTGTCAGTGTTCTTTAGGCATCAAAGGCACTCTTTTCCTGGCCGCGCCCACCCCTCCCCCACCCCCACAACAATTGGGCCCAAATTATGAAGATTTTCCAGTTGCTGAGACATATCCCTTAGATAGAACTTAGCAAAGGTAGAAGATAGATTCCAGACTGCTGCTTTGAGAAACTCATTGAGCGGAACCTAATCAAAAAAAAGGCCCAAGAAAGAGCCGGAATCTAATCAAAAAAAGGCCCAAGAAGAAGAAAGAGCCCTAACTTCATGGGCGGTAATCTTTAAGAAGGGAACATCTTTACGAGTGTTCCCTATAGGCAAGTTTAATAGTATAAGATATCCATCTTGATACCTAGGATTTAGAAATATCTTGTTTGCCTTTAAATGGTAGAAATAGTCTAGTTCTATTTTGACAATAAGAGCTAGTCCTCTTAAGATAGAATTTTAAGGCTCTGATCGGGTATAAAGTCTATCTGAGTGTTCCTTTTTGCATATACGGGCTAAATTAGGGATAACTATAGGATCTGGGCAAATGGACTGAAGCTGATTCTTAGCCAGAAACCCCGTTTGAACTATCACAGATACTGATCATTCTGACTGATTGAATCTTAAGTGATTTGAGTCCAGTGCCAAGGCATGAATCTCGCTACATCTTTAGCAGTGGCAAGAGCTAAAAGAAAAGCCCTCTTTAACGTTATATGAAGCTTAGAAGCCTCATGTAAAGGTTCATGTATGGGCCTTTCTGGAGACAGACTAAGACCCACAATAAATCCCATTTAGGAGTAAGAGATCTTTGTACAGGCCATTGTAATTCAAAAGATATTAATTCTGACAAGACAGGATTAGACCTAATTCTATTACCTGTCTTAAAATTGAGACTTTTAGATATCAAAGATCTATAGCCCTTAATAGTACTAGTTTGATACTTTTTCTCAGAGAAAAGGTAAATCGACAATAACAGTAAGTGGGGCTGAGACCGTATTAACCTTCCTTCTATGACACCAACAGATATATACAATCCATTTCGCATCATTGACCTTCTGAGTTGATGTTCGTCTTGATGTGGAGACTAAATCCGCAAGGTTTTGCGAAAATTTTCTAAATGATTTTGATAACTCCCAAGCGCGAAGGTCTAGTACTGGGAGATTTTGATGTTGAAACTTCCCTTTTGTTTGTGTTAGTAGTTTTTGAAAGAGCGGAAGACGAACTGGAGCTGAAACTAGCAGTTGTAGTACCTCTGAGAACCATGGTCGTTGGGGCCAAAGAGGAGCTTTTAGAACTATTCTGCACTGAGATTGATCTTGTTTGGGACAGAAGGAATCAATATTGTTGGAGGAAATGCATAAGCATGAAGATTGTTCCAGTTCATGGAGAATGCATCTATCGCAAAGGCTTGATTGTCCAGAACTTGGGATACATAAAGTGGAAGTTTGTGATTGAAACGTGTCACAAACAGATCCAGACTGAACATTTGGAAAATTGAATTCCCTATCAATTGATCCAATGCCCATTCTGTTTTGATAATTTTGTCCATTCCTGATAATTGGTCTGCCAAAAATATTGAATTTGCCTGGAATATGCCAAATCCTGACAACTATATGATGTTTTAGGCACCATTGGAGGATCTTCCAGATCTCTACACTCCTTGTTTGTTGATATATGAGACCACTGTTGTGTTGTCGGTAGAAATCATGACAAAAGGATGGTGAATATATTTTAAGGCTCTTGACAGTGCGAAACGAATGGCCATTATTTCCAACATGTTGATATGGAGCTGAGATTGGTCTTCCACTTCCAGAGACCATGAAAGGATAGACTCGTTCCAGATGAGCTCTCTATCCGAAATGACTGGCATCCATATAAAGGAATACACTGGGGTCTGGAGAGAGAATGGGAATTCCTTAAACGAAGAGATTGGTGTCAATCCACCATTTCAAATGGAATTTGATCATACTGTTGATCGTAACCTGATGATCTAATGGAAGAATATGAGGTTCCCAGACCGATAACAGGCACATTTGCTGAGGTCATAAATGCAGTCTGCCCAGTAGAATTGTCTGCTGCTGCACTGAGTTTGCCCAAAAGAGAAAGGAAAGTTCGTGCTGAAACTTGAGTCTGAGAAAGAATTGTTTTGATAGTCAGAATAAGAGTTCCTACTCTGTCTGCTGGTACCCTGACTATGTTCTTTTGAGTCAGAAATTCCATACCTAAAAAAGTGAATTTCTGTGCTGGTATCAAATCTGACTTCTTTAGATTTGGTATGAAACCTAGATTTTGTACCGTTTGAAAACAGTATTTTGTGTGAGAGATTAGTCAATTGCCAATCAGATCTCTTATTAGCCAATATGGGAAGAGAGATATAGCATGTTGTCATAAGTGCGTTGCTATTACTTCCATTAATTTACTGAAAAAACCATGGGCTTAGGGACATTACAAAGGGTAAGGCCGTGAACTGAAAGACCTGATGTTCGTAGACAAACCGAAAGTATTTTCTGGATGTCAGATGTATCGGTACATGAAGATATGCATCCGTCAAATCTATGGAGACAGCCCAGTCGTTGGCAATTATCGATTGTCTTACTGACTTGACTGTCTCCATCTTGAAATGCTGTTTGTTAATATACTGATTTAGTGAAGGAAGATTTATTAACGGGCGTAACTTTCCTTTCTTTTTTGGCACTAGCCAAAATAGCTGGGAATAAAAGGGGGGGAGTTCCCAGATTCTGTACCCTTTCCACTGCCTGTTTCTTGAGAAGTCCTCTAATCTTTCTCGTAATAATGGGGAGGAGGACTGACTCAGACTTATCAGAACAACCGAAAGGGGAGGAACTAACTTGAATGGGATCTTGAACCGGTTTTGGATGATAGAGAAGACCCACTTGTTGTCTGTCATTTCTTCAGATTGTTACACAAAATGGGCCAACCTTCCTCCCACTGGAATGTCTGAACGTGGTAGGACTGGCAGTGGATAGGGTTTTCAGAATTTTGTGGAAGATGAGCCTTGCATGGAGGAGGGGAACTGTTTCAGATTTCCACTTCTCTTAGCATAGTCTTTTTTACTGGCTGAGTATGACTGTGTCTGACTTTTAGGCCTGTTAGGCTGCATTTGCTTAGGCCTGGAAGGTTTAATCAGCTGCTCTAAGGTCTCTTAAAGACCCGAGGATCCGGATAAGCCACTTTTCTTTGTTGCTGTATGTTAGTAGCAGCCAAGGAAGTTGCCAAGAACCTTTGTTGCTGGGCCTCAAAATTGCGCTTGGCAACTTCCTTAATCTTGTTACCAAATAACGTCTTTGAAATTATTGGAGCACTGCACAACTCAATAGTTGGAATTCTCCAATAAGAGTTTAGACGTGGCCAGCACCACATCACGTCTAACTTGGAAGATCTGACTGTAGGTAAGATCGTAGACATAGCCGTAGCGTGTTTTATGGACAGCTATGGCTTCAAGCAGTCTCAAAAGAGCTGGCATAGACATTGTCTTCTGCTGCATATACATTGTATATGTATGCAGCAGAAGAGAATAAATCCGCATGCGGACTATTTTTTCCCATATTTCAATGTTTCTCATCGGAATGGAGCATTTTCCCTTACTAGATAAATCCAGCAGGGAAGCTTCCGACTCTAAGGGAGGAATGTTATCTGTTGGGAAGTACTGATTCTGGTGCTTGTAAAATTTAATCTGTGACAGAGATACTAAATTTTGGGAGCATATCTAATCTCTTCCACATTTCTTCATGTCTATATTACTCTGGCGAAATTTGGCAGTATTTTCTACTAACTTGGACTGTGGCAATACTAATAATGGAGTCACATGCAACTCCATTAGATGTTCAATGCCAGATAGAGGCTTTGCTGGCGTATGCTCCTCGGTTGGCCTTGGGCATAATTCCGGAGGCAAAAGCCTGAAAACCTCATTTATTGTCCTATCAAAGGACCAGGTCTCAATCTCCAATTCTCAGCCTAAGTCCTTCGTAGAGCATTGTATGATATGTTTGGGTTGCGGTATTGTTGGGACATTAGTTATTTCTGCAGGCTGTAGAATAATCGGAGTCTCTGCAGCCTGCAGACTATGTACTTCTTTTATAGTTGCCATAATCATGGGACTGATTATCAGATGGTGAAGAAGATGTCAATCTTCTTCTTCTATTCTTGTGAGAATGTTTGAATCTTTTTGACTTTCTGCTTCTTTTGCGAGAATCTGCTGACCTAGAAGAGGAGAAGGTAGAAGACGATCTATGTCTCCTCCTCTTCTTGGACATGTTTCCTTCTGGACTGATCCCTCCTGGAGACATGTCCACAGAGGGAAGCATGTGAAGTTCGTCTGTTGTCCGATCTCCACTTGTTGTCAGGCGGCTCAATGACAACACTGGGATCGGACATATTACTAATTTATTCTGGCTCCAGAGGTAACAGAATTCTTTTTGGGTTATCATTTGGGTTCTGAACTTCATGTCTGCATGAGTGTTCAGAACCCAAATTTGATCTATTAGTTGTGAACTGCATGCCAATGGCATGAGTATCACTAACTGAAGTTTGATATATAGGTTGATGACCGGTGACCAGTGGCCAATTGAGTTGTGATAGGTTGACCAGTGAATGTTGACTTCTCCCTGCAGTCATTTTTTCTAAGTCCAATGACCACTGACTGGATGACTGGTGACCGGTGATTGACTGACTTGTAATCATCTGAGCACTGACCCGGTGACCGGTAACCAGGTCTAGTCGGTGACTGACCGGTTGCCAGATGACCGGTGACTGATGA
The DNA here is from genome assembly GCA_964016985.1 of Anodontia alba. Taxonomy (NCBI): domain Eukaryota; kingdom Metazoa; phylum Mollusca; class Bivalvia; order Lucinida; family Lucinidae; genus Anodontia; species Anodontia alba. Next base: position 23,364,453 of record OZ024836.1, on the reverse strand, counting down.
CCGGTGGACTTGTACTTCCTTAGGTACAAGTATCCTTGAAGTTGCCACCTGGATAGGTCCTACCCCGGGCAGCAGGGCCATGCGGAGTAGATCCCATCCGCAATTTCTTTGTCTGATGACTCAGACAAGACTTGTTGCTCCTTATTCTTCTTTTTGGCCATGACCCACTTCCTTGATGAATAAGTTCTCTTCTCGGCAAGCTTCCAGATCTTATTTGTCCAGGTGATACATGCTGAGCAGGTTGACTCCCTAGAACAAGAAGAGCATTTTTTGCATTTGTCATGATTATCCCAATGTGATTTGATATGACCACATTCACCATGAACAATCGTCATGAAAGTCGCGAAATCTTATTTCAACGAACGAGCGATGGATAAATATAAGAAATCGAAAATTGATTTACAACAAAACACAACATGAATAGTGAAAGGCATGATAAAGGAACATGACAAAAACAAAAATTTAGAAACTCAACTGGACAAAAAGGAAGAAAACATAGATTGCTTTCAGCCAGAGAAAAAAATCCCTGTTTACTTTCTCATCCACAGAAAAGAGACTAACAGGTGATCAAAAAGAGCGGGTAGAGTTAAGTCACACAGGTGACTGCCTAAGAGGCTTTCTGGATTAAGACTGAATAAGACAACTGAACGGTTGTTTTTTCTGTGGAAGGTGTGAAAACAGAATAGAAATTAGCACATTATCTAAAGGTTAATGTATTGTGCAGTTAAAATAGATTTTCAAGATGGCCGCCTTGATCTTGGATTTCCAATCAGAATAATTTTAGCTATTTTTGATCTACAAGTGACCCTGATGCTTCCTATATTTCGAGTCCTTTTGGTTCAGGAGAACATGAGCAAAATAGAGTGGCAATTTAGCTCTGGCAGCCATTTTGTTCATCTGAGCAGAACGGTTTGAGCAATGTTGGTAGAGAGTCACCCAAGGAACATTCCTTTGAAATTATTTCAAAATCCATGGCATCCACTGGTTAAGGAGAAGTCGTTTAAAGGTTTTTCTAATTCTAGCTCTGGTGGCCATCTTTTCACCCGAGAGAAACGGTTGGAGCAATTTTGGTTGAGGGTCACCCAAGGAAAATTCATGTGTAATTATTTTAAAATCCATTCACTGGTTAAAAAGAAGTTGTTTAAATGTTTTTTTTCTATTTTTAGCTCTGGTGGCCATCTTGTTCACCTGAGTGGAATGGTTTGAGCAATTTTGGAAGAGGGTCACCCAAGGAAAAATAATAATTCCTGTGAAATTATTTTGAAATTGGGCCAGTGGCCTTGGAGGAGATGTTGCTTAAGGTTTTTCTATTTCTAGATCTGGCGGCCATTTTGTTCAGCGGAGCAGAACCATTTAGGCAATTTTGGTAGAGGGTCCCCCAAGGAATGTTCCTGTAAAATTATTTCAAAATCCGTTTACTAGTTTAGGACTAGATGTCTTTTAAGTAAATTGTTGGCAGACGAGAAAGGTTTTTTTTATTTTTAGCTCTGGTGGCCATCTTGCTCAATTGAGTGGAACTGAGTTTGAGCAATCTTGGTAGAAAACACCCAAGGAACATTCCTGTCAAATTATTTTGAAATTGGGTCAGTACCCTAGGAGCAGATGTCGTTTTAAGGTTTTTCTGTTTTTAGCTCTCGTGGCCATTTTGTTTAGCAGAGTGGAACCATTTAGGCAATTTTGGTAGAGGATCATCCAAGAAACATAATCCTGTAATATTATTTCAAAATCCATTCACCGGTTAAGGAGATGTCATTTAAGTAAATTGTTGACAGACACGTGACAGATGACACATGACACACGACAGACGACACATGATGCACGACAAACAATGGACATTCTCTGGTCACAAAAGCTCACCTTGAGCCTTTCGCTCAGGTGAGCTAAAAAAGAACAAAGATATTGTCCTTCTTGCATGATATCAAATTATCTAAAACAGTATGGGAGTTATGGCCTACACAAGATTTTGGTTTCAAGGGAGATAAGTAGATAAAACAAAAGTTGTCCTTCCTGCATGCACCACTTCTACTTGACCTGATACATGTACCTACCAAATACTATCAAATTATCTGAAACAATGTAGGAGTTATGGCCTGCACAAGATTTCAACTTTAGGGGCAATAACAAAGAAAGTGTGAGTTGTCTCTCTTGCACCCTAAACGTCTACTGGTCCTCCTCTTTATCCCTCCCTAATATGAAAGCAATCCACTGAAGAATGAAGTATACAACTTTGAAAAAAGGTTAACCAAAAGGTAAACCTCGGATGTCAAGGGATATAAGTACAAAACGGAGAAAGTGAGAGTTGTCTCTCTTGCACACCACATGCCTACTGGCCCTCATCTTCATCTCTACCAAATAGGAAAGCAATCCAATTAAGAATAAAGGTGACATATAACTTTGAAAAAAGGTTAACCAAAAGGTAAACCTCGGATGTCAGGGGAGATAAGTACCTAACGAACAGTGAGATTTGTCTCTCTTTCATGTGACACACCTACTGAGCCACCTCTTCATCCCTACCAAATACGAAAGCAATCCTCTGAAGAATAAAGGTAACATAAAACTTTGAACAAGAGCCACAATGCTCAATGAGTTAATTGCTGTAAGTTAATCAGGTCATTTACTCATCATTCCCTATTAGCCCAGCAAATAACAAGGCAATGGCTTAAACAGTTTTTGAGATAGCTTGCTTAAAAGGTTAAAATGCTGAAATTTTCAAAGGGCCATAAGAAAAACCTGTTTAAACCCCAGGGGCTTGATTGGTAGGATTTATGTAGGTGACCAATAAACATTGCTACATACTAAATACATAAGCTGTGAATCTTATGGTTTCAGAGAAGAAGATCTTTTAAGTTTTTCCCCATTATGTCTGTGGGAGTAAATGACCCCTGGGGGGCATAGCCAATTTGGACCCTAGGGGCATAGTTGGCAGGATTTATGTAGGGGACCACTCAACATTGCTACATACTAAATATACTAGACAAAGTGTCCAGTGGGGCACGTATACTCCCAACCAACACTACCGCCACTTTTTAAAGAGCACAAAGTATGTAGCTTTGACTCTGGAGATGGCAGTTGTATACTATATGTTACAGCATTGAAAGAATTCAATCACACATAATAGTCAGGAACAGGGATTGAGCTAATTAAAACTTTAGCCCTATAACTATCACCATAGACCAGTGAAATCAATGAGCCTTTATAATATAAGCAAAAATGACATTTGTATGAAAAGTCTGTTACCTTGACTTAAAAGCCATACCCCAGCTTGGGGATGGTGCCGAGAAAAACTTTAGACCAATATATACCATCATGTTTAATATTAATGAAACCAACGAAAGGGTCTTCATAATATAGCTATATAAATTTTAATGAAAATTTTAAGGTGGCCTGACTACTCAATGTCCTCTACATATCGGTAATATCACAAAAATATCTTAAAGAATTTTTAGAGCTATTGCCTACACAAGATTTAAATAACCAAGGGCAAAAACTGCAGAATGGAGTCGGTTAGAGTGTCATTCTTGAATGTGATATGCCTACTCAATGTCCTCTACATACTGGTGAAGTATCATGAAAATATCTTAACATGTTTTAAAGTTATGGTTTGCACAAAATTTTTACAATTTCAGAGACTAGGGGATATAACTCTTGGATCAAGTCAGTTAGAGTTGTCTTTCTTGTACAGGACACTTACCGAATGTCCTCTACAACCTGACCAGAGTTTCATGAAAATAGCTCAAATTAGGGTACTTTGGAGATATGGGGTGCACAATAATGCATTAATATGGACAGACGGATGGATGGATGGATGGATGGATTCCATGCTGATAGCTATATCCCCTAAACCTATCAGTAGGAGGATAATGAAATTCAACAAAAGGTCTTGATAGTATAGCTATATTAACTTAGATGCAAATCTTTTGACTTTTATATGAAATTTCTAAGTCTTTCACTTTGACCTCAAGGTCATACCCCGGGATGGGGCTCATACTGAGTACAACTCTAGATCTATATCTACCAACATGTAAAATATAAATGAAATTCCTCAAAGGGCCTTGATGGGATAGCTTTATAAATATAAACACAAAAATTTTGACTTTTTTATGAAAAATTCTGTGACCTTGACCCCAAGGTTATCCCCCAATATAGGATTGGTGCTGATAAAAACTTGAGCCCTATATCTACCATCAGGCCAAATATGAATGAAATCTATCAAAGAGTCTTCATAATATAAGGTCTTATAAACTTTAACGTAAAAACTTTGACCCTGACAAAAATAAAGTATGAACGGATAATGCTTCAACAGACAGACGGACAGAGGAACAGATTCCTTGCTGATAGCTACAATATTCCGCTCAACCTTTCAGTGCGGGGATAATGAAATTTAACAAAAGGTCTTGATGATATGGTTATATAAACTTAAAATGCAAAAAATTTTACTTTTAGGGGGGAGTATATGAAAATTCTAAGTTTGTGACCTTGACCTCGGTCACACCTTGGGTGGAAATCATGCGGAGTAAGACTCTAGGCCGATATCTACCAATATGTCAAATATAAATGAAATTCCTCAAGCGTCTTGATGATATAGCTATATAAACTTAAACACAAAAAATTTTGACTTTTTTTTTAAAATTCTAAGTCTGTGAACTTGACCCAAAGGTCACCCCCGGGTCCGGGATGCTGCTGATAAAAACTTTACACCTATATCTACCATCATGCCAAATATGAATGAAATCCATCAAAGGGTCTTCAAAATATGAGGTCTTATAACTTTAACACAAAAACTTTGACCCTGTGACAGAAAGACAAATGAACAAACGTACGTACGAACAAATGAACCAGCGAAAGGAAAAGAGAAAACTATATACCCCCACATACTTTGTATGTCGGGGGTATAATGAGCTGTGAGCCTCATGGTTTCACAGAAGAAGATTTTTTTAGGTTTTCCATTTTATGTTCATGAAAGCAAACAAATCCCAGGGCATGGCTAATTTAGATCCCAGGGGCTTCATTGGCAGGATTTATGTAAGGGGCCACTAAACATTGCTACATGCTAAATATTAAGCTGTGGGCCTTATAGTTTCAGAGAAAAAGATTCTTTTAATTTTTTTTTCCACTATAAGTCCATGTGAGCTAATGACCCGAGAAATGGCCAATGGCCCCAGGGGCATGGTTAGAAGAATTAATGTAGAAGATCACCAAACATTGCTACAAACAAAATCTGTTAGCTCTGGGCCTCAAGGTTTAAGAGAAGATGTTTGAAGCTTCTTTAGCTATATAGCGCTATATAAGCATATGACCCCTGGGGCATGGCAATATGGACCCAAGGGGCTTGATTGGTAGGATTTATATAGGGGACCACTACACAAAGCTACATACTAAATATATAAGCTCTGGGCCTCATGGTTTCAGAGAAGAAGACTAAGATTTTCCCATTATAAGTCTATGGGAGGTAATGACCCCTTGGGCGTGGCCAATTTGGGCCCCAGGGGCTTGATTGGCAGGATTTATGAAGGGGACCACTAAATATTGCTACATACTAAATATGTAAGCTGTGGGTCTCATGGTTTCAGAGAAGAAGAATTGTTTTAAGTTTTTTCAATTATAAGTCTATGGGAGCTAATGACACCTTGGGCATGGCCAGTTTGGGCCCCAGGGGCTTTGTTGGCAGGACTTATGTAGGGGACCACTAAACATTGCTACATTCCATTACGAAAACATGCCTATTCAAATGTACTGAACTTTTTACCACCAAAAAATGAAAATTTTCAGATAAAAATTCTGATATCTTTTTCATATTTCTGCTCAAAACATAGATTGTGGGTACTCGTTAGAACTGCCTCAGCGAGGCGGTTCTAACGAGTACCCATAATCTATGTTTTTGAGCAGAAATAAGAAAAATAATGTATACCCCTGTAAACCCCAGCTTTACTATACAAAAGTGGGGTCTAAGGGGGCCAACATTATATAGGTGTGTTTTCGTGATGTAAATATATAAGCTCTGGGCCTCATGGTTTCAGAGAAGAAGATGTTTTAAGTTTTCCCATTATAAAAAAAAAGGTAAGAGAAAAGTCCAGGGAGTGTCATAAGTCTATGGGCGATAAGTCTATGAGAGAAAAGTCCAGGGAGTGTCATAAGTCTATGGGAGATAATGACCCCCAGGACGTGGCCAGTTTGAACCCCAGGGGCTAGATTGGCAGGATTTATGTAGGGGACCACTAAACATTGCTACATACCAAAATATAAGCTGTGGGCCTCATGGTTTCAGAGAAGAAGGTTTTTTTAAGTTTTCCCCATTATAATTTATGGTAGCTCATGACCCCTACGGCATGGCCATTCTGAACCCCAGGGGCTTGATTGGCAGGATTTATGTAGGGGACCACTCAACATTGCTACCAACTAAATATATAAGCTCTTTGCCCCATGTTTTAGAGAAGAAGACTTTTTTTTTTAAGTTTTTGTTTTCCCATTATAAGTATATGGGAGCTATTTATTACGACTCCCAGGGCATGGCCAGTTTTGGATGGATGGATGGATATTTTGTTTATAGACGCTCAACCCTAAAAGGGCATATAGCGTCTAATAAGATGAATATTATATGATGATTTTATTTAATGAGAAATTAAAAATATCTAGGATTGATGAGTTCATTTTAAGAAAGATAAAGTATCAATGATTTTATGTTATTAAAATACAGATCATATTTTATTAAAAAGTCCGATCTCTTTCAGAAAATCGAGTATTTTTTGAGTTGGCATATTAAAAAGTTCCTTTATATTTTTTACATTAAAATACTTTGTGCGAATATAATTAAATTCAGCACAAGTGACAAGAAAATGTTTGACCGTAAAAGGTTCGTTACAAGGAATGCAGAATGGAGCTTGTTCATTGTTTAAAATATAAGAATGAGTAATTCTAGTGTGTCCAAGTCTACATCTCGTGATTTTTGTTTGTTCTTTTCTGCTGAGATTAGAGAATGTGCATTTGCTGTTAAAATTTGGTTTGATTTCATTTAATTTATTATAAGTTTGTGTTTCCCAAACAGACTGACATTTGTTGTTGATGTATTGACAGACGTTTGATTTAAAGTCGGAGTGAGGAATTTTGAAATTGGTTATTACTAAGGATAATGCAGATTTGGCTTCTGAATCTGCTAATTCATTTCCACGAATATTAACGTGGCTGGGAAGCCAACAAAATACAATTTCTTTTGAAGCGGAAAGATAATAATATTTTTTAAGAATTTGCTGAATTAATGGGTTTCTATGGTGTAAATCTTTAAGAGATTTTAATACAGAAAGAGAATCTGAATAAATGATAAACTGTTTTTCAGACTGATCTCTGATATGGTAAAGTGCAATATCAATTGCCTTGGCTTCGGCGGTAAAAATGGAGCTATTATCAGGTAATCTGATACTGTCAGTAAAATTTGGACTAATAACAGAACAAGCAACTTTCTCATCTTGTTTCGAACCATCTGTATAAATTGACAGGTAATGTTTATAATTTGATTTGATTTCTAAAAATTCATTCTTAAAAATATGCGACTCGACTTCTGTTTTTTTATTTTTATGAAGGTCTAAAATAATCTTTGGAGGGTTTAACGTCCATGGCTCTTTTGATGGAAAAGAAAAATGCTGAACATTTTTAATATTGATATTGGCCTCTTCAAGTAACGGTTGTATTCTCAGGCCAAGGGGTTTAATAGCTGTTGGTTTATTATTGTAAAATCTTTCATATTTAGGGTTAAAAACACAATCATGAGCTGAATTACGTGGATTGGCGGCTAATTTAGTAACATATTGAAGAGACAATTTCTCTCTTCTTATATACAATGATGGTTCATTTGATTCAGCGTATAAACTTTCGACGGGGGAAGTACGAAAAGCCCCTAGAGCCAGACGTAAACCTTGGTGATGAATAGTATCCAAAGATTTCAAATAAGATTTTCTTGCGGATCCATAAACTATGGATCCATAATCCAATTTAGATCTAATTAAAGATCTATAGAGATTTAAAAGGACAGTACGATCTCCTCCCCAGTCGGAACTGGAGAGAACTTTAAGAATATCAAGAGCTTTTAAACATTTAGCTTTTAAAGCTTTGATGTGTGGTATAAAAGATAATTTGTTATCGAACAAAAGACCCAGGAATTTTGCTTCACTGACGACTGGAATTGGACTACCGTATATGGTGAGATGAGGATCTAAATGTAGCTGACGTATCTGACAAAAATGAACGCATTGAGTTTTTGTTTTTGAAAATTTGAAACCATTTTCTGTTGCCCAATCTTCTATATTGTTTAAACATCGGTGTAGTTTGAATTCAATGGTTTCCATATTTTTCGATCTAATAAATATTCCAAAATCGTCAACAAAAAGTGAACAATCAAGGTCTTTCACACATTTAACAATATCGTTAATTTTAATGCCAAACAAGGTAGGTGATAAAATGCTTCCCTGTGGTACACCTTGTTCTTGTTTAAATATGTCCGATAACGTATTACCTATTCGAACATTAAATGTTCGATCTGATAAAAAGTTTTGAATAAAAAGTGGTAATCGGCCTTTAAGGCCTAATTTATGTAAATCTTTCATGATGCCATGTTTCCATGTAGTATCGTAAGCTTTTTCAAGATCAAAAAATACAGCTACGACATGTTCTTTTTTAATAAAGGCATCACGAATAAAGGATTCCAAACGAATCAAATGATCGTTTGTACAGTTATTTTTTCTGAATCCAGCTTGATATTTTGTTATAAGCTGGTTTGATTCCAAGAACCAAACCAGCCTATCATTAATCATTCTCTCCATTGTTTTACATAAACAACTTGTCAAAGCAATAGGTCTGTAGTTAGTAGCTTCAGTATGATCTTTATTTGGTTTTGGTATAGGTATAATCGTTGCTTTACTCCAGTCTTTTGGAAATTTTCCAGTGATCCAAATATCATTTAAAATATTTAATAAAGTTTTTAAAGCGTTATCGGGTAAATGTTTAAGAATTTGATAATGAATGTCATCAGGACCAGCAGCTGTATCATGAGATTTATGAAGAGCATCTAATAATTCTGAAGCTGTGAATGGTACATTATATTTTTCATGATTTAGTGACGTAAAATTTAGATGCTCTTTCTCTCTTTCCTGTTTTAGGTTTTGAAAGGTTTCGGAATAGTTTGCACTAGAAGAGTTTTTCTGAAAATTCTCTCCTAGTGCATTGGAAATATCTTTAGTCGTTGAGCATATATTTCCATTTGATTTAATATGGACATGCTTGTTATTTTTATTTTTGCCAGTAATTTTTCGAATCATGTCCCATATTTTCTTTGCTGGAGTTCTAGAATTAAGTTTGGAGACGTATTGCTGCCAAGATGTTCTTTTAGCCGTTTTTATTGTCTTGCGAGCTTTTGCTCGCATTTGTTTGGCATGGATTAGATTTTCTTTTGTTGGCTGCCTATTGAACTTTCGTAAGGCAGATTTTCTTTTATTTATTGAATTTCTAACATCTTTATTAAACCAAGGTCTATTTCTTTTTGAACGTGTCGAGGACTTTGGAATACATTTTTCGGCTACATGAATTAAAGTATCAGTAAAAGCTTGTATATCATCTGCTGTTTTAAACATTTCAGGATTTAATTTTTCATTACATAGCTCCATAAAATTCTCCCAGTTTGCTTTATTCGAATTCCATCGGGAATGATGGTCTACATTTGTCGATTCAATTTCTTCAATTTTAATTGGAAAATGATCGCTCCCATGAAGGTCATCTAAAACTGACCAATCAAAATCTAAGTAAATATTTGGAGAGCATATAGACAAATCTAAAGCAAAATAATTTCTTGTAGGAGAATGAAGATAAGTTGGTTGTTTATCGTTAAATAAACATAAATCATTTTCTGCAATAAAATTTTCTATTATTTCTCCTTTGTCATTTGTATCCAGACAACCCCATAGTTTGCTGTGACTATTAAAGTCACCTAATAATAAATAAGGACGAGGTAACTGGTTTATAAGAATTTCTAAATCGTGTTTAGAAAATTTACAGTGTGGAGGAAGATATAGAGAACAAATTGTTATGGATTTAGACAGAGTGACATTTACAGCAACAGCTTGTAAATTACTATTTATATCTATCTGTCTATGAGGAACATTTGATTTTACAAGGATAGATGAACCTCCTGAGGCTTTCTGATTTTCAGTTGCGATATGATTATATAAACTATAATTTTTAAAATTAATATTATCTGTATTCTTTAAAAAGGTTTCCTGGAGACAAAAGACAGTCGGAGAAAGTAGTGTTGTTAAAATTAAAATTTCGTTATAATTTGCTTTTAGTCCTCGACAGTTCCACTGAATAATTGATTTTTTATCCATGATAAATGGAGAGATGATTTGAAAATAAGGAACTTAATCCTTTTGTTTTCTGTGAGACTGCGAGAACATGGAGGAGTCAGTCTCTAACTCCATGTTCTCAAGGGAATCGAACCGATTGACCAACTTGATCGGATCGGCCGACGCCCCTTTACTATATGGATTTGGTTCTTTATCTTTATCTTTTTCTTTTCCACTTTTTCCTTTCTGGTCAGCTGTCCTGGACCTGGATCTCTGTTGTGATCCACTTGTTTTAGTCGGCTGTGTTTGTGAACTGTTTTGAGATTTTGTTGATGGTCTAGACTGATGAGTAGATGTGGGTTTAGGTTTAGGTTTTAGAGTAGGAGTAATAACTTTTGAATTTGCTTTGATGACAGAATCTTTTTCGTTAAACTGGGTAGAAGTTTCTTTGGTTTCAGGTTTAGTGTTAAGGGATTGAACAACTTTTGCAAAGGTGATTTCAGGTTGATTTTCTTGTATTTTTTTGGCTTCCAAATAAGTAATTTTTTGTGTAACTTTAATTTTCATTATTTCTTTCTCTTTTTTCCAAATTTCACACTGATTTGATTTTGATTGATGGTTTTTGTGACAGTTCACACACTTGGCTTCATTTTTACAAGCATTTGTAGAGTGATCAAAGTCACCCATACCACATTTTTCACATACTGATCGAGGTAATTCAGGACAGCCGTTTTCATGATGTCCAAACCTCTGACAGTTGAAACACCGCAGAGGATTTGGAATGTAGACTTCAACCGGTATAATTCGGTAAAAGATTTTTAGTGATTTCGGTAAAGTTGTGGTGTTGAAAGTTAGTAAAAGTGTATTTGTTTCTATAAAGTTTCCATCTTTTTTAATTTTAAAACGTTTGCAAGCTGTTACTCCTTGTGTGTTAAGATATTCTGTGATATTTTCTTCAGTTTCATGTTTTAGCATTCTGTCACGGATAATACCTTTGCAACTGTTGAGAGTTTTATGTTCCGTGACAGTGACATTGATATTAAAAAATTTTGTAAGTTTCAAAAGATTATCAGTTTGAGATTTTCTGTTTGTTTCGACCAAAAGAGTTCCATTTTTTAATTTTTTTACATTTTTTGGAGTGCCTATAATTGATTCTATTTGCTTTTCTATAATGAAAGGTGACAGTGAAGTAATAGGTTTGTCCTCTTTACTCGAAATCACTAAAAAATTTAGCGAAGTTCTCATTTGCTTTGAAAGTAAAAGTAGTCGGTTGCGTGTCGTCCTCCGAAGAGTCGAACGCCAGAAATCGTTTTCGAGATGCCATGGTGATGAAATTTTTGATTCGATAGCTATGCGCCCCACCCTCCATGGAGCCCTACAAGGGGCCAGTTTTGGCCCCAGAGGCTTGATTAGCAGGATTTATGAAGGGTACCACTAAACATTGCTACATACTAAAGATATAAGCTCTGGCCTCATGGTTTCAGAGAAGATTTTTTAATATTTTCACATTAAAAGTCTATGGGAGTTAATGACCCTGGGGGGCATGGCCAATATGGACCCAAGGGGCTTGATTGGCAGGATTTATATAGAGGACCACTAAACATTGCTACATACTAAATATATAAGCTCTGGGCCTCATGGTTTCAGAGAAGAAGATTTGTTTTCCCATTATAAGTCTATGGGAGCTAATGGCCCCTGGGCTTGGCTAGTTTGGGCTCATGGGCTTGATTGGCAGGATTTATGTAGGAGACCATAAAACATTGCTACATACAAATTATATAAGCCATGGGCCTTACGGTTTCAGAGAAGAAGACTTTTTAAGTTTTTCTAATTACAGGCCTCCTAGTGGCCCACTTTGAAAATACAGGTTTTCATATAGGTTCTTCTTACTCAAAATACAGGTTATTTACAGGTTTTTCAATAAAAAATATAGGTTAAAAAAGGTTCCTCCAAACTCACTTAAAGATTTAAAACTGAAGAAAAAACATTTGATGAATTTTTGCACCACAATTGCTACGATAAAATTGATCTGAATTTTACAAAGTCCAAGCGAGCGAAGCGAGCGAGGAAAAAATTTACAATTTCTTGACAGTTTTCATCACTTTTTTGGGACTAAAAAATAAAAAACGGTAGGGCATTTTGAACAAAAGTAAGGGTTGAGTCACGAGAAGGTTCAAAAAGTGAAAAATATAGGTATTTTCATGAAAATACAGGCTTTTTATAGATTTTATGAACAAAATAAAGGTTTTATAGGTTTGACACAAAATTATAGGTTATTACAGGTTTTATAGGTTTTGCTAGGAGGCCTGTAATTATAAGTCTATGGGAGCTGTATCGCGATGGATGGACAAGAAAGTGATCACAATAGCTCATCCTGCTCAGGTGACCTAAAAAAGGTTAAGGAAAGAGCTACTAAAGGTTAAAGAAAAAGTTTACCAAAAGGTAAACCTCGGATGACGCCTGACACCAGCCCACCAGCCGGGACATCGCTATTTTAAAGAACAGATTTTTTTTAAAAACCCCGTCCAAAAACTGTTCATTTTTCATTCTATCATATAAACTGTCACCATTTCAGTTTCCTGGAAATGTTAACCCTTGTCATGCTGAATAAATTAAGAGGCCATGCCCACTTCTAACTTTCAGCCAATCAAATTGCTTGATCTGCATTGCTGCTATAAATTAACATACTTAATGGCAAACAGTGTAGATCCAGATCAGCCAACTGATCTGGATCTACACTGTTTGCAAAGGCAGGGTAAAAAATTATCAGGGTTGGCATGACAAGGGTTAAGACTTTTAACCCTTGGCATGCGGGATAAATATTTCAGCAGATGATATTTGGAAATATTTTTTCTTATTTTTCCAGAAAAGAGCATTTGACATTACATTGCTCATCATCTCCTTAGGAGACATTTTTGATGAAATGTCAGAAGCCTATTTTCTGGAAAACAAAAAGAACTAGATCGGGCAGTCGATGGCACGCCATCGCAAATCCCCATGCTTCTGGCAGAAATTGCCCTAGTTTTAAGCAACCAGGCAAAATTCTACTTGTATGTTATTCTACTCATCATTCCCTTCAATTTGATATGCCACATGACCATGTTGTGAGAAACTTAATTTTTGACCCCACCCCACCACCCAAGTCCCACCCCAAAGGGTGTTCCTGGGGTCACAAAGTAAATCCCGTTCAATATGTTTTACATCTATCACTACTGAGTATATGTGCACATTTTCGCATAAAAATCTTTAAAATTGACTTTGAGATTGGAAATTGTTAATATTTGACCTTTTGACCCCTCCCCAGGGCCCCTGGGAGCGGGGCCAAAAATAACCGTGCTCTTGCATGCCCCACTTGTGTAAGCAAGCCACTCACCAAATTTGGTTGGATTCTGTCCAGCGGTTTGGGAGGAGATAACATAACGGACAGATGGATGGACGGACAGACAGACGGACGGAGGCGATAACAATATCCCCGACGCTTTTTCTAAAAAGCGTGGGGATAAAAATCACCCAATTGTTGTCTGCTGAATGCACCCATGTGTGATAAAGGTCAACAAAAACAATATCACACTTTAATTCACCAACAATATAACAGGTAAAACAAGCAAATTCAGTGAATTTTCGTCCCCCGCCTTTGAATTTTGTTTTGAGGGGTATTATCTCTAGCGGATAAAAAGAGACTAAGTATTTATTATTATGTCTCTAAGTTAAAAATGCGGAAAAAGTGATAAAAAATTATTTCAGGATTCTGAAAAATCCACATGCATATCTTCAGGCCATCCTAAAAGCCCATGTAAAGTTTCAAACTGTGGTAGGAGTTAAGAGGACAAGATACCTACTCCCTATAGACTTCTGTAATATTAGAACTCAAAAAATGTCTAAGTTCAAAATAAAAAATAATTTCAGGATTCTGGAAAAAACACATGCATATCTTCAGACCATCTTAAAAGCCCCTGTTAAGTTTCAAAATGATTGGACAAAAACTGTGGGAGGAGTTAAGGAGACAAGGTACCTACAAAAAATTTGGAAGCATGCACCACGGAAAGCCGAAAACAGTGTCCCTCCGGTTTTCTTCGAAAAGGCGGTGGACAACCGCTTTTCTTCAAAAAGGCGGGGGACAACAAAAATGGAGCAAGTCATTGTACTTGCATATGTTACTTTACAAAATATAAGGGAATAGGTGAAAGCAATGCCATGATGGCATCTGGATGTATTGGTGGGAAATGATAACCCTTTTATAGTACCTCCTCAGCAGTTATCACACCTCAAACCTATTGACATAATACTACCCCCAGTAAAATTGTAAGGACACCAATGAGACTAGCCCTTCCTCTTAACCCACTGTATACTAAATAGACTCTCACACACTATATATTGGAAGAGTCCAATTTCAATTTTAGGTACGTCTGGCTATGAGATTTACATATTCCTAGAGAATAAAAGCACCGCAAGCATAATACCCCACCACAGCAATTATTTGTTTATGTATGAAAGTTATCGTAGCGTAAATGTCTGGAAAAAAAATGATGGAGGGACAGATAACAATCCTAAACCAGATTTGGATAATATCAATGGACAGATAATGATCCTAAACCAGATCTTGATAATATCAATGGACAGATAACAATCCTACACCAGATCTTGATAAAATCAATGCATATAGCAGTTTGCTTAAAAGGCCTTGTAATTTACTTAAGTTATCTTCCAAAAATGAAAATATGGGCGTGTCTCGGCCATATAACTCCGTAAAAATTTGACGAAATTTGCCCATTAGCAATTCCAAAACAGATCTCCTTAATGTCAATGCATATAGCAAGTTTGGTTAAAATATTTTATCCTTGTTATTTACTCAAATTATCATCCGTAAACGAAAATATGGGCCTGTCTCGGGCAGATAACTCCGTAAAAATTCAACGAAATTTGCCATTAGCAAATTCAAACCAGATCTCCTTAATGTCAATATATATAGCATTGTTGATTAAAATCCCTTGTCATTTACTCAAGTTATCGTGTGGAAACAAAAATATGGGTGTGTCTCTGGCGGATAACTCCTTAAAAATTTGACGAAATTTGCCCATTAGCAATCCCAAATCAGATCTCCTTAATGTCAATGCATATAGCAAGTTTAGTTGTAATCCTTGTTATTTACTCACGTTGTCGTCCGGAAACAAAAATATGGGCGTGTCTTGCGCAGATAACTCCGTAAAAATTTGACAAAATTTACCCAAATTTACGCATTAGCAATCCCAAACCAGATATCCACATTATCAATACACATACCAAGTTTGGTGAAAATCCATTGACATTTACTCAAGTTATCATCCGGAAACGAAAAACATGGACGGACGGACAGACTGGCACACGGACGTACAAAGTGTAACCATAATACCCCGCCTTTATTGTGTGGCGGGGTATAAAAATGGCTGAACTATTTGCAAACAGTGCAGACCCTGATCCAACAATGTGTTCTATGGTGTCTGATCTGGGTCTGCACTGTTTGCCAATTACCCTCTCACGGGCCTCCCAACTACAATGGGTTAATTCTGAGCACAAGCAAAACAGCAGCTAGTACAAATATTTGAAAGTCTTGCTATAAAGGCTATAATGATCAGACCCACAACCTCCTGATCTGGGCAGACATGGTGGTAATTGAGATAAGATGAAAAAGGTCTTGTATTTCTGGCTCAAAACCTAAAGCTGTTACATTTAGTCATCTTTGACTGCTTTGGTGCCATCATGAAAACATGCCTATATAATTTTGACCCCCTTAAACCCCACTTTTATACAATAAAACTAGGGTTTACAGGGGTTTACATTATTTTTCTTATTTCTGCTCAAAAACATATATTGTGGGTACTCGTTAGAACTGCCTCGGCAAGGCAGTTCTAATGAGTACTCACAATCTATGTTTTGAGCAGAAATATGAAAAATATCCAATTTTTATCTGGAAAGTTTCATTTTTTGGTGGGTAAAATTTCAATATATTTGAATAGACATGTTTTCGTAATGCTTTTTGGCTGTTATAGTTATATTTACCTCTAGTAATTTTCCTGTCTTTTTCTGCTATTGTAAGGCCTGAATCTTTGAAATTTTTGCATTTAATTTTTGTGACTGATCAATATACAGATCAATCAATTTTGGAAGTTAAAAAAAAAAAAAAAAATGTGAAACCTCCTATGGACCTGCATTTGTTTCTGAGGGGATCCTGAAACACGTATTTATTTCTGGACCTCAGTATAATTTTTTATTTGACACCTTAGCCCATTTTAGTCTGGAGATCCCCAAAAAGATAATTAGCAAACAGTGCAGGTCCACATAGCTACAGATAGGAGGGGTGTCCACATAATATTTTTCTTATTTCTCAACGAAAACATATGTTGTGGGTAGTCATTAGAAGCACCTCAGCGAGGGGCTTCTAGTGAGTACCCACAACATATGTTTTTATTGAGAAATAAGAAACATATCAGCAGTTTTCAGCTGAAAAAAAGTGCCTTATTCGTAGCTATGCAGTCCAGATCTGATTAGTCTACACTGTTTGCATTAACCACAGGAAATTCTATAAAACAGTAATAATAAAAACTACGTAACAGGACACCCTGCTATTGGAAGTACATCAGTTAAAAAGAGTTGTGGTAGAAGAGTTCACTCAACTTAAATGGGTTAACATGTATATCTTGTGGGTACTCTTTGAAATCGTCTCCCTGAGGCAATTTCAAAGAACATACACAAGGTATAGTTTGGTGCAAAAAATAAATAAATTATGACATGAATTTGTCCTTTATTTGCATATCAGTATCTGGTAGCAGCATTTCACAGAGAAATAAGCCAATATATTTCTTATGTACCAAATATAACAAGAGGACCATGATGGTCCTATATCGCTCACCTGAGCTAACAGATCTGCATACTTAGTATTGAAGTTTTAGCCACGTTCACTGCTCTAAGACTTCTACATAAATTTTATAGCCCTACCCCCTAGTGGCCATTTTTTTTAATGCACCATGACAGCTTGAACTGAATCTTGATACAGGGTCACCAAGGGAATATTTTTGCCAAGTTCTACTGAAAACCGTCCAGTGGTTTCTGACAAGAAGATTTTTAAACTGTTTTTATATATAGTTATATAGGGAAAATAAGCCCTGCCCCATAGCGGCCAAGTTTTTTGGCAAACCATGACAGCTTGAACAAACTTGGCAGAGGGTCACCAAAGGAACATTCCTGCCAAGTTATATTAAAATCGGTCCAGTGGTTTCTGACAAGAAGATTTTTTAAGTTTTCTATATAGATACATAGATACAGAGCGACCAGGTTTTTTGATGTATCATGACGGCTTGAATAATCTTGGTAGAGGGTCAACAAAGGAAGTTTTATGACAAGTTATATTGAGATCGGTCCAGTGGTTTCTGACAAGAAGATTTTTAAAGTTTTCTGTATAGATATGCAGGGAAAGTAAGCCCTACCCACTATATAGATATAGGGCAAAATTATCCCTGCCCCCTAGCAGCCCTGTTTTTTGACGAATCATAGCTGCTTGAACAATCTTGGTAGAGGGTCACCAAAAAAACATTCCTGCCAAATTATATTGGAATCGGTGTATTGGTTATGACCAGAAGATTTTTAAAGTTTTCTATATAGATATATATGGAAAATAAGCTCCGCCTCCTATCAGCCATGTTTTTTGACATATTATGATGGCTTGAACATTCTTGACAGAGGGTCACCAAGGAAACATTTATATAGAAATCAATCCACTGGTTTCTGACAAGAAGATTTTTAAATTTTCTATATAGATACAAAGGGGAAAATACGCCATGCCCCCTCACAGGCATCCATGTATTTTGATGAATCGTGACAGCTTGAACAATCTTGTTAGTGGGATTCCAAAAGGAACATTCCTGCCATGTTACATTGAAATTGGTCCAGTGCGTTCTGACAAGAAGATTTTTTAAAGTTTTCTATATAGATATGCAGGGAAAATAAGCCCAACCCCCTCAGAGCAGCCATGTTTTTTGACGAATCATGATGGCTTGAACATTCTTAGTAGAGGGTCAACAAAGAAACATTTGAAATTGGTCCAGTGGTTCCTGACAAGAAGATTTTTGAAGTTTTCTATACTGATATATAGGGAAAATAAGCCCCGCACCCTGCAGGCCATGTTTTTTGACCAGTCATAATAGCTTGAACAATCTTGGTAGGGGATCACCAAAAGAACATTTCTGCAAAATTAATTGAAATCTGTCCACTGGTTTCTGACGAGACGATTTTTAAAAGTTTTCCTTTTGGTTGCCATGACAACCAGAACTTAGCATGGATTCCAAATCTTTGAACAATTTTCGATCAGTATCACCCAAGGATAAATCCTGTGAAATTTGGTTAAAATTGGCTCAGTGGTTTAGGAGGAGATGTTGTTTAAAGATTGTGGACGGACAGAGGGACGACAACGTCGACAGATGGTGAATGATCACAATAGCTCACCTTGAGCCTTCAGCTTAGCTGAGCTAATAAAACATACTATAATAATCCTAAGTATTGGGACAGACAGGCCTTTAAAGTACCAGACTGTAGACTAAGATAAGATGCAGCAGAATGTGCCATGTGATCAGGGTTCACACTCTTTGCCACTCATTTAGCAGTAGTAAGAGAACGAAACATATACCGTATTCGACCTAATTACCGCACATACCCCTATAAGCACACTGTCAAGTAATTCTGTAGTCATCAGATTACAGCCAGTGTACTTTTTGTCTACTTCTTTATAAAGGCATATGTTGTGGGTACTCTTTTGAATTGCATCGATTACAGCCAGTGTACTTTTTGTCTACTTCTTTATAAAGGCATATGTTGTGGGTACCCATTTGAATTGCATCAACTTGTTGATGCAATTCAAATGTGTACCCACAACATATGTTTTTACAAAGAAAATCAGAAGAAAAAAACACAAAACATCACGTATGCACCATTAAGTAAGTCATTTGCTGATCTTGTTTTACTTTTAGTAGGTTGATACATATTTTACAAGTTTTCCCAGTAATTTTGATAAATGCAAGCACACGGTGCAGTTATTAGGTCGAATACGGTATGTAGCAGTGGTTAATTTCATGACCTATTTCAGAACTCTTATTGTTTAGATCCGAAAGAGATAAATACAGAATGATCAGCCATATTGTTTGAATCAAAACTTAATGGATATGTAGAGGAAAAGCCACTAACAAAAAGCAAATAATTTATAACACAGACCATCCTTATCACCGCACCACCAGCCCCTGGGTCAAGGAATATATACATGTAGCACAAAGTTGGCAGCATGGATATGGATTCCAGAATCCCGAATCTTGACCATTACTGAATGACTTCAAACTTGATCATAATGATATTGACTGGTAATATAATTATCTGGAGCACTGCCTAGATCATAATCTGCCACAGCATATAAAGTCTTATCGAAGTCTACACTGTTTTTAGATTATGCTCAGGAGTTAACCCTTAAAACGCCAAGAAAACCTGCAACTGAAAATGTTGTCTGTTTATGTCGTGTGCTGAATATTCTTGCAAACCTTTCAAATCTATATTTGCATACAGGAAAACAGTGTGGACCCAGATCAGACTGCTCCTGCAGCAGTCTGATCTGGGTCCACACTATTTGCAGAAATTACTTCTAAAATCACAAGCGGATGGCAAAGCATACGACAATTGTTGTGACTGGCAGTTTAAGGGTTAAAATGTTCCAATATTAAGGAACACTACAGCAAATACAGTGATAAAGTAATTGCATAGCTCCAAAGAAGGCATTTTTTTCAAACAAAAAAGTATTTCTTATTTTCTAATTCCTCTACAAAAACAATGTTGTGGTACTCATTAGAAGTGCCATACCAAGGCCTCACTGAGGCACTTCTAATGAGTACTCACAACATATAGTATGATGGAGAAATAAGACCAGAATTCCGCGGAAGGCGGCGTCACACCTGCTGGGGCAAAAGTCACAGGACGTGATTATTAAATAAATTTATTTCATTCTTAGCAGTGCTTAGTTGGAAAAGTGACAAAAATTAAAGACAAGGATATGAATATAGGAACTTCACTGAAAGCATATGCATTTTCTCATATGACACATGAGAAACTGGGCTCAAAAAAGTACCCAAAGTCAATTCAGAAAAAATGACAAAGTTAAAGTGGAAAAAAGTGACAAAAATAAATTTAAAAATCATATCCAAACCACATGCACTTCTGTAGCCACTGGAGAAAACATGTGCAAAAGTTCAAAAAGACCAGTTTAAAATTTGTATGAAAAGTTGCAATCACAAGGTACCCACAGTCTATACATCTGAGGTCAGAAAATGACAAAGTTCAAAAAGTACAAAAAAGTGACAAAAACTAAGGCAAGGATTATATGAAAAGCACATGCACATCTTCAGACCATGGAGAATTGCAAAAAGATTAGTATAAAATTGTATGAGGAGTTGTGCTCACGAGGTAGCCACTGTCTATATTGAGAGTGAAAAGTGACTAAGTTCACAATGTGGAAAAAAGTAAAAAAAAAATAATTTAACAATTACATCCAAACCACATGCACATCCTCATACCATGAAGAAAACGCATGCAAAGTTCATAATAATAGGTACAAAACTGTAAGAGGAGTTGCGCTCACAAGAGATACCAACTGTTTAATACACATATAAAGGGTGAAAAAAGGTGAAAAAATGACTAAGTTCACAATGTGGAAAAAGCGACAAAAAAATAACCTAACAATTATATTCAAACCACATGCACATCCTCATACCATGAGAAAACATATGCAAAGTTTCAAAACGATCGGTACAAATCTGTAAGAGGAGTTGCACTCACAAGACACCCAGGGTAAATGTTGAAGAAGACCGGATGGACGGACAGAAACTTCCACGCCTGTTGCCCATGCTAAAGCAGGTGCAACAAAAACACTTAGTGAATACCCCCTCTTATCTGGAGCTATGACTTGGATGGATGGATGGATGTTTTGTTTATAGACGCTCAACCCTAAAAGGGCATATAGCGTCTAATAATTTTTATATTATATGATGATTTTATTTAATGAGAAATTAAAAATATCTGGGATTGATGTGTTCATTTTAAAAAGATAAAGTATCAATTATTTTAATTTATTAAAAATACTGATTATATTTTATTTAAAAGTCCGATCTCTTTAAGAAAGTCGATCATTTTCTTAGATGGTATATCATTAAAAAGTTCTTTTATAGTTTTTACATTAAAATACTTTGTGCGAATATAATCAAATTCTGCACAAGTGATAAGAAAATGTTTGACTGTAAAAAGTTCGTTGCAAGGAATGCAGAATGGAGCTTGTTCATTTTTTAAAATATAAGAATGAGTAATTCTAGTGTGTCCAAGTCTACATCTGGTGATTTTTGTTTGTTCTTTTCTGCTGAGATTAGTGAATGTGCATTTGCTGTTAAAATTTGATTTTATTTCATTTAGTTTATTTTGAGTTTGTGTTTCCCAAACAGACTGACATTTGTTGTTGATGTATTGACTGATGTTTGATTTAAAGTCGGGGTGAGGAATTTTGAAATTTGTTATCATTAAGGATAGTGCTGATTTGGCTTCTAAATTGGCTAATTCATTTCCACGAATATTAACGTGGCTGGGAAGCCAACAAAATACAATTTCTTTTGAAACTGAAAGGTAATAATATTTTTTAAGAATTTGCTGAATTAATGGATTTCTATGGTGTAAATCTTTAAGAGATTTTAATACAGAAAGAGAATCTGAATAAATGATGAACTGTTTTTCAGACTGTTCTCTAATATGGTAAAGTGCAATATCAATTGCCTTGGCTTAGGCGGTAAAAATGGAGCTATTATCAGGTAATCTGATACTGTCAGTAAAATTTGGACTAATAACAGAACAAGCAACTTTCTCATCTTGTTTCGAACCATCTGTATAAATTGACAGGTAATGTTTATAATTTAATTTTATTTCTAAAAATTCATTTTTAAAAATATGCGACTCAACTTCTGTTTTCTTATTTTTATGAAGATCTAGGACAATCTTTGGAGGGTTTAACGTCCATGGCTCTTTTGATGGAAAAGAAAAGGGCTGAATATTTTTAATATTAATATTGGCCTCTTCAAGTAATGGTTGTATTCTTAGACCAAGGGGTTTAATAGCCGTTGGTTTATTATTGTAAAATCTTTCGTATTTAGGATTAAAAACACAATCATAAGCTGAATTACGTGGATTGGCGGCTAATTTAGTAACATACTGAAGAGACAATTTCTCTCTTCTTATATATAATGATGGTTCATTTGATTCAGCGTATAAACTTTCGACGGGGGAAGTACGAAAAGCCCCTAGAGCCAGACGTAAACCTTGGTGATGATGGATGGATGGATATTTTGTTTATAGACGCTCAACCCTAAAAGGGCATATAGCGTCTAATAAGTTTTATGTTATATGATGATTTTATTTAATGAGAAATTTAAAAATATCTAGGATTGATGTGTTTATTTTAAAGAGATAAAGTATCAATGATTTTAAGTTATTAAAAATACTGATCATATTTTATTAAAAAGTCCGATCTCTTTAAGAAAGTCGAGTATTTTCTGAGTTGGCATATCAAAAAGTTCCTTTATAGTTTTTATATTAAAATACTTTGTGCGAATGTGATTAAATTCAGCACAAGTGATAAGAAAATGTTTGACTGTGAAAGGTTCATTACAAGGAATGCAGAATGGAGCTTGTTCATTGTTTAAAATATAAGAATGAGTAATTCTAGTGTGTCCAAGTCTACATCTCGTGATTTTTGTTTGTTCTTTTCTGCTGAGATTAGAGAATGTGCATTTGCTGTTAAAATTTGGTTTGATTTCATTTAATTTATTATAAGTTTGTGTTTCCCAAACAGACTGACATTTGTTGTTGATGTATTGACAGATGTTTGATTTAAAGTCGGAGTGAGGAATTTTGAAATTGGTTATTACTAAGGATAATGCAGATTTGGCTTCTGAATCTGCTAATTCATTTCCACGAATATTAACGTGGCTGGGAAGCCAACAAAATACAATTTCTTTTGAAGCGGAAAGATAATAATATTTTTTAAGAATTTGCTGAATTAATGGGTTTCTATGGTGTAAATCTTTAAGGGATTTTAATACAGAAAGAGAATCTGAATAAATGATGAACTGTTTTTCAGGCTGGTCTCTGATATGGTAAAGCGCAATATCAAACCTTGGTGATGAATAGTATCCAAAGATTTCAAATAAGATTTTCTTGCAGATCCATAAACTATGGATCCATAATCCAATTTAGATCTAATTAAAGATCTATAAAGATTTAAAAGAACAGTACGATCTCCTCCCCAGTCGGAACTGGAGAGAACTTTAAGAATATCAAGAGCTTTTAAACATTTAGCTTTTAAAGCTTTGATGTGCGGTATAAAAGATAATTTGTTATCGAACAAAAGACCCAGGAATTTTGCTTCACTGACGACTGGAATAGGACTACCGTATATGGTAAGATGAGGATCTAAATGTAGCTGAGGTATTTGACAAAAATGAACACATTGAGTTTTTGTTTTTGAAAATTTGAAACCATTTTCTGTTGCCCAATCTTCTATATTGTTTAAACATCGTTGTAGTTTGAATTCAATGGTTTCCATATTTTTCGATCTAATAAATATTCCAAAATCGTCAACAAAAAGTGAACAATCAAGGTCTTTCATACATTTAACAATATCGTTAATTTTAATGCCAAACAAGGTAGGTGATAAAATGCTGCCCTGTGGTACACCTTGTTCTTGTTTAAATATGTCCGATAACGTATTACCTATTCGAACATTAAATGTTCGATCTGATAAAAAGTTTTGAATAAAAAGTGGTAATCGGCCTTTAAGGCCTAATTTATGTAAATTTTTCATGATGCCATGTTTCCAAGTAGTATCGTAAGCCTTTTCAAGGTCAAAAAATACAGCTACTACATGTTCTTTTTTAACAAAGGCATCACGAATAAAAGATTCCAAACAAATCAAATGATCGTTTGTACAGTTATTTTTTCTGAATCCAGCTTGATATTTTGTTATAAGCTGGTTTGATTCCAAGAACCAAACCAGTCTATCATTAATCATTCTCTCCATTGTTTTACATAAACAACTTGTCAAAGCAATAGGTCTGTAGTTAGTAGCTTCAGTATGATCCTTATTTGGTTTTGGTATAGGTATAATCGTTGCTTTACTCCAGTCTTTTGGAAATTTTCCAGTGATCCAAATATCATTTAAAATATTTAATAAAGTTTTTAAAGCGTTATCGGGTAAATGTTTAAGAATTTGATAATGAATGTCATCAGGACCAGCAGCTGTATCATGAGATTTATGAAGAGCATCTAATAATTCTGAAGCTGTGAATGGTACATTATATTTTTCATGATTTAGTGACATAAAATTTAGATGCTCTTTCTCTCGTTCCTGTTTTATGTTTTGAAAGGTTTCAGAATAATTTGCACAAGAAGAGTTTTTCTGAAAATTCTCTCCTAGTGCATTGGAAATATCTTTAGTCGTTGAGCATATATTTCCATTTGATTTAATATGGACATGCTTGTTATTTTTATTTTTGCCAGTAATTTTTCGAATCATGTCCCATATTTTCTTTGCTGGAGTTCTAGAGTTAAGTTTGGAGACGTATTGCTGCCAAGATGTTCTTTTAGCCGTTTTTATTATCTTGCGAGCTTTTGCTCGCATTTGTTTGGCATGGATTAGATTTTCTTTTGTTGGATGGATGGATGGATATTTTGTTTATAGACGCTCAACCCTAAAAGGGCATATAGCGTCTAATAAGATGATTATATGATGATTTTATTTAATGAGAAATTAAAAATATCTAGGATTGATGAGTTCATACTAAGAAAGATAAAGTATCAATGATTTTATGTTATTAAAATACAGATCATATTTTATTAAAAAGTCCGATCTCTTTCAGAAAATCGAGTATTTTTTGAGTTGGCATATTAAAAAGTTCCTTTATATTTTTTACATTAAAATACTTTGTGCGAATATAATTAAATTCAGCACAAGTGACAAGAAAATGTTTGACCGTAAAAGGTTCGTTACAAGGAATGCAGAATGGAGCTTGTTCATTGTTTAAAATATAAGAATGAGTAATTCTAGTGTGTCCAAGTCTACATCTCGTGATTTTTGTTTGTTCTTTTCTGCTGAGATTAGAGAATGTGCATTTGCTGTTAAAATTTGGTTTGATTTCATTTAATTTATTATAAGTTTGTGTTTCCCAAACAGACTGACATTTGTTGTTGATGTATTGACAGACGTTTGATTTAAAGTCAGAGTGAGGAATTTTGAAATTGGTTATTACTAAGGATAATGCAGATTTGGCTTCTGAATCTGCTAATTCATTTCTACGAATATTAACAGGCTGGGAAGCCAACAAAATACAATTTCTTTTGAAGCGGAAAGATAATAATATTTTTTAAGAATTTGCTGAATTAATGGGTTTCTATGGTGTAAATCTTTAAGAGATTTTAATACAGAAAGAGAATCTGAATAGATGATAAACTGTTTTTCAGACTGATCTCTGATATGGTAAAGTGCAATATCAATTGCCTTGGCTTCGGCGGTAAAAATGGAGCTATTATCAGGTAATCTGATACTGTCAGTAAAATTTGGACTAATAACAGAACAAGCAACTTTCTCATCTTGTTTCGAACCATCTGTATAAATTGACAGGTAATGTTTATAATTTGATTTGATTTCTAAAAATTCATTCTTAAAAATATGCGACTCGACTTCTGTTTTTTTATTTTTATGAAGGTCCAAAATAATCTTTGGAGGGTTTAACGTCCATGGCTCTCTTGACGGATAAGAAAAATGCTGAACATTTTTAATATTGATATTGGCCTCTTCAAGTAACGGTTGTATTCTCAGGCCAAGGGGTTTAATAGCCGTTGGTTTGTTGTTGTAAAATCTTTCATATTTAGGATTAAAAACACAATCATAGGCTGAATTACGTGGATTGGCGGCTAATTTAGTAACATATTGAAGAGACAATTTCTCTCTTCTTATATACAATGATGGTTCATTTGATTCAGCGTATAAACTTTCGACGGGGGAAGTACGAAAAGCCCCTAGAGCCAGACGTAAACCTTGGTGATGAATAGTATCCAAAGATTTCAAATAAGATTTTCTTGCGGATCCATAATTTATGGATCCATAATCCAATTTAGATCTAATTAAAGATCTATAGAGATTTAAAAGAACAGTACGATCTCCTCCCCAGTCGGAACTGGAGAGAACTTTAAGAATATCAAGAGCTTTTAAACATTTAGCTTTTAAAGCTTTGATGTGTGGTATAAAAGATAATTTGTTATCGAACAAAAGACCCAGGAATTTTGCTTCACTGACGACTGGAATTGGACTACCGTATATGGTGAGATGAGGATCTAAATGTAGCTGACGTATCTGACAAAAATGAACGCATTGAGTTTTTGTTTTTGAAAATTTGAAACCATTTTCTGTTGCCCAATCTTCTATATTGTTTAGACATCATTGTAGTTTGAATTCAATGGTTTCCATATTTTTCGATCTAATAAATATTCCAAAATCATCAACAAAAAGTGAACAATCAAGGTCTTTCACACATTTAACAATATCGTTAATTTTAATGCCAAACAAGGTAGGTGATAAAATGCTTCCCTGTGGTACACCTTGTTCTTGTTTAAATATGTCCGATAACGTATTACCTATTCGAACATTAAATGTTCGATCTGATAAAAAGTTTTGAATAAAAAGTGGTAATCGGCCTTTAAGGCCTAATTTATGTAAATCTTTCATGATGCCATGTTTCCAGGTAGTATCGTAAGCTTTTTCTAAGTCAAAAAATACAGCTACGACATGTTCTTTTTTAACAAAGGCATCGTGAATAAAAGATTCCAAACGAATCAAATGGTCGTTTGTACAGTTATTTTTTCTGAATCCAGCTTGATATTTTGTTATAAGCTGGTTTGATTCTAAGAACCAAACCAGTCTATCATTAATCATTCTCTCCATTGTTTTACACAAACAACTTGTCAAAGCAATAGGTCTATAGTTAGTAGCTTCAGTATGATCTTTATTTGGTTTTGGTATAGGTATAATCGTTGCTTTACTCCAGTCTTTTGGAAATTTTCCAGTGATCCAAATATCATTTAAAATATTTAATAAAGTTTTTAAAGCGTTATCGGGTAAATGTTTAAGAATTTGATAATGGATGTCATCAGGACCAGCAGCTGTATCGTGAGATTTATTAAGAGCATCTGATAATTCTGAAGCTGTGAATGGTACATTATATTTTTCATGATTTAGTGACGTAAAATTTAGATGCTCTTTCTCTTGTTCCTGTTTTATGTTTTGAAAGGTTTCGGAATAATTTGCACTAGAAGAGTTTTTCTGAAAATTCTCTCCTAGTGCATTGGAAATATCTTTAGTCGTTGAGCATATATTTCCATTTGATTTAATATGGACATGCTTGTTATTTTTATTTTTGCCAGTAATTTTTCTAATCATGTCCCATATTTTCTTTGCTGGAGTTCTAGAATTAAGTTTGGAGACGTATTGCTGCCAAGATGTTCTTTTAGCCGTTTTTATTGTCTTGCGAGCTTTTGCTCGCATTTGTTTGGCATGGATTAGATTTTCTTTTGTTGGCTGCCTATTGAACTTTCGTAAGGCAGATTTTCTTTTATTTATAGAATTTTTAACATCTTTATTAAACCAAGGTCTATTTCTTTTTGAACGTGTCGAGGACTTTGGAATACATTTTTCGGCCACATGAATTAATGTATCAGTAAAAGCTTGTATATCATCTACTGTTTTAAACATTTCAGGATTTAATTTTTCATTACATAGCTCCATAAAATTCTCCCAGTTTGCTTTATTCAAATTCCATCGGGAATGATGGTCTTCATTTGTCGATTCAATTTCTTCAATTTTAATTGGAAAATGATCGCTCCCATGAAGGTCATCTAAAACTGACCAATCAAAATCTAAGTAAATATTTGGAGAGCATATAGACAAATCTAAAGCAAAATAATTTCTTGTAGGAGAATGAAGATAAGTTGGTTGTTTATCGTTAAATAAACATAAATCATTTTCTGCAATAAAATTTTCTATTATTTCTCCTTTGTCATTTGTATCCAGACAACCCCATAGTTTGCTGTGACTATTAAAATCACCTAATAATAAATAAGGACGAGGTAACTGGTTTATAAGATTTTCTAAATCGTGTTTAGAAAATTTACAGTGTGGAGGAAGATATAGAGAACAAATTGTTATGGATTTAGACAGAGTGACATTTACAGCAACAGCTTGTAAATTACTATTTATATCTATCTGTCTATGAGGAACATTTGATTTTACAAGGATAGATGAACCTCCTGAGGCTTTCTGATTTTCAGTTGCGATATGATTATATAAACTATAATTTTTAAAATTAATATTATCTGTATTTTTTAAAAAGGTTTCCTGGAGACAAAAGACAGTCGGAGAAAGTAGTGTTGTTAAAATTAAAATTTCGTTATAATTTGCTTTTAGTCCTCGACAGTTCCACTGAATAATTGATTTTTTATCCATGATAAATGGAGAGATGATTTGAAGATAAGGAACTTAATCCTTTTGTTTTCTCTGAGACTGCGAGAACATGGAGGAGTCGGTCTCTAACTCCATGGTCTCAAGGGAATCGAACCGATTGACCAACTTGATCGGATCGGCCGACGCCCCTTTACTATATGGATTTGGTGCTTTATCTTTATCTTTTTCTTTTCCATTTTTTCCTTTCTGGTCAGCTGTCCTGGACCTGGATCTCTGTTGTGATCCACTTGTTTTAGTCAGCTGTGTTTGTGAACTGTTTTGAGATTTTGTTGGTGGTCTAGACTGATGAGTAGATGTGGGTTTAGGTTTAGGTTTTACAGTAGGAGTAATAACTTTTGAATTTGCTTTGATGACAGAATCTTTTTCGTTAAACTGGGTAGAAATTTCTTTGGTTTCAGGTTTAGTGTTTAGGGATTGAACAACTTTTGCAAAGGTGATTTCAGGTTGATTTTCTTGTATTTTTTTGGCTTCCAAATAAGTGATTTTTTGTGTAACTTTAATTTTCATGATTTCTTTCTCTTTTTTCCAAATTTCACACTGATTTGATTTTGATTGATGGTTTTTGTGACAGTTCACACACTTGGCTTCATTTTTACAAGCATTTGTAGGGTGATCAAATTCACCCATACCACATTTTTCACATACTGATCCAGGTGCTTCCGGACAGCCGTTTTCATGATGTCCAAACCTCTGACAGTTGAAACACCGCAGAGGATTTGGAATGTAGACTTCAACCGGTATAATTCGGTAAAAGATTTTTAGCGATTTCGGTAAAGTTGTGGTGTTGAAAGTTAGTAAAAGTGTATTTGTTTCTATAAAGTTTCCATCTTTTTTAATTTTAAAACGTTTGCATGCTGTTACTCCTTGTGTGTTAAGATATTCTGTGATATTTTCTTCAGTTTCATGTTTTAGCATTCTGTCACGGATAATACCTTTGCAACTGTTTAGAGTTTTATGTTCCGTGACAGAGACATTAATGTTAAAGAATTTTGTAATTTTCAAGAGATTATCAGTTTGAGATTTTCTGTTAGTTTCGACCAAAAGAGTTCCATTTTTTAATTTTTTTACATTTTTTGGAGTGCCTATAATTGATTCTATTTGTTTTTCTATAATGAAAGGTGACAGTGAAGTAATAGGTTTGTCCTCTTTACTCGAAATCACTAAAAATTTAGCGAAGTTCTCATTAGCTTTGAATGTAAATGTAGTCGGTTGCGTGTCGTCCTCCGAAGAGTCGAACGCCAGAAATCGTTTTCGAGATGCCATGGTGATGAAATTTTTGATTCGATAGCTATGCGCCCCACCCTCCATGGAGCCCTACAAGGGGATGTTTAACAGAAATGGATCTCCTATTTCTAACGTCAAGGCTACATTGCTATTATACTCGGTGTCAAGATCAGAGTCTTCAGCTCGGCCTCATGCTTAGATGATTTCCCACCTATTCATCTAAATTTCCATAGAAAAATTTATGAACAGTTGAGTTCATCCCCCTATCCACAGCCTCCACTCACAGAGGTTTCCGCCAAAGCCCCAATACAAGCCCACCAATTGACCCTTCAGCCGCCGCCCATTGAAACTCACTTAAAGTTAGAGGAACACGAGTAAAATAAGCCCGGTTTGTACCATAAAGATACGTATAATAGAGAGAAAGAAGCTAAGAACAAGTTGTGCGCTTCTAGAGCTTGGCACGACTGAGCCGATTGATCCAGGCCGGATCTAACCCAGACCGCTCTTCTATCTGAAATAAGGGCCAAAATGATGTGTTGAAAAGCTGGAGATCCCTGGGCTTTCCTCAATCATCAGGTTCCCCTCTCCCAGCATACGAGACGCCACCCACGGCAAACAGGTGGTTCCTGTTTTAATAGGGGATTACACCCTATCCACTACAGAAGGAAAGTGATCTGTAGATTTTATTCCCTACAGACAAGGGAGGCCGAAAACGTTTGGGAAATTGAAAGGTTATTTTTAACAAATTAGGAGATCCATATTTAAAATAAACAGTTTATTTTAGAAAGAAGTATTCATTTTTTAAGGGAGTCAAATAAACAAGCCGTGTTAGATGATATGTAGCTTTCAAATGATATGTAGCTTTCATACCTTGAAAAACGTTTAGTTTTTTATCTAACAATATTAAATGCATCTTATTTTTTTAATGTGGAGAATGCTAGAGTTCGGAAAAATGACACAAACACAATACAAACACATATGTTAAATACAGATGAGGTTATAATCTTCGTCCCATGTGCGACCCACGGGCACAGGATGATACACAAACAAATGAAGCATGTTAGTAACATGAGATAGGAAAGGTTTAAAAGGATAGATCTCGCGAAATTTGTTTTTTTCAAATTTAAGATGCATTTCAATAAATGTAATTTTATAGTTAGGAATTATACCGGTTGAACGGACGGTTGCTCTGTTATGTTAGGGGTTTTACCCAACTGCCACAGAAGCGGAAGGCAGCCACCTATTTCGAGGGCCCGGGTGGTCACGGGCGGCCTCTTTTAGCCGGCTCGTACGTCACGCAGAGGGTACGTCTGGCCTATTCTAAGCCCGGGACCAGCACGGGACAAACCCTGTTTGAACTATCACAGATACTGATCATTCTGACTGATTGAATCTTAAGTGATTTGAGTCCAGTGCCAAGGCATGAATCTCGCTACATCTTTAGCAGTGGCAAGAGCTAAAAGAAAAGCCCTCTTTAACGTTATATGAAGCTTAGAAGCCTAATAAGTAAAGGTTCATATGGGCCTTTCTGGAGACAGACTAAGACCCACGATAAATCCCATTTAGGAGTAAGAGATCTTTGTACAGGCCATTGTAATTCAAAAGATCTTATTAATTCTGACAAGACAGGATTAGACCTAATTCTATTACCTGTCTTAAAATTGAGACTTTTAGATATCAAAGATCTATAGCCCTTAATAGTACTAATTTGATACTTTTTCTCAGAGAAAAGGTAAATCGGCAATAACAGTAAGTGGGGCTGAGACCGGATTAACCTTCCTTCTATGACACCAACAGATATATACGATCCATTTCGCATCATTGACCTTCTGAGTTGATGTTCGTCTTGATGTGGAGACTAAATCCGCAAGGTTTTGCGAAAATTTTCTAAATGATTTTGTTAACTCCCAAGCGCGAAGGTCTAGTACTGGGAGATTTTGATGTTGAAACTTCCCTTTTGTTTGTGTTAGTAGTTTTTGAAAGAGCGGAAGACGAACTGGAGCTGAAACTAGCAGCTGTGGTACCTCTGAGAACCATGGTCGTTGGGGCCAAAGAGGAGCTTTTAGAACTATTCTGCACTGAGATTGATCTTGTTTGGGACAGAAGGAAATCAATATTGTTGGAGGAAATGCATAAGCATGAAGATTGTTCCAGTTCATGGAGAATGCATCTATCGCAAAGGCTTGATTGTCCAGAACTTGGGATACATAAAGTGGAAGTTTGTGATTGAAACGTGTCACAAACAGATCCAGACTGAACATTTGAAAAATTGAATTCCCTATCAATTGATCCAATGCCCATTCTGTTTTGATAATTTTGTCCATTCCTGATAATTGGTCTGCCAAAACATTGAATTTGCCTGGAATATGCCAAATCCTGACAACTATATGATGTTTTAGGCACCATTGGAGGATCTTCCATATCTCTACACTCCTTGTTTGTTGATATCAGACCACTGTTGTGTTGTCGGTAGAAATCATGACAAAAGGATGGTGAATATATTTTAAGGCTCTTATCAGTGCGAAACGAATGGCCATTATTTCCAACATGTTGATATGGAGCTGAGATTGGTCTTCCAACCAGAGACCATGAAAGGATAGACTCGTTCCAGATGAGCTCTCTATCCGAAATGACTGGCATCCATATAAAGGAATACACTGGGGTCTGGAGAGAGAATGGGAATTCCTTGAACAAAGAGATTGGTGTCAATCCACCATTTCAAATGGAATTTGATCATACTGTTGATCATAAACTGATGATCTAATGGAAGAATATGAGGTTTCCAGATCAATAACAGGCACATTTGCTGAGGTCGTAAATGCAGTCTGCCCAGAAGAATTGTCTGCTGCTGCACTGAGTTTGCCCAAAAGAGAAAGGAAAGTTCGTGCTGAAACTTGAGTCTGAGAAAGAATTGTTTTGATAGTCAGAATAAGAGTTCCTACTCTGTCTGCTGGTACCCTGACTATGTTCTTTTGAGTCAGAAATTCCATACCTAAAAAGGTGAATTTCTGTGCTGGTATCAAATCTGACTTCTTTAGATTTGGTATGAAACCTAGATTTTGTACCGTTTGAAAACAGTATTTTGTGTGAGAGATTAGTCAATTGCCAATCAGATCTCTTATTAGCCAATATGGGAAGAGAGATATAGCATGTTGTCATAAGTGCGTTGCTATTACTTCCATTAATTTAGTGAAAAACCATGGGCTTAGGGACATTACAAAGGGTAAGGCCGTGAACTGAAAGACCTGATGTTCGTAGACGAACCGAAAGTATTTTCTGGATGTCAGATGTATCGGTACATGAAGATATGCATCCGTCAAATCTATGGAGACAGCCCAGTCGTTGGCAATTATCGATTGTCTTACTGACTTGACTTGTCTCCATCTTGAAATGCTGTTTGTTAATATACTGATTTAGTGAAGGAAGATTTATTAACGGGCGTAACTTTCCTTTCTTTTTTGGCACTAGCCAAAATAGCTGGGAATAAAAGGGGGGGAGTTCCCAGATTCTGTACCCTTTCCACTGCCTGTTTCTTGAGAAGTCCTCTAATCTTTCTCGTAATAATGGGGAGGAGGATTGACTCAGACTTATCAGAACAACCGAAAGGGGAGGAACTGACTTGAATGGGATCTTGAACCGGTTTTGGATGATAGAGAAGACCCACTTGTTGTCTGTCATTTCTTCAGATTGTTACACAAAATGGGCCAACCTTCCTCCCACTGGAATGTCTGAACGTGGTAGGACTGGCAGTGGATAGGGTTTTCAGAATTTTGTGGAAGATGAGCCTTGCATGGAGGAGGGGAACTGTTTCAGATTTCCACTTCTCTTAGCATAGTCTTTTTTACTGGCTGAGTATGACTGTGTCTGACTTTTAGGCCTGTTAGGCTGCATTTGCTTAGGCCTGGAAGGTTTAATCAGCTGCTCTAAGGTCTCTTAAAGACCCGAGGAGCCGGATAAGCCACTTTTCTTTGTTGCTGTATGTTAGTAGCAGCCAAGGAAGTTGCCAAGAACCTTTGTTGCTGGGCCTCAAAATTGCGCTTGGCAACTTCCTTAATCTTGTTACCAAATAACGTCTTTGAAATTATTGGAGCACTGCACAACTCAATAGTTGGAATTCTCCAATAAGAGTTTAGACGTGGCCAGCACTTCCTTAATCTTGTTACCAAATAACGTCTTTGAAATTATTGGAGCACTGCACAACTCAATAGTTGGAATTCTCCAATAAGAGTTTAGACGTGGCCAGCACCGCATCACGTCTAACTTGGAAGATCTGACTGTAGGTAAGATCGTAGACATAGCCGTAGCGTGTTTTATGGACAGCTATGGCTTCAAGCAGTCTCAAAAGAGCTGGCATAGACATTGTCTTCTGCTGCATATACATTGTATATGTATGCAGCAGAAGAGAATAAATCCGCTTGCGGACTATTTTTTCCCATATTTCAATGTTTCTCATCGGAATTGAGCATTTTCCCTTACTAGATAAATCCAGCAGGGAAGCTTCCGACTCTAAGGGAGGAATGTTATCTGTTGGGAAGTACTGATTCTGGTGCTTGTAAAATTTAATCTGTGACAGAGATACTAAATTTTGGGAGCATATCTAATCTCTTCCACATTTCTTCATGTCTATATTACTCTGGCGAAATTTGGCAGTATTTTCTACTAACTTGGACTGTGGCAATACTAATAATGGAGTCACATGCAACTCCATTAGATGTTCAATGCCAGATAGAAGCTTTGCTGGCGTATGCTCCTCGGTTGGCCTTGGGCATAATTCCGGAGGCAAAAGCCTGAAAACCTCATTTATTGTCCTATCAAAGGACCAGGTCTCAATCTCCAATTCTCAGCCTAAGTCCTTCGTAGAGCATTGTATGATATGTTTGGGTTGCGGTATTGTTGGGACATTAGTTATTTCTGCAGACTGTAGAATAATCGGAGTCTCTGCAGCCTGCAGACTATGTACTTCTTTTATAGTTGCCATAATCATGGGACTGATTATCAGATGGTGAAGAAGATGTCAATCTTCTTCTTCTATTCTTGTGAGAATGTTTGAATCTTTTTGACTTTCTGCTTCTTTTGCGAGAATCTGCTGACCTAGAAGAGGAGAAGGTAGAAGACGATCTACGTCTCCTCCTCTTCTTGGACATGTTTCCTTCTGGACTGATCCCTCCTGGAGACATGTCCACAGAGGGAAGCATGTGAAGTTCGTCTGTTGTCCGATCTCCACTTGTTGTCAGGCGGCTCAATGACAACACTGGGATCGGACATATTACTAATTTATTCTGGCTCCAGAGGTAACAGAATTCTTTTTGGGTTATCATTTGGGTTCTGAACTTCATGTCTGCATGAGTGTTCAGAACCCAAATTTGATCTATTAGTTGTGAACTGCATGCCAATGGCATGAGTATCACTAACTGAAGTTTGATATATAGGTTGATGACCGGTGACCAGTGGCCAATTGAGTTGTGACAGGTTGACCAGTGAATGTTGACTTCTCCCTGCAGTCATTTTTTCTAAGTCCAATGACCATTGACTGGATGACTAGTGACCGGTGATTGACTGACTTGTAATCATCTGAGCACTGACCCGGTGACCGGTAACCAGGTCTAGTCGGTGACTGACCGGTTGCCAGATAACCGGTGACTGATGACCGGTGGACTTGTACTTCCTTAGGTACAAGTATCCTTGAAGTTGCCACCTGGATAGGTCCTACCCCGGGCAGCAGGGCCATGTGGAGTAGATCCTATCCGCAATTTCTTTGTCTGATGACTCAGACAAGACCTGTTGCTCCTTATTCTTCTTTTTGGCCATGACCCACTTCCTTGATGAATAAGTTCTCTTCTCGGCAAGCTTCCAGATCTTATTTGTCCAGGTGATACATGTTGAGCAGGTTGACTCCCTAGAACAAGAAGAGCATTTTTTGCATTTGTCATGATTATCCCAATGTGATTTGATATGACCACATTCACCATGAACAATCGTCATGAAAGTCGCGAAATCTTATTTCAACGAACGAGCGATGGATAAATATAAGAAATCGAAAATTGATTTACAACAAAACACAACATGAATAGTGAAAGGCATGATAAAGGAACATGACAAAAACAAAAATTTAGAAACTCAACTGGACAAAAAGGAAGAAAACATAGATTGCTTTCAGCCAGAGAAAAAAATCCCTGTTTACTTTCTCATCCACAGAAAAGAGACTGACAGGTGATCAAAAAGAGCGGGTAGAGTTAAGTCACACAGGTGACTGCCTAAGAGGCCTTCTGGATTAAGACTGAATAAGACAACTGAACGGTTGTTTTTTCTGTGGAAGGTGTGAAAACAGAATAGAAATTAGCACATTATCTAAAGGTTAATGTATTGTGCAGTTAAAATAGATTTTCAAGATGGCCGCCTTGATCTTGGATTTCCAATCAGAATAATTTTAGCTATTTTTGATCTACAAGTGACCCTGATGCTTCCTATATTTCGAGTCCTTTTGGTTCAGGAGAACATGAGCAAAATAGAGTGGCAATTTAGCTCTGGCAGCCATTTTGTTCATCTGAGCAGAACGGCTTGAGCAATGTTGGTAGAGAGTCACCCAAGGAACATTCCTTTGAAATTATTTCAAAATCCATGGCATCCACTGGTTAAGGAGAAGTCGTTTAAAGGTTTTTCTAATTCTAGCTCTGGTGGCCATCTTTTCACCCGAGCAAAACGGTTGGAGCAATTTTGGTTGAGGGTCACCCAAGGAAAATTCATGTGTAATTATTTTAAAATCCATTCACTGGTTAAAAAGAAGTTGTTTAAATGTTTTTTTTTCTATTTTTAGCTCTGGTGGCCATCTTGTTCACCTGAGTGGAATGGTTTGAGCAATTTTGGAAGAGGGTCACCCAAGGATGGATGGATATTTTGTTTATAGACGCTCAACCCTAAAAGGGCATATAGCGTCTAATAAGTTATGTTATATGATGATTTTATTGAATGAGAAATTTAAAAACATCTAGGATTGATGTGTTTATTTTAAAGAGATAAAGTATCAATGATTTTAAGTGATTAAAAATACTGATCATATTTTATCAAAAAGTCCGATCTCTTTAAGAAAGTCGAGTATTTTCTGAGTAGGCATATCAAAAAGTTCCTTTATAGTTTTTATATTAAAATACTTTGTGCGAATGTGATTAAATTCAGCACAAGTGATAAGAAAATGTTTGACTGTGAAAGGTTCATTACAAGGAATGAAGAATGGAGCTTGTTCATTGTTTAAAATATAAGAATGAGTAATTCTAGTGTGTCCAAGTCTACATCTCGTGATTTTTGTTTGTTCCTTTCTGCTGTAATTAGAGAATGTGCATTTGCTGTTAAAATTTGGTTTGATTTCATTTAATTTATTATAAGTTTGTGTTTCCCAAACAGACTGACATTTGTTGTTGATGTATTGACAGACGTTTGATTTAAAGTCGGAGTGAGGGATTTTGAAATTGGTTATTACTAAGGATAATGCAGATTTGGCTTCTGAATCTGCTAATTCATTTCCACGAATATTAACGTGGCTGGGAAGCCAACAAAATACAATTTCTTTTGAAGCGGAAAGATAATAATATTTTTTAAGAATTTGCTGTATTAACGGGTTTCTATGGTGTAAATCTTTAAGAGATTTTAATACAGAAAGAGAATCTGATGGATGGATGGATGGATATTTTGTTTATAGACGCTCAACCCTAAAAGGGCATATGGCGTCTAATAAGTTTTATGTTATATGATGATTTTATTTAATGAGAAATTTAAAAATATCTAGGATTGATGTATTTATTTTAAAGAGATAAAGTATCAATGATTTTAAGTGATTAAAAATACTGATCATATTTTATTAAAAAGTCCGATCTCTTTAAGAAAGTCGAGTATTTTCTGAGTTGGCATATCAAAAAGTTCCTTTATAGTTTTTATATTAAAATACTTTGTGCGAATGTGATTAAATTCAGCACAAGTGATAAGAAAATGTTTGACTGTGAAAGGTTCATTACAAGGAATGCAGAATGGAGCTTGTTCATTGTTTAAAATATAAGAATGAGTAATTCTAGTGTGTCCAAGTCTACATCTCGTGATTTTTGTTTGTTCTTTTCTGCTGAGATTAGAAAATGTGCATTTGCTGTTAAAATTTGGTTTGATTTCATTTAATTTATTATAAGTTTGTGTTTCCCAAACAGACTGACATTTGTTGTTGATGTATTGACAGACGTTTGATTTAAAGTCGGAGTGAGGAATTTTGAAATTGGTTATTACTAAGGATAATGCAGATTTGGCTTCTGAATCTGCTAATTCATTTCCACGAATATTAACGTGGCTGGGAAGCCAACAAAATACAATTTCTTTTGAAGCGGAAAGATAATAATATTTTTTAAGAATTTGCTGAATTAATGGGTTTGTATGGTGTAAATCTTTAAGAGATTTTAATACAGAAAGAGAATCTGAATAAATGATAAACTGTTTTTCAGACTGATCTCTGATATGGTAAAGTGCAATATCTATTGCCTTGGCTTCGGCGGTAAAAATGGAGCTATTATCAGGTAATCTGATACTGTCAGTAAAATTTGGACTAATAACAGAACAAGCAACTTTCTCATCTTGTTTCGAACCATCTGTATAAATTGACAGGTAATGTTTATAATTTGATTTGATTTCTAAAAATTCATTCTTAAAAATATGCGACTCGACTTCTGTTTTTTTATTTTTATGAAGGTCTAAAATAATCTTTGGAGGGTTTAACGTCCATGGCTCTTTTGATGGAAAAGAAAAATGCTGAACATTTTTAATATTGATATTGGCCTCTTCAAGTAACGGTTGTATTCTCAGGCCTAGGGGTTTAATAGCCGTTGGTTTGCTGTTGTAAAATCTTTCATATTTAGGATTAAAAACACAATCATAGGCTGAATTACGTGGATTGGCGGCTAATTTAGTAACATATTGAAGAGACAATTTCTCTCTTCTTATATACAATGATGGTTCATTTGATTCAGCGTATAAACTTTCGACGGGGGAAGTACGAAAAGCCCCTAGAGCCAGACGTAAACCTTGGTGATGAATAGTATCCAAAGATTTCAAATAAGATTTTCTTGCGGATCCATAAACTATGGATCCATAATCCAATTTAGATCTAATTAAAGATCTATAGAGATTTAAAAGAACAGTACGATCTCCTCCCCAGTCGGAATTGGAGAGAACTTTAAGAATATCAAGAGCTTTTAAACATTTAGCTTTTAAAGCTTTGATGTGTGGTATAAAAGATAATTTGTTATCGAACAAAAGACCCAGGAATTTTGCTTCACTGACGACTGGAATTGGACTACCGTATATGGTGAGATGAGGATCTA
Source organism: Anodontia alba (assembly GCA_964016985.1). Taxonomy (NCBI): domain Eukaryota; kingdom Metazoa; phylum Mollusca; class Bivalvia; order Lucinida; family Lucinidae; genus Anodontia; species Anodontia alba. The sequence goes on along the minus strand of OZ024836.1, from coordinate 23,324,935 downwards.
AATGTAGCTGACGTATCTGACAAAAATGAACGCATTGAGTTTTTGTTTTTGAAAATTTGAAACCATTTTCTGTTGCCCAATCTTCTATATTGTTTAAACATCGTTGTAGTTTGAATTCAATGGTTTCCATATTTTTCGATCTAATAAATATTCCAAAATCGTCAACAAAAAGTGAACAATCAAGGTCTTTCACACATTTAACAATATCGTTAATTTTAATGCCAAACAAGGTAGGTGATAAAATGCTTCCCTGTGGTACACCTTGTTCTTGTTTAAATATGTCCGATAACGTATTACCTATTCGAACATTAAATGTTCGATCTGATAAAAAATTTTGAATAAAAAGTGGTAATCGGCCTTTAAGGCCTAATTTATGTAAATCTTTCATGATGCCATGTTTCCATGTAGTATCGTAAGCTTTTTCAAGATCAAAAAATACAGCTACGACATGTTCTTTTTTAATAAAGGCATCACGAATAAAGGATTCCAAACGAATCAAATGATCGTTTGTACAGTTATTTTTTCTGAATCCAGCTTGATATTTTGTTATAAGCTGGTTTGATTCCAAGAACCAAACCAGTCTATCATTCATCATTCTCTCCATTGTTTTACATAAACAACTTGTCAAAGCAATAGGTCTGTAGTTAGTAGCTTCAGTATGATCTTTATTTGGTTTTGGTATAGGTATAATCGTTGCTTTACTCCAGTCTTTTGGAAATTTTCCAGTGATCCAAATATCATTTAACATATTTAATAAAGTTTTTAAAGCGTTATCGGGTAAATGTTTAAGAATTTGATAATGAATGTCATCAGGACCAGCAGCTGTATCATGAGATTTATGAAGAGCATCTAATAATTCTGAAGCTGTGAATGGTACATTATATTTTTCATGATTTAGTGACGTAAAATTTAGATGCTCTTTCTCTCGTTCCTGTTTTATGTTTTGAAAGGTTTCGGAATAATTTGCACTAGAAGAGTTTTTCTGAAAATTCTCGGGTCACCCAAGGAATAATAATAATTCCTGTGAAATTATTTTGAAATTGGGCCAGTGGCCTTGGAGGAGATGTTGCTTAAGGTTTTTCTATTTCTAGATCTGGCGGCCATTTTGTTCAGCGGAGCAGAACCATTTAGGCAATTTTGGTAGAGGGTCCCCCAAGGAATGTTCCTGTAAAATTATTTCAAAATCCGTTTACTGGTTTAGGACTAGATGTCTTTTAAGTAAATTGTTGGCAGACGAGAAAGGTTTTTTTTATTTTTAGCTCTGGTGGCCATCTTGCTCAATTGAGTGGAACTGAGTTTGAGCAATCTTGGTAGAAAACACCCAAGGAACATTCCTGTCAAATTATTTTGAAATTGGGTCAGTACCCTAGGAGCAGATGTCGTTTTAAGGTTTTTCTATTTTTAGCTCTCGTGGCCCTTTTGTTTAGCAGAGTGGAACCATTTAGGCAATTTTGGTAGAGGATCATCCAAGAAACATAATCCTGTAATATTATTTCAAAATCCATTCACCGGTTAAGGAGATGTCATTTAAGTAAATTGTTGACAGACACGTGACAGACGACACATGACACACGACAGACGACACATGATGCACGACAAACAATGGACATTCTCTGGTCACAAAAGCTCACCTTGAGCCTTTCGCTCAGGTGAGCTAAAAAAGAACAAAGATATTGTCCTTCTTGCATGATATCAAATTATCTAAAACAGTATGGGAGTTATGGCCTACACAAGATTTTGGTTTCAAGGGAGATAAGTAGATAAAACAAAAGTTGTCCTTCCTGCATGCACCACTTCTACTTGACCTGATACATGTACCTACCAAATACTATCAAATTATCTGAAACAATGTAGGAGTTATGGCCTGCACAAGATTTCAACTTTAGGGGCAATAACAAAGAAAGTGTGAGTTGTCTCTCTTGCACCCTAAACGTCTACTGGTCCTCCTCTTTATCCCTCCCTAATATGAAAGCAATCCACTGAAGAATGAAGTATACAACTTTGAAAAAAGGTTAACCAAAAGGTAAACCTCGGATGTCAAGGGATATAAGTACAAAACGGAGAAAGTGAGAGTTGTCTCTCTTGCACACCACATGCCTACTGGCCCTCATCTTCATCTCTACCAAATAGGAAAGCAATCCAATTAAGAATAAAGGTGACATATAACTTTGAAAAAAGGTTAACCAAAAGGTAAACCTCGGATGTCAGGGGAGATAAGTACCTAACGAACAAAGTGAGATTTGTCTCTCTTTCATGTGACACACCTACTGAGCCACCTCTTCATCCCTACCAAATACGAAAGCAATCCTCTGAAGAATAAAGGTAACATAAAACTTTGAACAAGAGCCACAACGCTCAATGAGTTAATTGCTGTAAGTTAATCAGGTCATTTACTCATCATTCCCTATTAGCCCAGCAAATAACAAGGCAATGGCTTAAACAGTTTTTGAGATATCTTGCTTAAAAGGTTAAAATGCTGAAATTTTCAAAGGGCCATAAGAAAAACCTGTTTAAACCCCAGGGGCTTGATTGGTAGGATTTATGTAGGAGACCAATAAACATTGCTACATACTAAATACATCAGCTGTGAACCTTATGGTTTCAGAGAAGAAGATCTTTTAAGTTTTTCCCCATTATGTCTGTGGGAGTAAATGACCCCTGGGGGACATAGCCAATTTGGACCCTAGGGGCATAGTTGGCAGGATTTATGTAGGGGACCACTCAACATTGCTACATACTAAATATACTAGACAAAGTGTCCAGTGGGGCACGTATACTCCCAACCAACACTACCGCCACTTTTTAAAGAGCACAAAGTATGTAGCTTTGACTCTGGAGATGGCAGTTGTATACTATATGTTACAGCATTGAAAGAATTCAATCACACATAATAGTCAGGAACAGGGATTGAGCTAATTAAAACTTTAGCCCTATAACTATCACCATAGACCAGTGAAATCAATGAGCCTTTATAATTTAAGCAAAAATGACATTTGTATGAAAAGTCTGTTACCTTGACTTAAAAGCCATACCCCAGCTTGGGGATGGTGCCGAGAAAAACTTTAGACCAATATATACCATCATGTTTAATATTAATGAAACCAACGAAAGGGTCTTCATAATATAGCTATATAAATTTTAATGAAAATTTTAAGGTGGCCTGACTACTCAATGTCCTCTACATATCGGTAATATCACAAAAATATCTTAAAGAATTTTTAGAGCTATTGCCTACACAAGATTTAAATAACCAAGGGCAAAAACTGCAGAATGGAGTCGGTTAGAGTGTCATTCTTGAATGTGATATGCCTACTCAATGTCCTCTACATACTGGTGAAGTATCATGAAAATATCTTAACATGTTTTAAAGTTATGGTTTGCACAAAATTTTTACAATTTCAGAGACTAGGGGATATAACTCTTGGATCAAGTCAGTTAGAGTTGTCTTTCTTGTACAGGACACTCTTACCGAATGTCCTCTACAACCTGACCAGAGTTTCATGAAAATAGCTCAAAGGGTACTTTGGAGATATGGGGTGCACAATAATGCATTAATATGGACAGACGGATGGATGGATAGATGGATTCCATGCTGATAGCTATATCCCCTAAACCTATCAGTAGGAGGATAATGAAATTCAACAAAAGGTCTTGATAGTATAGCTATATTAACTTAGATGCAAATCTTTTGACTTTTATATGAAATTTCTAAGTCTTTCACTTTGACCTCAAGGTCATACCCCGGGATGGGGCTCATACTGAGTACAACTCTAGATCTATATCTACCAACATGTAAAATATAAATGAAATTCCTCAAAGGGCCTTGATGGGATAGCTTTATAAATATAAACACAAAAATTTTGACTTTTTTATGAAAAATTCTGTGACCTTGACCCCAAGGTTATCCCCCAATATAGGATTGGTGCTGATAAAAACTTGAGCCCTATATCTACCATCAGGCCAAATATGAATGAAATCTATCAAAGAGTCTTCATAATATAAGGTCTTATAAACTTTAACGTAAAAACTTTGACCCTGACAAAAATAAAGTATGAACGGATAATGCTTCAACAGACAGACGGACAGAGGAACAGATTCCTTGCTGATAGCTACAATATTCCGCTCAACCTTTCAGTGAGGGGATAATGAAATTTAACAAAAGGTCTTGATGATATGGTTATATAAACTTAAAATGCAAAAAATTTTACTTTTAGGGGGGAGTATATGAAAATTCTAAGTTTGTGACCTTGACCTCGGTCACACCTTGGGTGGAAATCATGCTGAGTAAGACTCTAGGCCGATATCTACCAATATGTCAAATATAAATGAAATTCCTCGAGCGTCTTGATGATATAGCTATATAAACTTAAACACAAAAAATTTTGACTTTTTTTTTAAAATTCTAAGTCTGTGATCTTGACCCAAAGGTCACCCCCGGGTCGGGGATGCTGCTGATAAAAACTTTACACCTATATCTACCATCATGCCAAATATGAATGAAATCCATCAAAGGGTCTTCAAAATATGAGGTCTTATAACTTTAACACAAAAACTTTGACCCTGTGACAGAAAGACAAATGAACAAACGTACGTACGAACAAATGAACCGACGAAAGGAAAAGAGAAAACTATATACCCCCACATACTTTGTATGTCGGGGGTATAATGAGCTGTGAGCCTCATGGTTTCACAGAAGAAGATTTTTTTAGGTTTTCCATTTTATGTTCATGAAAGCAAACAAATCCCAGGGCATGGCTAATTTAGATCCCAGGGGCTTCATTGGCAGGATTTATGTAAGGGGCCACTAAACATTGCTACATGCTAAATATTAAGCTGTGGGCCTTATAGTTTCAGAGAAAAAGATTCTTTTAATTTTTTTTTTCCACTATAAGTCCATGTGAGCTAATGACCCGAGAAATGGCCAATGGCCCCAGGGGCATGGTTAGAAGAATTAATGTAGAAGATCACCAAACATTGCTACAAACAAAATCTGTTAGCTCTGGGCCTCAAGGTTTAAGAGAAGACGTTTGAAGCTTCTTTAGCTATATAGCGCTATATAAGCATATGACCCCTGGGGCATGGCAATATGGACCCAAGGGGCTTGATTGGTAGGATTTATATAGGGGACCACTACACAAAGCTACATACTAAATATATAAGCTCTGGGCCTCATGGTTTCAGAGAAGAAGACTAAGATTTTCCCATTATAAGTCTATGGGAGGTAATGACCCCTTGGGCGTGGCCAATTTGGGCCCCAGGGGCTTGATTGGCAGGATTTATGAAGGGGACCACTAAATATTGCTACATACTAAATATGTAAGCTGTGGGTCTCATGGTTTCAGAGAAGAAGATTTGTTTTAAGTTTTTTCAATTATAAGTCTATGGGAGCTAATGACACCTTGGGCATGGCCAGTTTGGGCCCCAGGGGCTTTGTTGGCAGGACTTATGTAGGGGACCACTAAACATTGCTACATTCCATTACGAAAACATGCCTATTCAAATGTACTGAACTTTTTACCACCAAAAAATGAAAATTTTCAGATAAAAATTCTGATATCTTTTTCATATTTCTGCTCAAAACATAGATTGTGGGTACTCGTTAGAACTGCCTCAGCGAGGCGGTTCTAACGAGTACCCATAATCTATGTTTTTGAGCAGAAATAAGAAAAATAATGTATACCCCTGTAAACCCCAGCTTTACTATACAAAAGTGGGGTCTAAGGGGGCCAACATTATATAGGTGTGTTTTCGTGATATAAATATATAAGCTCTGGGCCTCATGGTTTCAGAGAAGAAGATGTTTTAAGTTTTCCCATTATAAAAAAAAAGGTAAGAGAAAAGTCCAGGGAGTGTCATAAGTCTATGGCCGGTAAGTCTATGAGAGAAAAGTCCAGGGAGTGTCATAAGTCTATGGGAGATAATGACCCCCAGGATGTGGCCAGTTTGAACCCCAGGGGCTAGATTGGCAGGATTTATGTAGGGGACCACTAAACATTGCTACATACCAAAATATAAGCTGTGGGCCTCATGGTTTCAGAGAAGAAGGTTTTTTTAAGTTTTCCCCATTATAATTTATGGTAGCTCATGACCCCTACGGCATGGCCATTCTGAACCCCAGGGGCTTGATTGGCAGGATTTATGTAGGGGACCACTCAACATTGCTACCAACTAAATATATAAGCTCTTTGCCCCATGTTTTAGAGAAGAAGACTTTTTTTTTAAGTTTTTGTTTTCCCATTATAAGTATATGGGAGCTATTTATTACGACTCCCAGGGCATGGCCAGTTTTGGCCCCAGAGGCTTGATTAGCAGGATTTATGAAGGGTACCACTAAACATTGCTACATACTAAAGATATAAGCTCTGGGCCTCATGGTTTCAGAGAAGATTTTTTAATATTTTCACATTAAAAGTCTATGGGAGTTAATGACCCTGGGGGGCATGGCCAATATGGACCCAAGGGGCTTGATTGGCAGGATTTATATAGAGGACCACTAAACATTGCTACATACTAAATATATAAGCTCTGGGCCTCATGGTTTCAGAGAAGATTTGTTTTCCCATTATAAGTCTATGGGAGCTAATGGCCCCTGGGCTTGGCTAGTTTGGGCTCATGGGCTTGATTGGCAGGATTTATGTAGGAGACCATAAAACATTGCTACATACAAATTATATAAGCCATGGGCCTTACGGTTTCAGAGAAGAAGACTTTTTAAGTTTTTCTAATTATAAGTCTATGGGAGCTGTATCGCGATGGATGGACAAGAAAGTGATCACAATAGCTCATCCTGCTCAGGTGACCTAAAAAAGGTTAAGGAAAGAGCTACTAAAGGTTAAAGAAAAAGTTTACCAAAAGGTAAACCTCGGATGACGCCTGACACCAGCCCACCAGCCGGGACATTGCTATTTTAAAGAACAGATTTTTTTTAAAAACCCCGTCCAAAAACTGTTCATTTTTCATTCTATCATATAAACTGTCACCATTTCAGTTTCCTGGAAATGTTAACCCTTGTCATGCTGAATAAATTAAGAGGCCATGCCCACTTCTAACTTTCAGCCAATCAAATTGCTTGATCTGCATTGCTGCTATAAATTAACATACTTAATGGCAAACAGTGTAGATCCAGATCAGCCAACTGATCTGGATCTACACTGTTTGCAAAGGCAGGGTAAAAAATTATCAGGGTTGGCATGACAAGGGTTAAGACTTTTAACCCTTGGCATGCGGGATAAATATTTCAGCAGATGATATTTGGAAATATTTTTTCTTATTTTTCCAGAAAAGAGCATTTGACATTACATTGCTCATCATCTCCTTAGGAGACATTTTTGATGAAATGTCAGAAGCCTATTTTCTGGAAAACAAAAAGAACTAGATCGGGCAGTCGATGGCACGCCATCGCAAATCCCCATGCTTCTGGCAGAAATTGCCCTAGTACCACACAGCATAGTTTTAAGCAACCAGGCAAAATTCTACTTGTATGTTATTCTACTCATCATTCCCTTCAATTTGATATGCCACATGACCATGTTGTGAGAAACTTAATTTTTGACCCCACCCCACCACCCAAGTCCCACCCCAAAGGGTGTTCCTGGGGTCACAAAGTAAATCCCGTTCAATATGTTTTACATCTATCACTACTGAGTATATGTGCACATTTTCGCATAAAAATCTTTAAAATTGACTTTGAGATTGGAAATTGTTAATATTTGACCTTTTGACCCCTCCCCAGGGCCCCTGGGAGCGGGGCCAAAAATAACCGTGCTCTTGCATGCCCCACTTGTGTAAGCAAGCCACTCACCAAATTTGGTTGGATTCTGTCCAGCGGTTTGGGAGGAGATAACATAACGGACAGATGGACGCACGGACAGACGGACAGACAGACGGACGGAGGCGATAACAATATCCCCGACGCTTTTTCTAAAAAGTGTGGGGATAAAAATCACCAAATTGTTGTCTGCTGAATGCACCCATGTGTGATAAAGGTCAACAAAAACAATATCACACTTTAATTCACCAACAATATAACAGGTAAAACAAGCAAATTCAGTGAATTTGCGTCCCCCGCCTTTGAATTTTGTTTTGAGGGGTATTATCTCTAGCGGATAAAAAGAAACTAAGTATTTATTATTATGTCTCTAAGTTAAAAATGCGGAAAAAGTGATAAAAAATTATTTCAGGATTCTGAAAAATCCACATGCATATCTTCAGGCCATCCTAAAAGCCCATGTAAAGTTTCAAACTGTGGTAGGAGTTAAGAGGACAAGATACCTACTCCCTATAGACTTCTGTAATATTAGAACTCAAAAAATGTCTAAGTTCAAAATAAAAAATAATTTCAGGATTCTGGAAAAAACACATGCATATCTTCAGACCATCTTAAAAGCCCCTGTTAAGTTTCAAAATGAATGGACAAAAACTGTGGGAGGAGTTAAGGAGACAAGGTACCTACAAAAAATTTGGAACCACGCACCACGGAAAGCCGAAAACAGTGTCCCTCCGGTTTTCTTCGAAAAGTCGGTGGACAACCGCTTTTCTTCAAAAAGGCGGGGGACAACAAAAATGGAGCAAGTCATTGTACTTGCATATGTTACTTTACAAAATATAAGGGAATAGGTGAAAGCAATGCCATGATGGCATCTGGATGTATTGGTGGGAAATGATAACCCTTTTATAATATCTCCTCAGCAGTTATCACACCTCAAAAATATTGACATAATACTACCCCCAGTAAAATTGTAAGGACACCAATGAGACTAGCCCTTCCTCTTAACCCACTGTATACTAAATAGACTCTCACACACTATATATTGGAAGAGTCCAATTTCAATTTTAGGTACGTCTGGCTATGAGATTTACATATTCCTAGAGAATAAAAGCACCGCAAGCATAATACCCCACCACAGCAATTATTTGTTTATGTATGAAAGTTATCGTAGCGTAAATGTCTGGAAAAAAAATGATGGAGGGACAGATAACAATCCTAAACCAGATTTGGATAATATCAATGGACAGATAATGATCCTAAACCAGATCTTGATAATATCAATGGACAGATAACAATCCTACACCAGATCTTGATAAAATTAATGCATATAGCAGTTTGCTTAAAAGGCCTTGTAATTTACTTAAGTTATCGTCCAAAAATGAAAATATGGGCGTGTCTCGGCCATATAACTCCGTAAAAATTTGACGAAATTTGCCCATTAGCAATTCCAAAACAGATCTCCTTAATGTCAATGCATATAGCAAGTTTGGTTAAAATATTTTATCCTTGTAATTTACTCAAATTATCATCCGTAAACGAAAATATGGGCCTGTCTCGGGCAGATAACTCCGTAAAAATTCAACGAAATTTGCCATTAGCAAATTCAAACCAGATCTCCTTAATGTCAATATATATAGCATTGTTGATTAAAATCCCTTGTCATTTACTCAAGTTATCGTGTGGAAACAAAAATATGGGTGTGTCTCTGGCGGATAACTCCTTAAAAATTTGACGAAATTTGCCCATTAGCAATCCCAAATCAGATCTCCTTAATGTCAATGCATATAGCAAGTTTAGTTGTAATCCTTGTTATTTACTCACGTTGTCGTCCGGAAACAAAAATATGGGCGTGTCTTGCGCAGATAACTCCGTAAAAATTTGACAAAATTTACCCAAATTTACGCATTAGCAATCCCAAACCAGATATCCACATTATCAATACACATACCAAGTTTGGTGAAAATCCATTGACATTTACTCAAGTTATCATCCGGAAACGAAAAACATGGACGGACGGACAGACTGGCACACGGACGTACAAAGTGTAACCATAATACCCCGCCTTTATTGTGTGGCGGGGTATAAAAATGGCTGAACTATTTGCAAACAGTGCAGACCCTGATCCAACAATGTGTTCTATGGTGTCTGATCTGGGTCTGCACTGTTTGCCAATTACCCTCTCACGGGCCTCCCAACTACAATGGGTTAATTCTGAGCACAAGCAAAACAGCAGCTAGTACAAATATTTGAAAGTCTTGCTATAAAGGCTATAATGATCAGACCCACAACCTCCTGATCTGGGCAGACATGGTGGTAATTGAGATAAGATGAAAAAGGTCTTGTATTTCGGGCTCAAAACCTAAAGCTGTTACATTTAGTCATCTTTGACTGCTTTGGTGCCATCATGAAAACATGCCTATATAATTTTGACCCCCTTAAACCCCACTTTTATACAATAAAACTAGGGTTTACAGGGGTATACATTATTTTTCTTATTTCTGCTCAAAAACATATATTGTGGGTACTCGTTAGAACTGCCTCAGCAAGGCAGTTCTAATGAGTACTCACAATCTATGTTTTGAGCAGAAATATGAAAAATATCCAATTTTTATCTGGAAAGTTTCACTTTTTGGTGGGTAAAATTTCAATATATTTGAATAGACATGTTTTCGTAATGCTTTTTGGCTGTTATAGTTATATTTACCTCTAGCAATTTTCCTGTCTTTTTCTGCTATTGTAAGGCCTGAATCTTTGAAATTTTTGCATTTAATTTTTGTGACTGATCAATATACAGATCAATCAATTTTGGAAGTTAAAAAAAAAAAAAAAATGTGAAACCTCCTATGGACCTGCATTTGTTTCTGAGGGGATCCTGAAACACGTATTTATTTCTGGACCTCAGTATAATTTTTTATTTGACACCTTAGCCCATTTTAGTCTGGAGATCCCCAAAAAGATAATTAGCAAACAGTGCAGGTCCACATAGCTACAGATAGGAGGGGTATCCACATAATATTTTTCTTATTTCTCAACGAAAACATATGTTGTGGGTAGTCATTAGAAGCGCCTCAGCGAGGGGCTTCTAGTGAGTACCCACAACATATGTTTTTATTGAGAAATAAGAAACATATCAGCAGTTTTCAGCTGAAAAAAAGTGCCTTATTTGTAGCTATGCAGTCCAGATCTGATTAGTCTACACTGTTTGCATTAACCACAGGAAATTCTATAAAACAGTAATAATAAAAACTACGTAACAGGACACCCTGCTATTGGAAGTACATCAGTTAAAAAGAGTTGTGGTAGAAGAGTTCACTCAACTTAAATGGGTTAACATGTATATCTTGTGGGTACTCTTTGAAATCGTCTCCCTGAGGCAATTTCAAAGAACATACACAAGGTATAGTTTGGTGCAAAAAATAAATAAATTATGACATGAATTTGTCCTTTATTTGCATATCAGTATCTGGTAGCAGCATTTCACAGAGAAATAAGCCAATATATTTCTTATGTACAAAATATAACAAGAGGACCATGATGGTCCTATATCGCTCACCTGAGCTAACAGATCTGCATACTTAGTATTGAAGTTTTAGCCACGTTCACTGCTCTGAGACTTCTACATAAATTTTATAGCCCTACCCCCTAGTGGCCATTTTTTTTTAATGCACCATGACAGCTTGAACTGAATCTTGATACAGGGTCACCAAGGGAATATTTTTGCCAAGTTCTACTGAAAACCGTCCAGTGGTTTCTGACAAGAAGATTTTTAAACTGTTTTTATATATAGTTATATAGGGAAAATAAGCCCTGCCCCATAGCGGCCAAGTTTTTTGGCAAACCATGACAGCTTGAACAAACTTGGCAGACGGTCACCAAAGGAACATTCCTGCCAAGTTATATTAAAAACGGTCCAGTGGTTTCTGACAAGAAGATTTTTTAAGTTTTCTATATAGATACATAGATACATAGCGACCAGGTTTTTTGATGTATCATGACGGCTTGAATAATCTTGGTAAAGGGTCAACAAAGGAAGTTTTATGACAAGTTATATTGAGATCGGTCCAGTGGTTTCTGACAAGAAGATTTTTAAAGTTTTCTGTATAGATATGCAGGGAAAGTAAGCCCTACCCACTATATAGATATAGGGCAAAATTATCCCTGCCCCCAAGCAGCCCTGTTTTTTGACGAATCATAGCTGCTTGAACAATCTTGGTAGAGGGTCACCAAAAAAACATTCCTGCCAAATTATATTGGAATCGGTGTATTGGTTATGACCAGAAGATTTTTAAAGTTTTCTATATAGATATATATGGAAAATAAGCTCCGCCTCCTATCAGCCATGTTTTTTGACATATTATGATGGCTTGAACCAAATTCTTGACAGAGGGTCACCAAGGAAACATTTATACAGAAATCAATCCACTGGTTTCTGACAAGAAGATTTTTAAATTTTCTATATAGATACAAAGGGGAAAATACGCCATGCCCCCTCACAGGCATCCATGTATTTTGATGAATCGTGACAGCTTGAACAATCTTGTTAGTGGGATTCCAAAAGGAACATTCCTGCCATGTTACATTGAAATTGGTCCAGTGCGTTCTGACAAGAAGATTTTTTAAAGTTTTCTACATAGATATGCAGGGAAAATAAGCCCAACCCCCTCAGAGCAGCCATGTTTTTTGACGAATCATGATGGCTTGAACATTCTTAGTAGAGGGTCAACAAAGAAACATTCGAAATTGGTCCAGTGGTTCCTGACAAGAAGATTTTTGAAGTTTTCTATACTGATATATAGGGAAAATAAGCCCCACACCCTGCAGGCCATGTTTTTTGACCAGTCATAATAGCTTGAACAATCTTGGTAGGGGATCACCAAAAGAACATTTCTGCAAAATTAATTGAAATCTGTCCACTGGTTTCTGACGAGACGATTTTTAAAAGTTTTCCTTTTGGTTGCCATGACAACCAGAACTTAGCATGGATTCCAAATCTTTGAACAATTTTCGATCAGTATCACCCAAGGATAAATCCTGTGAAATTTGGTTAAAATTGGCTCAGTGGTTTAGGAGGAGATGTTGTTTAAAGATAGTGGACGAACAGAGGGACGACAACGTCGACAGATGGTGAATGATCACAATAGCTCACCTTGAGCCTTCAGCTTAGCTGAGCTAATAAAACATACTATAATAATCCTATGTATTGGGACACACAGGCCTTTAAAGTACCAGACTGTAGACTAAGATAAGATGCAGCAGAATGTGCCATGTGATCAGGGTTCACACTCTTTGCCACTCATTTAGCAGTAGTAAGAGGACGAAACATATACCGTATTCGACCTAATTACCGCACATACCCCTATAAGCACACTGTCAAGTAATTCTGTAGTCATCAGATTACAGCCAGTGTACTTTTTGTCTACTTCTTTATAAAGGCATATGTTGTGGGTACTCTTTTGAATTGCATCGATTACAGCCAGTGTACTTTTTGTCTACTTCTTTATAAAGGCATATGTTGTGGGTACCCATTTGAATTGCATCAACTTGTTGATGCAATTCAAATGTGTACCCACAACATATGTTTTTACAAAGAAAATCAGAAGAAAAAAACACAAAACATCGCGTATGCACCATTAAGTAAGTCATTTGCTGATCTTGTTTTACTTTTAGTAGGTTGATACATATTTTACAAGTTTTCCCAGTAATTTTGATAAATGCAAGCACACGGTGCAGTTATTAGGTCGAATACGGTATGTAGCAGTGGTTAATTTCATGACCTATTTCAGAACTCTTATTGTTTAGATCCGAAAGAGATAAATACAGAATGATCAGCCATATTGTTTGAATCAAAACTTAATGGATATGTAGAGGAAAAGCCACTAACAAAAAGCAAATAATTTATAACACAGACCATCCTTATCACCGCACCACCAGCCCCTGGGTCAAGGAATATATACATGTAGCACAAAGTTGGCAGCATGGATATGGATTCCAGAATCCCGAATCTTGACCATTACTGAATGACTTCAAACTTGATCATAATGATATTGACTGGTAATATAATTATCTGGAGCACTGCCTAGATCATAATCTGCCACAGCATATAAAGTCTTATCGAAGTCTACACTGTTTTTAGATTATGCTCAGGAGTTAACCCTTAAAACGCCAAGAAAACCTGCAACTGAAAATGTTGTCTGTTTATGTCGTGTGCTGAATATTCTTGCAAACCTTTCAAATCTATATTTGCATACAGGAAAACAGTGTGGACCCAGATCAGACTGCTCCTGCAGCAGTCTGATCTGGGTCCACACTATTTGCAGAAATTACTTTTAAAATCACAAGCGGATGGCAAAGCATACGACAATTGTTGTGACTGGCAGTTTAAGGGTTAAAATGTTCCAATATTTAGGAACACTACAGCAAATACAGTGATAAAGTAATTGCATAGCTCCAAAGAAGGCATTTTTTTCAAACAAAAAAGTATTTCTTATTTTCTAATTCCTCTACAAAAACAATGTTGTTATATGAAAAGCACATGCACATCTTCAGACCATGGAGAATTGCAAAAAGATTAGTATAAAATTGTATGAGGAGTTGTGCTCACGAGGTAGCCACTGTCTATATTGAGAGTGAAAAGTGACTAAGTTCACAATGTGGAAAAAAGTAAAAAAAAAAATTTAACAATTACATCCAAACCACATGCACATCCTCATACCATGAAGAAAACGCATGCAAAGTTCATAATAATAGGTACAAAACTGTAAGAGGAGTTGCGCTCACAAGAGATACCAACTGTTTAATACACATATAAAGGGTGAAAAAAGGTAAAAAATGACTAAGTTCACAATGTGGAAAAAGTGACAAAAAAAAATAAACTAACAATTATATTCAAACCACATGCACATCCTCATACCATGAGAAAACATATGCAAAGTTTCAAAACAATCGGTACAAATCTGTAAGAGGAATTGCACTCACAAGACACCCAGGGTAAATGTTGAAGAAGACTGGACGGACGGACAGACAGAAACTTCCACGCCTAAGTTGCCCATGCTAAAGCAGGTGCAACAAAAACACTTAGTGGATACCCCCTCTTATCTGGAGCTAAGACTTGGAGCCATGCTAAATGTCTTGGAATCAATCAGGTTTTGTTTGTGTTTTTTTTTTTTTCTAGGTACACACTGTATCAAAGCTTTATGGAGAGGAATGCAATCTGCACATTGTAATTTTTTATGTACAGTTATAATAAAACATGTAATAATCTTTGCATAAAATTACTTACATTTAGCCAAAGCATCTTTTCAGCAGTTTTTCTGACTCAATAATATGAACTAAGACCTTCACACCAGGTTGATGTATAAAAATGAACTCACCAAAAAGCATGCTTCTAGTGGTGTAGCCCAGTCATGCATGCTTTGTCAGGCAGCCAGGCCAACAAAAGAATAAGGTTTGGCATGCTGTTTAAAAATTTCAGCAGACAACATTAAGTTGTTTTGGGGTTTTTTTTGGGTTTTTTTCTTATTTGTTCCCCAAAATTTTTTTGACATTTCATGCACATTGCTTCCTGTGGAAAACATTTGCATGAAATGTCAAAGCCTTATTTCTAGAAAAAAAGTTAAAAAAAAAAATTCAAAATGTCTCCAGCTGAATTTTTTTCACAGAGTGGTAAAGGTTAATATAATGAGTGGACTGATCAACAAGTTCACTACCTAACTGGGGGAAAAAAAAATGTTGTATTTAATGTAAATGTCTGGGCAGTCAATATGTCTGAATAAGCAGCTTAGACTCCATTTGATCCCTCTGATCTGGGTCTACTATTTATCTACTGGGTCTACTATTTAGACAGCACTTGCACAAATGGCCAAATGTACTAGTTCTAATTTAGGATAACTAATGTAATCAAAGGGCTGAATAGCCCTGAAATGACAGATTCTATGAGAAACTAATAAATTCCAGGTATCATTCTGTTCTCCATTTAAGTTTGTGAGATGCTTCTTCGTCAAAAAAAACGAGCTACCGCGAACAACAAAGGCTGATATGCACCTTTGTTGTTCGCACATATATTAAGGCAGGTTTTCTCAGCGACTCTCGCCATAGATCAAGCACAAGTTGCACTACTTCTGTATGGACAGCTCTTCAATGGCGTACTAATACACACACAATGAAACATTGGGTCTACTTTTGTGCGCGGATGAATACAAAATTGAATAGTAGTCAAAGTCACTTTCTCTAAAACCGTGTGTGGCAACGAAGAATGACGTATAGAATCTGTCATTAAAAAGTTGATCTGTTTGAATATTTTGGGGCAAACATATTATAAACTAGTGAGGGCCATTTGACAACTTGTACAAGTGCTGTCTAAATAGTAGACCGAGATCAGAGTGCTCAAATGGCATCCATTCAGACATACTGATTGTCCAGATATCTATAGTCAATCATGTTATGAACTATAAAATATCAGTTACATTATTCGACCTAATTACCGCACATACTCCTATAAGCACACAGTCAAGCAATTTTGCAGCCAGTATACTTTTTTGTCTGCTTCTTTATAAAGGCATATGTTGTGTGTACCCATTTGAACTGCATTGACATGTTGATGCAATTCAAATGAGTACCTACAACACATACTTTCATATGTTTTTATATAGACAAGAAAAACACCTAACACCATTATGGACGGGTTTTTAAAAAGGTAAACAAAAAGGTTAACCTGGGAGGAGGACAATGCCTGACGCTCGACTACCCAAACATCGCTATTTTAAAGGACAGATTTTTTGTAAACCCATCCAAAATCAGACACAAGAGGCCCATGGGCCATGGTTTGCTCACCTGAGTGACATAGCCACTGCAGACATGCAGATGTTATGCAACATTTTTCCAATCCTATCATCGCAACTAATGAAAATATCATCATTTGAGCAGTTCTTAGTTTTGAAGAAGAATATATGGGCCTGACAGTCAATGGAGCATGATCATTTGAATAAACTATCAAATCACATTTCAACAGAAGGATCAATGTGAATTTTGGTGGAAATTGGCTAAGTGGTTTCTGAAGAATCATGATTTTATACATGTAAACAGCACAGTGGCTGGGAAATATTATAAATATAAACCAGATGATGGCCATCTTAGATTTCCAATTAGAACAATTTTAACTACTGTTGATCTACAAGTCACTTTGATACTTTCAATATAAATGTATATGGCCCATACAAATGGGGAAGCAAATTTGACCTTGGAGGTAAAAAGATCAAATGTCAACATAGAACCATCATTTTAGCAATTTTGGTAGATCTCCTGTCCCCCATAATTTGTGCAAAGATTAGGACCCAGGGCTTATTTGGTTATGGAGAAGAAGATTTTTAAAGGTTTTTACCATATATGGGCATGGCAGCCATTTTGATCATGGACCATACCCATTTTAGCAATCTTTCATTCTCCTGCCCACGGAGGCTCCGCATGAAATTTGAGCAACACTTGCCCGGAGGCTTCAGAGGAAAAGCCATTTGAAATTATCAACATTTTTTCCATACAAATGTATGGGGCCCATACAAATGCATACAGAAGCAAACTTGACCTCGCCACAAAAAGGTTAAATGTCAATGTATGACAATTATTTTAGCAACTTTGGTAGACCGCCCGTTCCAGATGATATATGCAAAGATTCAGCCACAAGCCATCCTCGGTTTTGGAGAATAAGATTTTTTTAATGTTTTTTCTCATACAAATGCATAAGGAAGCAAACTTGACCTTGCCGTAAAAAAGTCAAATGTCAATGTATGACCATTATTTTAGCAACTTTGGTAGAGCCCCTGTCCCGGATGCTTTATGCAAACATTCAGCCCCAAAGCATCCTCGGTTCTAGAGAAGAAGATTTTTAAAGGTTTTTACCATATATGGGCATGGCGGCCATCTTGGTCAACGTACCGTGACCATTTTAGCAATCTTTTGTTCTCCCTACCTAAGGAGGCGCCATATGAAATTTGAGCAAAATTGGCCCAGAGGCTCCAGAGGAGAAGTTGTTTGAAATTCTGAACATTTTTCCCATACAAATGCATAAGGAAGCAAAATTGACCTTACCATAAAAAGGTCAAATGTCAATGTACGACCATTATTTTAGCAAGTTTGGTAGCCCTCCTGTTCCCAAAGATATATGCAAAGAATCAGCCATAAGGCATGCTCGGTTTTGGAGAAGAAGATTTTTAAAGGTTTTTCCCATACAAATGCATAGGGAAGCAAACTTGACCTTGCCGTAAAAAAGGTCAAACATCAATGTACGACAATTCTTTTAGCAATTTTGGTAGACCTCCCGTCCCTGATGATTCCTGCAAAGGTTCAGCCCCAAGGCATTCTCGGTTCTGGAGGAGAAGATTTTTAAAGGTTTTTACCATATGTGGGCGTGGTGGCCATCTCGGTCAACCGACCGCAACCATTTTAGCAATTTTTCGTTCCCCCATCCTAAGGAGGCTCCATAAGAAATTTGAGCAAAATTGGCTCAGCGGCTTCAGAGGAGAAGTCGTTTGAAAATGTTAATGGACGGATGCATGGACGGACAGATGACGGACGAAAAGTGATCACAATAGCTCATCCTGAGCAGAGCTCAGGTGAGCTAAAAAGCATTGCATAAACCAGGGAAAGAGATAAGGGGAGTATCCATATGCTTTGAACTAAAACACTCAATTAATTTTAAAAACTTGGGTATAGATACCCAATCGATTTGACAGAGTACCCAATTATTTCCACATTTGAAAATGAACAAAAATTCCGTGGAAGGCATTGTCACACCTGCTGGGGTAAAAGTCACAGGAACCACAATCAGAACGTGGTTATTAAGTAAGTTTATTTTATTCTTAGCAGTGCTTAGTTGGAAAACTGGGTTGAAAAAAATGTAGACAAAGTGCCTAGTGGGGCACATTTATTCCAGGCCAGTGCCATTCCCTATAATGGCTAAATCTTCAGCACTGACTTTTCATATTATACAGCCCAATAATAATGGAACCTCGACATAAAATGTGTAAAAGTCACTGGAGCATGAAATATAGGTCAAGGTCACCAGGTCAAGGTACCTGCCAAGTCAGTACATCATGGAGAAGCACTATGCAAGATATGGTGGTTGTTGGCCTTATAGTTGAGGAGTTATCGAACATCAACGTAAAATGTGTCAAATATAGGTCAAGGTCACTGGGTCAAGGTACATGCCAAGCCAGTACAATGAGGTGAAGCACTATGCAAAGTTTAGTGGTTGTAGGTTTCAAATTTGAAGAGATATTGAACATCAACGTAAAATGTGTCAAAGTCACTGGAGTGCAAAATATAGGTCAAGGTCACCGGCTCAATGGTACCTGCCAAGTCAGTACATCAAGAAGAAGCACTATACAAGATTTGGTGGTTGAAGGTCTTATATTTGAGGACATATGGAAGGGCGACGTAAAAGGTGTAAAAGTCAATGGAGCACGAAATATAGGTCAAGGTCACCGGGTCAAGGTACCTGCAGAGTCCGTACACTGAGGAGAAGCATTATGCAAGGTTTGGTGGTTGTAGGCCTTATAGTTGAGGAGATATTGAACGTCAACATAAAATGTGTAAAAGGCTCTGGAGCTCAAAATATAGGTCAAGGTCACCGGGTCAAGATACCTGCCAAGTCACTACATCTAGGAGAAGCACTATGCAAGGTTTGGTGGTTAGAGGTCTTACGCTTGAGGTGATCTGGAATGCTGATGTAAATTATGTCTAAGTTTCTCTAGCCAAAATATTGGTCAATTTCACCAGGACAAGGTATCTGCCAAGTCAGTACAGTGAGAAGAAGCACTTTGCAAGGTTTGATGGCTGTAGGCCTTATAGTTGAAGAGATATCGAACGTCGAGGCAAAATGTGTCAAAGTCATTGGCGCACAAAATATAGGTCAAGGTCTCCAGGTTAATGTACCTGCTGAGTCAGTACATCTAGGAGAAGTACTATGCAAGGTTTGGTAGTTGTTGGCCTTATAGTTGAGAAGATCTGGAACGTCAACTTAAATGTGTCAGTCACTGCAGCACAAAATATAGGTCAAGATCACCGGGTCAATGTGCCTGCCCAGTCAGGAGGTCAGGCAGATGTGTTATATGCAAGGTAAGATGGCTGTTGTAGAATTGTAGTCGATTAGAATACTAACTTCGACGTAAATGTCGGAACTGCGACATAGCGTTAAGACGGATGGATGGACAAACGGACGGACGAACAGAAAAAGGGATGCCTATGTCGCAAAGTCAGGAGGTCAGGGAGATGTTTCATGCAAGGTTTGATGGTTGTTTAGTATTGTAGTTGATTAGAATACTAACTTTGATATAAATGTGGAACTTTGACATAAATATTGACAGACCGTCCGACGGACAAATGGAGGGAAGAACGGAAAAGCAGATGCCCATGTCACAAAGTCAGGAGGTCAGAGAGATGTTTCATGCAAGGTTTGGTGGTTGTTTAGTCTTGTAGTTGATTAGAATACTAACTTTGACATAACAGAACTGTTGACAGACAGACGGATGGACAAATGGACAGATGAGTGGAAAAGCGGATGTCAGAAGGTCAGGAAGAAGTTTCATGCAAGGTTTGATAGTTGTTTAGTCTTGTAGTTAATAAGAATACTAACTTTGACATAAATGTCGAACTTTGACAAAAATGTTGACAGACGGACGGACGGACGAACAGACGGATGAACGGAAAAGCAGACGCCTATGTCGCAAAGTCTGGAGGTCAGGGAGATGTTTCATGCAAGGTTTGATGGTTTGACGGTCTTGTAGTTGATTAGAATACTAACTTTGACATAAATGTCGAACTTCGACATAAATGTTGACAGACCAACAGAAAAGTGGACACCTATATCACATCCTGCTACAAGCAGGTGCGACAAAAATGAAGTTTCAAGGCCAGAAAAGCACATTATTACTTTTTTTATATTATGATTTCTGCACATAATATGGGTTTTTATTCTTCAGATGACAAATACAGAACAGGCAGCGCGACCTTACTACGGGTCGCGATATCAAGCGTGGAAACACGCAAGTCACGTGACTTTTTATGGTGGAAGTTGCGCGGGATTAGCGAGGAAGTAACGCGAGTTCAACGTGTAGCGTGGAAGACAAGCGTGGAAATTCTCGCTACAAGTGTGTGATCGAGCGTGTAACGGATTATAGGCGTGGAAACCCGGGCGTGGAAAAGATTAGTGCACGCTCAACTTTACCGTTACCTGTAAAAACAAAATCTACTGTCCATGCACTACTCTGATTGCAGTACATGTACGTCTTTTAAAGTGTGAAAAGATAAAAATTCTCTAATGCGTTCTGATTGTTTTCATTTCTTTCCAGAGTCATGAACCGGACACAGGCCACACATTAATTATTGATTATTATTGAATAGAACGTGCGAATATCAAAGCTTGCTCTTTGAATTTCGATTAGAAAAATCATGCAAAAGTTATCAAGGTAGCATGGGCCTCCACAAAGCTCCATACGAAAAAGTACCGGATTCTTTGGCTTAGTCTAGTCCGGCCACAAAAGTGGGTCAGGCATGGTCGTTTTTACAAACACACAAAAGTCACAAAGAGAATCAAACATCTGCCCCCAGTCGACGGATTACGAATTACGTATTTTTATATTTGGTATTCCTGTAACTGCTTTTTCCCATGCAACAACCGCACGCGCTCAGTATAAATGACGTACTGTGGTAAAAGACCGGGAAATTCTCACTTACCTGCAGCAACTGCACGTGTCAATATGAATTTACTTAAAGGGGTGCTTCTGCTATCAAAGAGACATTGAATCAATAAGACAGGATTTGTGAAAAGGGTGTCTGTCACACAAAAACACACTTTACGCGCACAAGGGGCAATAGAGGCTAATGACAATTAAAACGAGTGAGTTTTTTTACGTCCTACTAACAGCTAGGACATACAGAGATATGGACCTTGGTTTAAAGTCCAATATGAAAGGCTTGAGAAGCCTGGGATCGAACTCATGACCCCGGTTGACAAGACGAGAAGCTTTACCACTGCACCACCGAGGCACCATTTCCCAATATTTCATACTGTTAAATATCTAATAAAAGGGCTGCAGACATTTCCCCATGCCCCGCCACTGCACTTACATCAAGCAAGTACCATGACTCTGTTAATAAACTAATAAGTTTCAAGAAAATATCAAAATAGTTTTCAAGTTACAGAGCGGACAGAAAAAAAAAAAAAAAAAAAAATCAGAAATCACTAAATTATTTTCAGTGTTCAAAGGGCCGTAACTCCAAAAGTAAGGTATATGAAAGAAAAGAAGGGCAGTTATCAGTTTCTGCTGAAATGATTAATAGCTTATGAATAAGCCCAACCCGGAAAAGTGTGCAGGCTCGACAAGACCGAAATAGTGTAGACTTGGCCGTTTAACTCCAGTTCAAATCAAAATTACGTCGGTATAAAGTTCTCATGTCTGAAGTATGATTTACAACGTACGTACAATGAACCGGACAACAAAACGTACAATAGTACAATGTACGTGCGACCAGCAAAGACTCAGGTCAGTCTGTGCATCGACCCACTATATATAAAGCAAGCTTCTTGAATAGCCCGGATTCCGAAGAAGGTGCATATTGTACAATCAGCGAAGGGTCTGATCGGAATGTGCTGTTGCAGTCGCACTGTTTATCCCGCTTTGGACAGCCCAGCTATCGAAGGTAAATACGATCAACGAATGCTTTTATCAGAATGTGCAGCTGCGCAGATTGACCCGAGTCTTCGCTCGTCGCACAAGACATTTTGTTAAACCCAGAGATTGCAGGAGGTACATACGATTAGCGAAGGCTCTGATCAGAGTACTGATGTGCAGGCTCAGAGTGTGCAGGCTGATCCGTCTCTTCGTACATGGCATCGTAGGTTTCGCCATGCACAGACCCATGCGCGATTTGTTTGTGCAAACCATAACGCCTAACACTCTGGCTAAAATTTTCAACAGACGACATTTTGAAATATTTTTCTCATTCTTCCAAGAAAACAAGATTTGCATTTCATTCAAATTGTCTCCATTGCATGAATGTCAAATCCTGTTTTCTTGGTAATAAAAAAAAATAACGATTTTTTTTGTCGTCTGCTGAATTAGCCCAGATAGTGGTAATTCGATACCCGCGAGCACCAAGTGTTGTGTCTTTGAGCAAGACACTTTGTCCTCGTA
The DNA here is from genome assembly GCA_964016985.1 of Anodontia alba. Lineage (NCBI taxonomy): Eukaryota > Metazoa > Mollusca > Bivalvia > Lucinida > Lucinidae > Anodontia > Anodontia alba. The sequence continues at coordinate 23,301,982 of OZ024836.1, read as the reverse complement.
ACTTAGTATTGGTTTCTAACCAGGAAGACTCTGCTTAGAATGTCCGCGAGGGCATATGATAATATTATGGACAAATGTCATTTAGAAGATTCTTTCCCGCCGATGCTAGGTTTATACATGCGTCTCTTTTACTGGTTTAATAAATTACGGTCTTGGTTTTGCATAAATTTTGAAGACACAAAAACAGAACACTTTACATGGAAACGAAAGTTTTGAAGATTGCTCTATTAACCAGTAAAGATAATGCTATTAATGTATATACTGTAAGAGAATAACATAACATAATATTCATTTGTACCCTGATAAATGCGGGGTAACGTCCTCACACTGCAGGTGTTTACTCTTTTAAGGGAGCTAACTGCAACTGACTATCAAAAGGGAGTTAACTGCAATTGCTTTAACGAGTCCGGCCCATGCGAAATGGGATTGGGAACAACATTTTTTATGAATCGCGCCTGTAAATTGTATATGCTTATACAATAAGCGGTTAACCAGTACACCGAACCCCCTTCCGCCAGAAACTTGTAACTGCCAATCTTGAAGCAGTGGAAGGAGCGAATGACCGTAGCAAATACATGTGTTTCATGATAAGTCGGGATCGAATCGCGTTCGATTCCCGCCGGTGCGATACCATTTTTCAAATAAAGTCAGTGCAAACAACTTCTAGCTCGAAAGGAGACCCGTCATATTTGCATGAGGGTAAAAAGAAAGAGCTTTCCAGAGAGAGAGAGAGAGAGAGAGAGAGTTTGCAAAACTTGTAAGCTTCTGGCTCGTCCATTTTAGATACATCCGGCTATGAGATTTAGATATTCCTAGAGAAAAACGGCAAACAGTAAATACCCTGACCAGACGCCGTGTTCTATCATCTCAATATGACTTAAATATTTTTTTTTTTGTTGAAAGAGACCTAAGACACCAAGTCACCATCATCATTAAGTGGTGATTTGAATGGGCAGTCCTAACCCATGTCCAATCATCAACCGTCCAGGCCTCGATCCGAGCAGTGTAGATACATTCCAGCGTGTCCGTTTCTGTCTCCCTTGTCAATTGAAATGTATCGCTACTTTTACCCTCGAAGCGCTTAGCATATTAGTAGACGCCATTTTTTTTTTTTTTTTTTTTTGTAAATTAAGCGTGACGTTACATGTGACTAGTTACTAGTTTGCTTAGGATTTACACCCCACTGAATGTTTGCAACGTCGTCAGTCACTAGCCTGCCCTCTCTGAATATTCTGCTTCTATTTACCACTAAATACTCATTGTCCTAAAAAAACTGAACAAGGTAACTAGTCCCTGACTCTCTGGTTAGCGCTCTGCTTGACATTTTATTTGCTATTTACTTAGACGTTAGACACTGACGAAAAAAAATAATCCTCGTTTCTTTCTGAATAGTGTGATCACAGTATAAAGTACAAGAACTTAATAACAATTAAGGCAAACAATGATACAAGAATATTATCGTTATTACAAATAGAAATCATGTACTACCCTACACGTGTAAACACATTGGGATCAGAAGAACGGATGCGGTACTGATCTAAAATAAAATGCAGACAGGTTGCAATGGGTTGTAGAGTGTAGCGTGAAGCGATCTTACCTGTAGCGCGTGGCGATCGTGGAACTATCGAGTGACACGCAAATTTCACGTTCCGCATTGCGGTCGGGTTTGTTGCGTGTGATAAGCGCAAAATTATCGTGGAGAGAGCGTGGAAAGAACGTGGAAAGAGCGCGGAACTTGCGAGGAAATTAATCCTTTCCTCGTTCGCTAGTGAAAACGACACGTAGTAAGGTTGCGCTGACTGTACTGTACATGTATAATCATAAACTAATAGGGTATAATGAAATAACATGTTTTAAATACCTAAATCAGGCTTCTTTTTTTGTGCTCTTTCCTTCAGTTTTGTAACTTTTCCCCAATTAATTTTCATTTTTTGGGTATCTTTACTCAACCAAAAAATAAAAATACCATTTTACCCAATTGATTAAATTTTGATGGGGTTAAATATCCAAATGCCCCCATAATTATCTGTTGCTCGATAAATATCATCAAATAAGTCATTTGCTGATCTTTGTTAGTTCGGCAGGTATAAATTTTTCCACAAGTTTTCCCAGTAATTTTGAAAAACTTAAGCGCACAGAGCGATAATTAGGTTGAATACAGAAAATCAGAGTCACTGTCAAATTAGCAGACTCATCACCAGTGTCTGAGGACGCGCCCCACCAAACCTACACATCACCATCTCGCTTGCCGCATCAGTTCGTTGTTTGGGTTGTACCCATTTGAGCATGAGCAAGCGCAATGAACGAACGCTTAAATGGGTACAACCCAAACTCAACTATGCTTTATCTGGGGGATTTGAGCATGGTTTGGAACAATTTGTTTCTTTCCTCACGCCTTTCATTGAGGGAAATTTTGCATAAATAAGATTTTTCTATTATTATCATTATGACCAGACTTCCCCTTTTGCAGCTGACTATTCCTCTAGCATTTTGTCACATGCTTACCTAGTTACAAGGTTCAATGACCAATAATCAAGTTGGCAGATTACTCATGCAGTCTCAGCAGCTGACAATGTAAAATATAAAAACTTGAATCCTGTGTTCATAAAAGAAACAGCAAAATGTATTGAACTGGAATGCCGTGATGGACCTCACCTTGAGGAGGACAGATACAAAACAGCAAAGTAAGAATGTTAACTGACTTACTTTTGTTTTCAAAAAGGGGAGGTAAGGCCATTGGGTTGGAACTCCATTAATATGCATAAAATATAGGTCAAGATCAGTGTGTCAATATGCACGCTGAGTGAAGATGTGGAAGAGAACCACTGAAACACTATGCAGGGTCTGAAGGTTTTAGCAACTATAGGTAATAAGATCGTAAGGGTTGACGCGAAATTTTTCAGTCACTGGAGCGTAAAATACAGGTCAAGGCCAAAGGGTCAAGGAAAGTGCTGAAAGAGGATGCTGAAGAGAAACACTATGCAAGGTTTGAAGGTTGAAGCAACTATAGTTGATGAGATCGCAAGGGTCACTGAAATTGTTGATGGGTGGATGGACAGAAAACCAGAAGCCTATAATGTTGCACCATGCCAACAGGTGCGACAAAAAGTCAAAGAACTGCAATGTTCATAGATCATTTTCTGTCTTACTAATATAATTGATTATGTATATGAATGTTAAAACTTGCATTGTTTAGACTTGCTCCCTGTAAATCAAAAATTGATTGTTTCCCTTGGATAGTGCATGACGAACATCCTATGCTCAAATACCTTAGACAAAGCATGGCTAGAAATGTCAAGACAATTAGGAACACTAGCAGGGGTGTTAAAAATCATTTTAAAGCTTTTTTTTTTCTTTTACTTTTAAATGCCTTAATTATTTTTTATCTGAATCTAGGAAATAAAAGGTGGTAAGCAAAATATGCTCTTACAGCAGTGTCAATATTATTCTTGATTCAGTATCAAAGCAAAGACCGCCACAGAGCATCAAGTTTTGGGATAAACTAAAGAGGTGTTAATGAACACATTCAAGATGAAATATTTAGATCAGATGCCACCAAAGATGTTGCATGTGATCTGTGTCTACACTGTTTCATAGCTACAGATAAGAGGGGGTATCAAAATAATATTTTTCTTATTTCTCAACAAATAGGTATGTTGTGAGTACTCATTAGAAGCCTCGCCGAGGTGCTTCTAATGAGTACCCACAAAATAAGTTTTTATTGAGAAATAAGAAAGATATCAGCATTTTTCGGATGAAAAAAGTGCCTTATCTGTTACTATGTGTTTGCCAATCATCTAGCAGGTTAGACAACTCAATGGGAAGGAAAATGGTCTTTTAGAGGAAGTAATGTCATACACAGCTCTTTCCAATCCAAAAGTATTGATGGGTTTCTTATTTTTCCAGAAAAGCATATGTTGTTGGTACTCATTAGAAGTGCTGCAGTGAGGCACTTCTAATGAGTACTCACAACATGTTTTCGTGGAGGAATATAAAAAAAAATATTTACCTGATACCCACTCAGGGATCAAAGTTAACTGTTTTAACGACTTGCTAAAATTAGCAAGTGGCTTGAATTTTTACTTGCTAAACCAAACGGCCAACTTGCTATTTTAAAATTATAACAGTTTAAAAGTAGTCTTAAATTTGACGTAAAAAAATATAATTCCACTAAATGTCCCATATGAAAACAGCAAAAATTAGTGCAAAAAATTATTCATAATATTTTACTTTGATAAATTTCAAATTCTTGGGCATATTATTTCTTTTTGAAAATAGATAAATAAAAAAAAAATAGAAACTATGCCTCAGCTTAAGCAAATGGAGAAATTTTTTTTAACTTGCTAGAATTAGCAAGTGATGGCTGATGCAACTTGCTTTTTAATGAAATTTACCAGCATGTAGCAAGTTAGCAAGGGCTAGAATTGATCCCTGCCACTATTATCTAGACCTATGTAATGAGTTATGTGCAGGGCTGCCACTCGTTTTCTATTTCAAAATTCCCTGACATTTTTCTGACTTTTCCATGACTTTTCACCATTTCAAGACATTTTTGAAGGCCTCCCAGCTCCCCTTACAGCTGTCCTCAGCCACCAAATCTTCCAATAGAGTACTTACTTTCAGAGAAAAAACAATCACTTATCAAAAGAATGAGGCCAGTTCAGTTTTCAGAAAATTTTGCAATTCCCTGACTTTATAGTCAGTTTTTTCCAATTTCCCTTACTCAAATCTAAATTCCCCGACTTTTCCCTGACCTGGAAAAATTTTCATTTTCCAGACTTTTTTCCCTGACCATGGCAACCCTGATGTGCCAACATTTTAGACAAATAAGGTATGTTCTTGATGTCCAATCACAAAAGCCCTGCCATTACGAAAACATGCCTATTCAATTATATTGAGAATTTTACCACCAAACAATGAAAATTTTCAGATAAAAAATTCTGAAAGTTTTCATATTTCTGCTCAAAACATAAATTGTGGATACTTGTTAGAACTGCCTCACTGAAGCGGTTCCAATGAGTACCCACAATCTATGTTTTTGAGCAGAAATAGGAAAAAATGTATACTCCTGTAAACCCCTTTTACTATATAAAAGTGGGGTTTAAGGGGGTCAAAATCATATACGTGTGTTTTGTGACAACAAATGCAGAGGCTGAAGTGGACTTTAACCATTCCTGTATGACAATTTTTCCTTCCTGCACAATAGTCCAACCTTTAAATGGACCCTTAAGCCTTTAAATGCAAATCATAATAGCAGAAGAAAACATTCAACTGTAATTACCCTAAGTATTGGGACACCTCAACTCCTTACCTTACTTCTCCTAAAATTTGAAAAAGCTGGTTTGTCATAGCTACAGATAAGAGGGGGTATCCACATAATATTTTTCTTATTTCTCCACGAAAACATATGTTGTGGGTACTCATTAGAAGCACCTCAGTGAGGTACTTCTAATGAGTACCCACAAAATATGTTTTCGTGGAGAAATAAGAAAGATATCAGCATTTTTCAGATGAAAAAAGTGCCTTATCTGTTGCTATGTTTGTTCCACTACCCCTTGTTGTGTATAAAATATTGCTGGATGAGTGACAAACAGTTTTAGACTGATCATGAGCTGGGTCTACACTGTTTGCTCAGGCCTGTCTGTCTCAATACCTAGGGTTATTATGGTAGTCTTTTATTTTTTTTAGGAAACATATGGCTTGACATTTCATGAACATTGAGGCTATTCAAGGGAAATGTCTACCATTATTTTCTCCAAAACATGAAAGACGACAGCAGAAAATTTATTTTAGTTATATTTTCGAGAAACTAAGGATTGATATTTCAAGTGAATCAGCAGATGATTCCCCTGAAATATTAAGCCTTGTTTTCTCAAAAAAAACCCATAAAACTGTTTATAACCCAGTGCACCCGCCCCGACAGCTCCCCACCAGCCCCTGGGCCAAGATATATTACAATAAGAATGTCCACAGCATGGATACGGATTCCGGGATCCCAATTTTGCCCATTATAATTGACTGGCTTCAAATTTGACCATTATGATAATACTGGCTGAAAAAAATAATTATGTAGAGCACTGCCTAGATCATAAGCCACACCATATAAATTTAATCAGTCTACACAGATTGTGCAACATGTTTTTGTAGATAAAAATAAGACCAGATATGGGTCCAAAAGACAAAGATGCCCCCGCCAGAAAAACTTTAATGCAAATGGCCAAATCCAGATGCAGACAGATGCAGAGGTGTAACACTATATATGCCCTTTCCACCATTCTTCACATGGCAGAGGCATAAAACATATTTACCGGATACCCCTCTTAATTTAATATTTTGAGCTATGATATGGAGCCCAATATGGATGGATGGATGGATATTTTGTTTATAGACGCTCAACCCTAAAAGGGCATATAGCGTCTAATAAGTTTTATGTTATATGATGATTTTATTTAATGAGAAATTTAAAAATATCTAGGATTGATGTGTTTATTTTAAAGAGATAAAGTATCAATGATTTTAAGTGATTAAAAATACTGATCATATTTTATTAAAAAGTCCGATCTCTTTAAGAAAGTCGAGTATTTTCTGAGTTGGCATATAAAAAAGTTCCTTTATAGTTTTTATATTAAAATACTTTGTGCGAATGTGATTAAATTCAGCACAAGTGATAAGAAAATGTTTGACTGTGAAAGGTTCATTACAAGGAATGCAGAATGGAGCTTGTTCATTGTTTAAAATATAAGAATGAGTAATTCTAGTGTGTCCAAGTCTACATCTCGTGATTTTTGTTTGTTCTTTTCTGCTGAGATTAGAGAATGTGCATTTGCTGTTAAAATTTGGTTTGATTTCATTTAATTTATTATAAGTTTGTGTTTCCCAAACAGACTGACATTTGTTGTTGATGTATTGACAGACGTTTGATTTAAAGTCGGAGTGAGGAATTTTGAAATTGGTTATTACTAAGGATAATGCAGATTTGGCTTCTGAATCTGCTAATTCATTTCCACGAATATTAACGTGGCTGGGAAGCCAACAAAATACAATTTCTTTTGAAGCGGAAAGATAATAATATTTTTTAAGAATTTGCTGAATTAATGGGTTTCTATGGTGTAAATCTTTAAGAGATTTTAATACAGAAAGAGAATCTGAATAAATGATAAACTGTTTTTCAGACTGATCTCTGATATGGTAAAGTGCAATATCAATTGCCTTGGCTTCGGCGGTAAAAATGGAGCTATTATCAGGTAATCTGATACTGTCAGTAAAATTTGGACTAATAACAGAACAAGCAACTTTCTCATCTTGTTTCGAACCATCTGTATAAATTGACAGGTAATGCTTATAATTTGATTTGATTACTAAAAATTCATTCTTAAAAATATGCGACTCGACTTCTGTTTTTTTATTTTTATGAAGGTCTAAAACAAGAATTCCGCGGAAGGCGTCATCGCACCTGCTGGCGCAAAAGTCACAGGAGCCACAATCAGAATGTGGTTATTAAATAAATTTATTTCATTCTTAGCAGTGCTTACTTGGAAAACTGGGTTGAAAAAAATGTAGACAAAGTGCCAAGTGGGGCATATTATATTCCAGGCCAGTCCCATTCCCTCTAATGGCTATATCTTCAGCACTGACTTTTCGTATCATACAGCCCAATGATAATGGAACATTGATGTAAAATGTGTAAAAGTCACTGGAGCATGAAATTTAGGTCAAGGTCACGGGTCAAGGTACCTGCTAATTCAGTACATCAAGGAGAAGTACAATGCAAGGTATGGTGGTTGTAGGCCTTATAGTTGAGGAGTTATCAAACATCAACGTAAAATTTGTCAAATATAGGTCAAGGTCACTGGGTCAAGGTACCTGCCAAGCCAGTGCAATGAGGTGAAGCACTATGCAAGGTTTAGTGGTTGTAGGTCTTATATTTGAGGAGATACCGAACATCAATATAAAATGTGTCAAAGTCACTGGAGTGCACAATATAGGTCAAGGTCACCAGGTCAAGGTATCTGTCGAGTCAGTACATTGAGAAGAAGTGCTACATAAGGTTTGGTGGTTGAAGGCCTTACAGTTGAGGACATATGGAAGGGTGACGTACACGGTGTAAAAGTCAATGGAGCGTGAAATATAGGTCAAGGTCACCCAGTCAAGGTACCTGCAGAGTCTGTACATTGAGGAGAAGCACTATGCAAGGTTTGATGGTTGTAGGCCTTATAGTTGAGGAGATATTGAACGTTGACGTAAAAAGTGTAAAAGGCACTGGAGCGAAAAATATAGGTCAAGGTCACCGGGTCAAGATACCTGCCAAGTCAGTACATATTGGAGAAGCACTATGCAAGGTTTGGTAGCTAGAGGTCTTACCCTTGAGGAGATCTGGAACGTTGATGTAAATTATGTTAAAGTCACTGCAGCCAAAATATAGGTCAAGGTCACCTGGTCAAAGTATCTGCTAAGTCAGTACATTGAGGAGAAGCACTTTGCAAGGTTTGATGGTTGTACGCCTTATAGTTGAGGAGATATTGAATGTCGACGCAAAATATGTCAAAGTCACTGGAGCGCAAAATATAGGTCAAGGTCACCGGGTCAAGGTACCTGCCAAGTCTGTACCTCTAGGAGAAGCACTATGCAAGGTTTGGTAGTTGTATGCCTTATAGTTGAGAAGATCTGGAACGTCAACGTAAATTGTGTCAAAGTCAATGGAGCGCAAAATATAGGTCAAGGTCACTGGGTCAACATATCTGCCAAGTCAGGAGGTCAGGGAGATGTGTCATGCAAGGTATGATGGTTGTTGTAGAATTGTAGTTGATGAGAATACTAACTTTGACGTAAATGTCGAACTTCGACATAACAGAACTGTTAAGAGACAGACGGACGGACGAACGGACAGACGAATGGAAAAGCGGGCACCTATGTTGCAAAGTCAGGAGGTCAGGGAGATATTTCATACAAGGTTTGATGGCTGTTTAGTCTTGTAGTTGATTAGAATACTAACTTTGACATAAATGTCGAACTTCGACATAACAGAACTGTTAAGAGACGGACGGACGGACAGACAGACGAACAGACAGACGAATGGAAAAGTGGGCACCTATGTCGCAAAGTCAGGAGGTCAGGGAGATGTTTCATGCAAGGTTTGATGGTTGTTTAGTCTTGTAGTTGATTAAAATACTAACTTTGACATAAATGTCGAACGTCGACATAAATGTTGACAGACGGACGGACGAATGGACAGACAAACGGAAAAGCGGACGCCTATGTTGCAAAGTCAGGAGGTCAGGGAGATGTTTCATGCAAGGTTTGATGGTTGTTTAGTTTTGTAGTTGATTAGAATACTAACTTTGACATAAATGTCGAACGTCGACATAAATGTTGACAGACGGACGGACGGACTGACGGACGGACGGACGGAAGGAAAATCGGACGCCTATATCGCACCCTGCTACAAGCAGGTGCGATAATAATCTTTGGAGGGTTTAACGTCCATGGCTCTTTTGATGGAAAAGAAAAATGCTGAACATTTTTAATATTGATATTGGCCTCTTCAAGTAACGGTTGTATTCTCAGGCCAAGGGGTTTAATAGCCGTTGGTTTGTTGTTGTAAAATCTTTCATATTTAGGATTAAAAACACAATCATAGGCTGAATTACGTGGATTGGCGGCTAATTTAGTAACATATTGAAGAGACAATTTCTCTCTTCTTATATACAATGATGGTTCATTTGATTCAGCGTATAAACTTTCGACGGGGGAAGTACGAAAAGCCCCTAGAGCCAGACGTAAACCTTGGTGATGAATAGTATCCAAAGATTTCAAATAAGATTTTCTAGCGGATCCATAAACTATGGATCCATAATCCAGTTTAGATCGAATTAAAGATCTATAAAGATTTAAAAGAACAGTACGATCTCCTCCCAGCCCAATATGGAGTCCTGGAATCAATTTTTTTTTTTTTTTTTTTTGTACACACTGTATTAAAACTTTTTGGGGTGTTATCAGCAAATAATAATATTTAAGTATGTCCAGGTATATGTAATCCTACTTGAATAAAATTACTTACATTCATCCAAAGTATCTTTTTCAGCAGTTTTTCTGGCCCAACTAAAAGTAAATGAACAAAGACCGTCACACTGCAGGTTCATGTATAAAAATGAACTCACCAAAAAGCATGCATTTTGTGGTGTAGCCCAGTCATGCATGATTTGTCAGGCAGCCAGATAAACAAAAATATAATGTTTAGCATGCTGGGTAAAAATTTCAACAGGAGATATTTATTAATATTTCTACTTATTTATCCCAGAAACTGATTTTGACATTTCATGCAAAATGCCTCCTTAGTAGAAAATTTTGCATGATATTATCAAAGCCTATTTTCTAGGAGAAAGGAAAAAAATATTTCAAAATGACTTCTGCTAAATTTGCCCACAAAGTCTTAAAGGTTAGTTAAAATAATGGACTGATCAGTGATCAACAAGTCAACTACCTAACTTGGGGGACAAAGAAGTGCTGTATTTAATCTAAAAATCTGGACAGACAATATATATGAGTGAGCTATGGCAAGCCGTTTTACTATTTATTCTATAAATCAGATATCTGATTTAATATATCAGATATCTTATATAATATATAAGATATCTGATATATTATATTAGATATCTAATATAAATAAGATATCTTATATGTCAATTTAGATATCTTATATGCTATATAAGATATCTGATATGCTATATAAGATATCTTAATTGGCATATAAGATATCTTATATGCTATATAAGATATCTGAAATGCTATATAAGATATCTTATATAGGATATAAGATATCTTATTTACTAAAGAAGATATCTCATTTGTTCAATTAAATAAGATATCTTATTTAGTATATCAGATATCTTATTTAGTATATCAGATATCTATATTAATATATTAGATATCTTATTTAACAAATAAGATATCTTATATGGTAAATAAGATATCTTATATGTGGAATTAAATAAGATATCTAATATGGTATATCAGATATCTTATATCGGATATAAGATATCTTATATAGGATATAAGATATCTGATATACTAATTCAGATATCTTATATCCTATATTAGATATCTTATATCCTATATAAGATATCTGATATACTGTATAATAAATAGTAAAATGGCTTGCCAGAAAGCGGTTTTACTATTTATTCTATAAATCAGATATCTGATTTAATATATCAGATATCTTATATAATATATCAGATATCTGATATATTATATTAGATATCTTATATAAAATAGATATCTTATATGTCAATTAAGATATCTAATATGCTATATAAGATATCTGAATTGACATATAAGATATCTAATATGCTATATAAGATATCTGATATGCTATATAAGATATCTCATATAGGATATAAGATATCTTATTTACTAAAGAAGATATCTCATTTATTAAATCAAATAAGATATCTGATTTAGTATATCAGATATCTTATTTAGTATATTAGATATCTATATTAATAAATAAGATATCTTATTTAACAAATAAGATATCTTATATGGTAAATTAGATATCTTATATACGGAATTAAATAAGATATCTCATATATTATATCAGATATCTTATATAGGATATAAGATATCTAATATAGGATATAAGATATCTGAATAAGTATATCAGATATCTTATATCCTATATTAGATATCTTATATCCTATATAAGATATCTGATATAATATATAAGATATCTATTTTGCTTAATAAATAGTAAAACGGCTTGCCATAGTGAGCAGTTTATGACTCCAAAAGAAGCATTCTCATCTGGGTCTTCCTTTTAGACAGCACTTGCACAAAGGGTCCAATATACTAGTTCTAATGTAGGACAACTTCAGTAAGAAGGAGATTTATCTAAATATTTTGCAGCAAATATGGTACAAACTAGTGAGAGTTCCAAACAAGAGAAGCCTTCACACTGCAGCTTACAGGCTACAAATAAGAGGGGGCATCACGAAAACATACCTATATGATTTTTATCCCCTTAAACCCCATTTTTATATAGTAAAACAGGGGTTTACAGAGGCATACATTATTTTTCTTATTTCTGCACAAAAACATAAATTGTGGGTACTCATTAGAACTGCCTTGGTGTGGCGGTTCTAACGAGTACTCACAATGTATGTTTTGAGCAGAAATATGAAAAATATCAGAATTTTTATCTGAAAACTTTCCGTTTTTGGTGACGAAACTTTTAATATATTTGAATAAGCGTGTTTTCATAGGCGTGTTTTCATAATGGTATCAGATGTATGTAGCTTCAGATAAGAGGATTTCATGTAAATGTTTTTTCCTAATTCTCCACAAAAACATATGTTGTGGTACTCAATGCCTTGCTGTAGCACTTCTAATGAGTACCTACAACCAACATTTTTGTGAAGAAATAAGAAAATTATCAATACTTTTTGGATGTAAAACACATCAGCAACAAAGCAGGAGAGATGTCAATCTAAGCCTTATATGTTTCTGTAATGTATGTCACAGATATAATATATATATATACATCAGGGCTCCGGAAAACAAAAAAAATAGCCGGTCTGGACCGAAATTAAGAATTCTCGACCGATTTCAAACACCCCAAAACGCTAATAAATAGGTCCAACAGGTTTGTGCCTTGAACCCCATTTTTCCCCAACCAACCAATTTTCACGAATCAATGATCTCTAAAAAATCACAAACGGTGAAGTCTTCCCAAACTGACAACGTCCGCGCACCTTTTAAATGCGATATTATAGTTAAAAGGCTCTAAACGGTCATTTGAGAGACAGATGAATAACGGCAACCTACCGCAGTACAAATTAATTACGTCATTATCCAAACATTGTCAAAAAATCAACACTTCACTGACCTTTGTGCGGTAAACAAGCGATTAACACGAATCATCAGTAACGGTAGTCTGATAATTAATCCTTTGTGTAACACGTGTGATGTGAATACACTGAAACTGCAAAAAATCCAGGTGCATTGGGCGTGTCCAAAAGATCAAAGGTCGCTGTACTGAGAGAGATAAAAGAATGCACCGCTTGAACACACCCGTTTTCTTCCTCTTCTTTTTTGTTTTGATCAACACGGTTTGTCAGTCCCAGATTTGATAAATTAATTCCCAAATCGTGTACATCCTGATCAGATGTCGCATACAACGGCGTCTGATCTGGGCCTGTATTTTTGATTGCTTCTTTTTTTTTTTTTTGTTGACTGCCGTAACATGCGAGTATAATTCAAGGTAGATTTCACGGTTAAAATAAGTAATGCACCACTTGCGCTAGACAAGATTGGTCAGTGCTTAAAATTTAAGCAGTCTGGTCAAATCTTGAAACATTGAAAACTGCAAAACGGCCCGGGGCGCAGGCCCTTTTTATTAGACCTAATTAGGTCCATGAAAGTCGTTTCGTTCCGTCTCTCCTGTTTCCCACCGTCTTCACGCTTATACAAGACGGGAATCAGTTGTTTATAAATAATTTAGGAAAACTATGCAGAGGTGGAAATAACAACAAAACCGTCTTTTTTTTTTTTTCTTTCTTTTTACATACATGACTGTATTTACTGAGAATGCCAGCTTTGATCATGCTCGTTATACCCGGACTTCTGTCATATAACGGAGTTGAGGTGTATTATTTAAAAGGAGTTATTGGACTGCCAATTGTCATTAGTTTTCGTGATAGGTGATATATATATATTTTTTTCTTGGAAATGGGCTGACTGATGACGTCATCGTCATCGGGTGGACCAATTCAGATTTAAAAATTTCCAGAGCCCTGATATATATATATATATATATATATATATATATATATATATATATATATATATATATATGTATATATATACTCCTCAAAATAATTTAAGGACTACCAGTTTTATTTCTCTTTTGATTATCACTAAAATGTGACCCTCAAGTTTTACAATTATTTCATGGACAAAACTGGAAGTCTCAGCCCTATTTCAATCAGCTGAACATGTTCACACAACATGTTCAGCTACAAAAGTGTCAATGGCACCAAAAAAGCCAGACCAAATGATTCTAAGAAAAACGGTGATTTCCAAAAAAAAAAAACGATTTTTACCCCAAAATAATTTTTTTTTCAAAATACCGAAAAAAATCTTTGTTTAATAAAAAAAACAATACTCTATCACACATAAAGTCATGCAAACTCAACCTTCATTCGAGTAAAAGACACACATATATGGCCAGAAAAGGAGACCAACCCTTTGAGAGGATAAAAATGCGTTGAAAGTTCCCCATAGACAACGAACAATCTGTAGAGGGTACCTATAGCAAAATGTGCATTTCTTGATAACAAGTAAGGCTTTTCTATGAGTTTTTCACAGTTGGGAGCCCAAAAAATGTAATTTTTTTAATTTTTGGGTAAAAAGTGGTCTTTTTTTGCAAATTTTAAAATGAAAATTTTTATTTCAAATTTGTTTGTTGGAAACACTCTTTTAGGGCTTCCTTTAAAGAAACATTCAACGATATTTTGATATCTTCTGTGGTTTTGCCCATACACCCGGCCAAAGTTTGTATATATGGAAATTTGCAGTATGTGGCACTTAAATTATTTTGAGGAGTATATATATATATTTCCCATTTTCACCATTTTCATATGTACCCACAATGCACATACCAAATTTGATCGTTACAGGCAATACACATCACAAAAACATGCCTATATAATTTTGACCCCCTTAAACCCCACTCTTATATAGTAACACTGGGGTTTAAAGGGGTATACATTATTTCTCTGATTTCTGCTCAAAAACATTGATTGTGGGGAATCGTTAGAACCGCCTCATCGAGGCGGTTCTAACGAGTCCCCACAATCTATGTTTTGAGCAGAAAAATGAAAAATATCAGAATTTTTATCTGAAAATTTTCATTTTTTGATGGTAAAATTTTCAGTATATTTGAATAGGCGTGTTTTCATACTGATTACAGAAAATATATCCAGTTCAAGTTCTGTTGTCATTGATTTTTGTTTGTTTGTTTGTTTTTTTTTTTTTTTGTTCTTTATATCCATTAAGGTCAATATATATTTAACAGCGACCTACATGTGAGATACAACACAAAATGTGATACACAACAAAATTTCACTTAATGTATACATTCTACTGTTCTACCAAATCTGATGGACAGGCCAAACAATCCGGATTTCCACGGGGAAATCTAAATACAGGTCGCAGTGACCTATGTTTAATGCGCGATACACAAAATTCAATTAATGTGCCTATACACCGAATCTGGTACACCTGGGTCATATACATACAGTGCAAGAGATTTTCCCTGTGCAAGAGATATCCTGACGGACGGACGGACAAACTTTATACAATCCTCCGGTCAGTACGGTGACCATTTCGATACCCCACCCACACTGCAAAAAGTCGTTTAAGTAACAAAACAAGAGTGAAAATAGAATAACAGTTAAAATCATCTAAATTTAACTCTTCACATAATGCAGAGATTCGCAAACAGTAAAGTTAAAAACAGAATTCTTTGTTTATTATAAGGAAATATACATACCTACTTTTCCCGCTAAATGTCAAACAGTATTTACCGGAACTGCTCAAGAAAAGCCGGTACCAAAAAAACGGTACCAACTAGCCTTCATCCTGAATTTTGACAGGCATAATTCGTTAAAAGTGCAGATACCCTCTCAAGTTATGCGACGAACGAGTATCGAAGTGATTTTCATTGACAACAAGCAGTTTTTTGTACTGCCTCGAGCAAAGCCAAGAAAAAGAACTTTTCTCCGCGACAGGGTTTTCTCTCTCCAACAAAAAAGTAACAAAATGCATAGTCTATTATTTTTGGATTGTCATAAGTGATTAAATTTGATTCGCAAATCTTTTTCATATAGGTATACGGTAATTTAGTTGAATATATCTTGTTCTGATACAGGAAACACGAAACCTTTGAAGATTTTAGCAGATAAGACACACACTAAAAAGGCAAGATATTGTTAATTTCCTTCTACTTTTTTTTTTTTTTTTTTTTTTTTTTTTTTTCTCGATTTCGAATACAATTTGACAAATTTATCGTTCAACTAACTGAAGTGATAAATAGAGCAAAAAAGAAACTTAACACGGACAATTATTCGAAAGTTGTGTTGAGAACTGGGTTTTGGAACTGACAGAATCACTTCCTGATCGTTGCGACTGCAATCAGCCTGTCAGCCTATTAGCTAGATCATATCGCTACCAATCTGTATGTGAAAACAATCTTGATAATAGACGTGATTTGCCAGGGTCATGATCCAAAGGCCGTGATAAAGCCTCGGTAGAGTAATATGAAGAGCAACGACAGGAACTCATTACGAAAATATGCCTACTCAAATATACTGAAAATTTCACCACCAAAAAATGAAATTTTTCAGACAAAAAATCTGATTTTTTTCTTATTTCTGCTCGAAAACATAGATTGTGGGTACTCGTTAGAACCTCCTCGGCGAGGCGGTTCTAACGGGTACCCACAATCTATATTTTCGAGCAAAAATAAGAAAAATAATTAATAAAATACAAATAGCAAATATTAAATCTGTATTTGAAATTATGATCATCCATATTTCTCCATCTATAAAATGATATATAAAATAGTTTAAGCGCCATGGCCATTTGTGCTATAGATAGATGGGCGCCCTGATGGATGAACAGACACGTGGACATACCTCGTACATGGCCATAACAGGGTACTCTCCGAAAGCTTACGGACCTCAGTCAGTTAACTTTTCTACAGGTTGTGCGGGTCGTGGAATCATATGCTAACGGTCCGTGTCGCCCATGCATTTTCTGTTGCACAACTGTCAGTTTTAAAGGCGATTGAGTCCGAATTAACATGGTCATATGGAAAACAGAATCTTATACTCGTGGTCATTTCATATGAAATTAATGAATCTCGCTGTAGGCTTCTTTCATAAATTTCCTTTGAAATGACTACTCGTGTAAGATCCTCTATTCCTTGATGTCGCGCACAGAACGGCGTGGTAACGTAACGCCAGATGTCCATTTTGACATTTAACTACAATCCCAACAATGAAAATTAATGTCATTTATTGGATGGTAAAATACCTGAAACATAGATTGTGCGTACTCTTTAGAACCGCCTCTTACGAGTACGATATGTTCTTTCTAATTTTCAGCAGAAACTAGAATAATGTCGCATTCTTTCGTCTGAAGCACATGAGATGATATTTATCGCATGTATGCGAACAGCGATGGCTCGGGCGCGACTGCGCATCCGCGCAATTCAGCCTGTACCTTTGTTGTTCGCACATATGTTGTATTGAACTAGATGAAGGTTTAGAACAAGAATCAGACATATAACCCCACTAGATGGCTACGCATGCGCCTTTGACAAATGTATTTAGTATCATTATCAAATTGTAAAATATTAAACCTTATGGGAAATTGACAAATATTCAATTTTGTATATGAGAGTTTTGCAAAATGGAACAGTAATAATAATAATAATAAAACAAGAAAAAAAATGTTTGTGAAACTTGGATCTTGATTCGTGATATAAGATAGTACCCATCCCTCAATATACAAGCCTTTTTAATAAAACCAAGTGGCATATATGCCACTTGTAATACTTATTATCTAGGTCTACACTGTGTGCCGACTCCTTTTGTAATGAATGCAAGACAATAGCGTTTAGTACGCGCTTTAAGTTACATGTATACGTATACACTGCTGTTTACAATTGTTGCATTTTTTTTGGTGAATAGACGAGCAACATTTTATGGGTTTGTATCATGGTATATGGTATTAGTAAAATAAAACTCAAAACTAAGCACTTACCGATTTACTCTTTTTGCAGGAGACTTGTCCATATTCAACGTCTGAATATTTATTTATACCTTTGTCGTTGTATCAATTCGTATTTACACGCGTATTTCTACTTTGTCGACATTTGAAAATATCCAAAATACTCTAAATCAAGCTGCTTCTATCCGCTCAAAGTGCAAAAGCAATTGGATGAAAGATTCTTTCTTTGGAGGTCATGACCTTTTTATTTGGCCCAAGAAGTGTAGTAATGTTTATCTGGCGGATTGGATAAGCATATCAGGCTTATACATTACATTAGAACCATTTATAAATAAGAAAAAAAGACATATGGACCAGTCATTAACACCAGCTAACCGTGTGTTTATTTGTTTCATCGCAGAACGAAACGACCACTTTTCTGGCTTTCTTCTAGTAAACGGCTCAAACCATATGACTGAATTTTATCGAGTTCGTTTGTGAGACTTTTTTTTTTTTTTTTTTAAAAATATGGATAAAAGATGGCTTATTTGTGCAAAAGAAGACGTGTTTGTCTTTGTCGAAGAAGAAAAAGAACTGGCGAAGATCAAAGCAATTATACCGGGGAGTGAGAGAAGACAGTTGAAGGTAAGATTAAATTAATTCTTGTCAACTTGTCCACAATGCCAAGTTGTCATGCATCACAATTTGTATGCGATACGACTTGTTTTTTTTTTTTTTTTTTTTTTTTTTTTAATTTCATTATTATTGATTGTGACAAGACTTTATATATACCCCCAGGGCGGGAACTCCATATATTTGCTTATTACACAGACTGAGACTTTTTTAAAGGGGGCTGGGATGGGATGGGGTTGGTGGGGTCATGGGGGGGGGATTAAAATTTTACTATTTTGTGGGGACAAAAGTTTCTTTTTTTTTTTTTTTTTCTTTTTTCTTTTTGTTATTTGTGTGTGTGTGGGGGGGGGGGGTGGTGGGGGGGGGGTCATTTAGCAGATTTTTCTTGGGGCTCACTTCAAAAACTGACTATTTGGGACTACCGGAATCTTCTGTATATTTTTATACACAGGGTATGAATGAGTATATTAAATAAACGTTGCTGTAATACATTAGCCTGCCACTTTCAATACGTCAGCATCACTATCAAAATACGATTACCTTTAAAGGTAATCGTATTTTGATAGTGATGCTGACGTATTGAGTGTAAGCAACAGTTTTCTTGTCTCAATAAACATGTTCCTTTAATAGAAAATATACATCAATTTATTGTTGTCTATCTCGTATATACATTAGCTATATATGTCTTTAACATACATTAGCGTTGCAATGCACATGTATGTCCATAATTATACGTTATGCTTTACGGCACACTGAGGCAATCCGGATGCTCAAAGATGTGAAAAGTTGCATTATCTGTAAATGAAGACGGATACGCTCTTTCGAAAATGTGAAAGGGCAAAGTAATAAAAGAAATCAGTTTTTTTTTTTCAGTTTGCATGTCTGTGTTTGATGGAAGAATCTGGCGCCAAAATTTATTTATTTCTTTTACAACGCAACAGGTGGGTTAATTATCGCTAACACGTATTTGATGGCACTACGAATGCGTTATTTATTGCCCTATAATGTTCCCATTAGCCGGCACGATAACTTCATTAGCCCTCATCTCATGGTTGATTCAAACTTAGGCAAATCGAAGCAAAATGTCTTAACAGGTACCTCAAAGAACAGGAAATATCTGTGTTATAATACAAACCCGGACAAGAAAACGTTCTTATTTAGAAACATGAAACCTTTTTGCATTATCTCTATTTTTTACTTGTGGTCTATACCCATGTTTCTCTCAGAGAGGCTCTGTCTTATCATAAGTTATGGCCGAACTCCGCAAGTAATACAATTAACAGGTGTTGATACAATTATTAACACTTACCATGCAATGGGCAATTTTAGCAAACGACAAAGTGATAATATTTTACTTATTTCTTTTCCAGAAAACAGATTTTGACATTACATGCAAATTTGTCTCCGCTGGAGTCAATTTGCCTGAAATATCAAAATCTGTTTTCTGGGAAAATAAGTAAAGTATTTCTTATAGTTGTCTGCTTATTTTTCCCAGCATGCTAAGCAATGAATAAACAATTCCAAAATGAAATGTGAAAATCTGTTTTCTGGGAAAATTTATTCCTAAGTGTTATCTGCTGAAAATTTTTCCCAGCATCCTAAGCGATGAATGAACAATTTCAACATCTTAATTTTCCAGAAAATAGGATTTGACTTTTCATGCAAACTTTCTCCTTTGGAGACAATTTGCACGTCAGAAATAAGCTACATGAAATGTCACATTCTATTTTCTGTGAAAACTTAGAAAAATATCATCAATATTTCGTAAACTGAATTTTCCCCTGGATTGGTCATTTTATAGTGTCAACTGCTAAATTGAAATTTAGAATTCTGTTACAGAAAAAATAGGCAAAACGGAAGAAATAAAAAAAAAAAAAAAAACAGATAAAGAGATAAATCGGTTTCTTTTAAATAATAACAGTGTAACCAAATGCACAGTCATTATATCTATCTATCTATCTATCTATCTATCTATCTATCTATCTATCTATCTATATATATATATATATATTTGAATTCGCAATCATTATAAATTTAACTCTCTACGTATTTGTCTGCTAATATCAGTGCAAAAAAAAACAAAAAACAAAAAAAAAAAAAAAAAAAACAGATCTGCAAGTTTTGTTTGTGTTGAGGTTTCACGGCCCAGTCAACCCAATGGGGTCATGTCGAGCGCGGTCAGTTTACCTAACCATACGTTTACTGGGCAGGCTTAGTCCTCTAAGCAGTTAACCAGTATTGTGCACATTCTTTCGCCAAAAACTGACAACTTCTCTTTTTGAATCAGCGGGAGGGAGAGAATGACCGCAGAAAATATTTTCATGATCAGTCTCCACGAAAGAATATTACCAACCTCGGTGGGGGTTGAACCCGCGACCTCTTGGTCTCCAGTCGGACGGCGCATCCAACTGAGCCACCGAGGACGACTAAGATCTGCAAGTATATAAATTCATATATATTTTATTTCGCAGATAATATTTTGAAATGTCTTTTTTTTTTTTTTTTTTTTTTTTTTTTTTTCTGTAAATAGGGTCTGCGGTTTTACACAATTTGAAACTAATTTCATGGGCTGTAAATTTGTGGGGAGGGGGCGGGGACGGGGGCGAGGGAAGGAAGCTATCACAGTTTGACATCCACCGAATCGGCCCAGAGAATGCTATATTTAAGGGCAGTGAAAACAAACTTTCTGCCATCACTGAAAGGGAGGCAACTTTTGTGACTCCCCGTTTGCTTTTCTGAAACCAAGCTTCTTCTGAAAGTAGTTCTACTCTAAAGTGTTTCCGTTTATAATAGCATAACGCTGGATAAAAAGCATTTACAACCAAAAAGCATCTGTATTTTCATCTCAGCTGAGTCGGAGGATGAGCTTGCCGTCCGTCGTTTGTTCGTCCATGCATTTGAAGGACTTCTCCTCTGAAACCCTTGTGTCAATTTTCTTCAAAATTCATGTGGAATCTTCTGTTAAAAAAGGGGCTGTAAAATTATACAAACGGTCGCTGTCCATTATCTCGTAAGAAGGCCGCCATGCCAAAATATGGTAAAAAACACCTAAAACACCTAAAAGTCTTCAACAGAACCAAGTAAGCTTTGGGGCTGAATCTAGGTATACAGCATTTAGGGCACAGCGTCAACTGATGACCATAGGGTGACCTTTGACCTTTTTAGGACAAGGTATAATTTGTGTCCCCATGTATTTGTGCGAGGAAAATGTTGAAAAATTATTTTTTCAAAATAAATTGAAAACTTAAGGCTGAAACATACAATGTATCATAAAAGTAGTAAAACTTTTTTGTTACAATCAAAATTTTGTCCCGTGGGGGGCTATCGGCCCTTGCCCCCGGGCTGTATACATGTATAAAATTTGCAGTCCTTAAATGACTTCTTCTCTGAAACCGCATTTGTAATTCTCACCAGATTTTACATGGGACCTACTGGTGACAAATATTCTAATTTGTTCGAATGGTTCTGAACCATTGAACAAGATGGCCTCCATGCCCACATATGGTAAACACTCTTCTCCAAAGTCAAGAAAGCTTTGAGCTAAATCTTTTGTATACAGCATCGGGGACTCTTGGTCAACCAGTTTTGTTCAAATGATGATCGTAGGTTGACCTTTGATTTTTTTTGCAGCAAGGTCAAATTTTCACCCCTAAAATACATTTGTATGGGGATATAGCTGAAAAGTCAGTTTTGCAATACATGTTCAAAGGTAAAAGAAAAGCCAAGGGATAGCCACAATCACAATAAAAGTCAAAAAGGATTGTCTCTGGAAACAAAGAACACACAAAATCACAAATATCGGAGACTCAGTTTGATTGAGTCTCTTCATATGCAACACTGTAGTTTGCACGGCTGCATACGCCCCCCCCCCCCCCTCCCCCCACCCCCACACACACACAGCGCCGGCTTAAGTGGTATTCGATTTTCAAAATAACCAGTACTCAATGATGTCAAAGGAAATAGAATATAACTTGCACTATGATGATTAAACTGGCTCCAGTCGTTTTTGTTTTATATCTATTTCTCTCTTTCTCTACATTATTTTTTTTATCATGATCCTCTTTAATCCAACTTCAAGTTACCTATGGCTGAACAAAAAACTTTCCTTCTAGCCAAGGGACTGAAGTAAACAAACATTCTACACGCCATACAAGTGTTGTATCCCCTCAAAGGGTCTGGGGCCAGACTATATGATGATGTATGGATAGACTTTTTACGGCCGCCACATGGTACAACAACAGCTCGAGTAAAAGCCCCAGCCCATCCCAGCCACAAAAATGAAGAGGAAACAGACAAAACTAAACAAGCACCAATCGAACAAACGTACGAAAAGCACAAAGATTAGCTCTCTATTTCCCAAACTAGGTATTCGCAATGCTAAAAGGACTGAAAGATGCAACAATAAAATAGCACAAGGCAAGACTAAAAGCAAATCGCCTCGTAGAATAAACCACAGAGCAGAGAGTAAGAATAACACCGGGAAAACTATTAACTATAATTGCTTACACTCCAATTCTTAAGGACTAATGACTGAAACTGACATTTGTAGGATTTTAAAGTAGTGAAACGTTCTAGGAACTGTCAAAATTTTGTCTCACGGGGGTTAAATGCCCTTATCCCTGGGCTATATACATTTATCAAATTGTGTAATTTTAAATGCCTTCTTCTCTGAAACTGCCTTTGCAATTTACGCAACATTTCACATGTGGCCTTCACTATCCCTTAGCCGATTCTATGGGGAGGGGGAAGGGCAAGGCACAGAGGGCTTCACTATACCTTAAGTCGATTCTAGTAGGGGAATGGAGGGGGGGGGGGAAGGAGGGGGGTGGCAAGGCATATGCTGCCCTGTAAACTACAGTCCTGTTATTTGAAAAGCCTCAATGACACTGAGACTCATTTTTGTATTCCTTGTTTCAAATGGTAATGGAGAGACTGCGTTGCAGGTTGCAAGGAAAACTCATATTTTATGACATGGTCTGTATTTATGAACAAGTGGCACATAAGAAGTATGCAGGTGGTATGAAATATTCAACACAGACTTTTTAAAAGCAGAATATGAACTAACCTTTACCACTTCCTTGTTGATTCCGCGGATGACATTTTGGTGATAGTTCTCTTTTTTTTTCCGGGAAACAAGATTTGACAGTTATTGTCTGAAATGTCCAATCCTATTTTCTTGGAAAATATTTCAAAATGTCATCTGAAAATTTTGGCCAAAGTGCTAAGCATAAATAAAGGCAGTCCACTATGTTAATAAGTTATTGTGGCAATATTGGAAAATGTTGCGTGTTATTGGCAGATAAGCAATGGCTGTTTCACTCGGGCGAGCGAATTGTGGCCCATGGGCCTCTTGTTCTTATTTCTCAACGAAAACATATATAATGTGGGTACTCACCAGAAGCACCATAGGGCGTTTCTCAAAAGTACACACAACATATGTTTAAGTAAAAAATTAAAGAGAGACCTCATTCTTCTAGGGTTCTTTCATCAAACTAACCTGTCAGGAGTGAAGTCGAAATTAACAGTAATATCAATGATGGTGTCCAGTTTGTAGCCACAGATTGGCTAAATTAAAGATGGCCCATTAGCTATCACATGCCAGTTTTAACACAAAGGTGTTCTACAGCAGCTGTATGGGCTTAGAATTGAGAAAACAACATTTGAGTGTAGCAAACTTTGATCCTGAACAGTACTGGGGTTTATTCTTTGTAATATATATATCTTAAATTGATCATTTTAGAATTTAATTCGGTAACTTTTGTAAATGACTTCATTATAATTTATTTCTCCAGTTATGTTTAGATGGTATACTTGACAATTTAGCCGATAACCAATCTTATCTAGACTTATTGAGTAGTCAGTCTACTCTACAAGACAATACGTTAATATTTGAGCATATCAGTTTTTACAAGGGAGACAAAAATTGTGACAGAGTTGTTTTCCCTGAAGGTGTACTCATTGTAGACTGAAAAGGCTCCCCCACACTATATAGTGGAAGAGTCCAGTTTCAATTACAGGTACGTCTAGCTATAAGATTTAGATTAGATACCCACAGAGACAAATAGCTAAACTATTTTAAAACAGTAGAAACCCCGATCAGACGCCTCGTTTTTGCAGCGTCTGATCTGGTTCTGCACTGTTTGCCAATTACTCTTTGGAGGTCTCCAGACTACAATGGGTTAAGATCCCATTAGAACACGGTCTCATTATTCGAACCAAACATCATAGCATCAGATACTCAACGTCAGAAATGTACTCTTGTGCCATATGCGAGCAGCAAAGATCCAGCTAACCTTGCACATCCACACAGTATCAGCTGGACCATCTTCTTACAATCTAGTCTTACGATTCTACACTACCGTATTGACCGAGTATTCAAATATTTTAACTCCTCTGTAAGCTGTTCTGAACTTTAAATAAGACCACTTGTATCTACAAATATACTAGATGGGTGCAAACAATATAGACCCTGATCAGACGCCGCATTAACCCCCATTGTAGACGGGAGACCTGTAAAAGGGTAACTGGCAAACAGTGCAGACACTGATAAAACGCCGCAGAACGCGGCGTGTGATCAGGGTATCCCCTTTTTGCCAATAGTATAGTCATTTGTATAACTCATACAGCCTGCTTTGTGTAAAAACGTGTCTTCCGAACATTTGCAGACAATGTCCTGACCAGTCTGCGCAGTTTGATCAGGGCCTTCGCTATTCTCTTACAGAAGCAACAAATTTGAAGGGGGCTATGGAAATACCATACCTTACTTGCCATCCCAACCACGCCTCTCCTACACACACACTTCCCTCAGCAGGGTTTTCCCTGACTCACAATTTGGCAGTTGTTAGCGTCAAACCCTTGTTCCGGACCCTTAAAAATTAAGGGTAAGGTTCCTGAGTGAGGCACACAAAATTTCAGATCCAAAAGGCATTGTAAAGGAACAGTAATCATAAAAAAAATAAATTTAAATTGATCCTAAAACTATCATTCAGGACATTGGCAAACGTCTTTTCTCAATATGTTTCTCGTTTTTTTTTTTTTTTTTTTTTTTTTTTTTTTGTTTTTGATTTTTTTTTTGTCAGAGAGAATAATGCTTGACATGACGTGAATCGTCT
Source organism: Anodontia alba (assembly GCA_964016985.1). Taxonomy (NCBI): domain Eukaryota; kingdom Metazoa; phylum Mollusca; class Bivalvia; order Lucinida; family Lucinidae; genus Anodontia; species Anodontia alba. Next base: position 23,276,465 of record OZ024836.1, on the reverse strand, counting down.
ACCAGAAATGACAAGCCTTATTTCCTTGAAAATAATTTTTTAAAAAATATTGCTGTTCACCTGTTCACTCTATACATCTAAACATTTTCATGTGCTTTACGGGTTAAGATGGGTTTATGTGATAAAGTTGCATTTGACATGGTGTGTGTGTGTGTGTGTGTGTGTGTGTGTGTGTGTGTGTGTTCTGAATGTCATTTTTTTTATTCCTTTGTTGAATGAATGAATTATTTGTGAGTCACCACTGTTTACAATACAAACAGCATTTGAAAGCTTATGAGACACTAAACAATGAGCATACAGGTTTAAAGTCAGCAAACCGGTATTGCTCACCCATTATCCTTTTCAGTCTAACGGTTATCACCTCGAGGAGCAATGACTCTCCTGGCGAGCCTGTGCATCTGTGTAGTCCCACCAGGGCACCCGCTGCCAACTCTCTCAGGCGCTAAAAGTGTACATATCTCGAAGAGCAGCGAATGACCGGGCAAGCCTGCGCATCTGTACAGCGTCGCCAGGGCACCCACCGCTAGCTCGCTCAACACAAAAACATGCCTATACAATACAATGGACCCTCCCACGGCTGCGAAAATAAAAATTTTCAGGTGAAAAATGTGATATTTTTGTTATTTCTGCCTGAAACAGAGATCGCGGGCACCCGCTAGAAACGCCTCACTGAGGCGGCCCCAACGAGCTCACATAACCCCGTCCCTAGACTGGTATCAGTCTGTTAAATAGAGCAGTTTCATAAAACAAATTCACTAATAAACTGCAAAACATATACACTAATATAATGTTCTCAAGTAATGTCTGATTTAACACCTGTATTTTAGATAAGGGGCAAATAATAATACATATTTCTATAGGTTTATTGTAGTTGTGTGCCTTGTTTATTAGAATGACTTAAATGCAGGGCCTGATTGCCAGGCTACCCCGTCCCGTGCAGAAACAACAACAATAATGTATATACTCCTGAAAACCCCACATTTTATAATAAGTATGGTTCTAGGGGGCCAAAATCACACAGAAATGCTTCCTTGAGGTACAAACTAGAGATGCATCGAATGTTCGGGCAAATCTGCGCATCTGCACAGTCTGCGACAGTACTCTAATTAGTTCTTCAGTGTTCTGGTACTTTTTTCGGTTGCTGCAATTATAAAGTTTGCTACCAAATTAGCCACAGATATTTCAGAAAACAGAAAGCGAAGTTTTTCAGGTAACGTTAGAATTTGAAAAATAACCCAGCGTGGAGTCATAGAGTTTCGATTATGTTTCGAAATGGAGTCCTTGACTATTAATATACAAAAATGTTAGTGCACCCAGTGCTCGGCTCCAAGCATAATGCAGTACCTGTGCACTGTAACCGAACGTTTTGAGTTCTAACCCTAGGTCTGTACGTGTTCACTATTTCTGTGTGGGTTTTGCCAAGCTTAAAGTTAAATATTGTACATGCACGGATCTTAGGCCCTTTCTGGAAGTGTACTACTTTCATCTTGTCAGTATTGACATGAGTTTGTCTTAAGTGAAGAATAATGCATTGTGTTGTATTGTAAAAGATAAGCGACATTTGTCTGACCATCTTTGCAGAGATTCTAACTGTTTCCATCATTCGTCAGGAGAATCAGATATTAAACAAATGTAATCAGCATACATTAGCAAGCTTACATCAGTTGGAACAGGAGCAATGTTTGTTGAAAGAATTTATGATTTTACAAAGGTGGTTTAGCATACATAGTGATAACACGTGATAATCAGGGTCTTGACTGTTTGTTGCAGTCCCTTTATGAGACTACTGGCACAAATGGATTAACACATGCAAAAAAAAAAAAAAAAAAAAGAAAAAAAAAAAAAAAAAAAAAAAGAAAACTCAGGTAACATAATCTCCTATTTGGTGATATAAGAAAGTCTGTGGTTTGTCAACCCAGTCATTGTTGATGGTTATGCTTCACTCTTTAATTGCACGACGGCGGTCCGGGCCTCAAACTCAATGACGGCCTCTTCGTAAAATTTTAACCAGTGGGTTGGGGCTTGACGATATGTCTTTGGCTTGGCCCGCCGTGGTTCAACTATTGGTTTTCATTTACTCTGGCATACAGTAGAATTAGCCATGAGTACTCGTCTTTGTTTATTACGTTTGTTTGTACGTTGATTAATTTGATTTTTATGTTTTTGCTTTGATGCATTGACTGAGTTGGGAGCCTTTGTGCGAACCGAATTTTTATGGGTTTATGTATTAAGAGTAGCATCGGGACCCAGGGTGAAGTTAGCTAGCTGTAAAAGTGCTTTAACCACCCCCCGTCCCCCCCCCGGTGTTTTTTTCCTACTGACCGTTCTAAGGCGGTGGTCCTGTTGTTGTTCTTATTCGTTGTAGCTCTTTCTGTTTGTTTTTCTGTATGTGTTGTGATGCTAGCGTTGTGGTCACCGTCTTCAATAGCTGCCCACTTTGCTTTCTGTTTTACCAGTTGTTTTGTAATGCTAGCATTTTGATCACCATCAACAGCTGCCCATTTTGCTTTCTGTTTTAATTGTTGTAGTATCGGGACCCAGGGTGAAGTTGGCTAGCTGTAAAAGTGCTTTAAACCCCGCGGTGGTTTGCTCTGCCGACCATTCTAAGGCGGTGGTCCCGGTGTTAGTCTTACTCCTTGTTGCTTTGTGGTTTATTCTACGAGGCGATTTGTTGTATGTCTTTCCGTGTGTCATTTTGTTCTTGTGTTTTTCAGTCCTTTTAGTATTGCTATTACCACGCTTGGGGAAGAGAGAGCTAATCTTAGAGCTTTTTGTACGTTTGTTCGGTTTGTGCTTGTTTAGATTTGTCTTTGTCGGTTTCCTCTTCCTCTTGGGGTCTGGGAAGGGCTGCGGTTTGTGATTGTGGCACTCCCTGGACTTTTCTCTTACTTTTTGTTTTTTTTTCTATCACTTGCAAACAATTTCCATCTTTATAGCAGAAAACTAACTACAGGGGGCTAGCAGACGGAACTTATGCACAAATCAAATGAATGTAATTTTTAAAACAGTGGTTTCGATTTTAAAGCTTAATTGATGTTGTTGTTTTAACACGTATCAATAATTATGTGTTAAAACAGATGAATAGTTTAATGTTTATTTGTGTTCAGTGCTCTCTAGGCAGGTGCAGACGCTCAAAGATCCTTTATGACACGGTTATAAAAGAAACTTTTAAAACTTGTAAAGCATTATGAACATTTATTCACACACACACACACACACACACACACACACACACACACACACACACAAATATATTTTGTAAATATTTAGATTATTTGTGTGTTTCTATTACTCACACAAAAAATATATATTAGTTCAAAGATGATAGCCTTGATAAGGAGGAAGCCCTGAAACAATATGTTAGTTATTTCAAGATGGAAAGATGTTCATGTAAACTAAAGCCAGCGGCCAGTCAGCTGGACAGATCAGCCACATGTGGTAATAATGGCTTCTCAGTGAAGTATTTATCACCCTCACAAGTATTTAATGCCTATCACTGGAAAGTTTTCCAGGACTACCAAGTTCGGTCGGCTATTGCAAAATAAGTCATACGGTGCGTAGGCATACAAAAAGTGTTTGTACTAGCCGAATGTAGAAACTGCTGTCTAATCAGATAGATACGTAAAGCATTTTATACAGTAGCTGCACATTATTTGACTCAATTATGCAAAATTCTATGAGCTTCAACATTAAACATTTACTTTAATATATAGTTATCTAGGATCAGAACTAATTGCCATCTATCTGTATTATCTTTTTTTATTTTTATTTTTATTTTTTTTTTTTTATAATTTTTGGCTCGATATGATGCCGGTAATTATTACACAGATCGGTATGTAGTTAAACATAACAAAGAGGGAAAATAATAAGAGCCCCGGCGTAGGAAAAGTGTTATTCAGACAGTCAGTATCGCCAATGTTTCAGTGCACATTCTCAGGCCCTTAGTGAGTCTAATACTGTGATTATTTGAGTGAATAGTGCCCTTTGCCTGCAGTTTATATTGGTGAATAGCGAAGGTTCAGGCGAGACGGCATGGATGTGCAGTCTCGCCAGAACCTATGCTGTACGCTTATGCAATAACGGCTGTTTTCCTGTGGCACGGCTCAATTTGTATTGCTTTAAGTAATGTTTATTGTTTGTACATTTTGAATTCAATTTACACATTAAAACTGTGTCATTCTTTTTTCAGCTCACCATGCGACCTTCGTGTTTTGTGGGGGAAAAATACCCTTGGAAGAATAGCATACGAGATCCGACTGAAGACGAGAAACTGAAATACCGTGACATCTTTCAGTGACTATTCAGAAAGGCGGCAGGTACGCATCCTTGTTTTAAGTATCATACCTACGTACGTTCTGCGAATCGATGTGTGGTTCGATCTTCTGGTTCGGCAACTTCCTTACTTTGAAATCATGAATTATTATACGTCCTTCTAGCAAGTCTGGCAGATGCTCGTGGCTTGGGAAATGATGGGTACTGAGTGCTGGTTAACCGCTTAGACAACCTAAATTAGCCCAGGAAAATTGTGGTTAAATTCACCGGCTGCCCCGCCATAAGATGTTTACTTTGGCTTAGACTAGTATACAAACAATATACAAATATGTGTATAATAGAGCCACATTGTGCTCCGTCTACATTGTGTTCTCTCGAGGAATATTTTGCGTTTTTTGCATATATTTGGGCCTACTATGCATGCTACTTAAACAATATGTCCCATAGCTGATGAGTTTCCATACGCTACCATGATATGATTATATGCCGTGTGTCGTCGACGTAGTATATTGTTTTATGGAGCACATTGTGGCTCTACATTGCTTGTATAGAATTTGGTTTCGAAGCCATCTAAAGATGGCTGGACAAGACCAGATTCGAAGCCTTCTTAAATATGTAAAATGGTGCTAGATTCCAATAAGTATCAAAGGATGATAATGGATGAAAGACATTGTGTCACCACAGGTGGGCACGAAACTGTGACAAACCTGGAAATAATTTTGTAAAACGGCTATGTCATGTAGAATTTAATGGACGCAGTTAAATATCATAACTTCAATTTCTACTGACCATTGCTATATTAAGATCAGAATTTTGTTTTTTTAACACATAAACGTTGCATTTGATTAGTATTTCAAGTATATAAAAGGACTACCTGTAAAGCATACAATCACATTTTGACTGTCAGCATGATACCTAACTAAATGAAATGAACATTTTACTGCTTGCGAAATTGTACCGTTTTGTATGGCAAGCTGTTTTACTATTTATTATGCAATGTAGATATATATTATATCAGATATCTTATATAGGATATAAGATATTTTTTCTTTATCTTCTATCTTCTTTAGTAAATAAGATATCTTATATCCTATTTAAGATATTCAGATATCTTATATAGCATATAAGATATCTATATTAACATATAAGATATCTAATTTATATTAGATATCTGATATATTACATATCTGATATATTAAATCCGATATCTGATTCAGAGAATAAATAGAAAAACTGTTTGCTGGGAAGCCGTTTTAGTAAGCCGTTTAAGTATTTATCATACATTTTGATAAGATATCAGAATTAGTATATCAGATATCTTATATCCTATATTAGATACCTTATATCCTATATAAGATATCTGATAAATGATATTAGATATCATTTTAATTCTACAAATAAGATCTCTTATTTACCATATTAGATATCTTATTTGTTAAATAAGATATCATATCTTTATATAGATATCTGATTATAGTAATAAAGATATCTGATATGCTCAATTAGATATCTTATTCAATTGAATAAATGAGATATCTTTTTTGGTAAATAAGATATCTTATATGCTATATGAGGTATCTTATATACTTTATCAGATATCTCATATAGCATATAAGATATCTTAAATGTCAATTATGATATATATATATATATATATATATATATATATATATATATATATATATATATATATATATATATATATATCTGATAGATATTATCAGATGTCTTATACATTGTATAAGATATCTGATATATGATATATTACATCAGCTATCTGATTATAGAATAAATAGTAAAAAGGTTTGCTATAGTTTGATCTCATAATGGGACGCCCGAATAGCTCAGTCGATAGCGCCTCTAGTTCGCGACAAAGTAGATACCTCTGCAGCACAGGTTATAATCACTCTGACGGCGCTAGCAAAAATGTCAAGTGATAAAGATATGTTCAATTACTCCTGCGTCGAAATGTGTATATGTTTTGACTCGACTTCCGAGTCGCAGTGGTTTCACAGAGTATTTCCCGGCTGAATGCCGGGAACTATTCTGGCATTCACCGCATCACTAGATAGTTGGAATCTGTAGTATCAGATATTCAGTTTAGTTTGACGTCTATCTTGTGAGCCCCGTAGCCTAGTGGATAAGGGAGTTGACTCTTAACCCATTAGGTTTCTCACCGCTATGGTTCGATCCTCGCTCAGGTCACACGTGGGAAAGCCAAGTTATGCTTTCGAATGGTCAGGTGATTTTTACCCCGGGTTCTCCGGTTTTCGCCAACCTTTGATGAACGATCGGCTCGATATAAGTGAAATAGTCTTTAAGGGCCGAAAAACCTAAATAAAAAAAGATGGCGTCCATCTTACGGACGCCTATATGTGGCATTTCTGTTATGTGAAATGCTGTGTTGACTTTTGCGTCTATAACTTGTTACTTGTGTGTTTTGACTATTGTCTCTTGAGTTTTCGCTGCATTTATGAATAAATCTTTTGGATTTTGAAAAAAAAGTTGGCTTTGATTTTACCTTTCTTATAAAGTAAATATTGCAGACACATGCTTTTATTTTCAAAAAAAAAAAAAAAAAAAAAAACAAAAAAAACAACAAATATGGCTCTCGTGACATACGTCACATTACTAGTAGGACGCACGACTATTCACTGGCATTTTGTTTCAAATAAGAGAACAAGAGAAACACAGAACCCAAAAAAACATAAAAGAAAGAAATCAAAATACAAAACACAAAACTCAAAATACAAAACATGAAATTCAGAAATGTTTATTTCTCTCATGGTATCTGAATTATCTTTGTACGATGGGCTAGTGCAATATGGTTTGTACGTCAGGGGTATAAGTAGAAGCCAAGTTTTTCAGGTAATCTGCTCGTCGCCGTAAATCATCACACCAAAGCTTAACCATTACATGTACGGTTATTAGCTTGAACAATTAGCTGATAATATGAATAACTTGTCTTCTACTTGTACTCCTGGCATATGAACCATATTGCACCAGCCTATCGTACAAAGATAATTTGGGGTTTGGGTTTCGTTTGGTATTTTGACTTTAGCTTTAAATTTGTGTTTTCAGTTTTATGTTAAGCTTGTTTTTCGAAAAAAAAGAAGGAAAAGATAATTAAGAAGCTACTGTATACTTATATGCTAGTAGTAATGGTACATTATAGCAACGTTTTTTTTATTATTATTATTATTTTGTAATTCTTTGAAAGGAAATGTGCATTTCTCGATTATTTCGCATTGGGATAAAGCTTTTTTTTTTTTTTTTTTTTTTCAAAATTCTATACTTCTACACGCAGAACGCAAAATTAAAATGTCAAAATGCACAAGTCACAAATTAAGGCCACAAAAGTCCAAACACCATTACAGAAAAAAACACAATGTCACAGAGGCTTCTATACTACCTGCAGTAAGATGGACTAAAGTTGTTCTTCTTTTAATATGCTAAATTAATAACATTGCCTTTTAGTCCACAGATGTCAAGTTTTAAATTTTCATACATACTGACTTTTAACATTCGTTGGAACTTGATACGACATATTGTTTATGTGGCAGATCATCAAAATTCAATGTCTGTATCATATGTGTAGAAGGGCATTCAGGGTCTTCACAAAAACACACTTATGCGACTTTGTGCCCATCACAGCACAATTTTATATAGTAGATCTGAAGTGAGAAGGGGTAAACGTTATTCTTCTAATTCTGCTCTAAAACTTAGATCGTGGGTCCTGGAAATAACAATGTATCTTTTGAGCAGAAATAGGAAAGATATCGCTATTATTCATGAGAAAATTACAACCATAAAGACCCTATGATATCGAATAAGCGTGTTTTGTAATATTTGACATAGCTGGCAGTGGTTCTGAATCATTTTATCTTTATTATGGCTTTATCTGTGATTAACTGGTTACCAATGTTTATTCATTTGGTGTTACAAAATATCCACACGGACGGAACACAAACATGTTTTGAACCACAGTGAAGGTGAGGAACCTGGACGTAACTGAATAAAAGTTACATAGATAAAAGGAAAATTAAATATCTCAGTTGTCACCCTTACTTTCACTGTGGTTCGTACATGTATTTGTTCCATCCACACTATTAGAATAGCGTGTATTGCTAGTTCCGTAATGAAAGAACGATACATTTAACGCCTGGGCCCTACATATCGCCCACAGATGTTAAATCTGCATTGAAATTTCGTTTGCCCTCTGTTTGTACAATACTATCGATGCTACGATGACTTGATAATCAAGTTATAAGAGCACATATAACTTCATGTTTTGTTATTCTTCATTTACACAAACCATGTACACACACACACACACACACACACACACACACACACACACACACACAAATATGTATAAAACTTAACACATACACAAACACACGCACACACACATGTGTAAAATTGAACACACACACTAACACATGTGTAAAATTGAACACACACACACACACACACACACACACACACACACACACACACTCTTGCAAAATGTACTAGGAAGGAGCATTTCTTGCTATTTTAATAACTCAATACTTTAGTCACAGTGGATAAGCATTTACGAACAAATTCGAATTAATGTCGACAACATTGAATAGACGTTGACGCCATTACGTTGAATAAACTTCGATTCATATTGCTGCAACAATGTGGTGATGGGTTTAACTGTTTAAAACTAATGGACTGGGATTCGCTCGTCCAATAATAACAGCTTTTCCGAGTGCTAGTCGAGAGCAGCCGCAAAATCTGCAGTCAAAAAAAATATTAACCTTCTTAGAGCAGTTTAAGGGGAACGACTTTTGAATGTTGTTAGCTTATTATTTATAGTGATCATCAATTTTAACGATAATGGACTGGCATGGAACAGGGATTATTAAAAAAAAAAAAAAATATTTCATACTTCAAAATGCCCTCGCTTATTCAGAACCTACTTATATAGCGATGAACTTATAAACAACAAAACGTGAAACGATAATACCCCGCCACTATCATGTTTCGGGCAGATAAGTCTGTCAAAAATGGACGAAATTTGCCCATCAGCAACCCCAAACCAGGCCTCCGCAATATCAATGCATACACCAAGTTTTGTGAAAATGCATTGAATTTTACTTAAGTTATCATCCGGAAATGAAAATACGGACGTACTGCTTGCATATAAATCTGTCAAAAAATAACGAAATTTGTCTATTAAAATTCCAAAACCAGATCTTTATAATATCAATGTTCAGACCGAATTTGGTGAAAATCCATTGACATTTACTCAAGTTATCGTCCGGAAGCAAAAATATGGATATATCCTCAAACATATTGTATATTAATGCAAACCCACAATTTCCCTATATTAAAAGATGAAGTGACCTTCGACAGTGTCCAAAAACTTGTTCCAAAACTTCGTTTTTGGTGCTTATCCAAGAAAATGTTTGGGACTGTGCACAAAAGTTAGTTTGTAAAGTTAAAGGAACAGACCGAAGAAGTTGTGTTATGATCCTGCCCAAAACTAATTTGAAAACTTCACAGGATGGATACAAAACGAAAATGGGGATCATGCCCAAAACTAGTTTGAAAAGTTCCGAGGAAAGTTTTGGGATCGTGCCCGAAAACAACTTTGAATTATTCTCGGGATCGGTCCCAAATGATCATTTGGGATTGTGCCCAAACAAAATCTCAGGAACTTCGACAAATGATGTTTTGGGATCGTGCCCAGAAGCACGGTTAACACAATATAAAATGTATTCCTTATCAAAAGCTGAAACAACTGCTATTTGGGATCGATCCCAAAACATAAACTTTTAATCGGAAGGTATTTCAGTAGACTTCAATATTTGGGATCGATTCCGAAACGCATATTATATACACTTTACACAGTCTATAATACGAGGGATGTTCGAAATGAATTGCTTATTGTCCTCTAGCTCGATATCCACGTGCGACACGATAAAAACCAATACATACCTGTATAGGGCTACTCAATATCTACACAATGGTGTATAAATGTACATGTTAGACTAAGTGTAAGTCAAATTTGCCATTTGAATACACGCAGTCATTGACCACTGCAGTAAAAATGGTTGGTAGAAGTGTTGACAAAAAAGATGAAATACGGGCTTACATCAAAGCTCGCTCAAAACTTGGTTGTTCTTTGAAGAAGCTGATGACTGAAATTTCTACTGCTTTTGGACCTTCTTGTGTGTCTTATGACACAGTTCGGCGGTGGAAAAAGAAATTTGAGTCTGGTGTAAAGTCCATCAAAAATGCACCGAATTCAGGTAGGCCAAAATCTGCATCTCGTAAAGAAATCGTTTCCAAAATAAAGGAAATCATTGAAGGAGATGCCAGATTTACAGTTCATGATATTGCACGAAAGGTAGGCATATCACTATCAACGGTTCACCTTATTTTGAAGAAGCATTTGAAAGTCAGAAAGATTTCTGCTAGATGGGTGCCACATCTGTTGACTGACGAGCGAAAGAGACAACGGGTTAAAGTGGCCAAAAAGCTGCTTCAAATGTTTCCAAAATATGACAAAAAGCAGTTTGCCAATGTCGTCACAGGTGGTGAAACCTGGGTCCATTATTTTGAGCCCGTCAGAAAGGTTAGCAATAAGATCTGGGCCACTAAACACAGCAAACGCCCAATAATTGCCAAACGTTCTTTGAGTACAAAGAAGGTTTTGTATGCAATCTTCTTCTCTGGTGAAGGAGTCGCAATAAAAGTGCCAGTGAAAAAGGGCAAAAGCATCACCGGAAAGTACTATAAAGACGTAGTACTGAAGAAACTGAAAAAGTATTATCAGAAACGACGCCCTGCCACTGGTTTTAAACATGTCCGTCTTCTACATGACAATGCCCCAGCTCATACCTCCGCAATAGTTACGGCGTTTTTGAAGAAAGAAAAAGTAACTGTTTTGCCTCAGCCCCCGTATTCCCCAGACCTTGCCCCATGTGATTTCTTTTTGTTTCCGAAATTGAAAGCATTCCTTGCTGGGCGGAAATACCAGTCCCGACAGGCACTTGGATCTACCATTCATCAGTACCTTATTACTGTGCCCAAATCAGCGTACCGTGACGCCTTCAAGAAGTGGATACATCGGCTGAAACTTTGCATTTCTAGCCACGGGGAGTACTTCGAGGGCATGAAATGAGTACTTTTGGGCTAATTTGAAATTTGAAGTCTCCAGATAGAAATAAGCAATTCATTTCGAACATCCCTCGTACATGTATTTATGATTCAAACATACTGTAAACAAGGGATCGTGCCCAAACTATAGCGATTAGGAAAGTGTTTGTTAATTTACATTACTAATATTCACGTGTTTTTTGTATTTTTTGCCAGAAAATTATTGAAATATTTCAAATGTAAATTTTGCAATCAGGAAAAAAATATTTTTTCTCGATTTAAAATATTGTTTGTTTGTGTTATTTAGCTTAAGAATGGCGGGTTTACTCCATAAATGAGAGTTTAAGAATATTGACGCTGAATTTCTGAAAGTGAGTGAAAAAGGTTGATCACTAGGACTTCCAGATATTGGAGCTAGAAGTTCTGGGATGTCCTGATTTAGACAGTTAGTGCAAGCACTGCAACAAGAAAAATGAGAAATGTAAAACAGGACGAGACGACATGTCGCGTACAAGAATGACAACTCTGTCTTTCTTACTTTTGACATTATGTCCCTTTGTTATATTTGACAGTGATTATTAATTGATTTTGTGTCCGCCCTTTTGAATATTTTTATGATACTTGGTAGAAATGTAGAACAGAACAAGACGATGTGTCACATACTTCGGCATTTCTCCCTTTGTTTTGTTTGAAGTAGATTCCATGTCTGCTCTATAACTTGAAAACCCTTTGTAATATTTTGATGGTACTTAGTAGAAATGTAGAACAGGACTAGATGACGTGTCGCATGCAAGAATGATAACTCTGTCTTTCTTACTTTTCAGGTTATCTCCCTTTATTATATTTGACAGTAAGTATGCATTTATTTCGTGTCCACTCTGTAAGTTGAATACCCTAAATGGAATATTTTTATGATACTTGGTAGAAATGAAGAACAGGGCTAGACGACATGCAGCATACAAGATTGACAACTCTCGCTTTCTTACTTCTGGAGTTATGTCCCAATTTTGAAATTGATTTCGTGTCCGCTCTGTAACTCAAATACCCTTTTGGAATGTTTTGCTGTTATTTGGTAGAAATGAAGAATAAGATGAAACGACGTGTCACATACAAGAATGATAACTCTGCCTTTCTTGCTTTTGGCATAATCTCCCTTTGTTATATTTGACAGTGATTATGCATAGATTTTGTATCCGCTCTGTAAGTCTAATACTCTGTGGAATATTTTTATGATAAATTAATGACACTTGGTAGAAATGTAGAACAGGATGAGACGACATGTCACATACAAGAATGACAACTTTGGCTTTTTTACTTTTGTAGTTAGCCCCCCTCCCCCCGTTTGGTTTGAATTTGATTTTGTGTTCACTCTGTTACACGAATACCCTTCGGAGTATTTTGACGATACTAAGTAGAAATGTAGAACAGGGTGAGATGACATGTTGGGTACAAGAATGACAACTCTGGCTTTATTACTTTTGGACTTATCTCCCCTTCTTGTGTTTAAATTTGATTTTGTGTCTGCTCTGCAACTGGAATACCCGTCACAATATTTTGATGATACTTGATAGAAATGTAGAACAAGACGAGATGACGTGTCGCCTACAAGAATGGCAACTCTGGCCAGGTTGAGGGGGGCTTTTGTTGTTTTTTTTTTTTTTTTCTAAAAAATCTTTTCTAGTTATAATCAGATACATGCAGCTGTATGGAATTTTGTTTCAGATAGAGGTGATATGATACCATGTCAGGTGATCCAATTTATGATGATGCTATTTCAAGAGTGGCTGGTTCTCGGCATGTTCCTGAGCTGTCAGCCCAGAATGAGGATGAACTCATCTATAGTGTTGCTTTTGAACCACAAATTGATCAATTAAGATACAGTGATGATGACATAACTGAAGCATTGCAGATTTGTCAGACTGTGGGGGATGCTGTTGCTGATGATGGTCAGAATGCTGGTGGTATTGATTTTGTGCTAGATCCAAATTGTAAGAGCTCAGAGGAAAGTTGGAACAAGCAACAGGGAAAGATAAGTGATTCACACATATTGGCTCATAGAACTGCACAGTTGAACAGAAATAATGTCTCTGATCCAGTCTATAAGGAGACTGATGAAACTGAGATTTAATCAAACACAGCAGAATAACACTGATATATCCAGAACATCATACAGTGCTATTGCAGAAGTTCGCACTAGTCTTCTTGTACATCCTGGTAATGACATGCTTATACCTGTCTATCAAGGTGCTACAGAAACTGTTGAAATAAGAGAAGCTTCTGCTTTAAGAAGAACTCGAGATACTGAAGATGTTTATTCATTTGCAAAAGAAACGGAACGTGCAAGTGACTTGGTTGATAAAAGGCATGGAATTCATGGTGAAACTGCTTTATCTGTTCATGGAGATATTGATGGTTTATATCATGATCAAAATTTAGATGAAACTGAGAATCAGTACATATCTTTGAAGGATGTTGGAGATAGAGATGATAATACTTTTCTATCAGATCTAAAGTCACATACTCCAAAAACTGATCTCCAAAACATTACTAGTGATAACAATACTAATACAAAGCATTTACATAGGCTCGAAAATACACAAAATGGAGGTGAATATGAGTTTGTAGATTATGCAAAAGTGAAAAATTCCAGAAGAGGACAGCACAGGCATGAAGCATTTGTTCAGAAGAAATCTGCTGTTGAACCTCAGAAGAAACCTGGTCTAATGGTCAGTGAGAAGGATAGAAAGACAGCCAAGCAAAAATCAAGGGCTTTGAAGAGAGGTAAGGAAATAAATGTTTTTTTGAACGTGTCACTGATAGCTGAAGATTGAAAAGTACTGGTATTCATGATAGGTACGTTTATTATTTCTTCATAAAACAGATGTTGTTGAGAATAGAAATGCCATATTTATTTTGATAAAAGCCTCTCACTGTAAAACATCCAGTCCAACCCCACTTTTTCTTGGAAAACATTAGATTAGGAACCAAAAATCCTTACTTTAATCCAAGAAGTTTCCTGTGTAACGGCCCCAAACTTCAATGTCATTGTCAAGTATAAACTCGAAAGTTTGCTTTCTTTATTTCACAAGTTAAAAGATCATCTAATAAAATTTCTTACCAAAATTCTTTGTACGCACACGGTAATACATGTAACATGTATCTTCAATCAGTCCCTTTTTAGCTCACTGGAGCAGAAGGCTCACAAGGTGAGCTTTAAATATACATATAATATAGCAAGGCTCTGGCATCTGTCGTCGTCCATCCTCATTGTCCACTTATAGTGGGGAAAATGGTGTCTCCACTGTTTCTCGGTTGCTTTTAACCTGTCCTTTTTATATTTGCACATAAAAAGGACATGCATAAAATCTTAGATGCGTTTGAATTTTGGCCAGATCAGACTACATGCAGAGTTAGCTGCCCTTGAGCAGCTAAAAACTTTTCCCATAGACTAATAATGGGAAAATAGTGTCTCCATGTTACATGTAGCTTGTCCATTTTTGATAGAAGCATCATCAAAGTTGCTGGTAACCAGGACAGGCATAAAACCTCAGTCGTTTGGTTTTGGGCCAAATCAGACTGCTTATTTTGGAGGTATTTGCCCTTGAGTGACAAAAATTTTCACACTTTTGGACTTGAATACTTCTGAAGCCAGCAGGCCAATCTTTATCAAATTTTATGTGTAGCATCATTTGGGTGGGGGAAAGGCTGCACAGATTGTATAAGAATGCTGGTTTTCATGGCAGCAGAAAGCCTCAATTGACTTACAATGGGGAAAATAATGTCTCCACCTGTTCTCATTTGTTTTTGATCTGATCCTTTTTGTACTTACAGGTAATGAGGTTATGCATAAATTCCCTCTGATGAGTTTGAATTTCGGCCAGATAGGACCACTGACTATGTAGTTAGCTGCTCTTGAGGTCTAAAAAAATCCCACATATACTTATAATGGGAAATGGTGTCTTCATTTTTGATCAAATCGTCATCAAAGTTACTGGTAACCAGAACAGGCATAAAAGCTAGGATGAGTTGGATTGTGGTCCGGATCAGCTATTTGGCCAATCTTGATCAAAATTTATGTGTAGCATCAGTCAGGTGGGGGAAAGGCTGTGCAAGGTTTTAGGACAGATAGGATCAAAATGCTGGTTTACATGCCAACTGAAAGCCCCATTGACTTATAATGGGGAAAATGATGTCTTCACCTTATCTCAATTGCTTTTGATCTGATCCTTTTTATACTACAGTATAACCTTGATGGCTCGAACACGGATGGCTCGTTTACCATGGCTAATTCGAACTCATTTTTGTGTCCCTACGAAATTCTTCCGCTAGCTCAAGAAAACTAAAATTTAGGGAAATTTTCTTATTTTATCATGAAGTTGTATGTTGTGTGTACTCATTAGAATTGCCTCATCGAGGCATTCCTAATGAGTACACTCAACATACAATTATTGTGAAGGAAATAAAATAATCCCTAAATTATCGCTATTTGCTTCCTGACCTGACACCATGATTAACCCTCAGTGGCTCGAACTACCCATGTCTCGAACAATTTTCTATGGTCCCAAAGATGTTCGAGCCATTGAAGTTTGACTGTATGTCATACCTTCAGCTAACTGTTCCTCAGGTGAGGGATTGTTGCCCTCTTGGGTGACTTGTTTTCTGTGTGTGTGTGTGTGTGTGTGTGTGCTTACATGTATATCACACAGATGGTGGAACTTTTGTATGTGACATCATTTGGGAGGCCCAGGTATTCATGTTTCATTCTTGTTCTTGAAAAAAATGTTTTTGACATATACATCATTCTTTATCTTTCTTTCAGTACTTCATTTTCTTGCAGGTCAAACACTTCATGACTTGGAATTGCCTACCAAAAAATACAGTTCTGCAAATGTACCCACAAACACTTGGCTTTCTTATGCAGGATAAAATGGACTACTTTCATTTTCTGTGAAGTAGCTATAATTAATATGTTTTCAGCATTTTACTGAGAACACTTTTGTCTTCTTAAAATGTTCTCAGTAACGTATTAGACACTTCATAGAAAATGGAAGTAGTGATTAGAAAGTTTATCTTGTCCCGTGTATGATAGTGGAAGATTCAAACATAACATTAAGTACATGTATCTGTTTTCTAGAATGGTGCTCTGTTTGAAACTGCCAACTTTTGTGTGACATAAGCACATAGGCTCAGTTTTTGTGTGTTTATGTTCTTACGTGTACCATGATGAGACTCTTGTTTGTTTGTTTTGACATTTTACGGCCCAGTCAACCTAATGGGGTAATGTCAAAGGCGGTCAGTTTACCTTACCACACTTTTACTGGGCAGGCTTAGTCCTCTAAGCTGTTAACCAGTCTTTCCCCAGAAACTGACAAATGCCCTTCTTGAATCAGTGGTAGGGAGAGAATGACTGTAGAAAATATTTCATTACCAAATCTCCAAGAAAGAATGTTGCCGACCTGGCGGGGGTCGAACCTGCAAAGTCCTGATTACCAGTCAGATGTACATCCAACTGAGCCACCAAGGCCTGCGATGATGAGACTAATAAGTAATTAAATAAATCTAAGCACAAATGATATATAAACCACACATAGCAACAGATAAGGCACTTTTTTCATCCGAAAAATGCTGATATCTTTCTTATTTCTTCACGAAAACATATATTGTGGGTACTCATTAGAAGAGCCTCGGCGAGGTGCTTCTAATGAGTACCCACAACATAGATTTTTGTGGAGAAATAAGAAAAATATTATGTGGATACTCCCTCTCATCTCTAGCTATGAACCACAGAATTTGTTTCGTACAGTAACTTTGACCAAGGAGACACTGTGACAGTGACATTTAGCACAGCTCCAGATAAGGCACTTTTTTCACTTCACAAAAGTACTGATATGTTTCATATTTCATCACAACATTACGAAAACACGCCTATTCAAATATATGGAAAATTTCACCTCCAAAAACTGAAAATTTTCAGATAAAAAACTCTGATATTTTTCATATTTCTGCTCAAAACGTAGATTGTGGGTACTTGTTAGAACTGCCTCAGCAAGGTGGTTCTGACGAGTACCCATAATCTGTGTTTTTGAGCAAAAATAAGAAAAATAATGTATACCCCTTTAAACCCCAGTTTTACTATATAAAAGTGGGGTTTAAGGGGGTCAAAACTATATAGGCGTGTTCTTGTGATGATAAATAATTAAATAATCTAAGCACAAATGATATATAAACCACAGAATTTGTTTCCTAACTATGACCAAGGAGACACCATGACATTGACATATATCACAGCTCCAGATAAGGCACTTTTTTCAGTTCACAAAAGTACATATACATGTATATTTTTCATATTTCATCACAACATTACGAGAACATACATGCCTATTCAAATATATAGAAAATTTCACCTCCGAAATCTGAAAATTTTCAGATAAAAAACTCTGATATTTTTCATATTTCTGCTCAAAACATAGATTGTGGGGACTTGTTAGAACTGCCTCAGCAAGGCGGTTCTAATGAGTACCCACAATCTATGTTTTTGAGCAAAAATAAGAAAAATAATGTATTCCCCTGTAAACCCCAGTTTTCATATTTCATCACAACTCAGAAAATGTTGTGGGTGCTCATCAGAAGTGCCTCACTGAGGCACTTCAAATGAGTACCGACAACATATGTTTTCATGGAGAAATAAGAAAAATATAATGTGGATACCCCGCTTATCCGGAGCTATGGTATATGATAAGTATGTGTCATGTGCATTCAAGACTTCCTGTTTTGATCTGGGTATGTACTTAGACTTTTCTCCTTGAGTGATAATTGAGGTTATTGATTATTGATTTTTTGTTCTGTTTTTGCAGTAAAACCCTATCTTGTGGATACTTTTTGAACTCACCTGGGGTTAAATTATCATTTATCTAGAGCTATGCTAACGTGTTACCCATTGACATACTGTATTCAACCTAATCACCGCATTGTGCCCTTAGGTTGTTTGTGCTTAGGTTTTATGGCCCAGTCAACCCAATGGGGTCATGTAGAGTGCGGTCAGTTAACCTAACCACACTTTTACTGGACAGTCTTTGTCCATTTAGCTGTTAATCAGTATTGTGAATTCTGCCCTTATTGAATCAGCAGAAGGGTGAGAATGACTGTAGAAAATATTTCATTTTCAGTCTTCAGGAAAGAATGTTGCTGACCCGAAAATTACAGGAAGATAAGTAGTTAAATATTTACTAATAGTGGCACACTTTAAAGAAAGACCAGCAAATGACTTCATTAGTGCTTATGAGATTTTTTTTTCTGATTTTTTTTCTTAAAGCATATGTTATTGGTACACATTTGAATATAAGTCAAGGCAATACAAATGAGTACCAACAACATATACTTTTATAAAGAAGCAGATAAAAGTACACAAGCTGTTAATTTGAAAACTAGGAAATTGCTTGACATGCACTTATATGTGTAATTAGGTCGAATATGGTGATATCAACAATAATTGGATTATAAGTTGATATGGTACTTCAGTAGGATAGTTAGTGTATTGTTCTTATGAAGTGTGATGAATCAGTCTTCTGATCTAGAGTGTAAAAGGGGATGTGATATAAGTTTGTACTCAGAAAAACCGAGCCCATGAGTACATGTTGTGTAGCAGTTTTTAAATGTAACATTCATCTGTAGGTCAATACATGTAGACACACTCTTTGAACTTCACCACTCTCCAAGCAAATTCAGCAGATGACAAATTGATGATATTTTTTATTTTTATACCCTGCCACACGATAGTGGTGGGGTATGATGGTATCACGTTGGCTGTCCGTGTGTCTGTCCCTGAGTCCGTATGTCTGCCTGTCATACGTCCGTCTATCTGTATTTTCATTTCCGGACAATAACTTGAGTAAATGTCAATTTTCACCAGACTCAAACTTAGTGTGTGCATTGATATTGTGGATAATTGTCAATTTTCCTCAATTTTTGACAGAGTTATCTGCCCGCAACAGGTAAGTATTTTCATTGCCAGATGATAACTTTAGTAAATGTCAATGGATTTTCACCAAACTTGGTGTGTGCATTGATATTTTGGACATCTGCTTTGGGGTTGTGAAGAGTTATCTGCCCATGACATAATAATGGCCGGGTATTATTGTTTCATGTTTTATTTTTTATTTCCAGAAAAAAAGACTTTGATATTCCATGCAATTCGTCTTTTTTGATGTTTTCTCAGACTAGTATGAATCCAAATGAAAACCATTACATTAATACTTTCCACTCTATGGGCTAATTCAAGGAATTGACTAATTAAGGACATTATTTCTTTGGAGACAATATACGCGTATGCATGGAATGTCAATGCATGTTTTCTGGAAAAAATAAGAAAATTATTTCAAATTGTTGTTTGTCGAAATTTTTACCCAGCATGCTAAGCATTAACCCTTGTCCTGCTGAACCTGGATATATCCTGCCTTTGCAAACAGTATAGATCCAGATCAATTGGCTTCTGAAGAAGCCAACTGATCTTGATCTGCACTGTTTGCCTTTAAGTATGTGAATTTATAGCAGCAATCCAGATCAAGGAATCTGATTGGCTGAAAATTGGAAGTGGGTGTGGCATCTTAATTTATTCAACAGGACAAGGATTAAATGTAATGTTCCTCTGTAGGTCAATATGTGTAGGCACACCATATAAGGGAGAGCACTCTAAACTGAAATATTTTGCCTCTTTTTTTTCCAAAAGAAGGCCACTCCAGCAGAAAACAATTTATCCAGGTCCTGCTGAATCCAGATATGCTCTTCCATCGCAAACAGTGTAGATCCAGATCAGTTGGCTTCAGTAGAAGCCAACTGATCCAGATCTGCACTGTTTGTCATTCTTTATGTAATTTGTATCAACAACCTGGATCATGTAATCTGATTGGCTGAAAATTAGAAGTGGGTGTGACATCTTAATTTATTCAGCATGTCAGGGATTATTATTTCCCTTCCTGATATGAGAACCTGCTTCAGATGTGTCTGTTCTTAAAGGAATGATCTTTTTCTGATCTACAAGGGGACAACTTGCATGAAATGTCAAATATTGAAAAAAAAAAACCCCAAAAAACCCAATAAAAACCAAAAAAAAAAAAAAAAAACATGTTCAAACTGTCATCTACTGAAATTTTCACCCAGAATGCTAAGTGAAATGGAATAATGTGATCTGTGTCTGCACTGTTTGCATGTGTCATTATGTCGAAAGTTTATGAATGAAACTATGAATCTTTACTTTCCTTTAAAGATTGATAGTCGGGTAGACTAGCTACTAGTCTGATAATAAGCGTCTGATCATTTTTTAATAAAAAATAGTCAACTACTTAATGATGGCAAGTCTATTTGGTAGAGTCTCCAATACACATACTGGTTAAGTATTATAAAATTGAGAAAGGAGAGCTAGACTAGCGAAAATATTATAGTGTTCATTTTAATGCAAATACATCATGTAGGTGGCTGTGTTTCCATATTATTCATTTTCGTGGAGGTTTGACCATGGATGTTATTGAAATATTTTCTGTGGTCATTCTCTCCCTTCCGCTGATTCAAGAAGGGCAGTTGTCAGTTTCTGGCGAAAGAATGTGTACAATACCGGTTAACCGCTTGGAGGACTAAGCCTGCCCAGTAAAAGTGTAGTTAGGTAAACTGACCACGCCTGACACGACCCCACTGGGTTGACAGGGCAATTTAATCTCAACACAACAACATTGCCTAGTGGCAAGGCTAATACCGGTGTAACAGGCCGGTTCTTCCCCCAGTCAGTTTCTTCCCACCCTCCCCCCCACAGGACTTCATTCAGCATATGAGTAAACTAGTTGTCTATGTGCAGTAAATGGCAGCAAATCATTCAATATGATAATTTAGATTAACTACAACAATTTATCATTACGGCAAAGCACATTGACTGGGTGGGGGAAGAAACTGACTAGTTGGCTTCTTCCCACCCTCTGAGATTAATTCAACATAAGGCTGAACTAGCTGTATATGTGAAAAGAAAATGGTGGTAAATCATAAAATAAGTTACTCTTAATAAGCAAGAAGGGTTTTATAATTATTGCAAATAACCCTGGCTGCTTAGGGAAGAAACTGACTAGGGTTGGGGAAGAAACTGACTAGTTGGTTTCTTCCCTCTCCCCCCTCTCTACCCACCACCCACTTGGACTTTTTTAAGCATAAGGGTGAAGTAGTTATATATGTGCAATAGATGGTGGTAAATTATTATATATGATAATTTAAATAGCAAACTGTTGCAAACTTTCCCATGAACTGTGACAATTTACGGTGGACGATAGCAAGTATCCGCGAACTAAATTTAGGCTGTCTTTTGGCACAATAAAAATAGCGGCTTATGTGAATAAAAAATTTGTTTTATGAGGAAGGAAATGGAAAATTTTGAACTTCTGTGGTTTTAATGTACGTTTAAGTTTGTAAATAACGAAACGAAAAGGAAAATCTAATATCTAAATATAAAATCATGTTTAAAATATACATGTAACACAGTTGCCATAGTTTAGTTTTTTCTAATGTAGGAGTATTTGTAACACTTTCGCAGTATATTGGTCCAACTTCAAATTATTTTCAAATTCTCGAAACAGCTTAAAACGCCAAGAAAACTTGTATCTGAAAATGTCGTCAGTTTATGTCGTCTGCTGAATATTCTTGCAAACTTTTCAAACCTATTTTTGCATACAGGCAAACAGTGTGGACCCTGATCAGACTGCTTCTAAGGAGCAGTCTGATCTAGGGCCACACTGTTTGCAAAAATGACTTTTTAAAATCACAAGCAGATGACAAAGCAGACGACAATTGTTGTGATTGGCAGTTTAAGGGTTAATAAACGAAATTCAAAGCAGTCAAAACATTCCAATAAAACTGCATTTTTTATATAAGTAACGGCGATCTCTAAATCTAAAAATCTAAAACACCCTCACTCTCCAGTCGCTCACGCGTCTTTCTAACTGCGCAGGTGCAAAGTAAAAATCATTACCCTCTAGCGAGATGAAACCGTTTCCGTCCGAAAGTTAACAAAGATAGAGCCGTAATTTGTCCGTCCCTGCATGGATTAATCTCTTTAACTAAGGTATTAAAACCGATTTATTAACAAAGAGCTGTTTAAATGTATTCGAACAAAGAATTAAGAATTGCCAGCCATGTTTCGCAATTCCGCTGTTTAGTGAAATACTTTAGATTTCGAAATTCGTATTTTAAGAAATTTAAATAAAATAAAATAAATTATATTAATAGTTAAAGTCCAAATTAAAAAAAAAAACAAAACCAAAAAAAAAAATAATAATAATAAAAAAAAAAAAAAAAAAAAAAAAAAAAAAAAAAATAAAAAATGCATTCAGCTTTACAAGACGATCAAACCGATACCAAACACGACGATAGAATATCGACCCTAAGAAAGAGAGTCATTTTTTTTTTTTTTTTTGCATTAACTCTGAAACAGGATATTCATATCCAAAATGTTTCAAGGAATAAGATGATATTAAAAATGGTTCAAGGAATAAGATGATATGAACATCATTACTGTTTAAAACAATGTTATAAACTATTGCGTTCCATGCAAGAAATAATGAAAATTCCATAAGCGTCCGAAATGCTAAACTAATGTTTAGCCATTTGCATTCTCACTGATGCGTATTTTGTTTATTTGATTCTATATTTACATGTAATTAATAACTATTTGTATAATTTACTTCCTAACAACCACTCCCCACTGCTTCATAAAATGTTCACTAATTTTCTTTTTTTAAATCTGTTCAATCAAAGTGTTTCAATATTCTTAATTAGTCCAATCAAGAATTTAGGTTTAAATGTATGAACATACTAGATGTAGTATTCTGCTTGTGAATACGAACACTGATAAGGTTTCTTACCGAACCTTACCAATCCGATAGCATTTTAAGCAACTCTATCGCCGAATACTGCCTACTCCCTCGCGGGTATTTTTGGCAGGTTCTGCGCGTCGTGTTGTGAAGAGAGAAAGTACAAGCACGACAGTGAATCTATGTCCAAAATCTAGATCAACAGAAAGGCTGAAGCATAAAAACAGATGACGGATTAACCTGTAAAAACTGGGGTATAGGGTCAGGGCTTAACTGATAAAATCAGATTAAAAGCAAGCATAAAGTATCTAGGGCTTGGGAGGGTTACCTCTTTCTCTGGAAGGCATTCCATTGGACAATGACCAGTGGAATCCTTGCCGATATGAAGCTGACGAAATCTCATGGAATGGCAGTATTTGGATATCCTGTGAGTGCTTGGCTGAATGTAATCGAAAAGAGGCAACCCAATAACTTCTTTAGATGCATTTGGTGATTTAATATTTCAACTTCTTAAATTGGTGATAGGTTTTATCATCAGTATACTGCTCGACAATGCTATATTTATCAGACCATCAAGCACTGCAGAATTACAGATTGGTTTCCTCATGCCACGAGCATTTTTAAACGATGCTTCTAATATTGTACAATTATATCAAATAATTTCTGAAAACATCAATGAGCCACAAGGTAAAAAAAATGTACTCTCGGACACGTGCGCCCAATGAAGACCAGCCTGTGCAGCCTGATCAGAATCTTCAATAGGCACATTTTGGAATAGCCGGGGATGCAAAGCTTCATCATGCTGATTTGAGTCTTCGTCGGGCGCACGCCAGAAGGATCGTTCTCACAGTGCCGCTCAACCTTAGAATTTCTAAAATTGTATTCTCCACCAAAAAACAATAATAATAATAATAATTATTATTATGGCACAGCTATATAACACTCCAAATTTTATGGCAAATATGGCTCATGCCAATATTATTGTAATCGAACCAAAAATAAAAATTGATAAAATCATTAAACTGAAATCAAGACAGAAATTACAATTATAAGTCGCCTATGCAGACTGATTCTTACTTGGAAGAAACTCATCACGATTTCTGTATATTTAAAACGTACCTCTATTATGTTAAATTATACTAAAACAATTTATATCAAAATAGATCCTGCCTGAAAAGTACACATACGTCTTGTGACGAAAGATGTTTGTAGGTAAAAAAAAATCAACCATTAGTGGCCTTCTAAACCAGATGTCCAAATTATCACATTTCTTCTTTTCTTTTTGTTTTCAAGAAAGAAACAGTCCCTGTGTTTTCTTTCTTTCTATGCGCATCAGATTAGCATTGATTATTAGAATAACACGAACAGTATGTTGAAGTTGGTTTTAGGACGTACTGTAGGATAGTTCTTGATACTAATCTATATCGGTTTTCTTTCAAAATAAAACCAAGAGCTGTTGTAGGACAGCGTTGCTCGCCTGAATCGCGCTTTGCCTCTAAATATAATTTTTCTAAGTTTGTGACCTTGATTAAAGGCCACTCATGGGGGTTCAGATGGTACAGCATAAACCTTCAGACCAGTATCTGACATCAGGACAAGTATGAACTACTTCCATCCAGAGATTCAGGAGATTCAGCCTTTTAAAACCTTTAACCAAAAACTTTAACATATTTTGTGACTTTGTGATTTTGTGACATATTTTCTGACCGTTCTAAGGCGGTGGTCCCGGTGTTAGTCTTACTCTTTGTTGCTTTGTGGTTTATTCTACGAGGCGATTTGTTGTATGTCTTTCCGTGTGTCATTTTGTTCTTGTGTTTTTCAGTCCTATTAGTATTGCGATTACCTCGCTTGGGGAAGAGAGAGCTAATCTTAGTGCTTTTCGTACGTTTGTTCGGTTTGTGCTTGTTTAGATTTGTCGGTTTCCTCTTCCTCTTGGGGTCTGGGAAGGGCTGCGGTTTGTGATTGTGGCACTCGCTGGACTTTTCTCTTACCTTTTTTTGACCTCAAGGTCACTCATGTGGGTCGAGATGGTACAGCATAAAATTCAGACCAGTATCTAATATCAGAGCTAGAAGTTCATCCATAAACTATGTCGAAATTGTTTTATCTGTCTCCTCAACAGGAGACTCTTCTCAAAGGAAAGAATTTGCTCTCCTTGGGAGGAAATTCTTTCCTTTTAGAGTAAACCCATTTTTAGAAGGGACCTGGTACACAGAGAAGCAAAGTTATCATGTATCCCTCCTGAAAAGGGGATCTGTTCTAAAAGGAAACAATTTACTCCCCTTTGGAGCAAACGCTTTCCTTTTTGAGTAGACCCCTTTTCATATGGGACTTGGTGAAGAGGAAAGCAAACAGGACGTCGAAAAAATTGTCTGCTATGTAAAAGATGGCCGAAAATCTACCAAGCGTACCCAACCAATCCCCTTAATCTCACTGAAATACGAGTTTCCTATAACTGTTCTTCAGTCTGTATTTCATTCTAACGTCATTAGTTGGTGGTAAGATTTCATGTCCGTGATATCTAGCATCAGGCTCTGTCCTTTGTCCAGGCAGTATGATGACGTCACACTGGTGGAGAAGTATCATTGTGTACCATTTGATCTGCAAAAGAGCCAACGTTTTTCCTGGGCAAAGTGAACCGAAAGCCAATAACGGACGTTTTACTTCTCGCCCTTTTTTGTAAAACTTGGCGTTTAGAAATCTGTCGTACTTGAATTCCTGTAAAACAAGACAAAAACTTAATCTTTGACGTGTCAATCACAACTGCAGCATACGATAGTCTAAATATTTCATTTTTCTTTTTTTTTTTCATAGAAAATAAGGCTTAATATATTTCAAGTAAATCAGCTGCTGAGCAGATGATTCATAGAGATGTCAAGCCTTATTTTCTCCAAAAATAATAAAAAAAATAAGAACATTGTCTTAATAAAAAATAAGAACATTGTACAATTTTATGACACTTTAAGGATTAAAAGTTACCTAGTGAGAAAAGCCCTTCTGACATTGGCGCAAATTCTTTCGTGTTAGACTAGAACTTTCTTCAGAAGGGAGCAAAGCAATTTTGATAGAGTTGTCTACCTTGAAAGTTTATCACTTCTCCACAAAATCTGTATGCTTGAAAAAGTATTTTAACACACTGCGGATACTCTGGCCAGATTGCGCATATTTACAGTCTGGTCTAGACACGTTAGATGACAAACTTTAAGGGGATTGGATACACTTGGTATATGTTTTTGCCATTTCCTCCAAGGGAGACATTGTTTGTGACATTCGGATTGCTTTATAGTATGCCAGTTCCCTTTTGAAAAGGGCTCTCCTCCATAAGGAAACATTTTGCTCCTCGAATTCTTCCTTATAGGTCTAGGAAACAATTTGCTCCCTCTGGAAGCAAATTCTTTCCTTATATCCTTTTCAGAAGGGAACAAATATAATTTTTGACAGAGTTGTCGCACCTGAAAGTATACCAGTTCCCTTTTATTTGAGATAGCTCTGCTTACCATAGGATCTTCAAATATTTCGGGATCTTTATGAATGGCAGGTGGGTACATTGCTATCCTGTCTCCTTTCCGCAGATTGTACGTTCTTCCATCTTCCACCTGAAACTCAGTATCCTTAGTGATCGCCCGGACCATAAATACCCCGGATGTTACTCGTATCACTTCTTTGATGACGCTGTCTGTGAAAAAAAAAGAAGAAAAACGATCAAGATATATCAAACATTTATTCTGTCTTAATGTGCATACAGTAAACTGAAGATGTTTTAACCATTGCCTTGCTGAATAAATTAAGATGCCATGCCCACTTCAAATTTTCAGCGTTAGATTAGTTGAAGAGTTCTTAACTATTCAAATCTGTGAATAAACATTTTAGTCGGGTATGTCTTAGAAACGGATGCAAATTTAATGTGCCACGTCAAGCGAAAAACTGCCTTCGAGCATGCGCAAAATGTGCAGATTTACGTCATCCTTCATATGCGCAAAGCCTCATCTCTCCTATCATACTATGATAGCAAATAAATCTGTTAGATGACAGTAAAGGCCCTGATTAGACTACGCAGATGCGCAGGCTAATCTGGACCTTCGCTGTCCTCAAAGTACGAAAACTAATATTTATCATGGCTGCCCATATAATTAAATAATCCAGATAAGGCATTTTTCAACCAACAGATATTACTATTTTTTATTGTTCTATGAAACATATGCTGTCGGCACATGCTCATAAATAGTGCCTTGCTTAGTGCAAATTAGAGGATGTTCCTCATTTGCCATGTTATATGGTAAAACTATCATGGCGTATATAGCTTTAGAAAAATGGGTTATCAAGATATAATCGAACTTCAATTGCTCAAACACCGATGTCTTGTTTACCATGGCTAATGCGAACTCGTTTTTAGTCCATACGAAATTCTTACGATAGCCCAATGTTTCTTTTGTTTGCTTTTTATTTATTTATTTATTTATTTATTTATTTTAGTTGTTGTCATTCTTCTTAAAGTAATAATTACCTAATACAGGCAGCGCGTCAACTTCCTCCATTTTGAATACAATCTCTCCATCAGAATCTTCGGCTTTCTTCTCCACAGCATCATTTATCTCTTCAACCAAAGCTTCCAAAGCTGTCGAGTGCGATATCAAAAAGTAGACAAGCCAGTAGGTTACTTTAAATGTATTGATATTCACATGCAAATACACCAAATTGTGGGCAGCGATGTCTGCTTCAGTGTATCCATTGGCTTGCATATGTTCAGCTGCAAACTTGATGTATAAGGCAATATCTTCCCGACTTAACAAGTCTGCAGAGCATGGTTGTTGTAGAAGACGTTTACGGGCTCGGCAAGCCTCGGGGAAAAGTCCGACAGGGAGACCAAGCCACAGAAAATTGAAATATTTATGAAATATCTCAAAGTTTTCGTGCATGGCGACAGCCCCGTTAGAATTATTGCTTGCTTCCGTTCCAAATAATGTTCCGTATATGGCTTGGAACATTGTTTTTGAGGTCATGTAACGAAGACCACTTTCTTTCCAATCAAAAGAAGATTGGCAAGACTCATTGTCTCCGCGTAGAGTTGCGAAAGCTTCATGTAATTGTTGTGAAAATTGTGTCAACCCAGTGTTAAGATATTGTCCCTTTACTGCTTTACTGGCTTCCTTAATCATACTTTTGGCGTTTTTTAGCTGAAGGCCGAACACGTTGTTGTTGACTTGTTTTTTGTATTGGATCAAAGTCGAAGGTCTTCGACTTGCAAAATCTGTCATATGTGTGTGGATCGTTGATGATTGTCATGTGCATATTTAATAAGCGTATTGTAAATATATCTCCGACCTTTGCCTGTTGGTTGTGGATGAATTTTACCGCGTTTTCTGCGAATTCTTGTCCGTTTCCCCAAAGGATATTTCCAGGAACAATTACCGGTTCGCCTCTGCGTCTGTAATACAAAAACATAAATGCCTTCATATTTATTTTTATTTTCTTGTCTTTTCTTTCGCATTATCCTGTACAAAGTTTCATCCGTGCATTTGCTCTCCACTGAAACATTCTATGGTATCCAATGATTCTGTTTGCGGACAGCGAAAGTCTGGATCAGACTGCGCGTCTGATCAGGACTTTCGCTGTCCGCATTGGGAAAACATGTTTTCGCTGTCAAAGCCCAACTGATCTAATGGTGTATATAACCAAATATACTTAGCGTGACATTTTTTTTTTTTCGTAACTACGATGCAAACAAAACACGATGACCAAGCATGAACAGAATCTTCTATTCACCGTATCTACCATAAGTATTTAGATATACACGTTAAAGCAAAGATTACAGACCACAGCTAGTCGATGCAAAATACAATGTCAGATCAGGATCTCCAGATAAGGTAGAGTACCCGTATGCGGACCAAACATATTTTTGTAATTTGGAGCAGCGTCAGAATTAAGGATGAATTTCCAGCGAGCAAAAACTGATTTTAAGGGGATCACATTCTTAAAAAGCATGGTGCTTTAAGTAAATAACTTTACAAACAATGAATTATGTCACAAATTTGATCAAAATCGGTGGAAAATTAAGTAAGTTATAGATAATTGAATATTTTAACATTGGTGGAATGGGCGCCGCCATTTTGAATATTTAATGAGGTTTCATGAAAATTGAAATTCGTTTCATAAAGGTAGTTAATTTCATAAAGTTGTTTTAGTTTTGGCGGAAATGATTGCTTGTCAATAACATTATAATAAAAAAATCTGTGGCAAAATTAATCTTAAAACCCTTTATAATTTGGTTTGCATATCTAATTTGGGCTGTGTGAAGTCACAATGCCTACAATATGGTGGCATCCATGACAGCCATTTTAAATATATTCAGACCGACATAATTTCCTTATTTCTAGGCCAATTTTGAAAACTTTTGCATCAAAATAAATGGCTTGTTAAGCACTTTACTCCAAGATATACCTACAATTTATTTTGCGTTCCCTTTAAGCACCCCAGAAGTTTTCCTTCTATCCGTTCTAAGGCGGTTCCTCTGTTGCAGTTATTCTGTGTTTGTTTGTCGTTGGTTTCATATATGACGTCATATATTTGTTTTATCTCTCTTTCTTTTGGTGCCTCGGAAAGGATGTGCTTCGTAATTGTGGCATTTCCTGGGTATCTTCACTTATAGTTTTGCTTAGATAGACATGGCAAGGAGTCAATTCATGTGTCAGATCCTGCAAATACGTCACACCACATGAAATAATGAATTTGTCATTACAGCAAACTGCAGACTGACAAACAGTCTGACTAAAATTGTGCTATCCCATTTTGCACAGCTTAGTAAACTGTTAAAGCTGTTAGACAGCCATTATTTATGAATATAGCATATATTTTTCACAAAATAATCTTTTTTTTTTTTTTGTTTTTTTTTTGTTTTTTTGTTTTTTTACAAAACGTGCGTAATATAATTTGATTCACATTAAAGGAACTTAATACACATGAAACTTATTCCATCATTTTTACAAGGGA
The DNA here is from genome assembly GCA_964016985.1 of Anodontia alba. NCBI lineage: Eukaryota > Metazoa > Mollusca > Bivalvia > Lucinida > Lucinidae > Anodontia > Anodontia alba. The sequence continues at coordinate 23,246,229 of OZ024836.1, read as the reverse complement.
TACAACTTTTTATGACTTCCTGTTGGCTTTCTTACACACCAAGCCCCTACTGGAAAGGGATCTACACTAAAAGGAAAGAATTTGCTCCCCGTGGGAGCAAATTCTTTCCTTTTAGAGAAGATCTCTTTTCAGAAGGGATCAAAGCCAAATTTGACAGAATTTTTATTCTAAAAGTATATCAACTTCCTTTAAAGGCTCCATATTCCGCAACAACAGACCAAGAAAGTTTTATAAAAATGTTAAGAAAATCATGAAATGTGGCATCCGACAGCCTGTAAAATTTCAGCAATCAGTTTGGATGTTGTTAAGGTTAGGTTTTTTGTACAAGCCTGTTCAAACAGTTTCTCCAGAAGAGACTCCCACTCGTGATTTTCTGAAACTTGACTTCAGAAACAAAGGTCTTGACGCCGTTAAGATCGGCAATATCCTGAACCATAAGAAAGTGACTTCAACCATACCAGCTTATTTAAAAAAACAGAGCCCACCCATCATCTCCTACAGTTATTCGTCTCCCATTGCACCTAAAATTTTTAATTACCAAAACGTGCTGCAAGGAGTAAATACTGAGAACACTACTCGAACCCTCAGCGTGTTCCTGTAAAGTCTCGGAGTTCTGCTATAATCCAGCCGGTCACATCATAACAGGTGACCTCAATATAGTCAGGATTAGCAAACTCAGGGACACTCTTTCCAAAGGTCCTAATACAGGGAACCCAGATCTTTTACTTGGAAACAGAATTTCAAATTAATTTTGGATTCTCTTGAAGAGTATGCGCGACGCTGCGCCAAGAAAGAGGACGTTGAGGTTGATACCCTGTCTGAATGGGTTAAAACGGTAATGTCCATGGTAAACAGACGTGTCTCAGTACTCAGCAGAACCATGTCTCGCCGACATGAATCGGTGTTTGATGATCCAGATGTTGCTGCTGAATTAGCTGAAATACATGAAAAGTTTGTCGTTGTTCCAGCCGACAAGGCATCTAACAACATTGTGTTTGTTTGCAAAACACACTATATAAACTGGTAAATGGAAGAGCTTGGTATGAGTACCATGACTGGAAATCCTACATATAAACTTACTGCTATGTCCAAGGATGAAATTCTACAAAACTATCATTCGGTGATGCTGACATTCAGAATTTCCCTCCCAGAGGAAGATATTGACCTTCCTAAATTGTACTGAATTCCTAAACTAAACGTCACAAGAATCCGTACAAGCAGAGATATATTGCGGGTTCGGCTAAGTGCTCTGCCAAGCCTCTTTCTCAGATTCTAACATGGATCCTAACCGCAGTTAAAGAAGGCCTTCAGAAGTATTGTGACACTGCATATGTCAGGAGTGGTGTTAATTAGATGTGGATCCTGAAAAACTCCAAAGAGCTTTTAGAAAATTTAAAGGCACAATCTCTTTATTCTGTCAACAGTATAAAATCTTTCGATTTCTCTACTCTTTACACTACTATTCCTCATGATAAATTGAAATCTAAATTAAAGGAAATTATCAATCTGTGTTTCTTCCATAAGAATGGTAACCGTCGCTTTCAGTATCTTGTCATTGGTTACAAAGATACATACTTCGTTCGGGACCACTCTGATGCACCACTAAAATACTCAGATATAGATGTCATAAAGATGCTGGAATATCTAATCGACAATATTTCAGCAAACAATCGGTATACCGATGGGTACTAACTGTGCACCGTTGCTTGCTGACTTGTTTCTATACTCGTATGAGCGGAGTTTGTACGAAGTCTCCTCAAAGCAGGCAAGAAACACATTGCACAACAATTCAATTTCACCTACAGATATATACATGATGTATTGTCTCTGAAAAACACAAAATTTGCAGAGTATTTGGAATTCATCTATCCACGTAAATTTGAAATAAAGGAAACAACGGAGACTGCAGCCTTCTCCTCATACTTGGATTGTAATCTCTACATTGACAGTGGAAAGCTTACTACTAGGCTTCAATTTTCTCATTGTTAACTTTCTTTTCTTGAGCAGTAATATCCCTTCTGTACCAGCATACGACGTTTACGTATCACAGTTAATCCGTTATGCCAGAGCCTGTTCAAATTATCAGGACTTCATGGAGCGTGGGAAAGTACTCACTACAAAGTTGTTGAGCCAGGGCTATCAAAAAACCAAACTGGTAGTAAGAAGTTCTATGGGAGACATCATGATCTGGTCAATCCCTACAATATGACAGTTTCCAGAACTGTTTCTGATAGTTTTGTCAATGACGAGCCATAAGTAGGCTTCCAAAATCCTGGACATACGCTTCTACCTACGTTTCCTTCGTTCAGACTGGTTGGCATGGTGGGTGAAGCTTGCTTACCAAGTAATGCTTACTATCCGCAGACGCCTTATTACACCCTTTATTCTGGGGCCCATGCCTGTTGGTCTGAACATTTTGATTTGTCATTCGTTTACGAATTTATGAGATTGATTTACGGCTTGGGTACCATGACCACAACTACTTAGTTTCTCATTCTTAAAATGAATCAAAAATGAAATGATTTTTTATCGTATCTCTGAATTAATGTTGTATACGATAAAAGTTATTTTATTATGGATTCAGTTAAAAAACGAGAGACTAAGTGAAATTTTACAGGATATCAGATGCCACATTATATGATCGTACTTATACCATATATCAATTAATTAAACCTTTCCTGGATCTAATTTTGAGGCATATGGAGCCTTAAATACAAAACAAAATTTAGTGCCATTTGTACCTACCGCCTTCTATATAGGTATTTGATGTAAAGTCCAATGACTACAACTACAGTGGTAGCTAGGTACAACGTCACAGATGCCATAGCAATATATCTGAAAGAAAACAAAAATATGAATAATATCTGCTGTCCCTTCGACATCACTCGGAAAGACGGTTTCAGAAAATTTACTGAACCTGCCTCCAATTTACCTAACCTACCGAATACTGTATAGTTAACAGCCATTTTTACAATGGGGAAAATAAGAATATTGACTTGTCTTGTATCGGTCTAGAATAAAAGTGTTTGTGCACAGGTAGTTCTGACAAATGGTTTTGCATTAAATCATGGCAAAAGATTGCAATTTTGCTTCTTCTGTGTAAAACACCAGGCAAAATGCGACTTTCTGAAAGATACATGTGGCAAAAACCGAATTTCTGAAAGATGTCAAAAGCAGAATAGTGTAGGTCTAGATGTTGAACGTCCAACATATGCTTATAATTGTAATGCAGAAACCACCTTTTTATTTATTTATTTATTTTGAAACATTAACATTCGCCAGGACCGCGGCTCCGAAGGAATCAGGCAATGATAATGCAATAAAACAAACATGCGATCTATTTGCTAGCATTTCTGTACGATTCTAGACTAAACAGGGCGGCAATGTTCTCGTATGTCACGGAACGTTTCGTTAACAAGTTTTAAGAATTTAAAACAGCGCATGAATCTGCTCAGTGATCACGTGAGCCTGCCAGTTCCTTTTTTCTCGGTAGTTCAATACGATTTTCGAAGACGGTCGACGGAAGAACATTTCACAGTTCATAAAACAGGTTTTGCGCTAATGTCGTGGTAAGTGACCGGCATGCAGACTATATATCTGCCCTTGTCATCGAGAAATAGTTCGCTTATTCTCCGCCGCACATTACATTGGGCTTAGCATGTTAATTCCACAACACAATGGTTCATATTACCAAGTAATCTTCCACCTAAGGCCTCGGGTATTTGTGCATACGGTCGTTTATAGTACCTCGGGGCAACAGTTTTGACCATACTCCACACAGTTATGAAATAACTGTGTAATAAACAATGGCATTATTCCGCGAAAACCAGAATGACTTTGACCTGAACAAAAGTTGAGACAAAACGCATATTTCAGGGCGGTAACTTTACGTCACGACGTCATAGCCCATTTTGAGGAATTTAAATTAAAGATCATCTTGAAACAGTACGTGAACTTGTCCATTTGACCATAGCTTCAAACATATGCATGAAACATATACATGGGTATTTATGCCTTAGATGAAGCTTTATAAGTAATCTTTGAGGGAAATATAATTAAGAAATATTTCCTGTAGAACGCTTTCTGACTGGTGTGCCAAAACGAAGACTCAGATCAGTTTGCTACCCACAGAATTCCCAGCGACGACTGATCAGACTGTTCAGCTGCCTAGCGCTGTCTGAATCTTCGCTAACTGAAAATACATTTTCTACGTTGCTGTTCATAATGTGACTTGCTGGACTACTCGTATCATACCACGTGTCTGGAGTGAGATTTTACAGTAAGGTAGAATTATAGACAGAGTACACCGTACAATGTAGAAGCAGAAAGTGGCATTTAATCAAGGTCTACACTGTTTGTTACTAATTTAGTAAATATTAGACACATCAACAGGTAGTACAGAAGACTTTTTTTTCAAATGTCAGGACAAGTATGGTAATGAGTTAACACCCAGCAAACATGTATATATGAGACCCATATGGACAGAATCTGGGCATTTATCCCATTCGGGTCCTACACGGGCCCCATATAGACTTTTCTGCACATATAAGACCCATATAGGTCCCATATTGGTACAATTCGGCCAACAAACATGTATATATGAACCATATGGGCAACACTGGGCATTTATCCCATTAGGGTCCTAAATGGGCCCCGTGTAGGCTTTTTTGCCCATATAAGACCCATACAGGTCCCATATTGGTAATATTCGATAACTATAAAGATAAATTCTAATATGTGGGACCCCGAGATTAAATTTAAATAATCTTGGAAAAGTAATAATTTCAAGATACATAATTGGGGCCCAAATGGCTCCCATGGACCTCTGTGGTTCCAGCGCTGATCTCCCATTACTATATGGGACCCATGTGGGTTCAATATAGGTAATAAGGGGGAAACAACTGTACCACTATTTAAACATAATATCAAAAAATAGTAAATTCTCTGACATAAATGCAAAATATTAATAATAATAATAATAATAATAATAATAATAAAACAAAAATAATAGTTTATTCATTAAAAATGAAAGTATCTGTTAAATTTATCTTGACTATTTTTCCGACATGGACGTCGATTCATGGTCATATTTTTATTTTAACTCGTATGTCCCTATTACTTTTAAAATTGAGGTATATATAAATACGCATGAGGCCACCATTTCCAACTATTGAAAAGGACGCCTGCTATCTTTAAGGCCTCTTGATTCTTCGCATGTAGCGGAATTATGTTTTCACGTTGGATGTACGTTCTATCCTTCACCGGAGGTAGCAATGCCGGAGGTGGACGGATAAACACACTCCACCGGAGGCAGCAATGCCGGAGGTGGAAAAAAAAAAACAAACCTACTGGTTAACCGCTTAGGAGGACTAAGGCTGCCCAGTAAAAAAAAAAAAAAAAAAGATTCTTCGCATGTGCAATAGCTTGCACATGTACGTAGGACTCTCACGGTTGGGACCTTACCAGTCAATCAAATGGACTGGGGATTTATAATCATTTGGATGAAAATGTGTATTTTTTTTTCTGAAGATAAATGAGGGTTGATTTTTCCCATACTGGACCCATATAGTTCCTATATGGCTTTGCCCATGTGGGTCCAGCATGGAACCGTATTGCAAATCACTCATGAGTCCCTTATGGGTTGCCCATATAGGACCCATATAAATACCCATTTTGGGCCCATGTTGGTCCTATATCTTTTGCTTGCTGAGCACTTGCACTCTGGGTAAAATTTTCTCAGCAGACGACATTTTGAAATATTTTTCCTATTTTCCCCAGAAAACAAGATTTCACGTTTCATGCAAATTGGCTCTAATGGAGACAATTTGCATGAAATGTCAAAATCTGTTTTCTGGGAAAATTAAGAACAATATCATCAAGTTGCCGTCTGCTGAATTAGCCTGGAGAACGGTAAAGCATTAAGGTAGTGTTCAATGCTGCTGTAGGAGAAAAGAATACGACTACATAGGAAGCAATTAACAAAAAAAAAAAAAAAAAAACTGAAATAAAAATTCAAGAGCAGGGGTCGGCTAGCGGCAGACATCGCTGCCTGCCCCGCCCCGACCCTCAATTGTCATTATCCGTGCAGCAATAAAGTCGCAGACACCCAGGAGACTCCTGCGCAATACTTGTTGCACACATTGGCAACCAAAATTTGAATGCCCATTCAACTACGACGTCCTAATGTTCTAAATTGCTGGACTGAAAGCAAGCAATGCAGACCCAGATCAGACGCCGCATTCTGCGGCGTCTGATCTGGGTCTGCATTGTTTAGGCATGTCTGTACAACAACTTACAGTTGTTACTGTAACACGTACCCAAATAAATTTGGCTTGTAAGTTCTTTTCACACACTGTTTCTTTCTCTTAGTAGTTTCCAATAGTATATAAGGATGTGAAACTAGCTTTATGATGAGCGATGAAGGTTGTGCCAAAAACCGGCAGCTATTCTGGCCTTTATATAACAGTTCCATTAAGGAAAATCCGATAACCCTATTGGTCAATAGTTCGCTTGCGCCCGTTCATGAATGCTTATGTCGTTCTCTTGCGACTCTCAGATCACGTTATACGAGGGTCATCAAAAACAAAACAAAACAAAAAAACAAAAAAAAAAAAAAAATAATAATAATGTAAACTATCATTTTATTCCATAACCGCTAACTACATGATCAAGTGCCGGCCTCGGTGGCTCAGCTGGGTACGCGTCCAACTGGTGATCAGGAGGTTGGGGGTTCGACCCCCGCCGAATCGGCAACATTCTTTCGTGGAGATTGATGATGAAATATTTTCTACGGTCATTCTCTCCCAAGGTCTACTTCCGCTGGTTCAGAAAAGGCAGTTGTCAGTTTCTGACGGAAGAATGTGCACATTACTGGTTAATTGCACAATACTGGTTAACCGCTTAGAGATCTAAGCCTGCCCAGTAAAGGTGTGGTTAAGTAAAATGACCGCGCTCGACATGATATTGGGTTGACTGGGCCGTAAAACCTCAACATAAACAAACATGAACATGAAATTTGGCAAGTAGACAAGGCAACATGCGTGCTTCAAGGTGACGTTAGTCTAACGACGTCATTATTACTGACATGCACGACCTCGCGTGATACTAGTGAAGACATGGAGGTCGCGTTTTCGTCGGAAGAACAACGCATATAAATTAAGTTTCAATCTTATTGTAAGACGAATGCGAAGAAAATGCACGTGACCTTGCAGGAAGTTTGTGGAAACAGTGCCCTAACCAGTTTAACAGCGATCGAGAGAGTGTAAATTACAGTGAGGGGAGAGGTCAGAAAAGTTCAACAAGTGATGCGTATTTTTGTAGAAAAAGTTATAGAAATTATACAATATGATCGACGACATACATGCGAGGATCTAGCCCAGGAACTGGATTTAAGCAATCGTTATGTTTATTTAATTATTCGAAATCGTCTTGGAATGCGAAAAGTGTCAGCACGTTGGGTACCACAGTACTTGACGTCCGACCAAGTGCAACGTCGTTTAAATGACGCCACCACCTTACTTTCTCAATATGAAACAGAAGAAAAAAAATTGTTTCTAGAATCGTTGCCATGGACGAGACTTGGGTTAGATCATATGAGACAGGTCACAGAATGGCACACGCCGAATTCTCCAAGGCCGGCAAAGAATCGGCGCGAGCAAAGGAACTTAAAGATGCTCATGATACAGTATACCCTCAATGGCTCGAACACGGATGGCTCGTTTACCGTGGATGATTCGAACTCTTTTTTCAGTCCCTACAAAATTCTTCATGTAGCTCAAGAAAACAAATATTTAGGGATTTTTTCTTATTTTATCATGGAATTGTATGTTGTGTGTACTCATTAGAATCGCCTCATCGAGGCGATTCTAATGAGCTACTCAACATACAATCATTGTGTATAAAATCGAACAGATTTCCCTAAATTATCACTATTTGCTTCCTGAACTGGTGCCATGATTAACCCTCAGTGGCTCGAACTACCCATGTCTCGAACGAATTTCCATAGTCCCAAAGATGTTCGAGCCATTGAGGTTCGACTGTAGTTGCCTATGATATCCGCGGTGTTCTCATTGGTCATAGGGTAAAGACTGATCAGACTGTAGAATGTCATCTACTACAAGGGCTATATTCAAAAGGTATTGCGACCTGCTATTCGTAGGAGGCGTCCTGAACTTTTGGCAGCAGGTCCAATCATCCTACATGATAATGCTTGCCTACATCTTTCGGTGGGGGTGACGTCACTACGTGCTCGCTACAAATAGAAAACGTTGCGCCATCCTCCTTATTCTCCAGACCTCAGTCCTCAGTCCATGTAACTTCGAACTATTCTCTAGATTGTAAGAAAACAGGCAATAGGTTAAAATTGAGGACGTAGAGGAACTAGAGGATGCCGTGGCCAAGCAGGTGCGGATGTATCAGCGCGGTTGCCTAGCAACGGGAAAACAGACGCGGCCGAGTCGGTGGAGGCCGGAGATTGAACACAAGGGACATTACTTTGAAGGACTTTTGTAAGGTTTGTTTGATATTTTAAGTAACTACTTATCAAGAGAGTAGTTCGCATTGTTTTTTGAATGACCCTCGCATTTGATAATATTCATGATATACGTATCTGACCCGTAGGGTGAGAAACTGTACCTTCTAAATTGCGCGCTTAACAAAGACTCAAATCAGCATGTGCATCTGCGCAGTCTGATTAGAATCTTTGTCCGCATGCAGACACTATCCAAAATGCGCCCAGTGAAGAACCTGAAACTGGTGGGCGACCATGTCCAAAGATATATTTTTTGACTTTGCGGTGCGGCGAGACCGATATTTTTAGATCAGCTTTGTGTTTAGAAAATAATGAAAATTACAAAACTGTGGAAACATCTTCCACAGTTTATGTGCAACAGTTCTAGATTTAATACGTTCGTTCCTTTTACATCAAGTTCTACGTGTAATCGCCCACATACTGGATTGTACATTTCTTTCTCAGGGGACACTGTTCCTTTGGAAAAGGCATGCTTACGCAAATTGGTACGTGCTGTTTTAGAACTGACGACATACATGGGGCGGATGTTAGAGGCTGGCGTCGGCACATTACGAAAACACGCCTATTCAAATATATAGAAAATTTCACCTCGAAAAACTGAAAATTTTCAGGTAAAAAACTCTATATCATATTTCTGCTCAAAACATAGATTGTGGGTACTCGGCGAGGCGGTTCTAACGAGTACCTACAATCTATGTTTTTAAGCAGAAATAAGAAAAATAATGTATACCCCTGTAAACCCCAGTTTTACTATATAAAAGTGGGGTTTAAGGGGGTCAAAATTATATGGGCATGTTTTCGTGATGAAACATCAGCCTGCCAATCTTTTCGATAATATATTCTTTTGAAAACAAATAAGTAGTCTTCACCACAGTGCAGATTATATTTTTCTTTCCTTTGAGAACTTTGGGTCTATTCTGATTACTTTGAAAATCGAGTACCGCTTAAGCCGGTGTTTGGATCATATGCAGCCTCACAAACTTCACTGCTGCATGTGAAGAGACTCAATAAAACCGAGTCTCCGATTTTCGTTCATTTGTTTGTTCTCTGTTTCCAAAAACAACATTTTAGATTTTTATTACAATGCATTGCGCATCTTAATTTATCCACCATCAAAGTGCAAGATTATTTCTATATGTTGCATAGGTCTAGATAAGAATGGATATCAGGTAAATAGGCGCTTCTAATGAGTACCCACAAAATATGTTTTCGTCAAGATATAAGAAAAAATAGATACGTTTTGGTTGAAAAAAAATTGCCTTATCAAGAGCTATATGCGTTGTGATTACTATTGGTCAACGCATGTTTCTTGTTTCTGATATACATGTATTAGAGAGTCTTTTTATTTAGGCTTTTAAGTGCATGAGAACTCTATAGGTTTTGTTTTAAACTGATTTTTGTTTTGTCTGATAAAGCCATATTCTTAGACCTATTTTAAATACAGTGTTCGTCTTTCTGTTTTTAATATATAGATATGTGTATACCTTAATGTATTTTATTCATTGAGAAGCTAATGTTAGATAAATACATGCTTAGTATCTGCTTAGAACATCGTTCCCAGAGAATAAAGATGTTATTATTATCGTTATTATTATCATAGTCTGTTTCTTACTTTTCTCATGTATAGACTTGTCTATTAAAATTCAATAATGTGTCAAAAATATATACTTGGTTGGTTGGTTTGTTTGATTTGGGCTTAACGTTGCTTTCAACAATCTTTCAGTCATATCGCGACGGTGTTTGGATGTGGCAAGAAGCTCAATGCTCACTTTTAGAGTGCTGCCTCACTGAAATATCATGCCCCAGACACTTTGACATGATATTCCACCAGTCACATACTGACACTGAGCTGCCCAGTTCTAGCTCTACTTTCTTAATGCTGAGCGCCAAGCGAAAGAGCAGCTAGTACCGTTTTTAAAGTCTTTGGTATGACACGGCTGGAGATACGTATATATACAGTCGAACCTCGTTATCTCGAACTCGCTTATTTCAAATTACCGCTTATCTCGAAGTGAAAATCTGGTCCCTGTTTTAACATGAAACTATGACAACAGGTTTCCACATTATTTTATATATATATTTCTACTTTCAGGAGTCAAATTACATATTCATTTGTTAAATGTGGTTGTTCAACAAAAAACAATTAATTAGAATGATGGCAGTCTTGAGTTTATGGTTCATGCTGCTGTGGGCGAACCTCTTAGGACCTGGGCATGAGGGAAACTCTCTCTCTCTCTCTCTCCCTTTCTCTCTCTCTCTCTCAACAAAGCAAAGTTTCATACTTTCAATTACTGGTTTGAACAATAAGAATTTTGCCATGTTGTAAAGATAATAGTTGTATATTTCTAAATATTACGAGGAAATGAGCTAGATAAGCCAAAGGCTTCCATTCAGATCCTCTCTCACATTTTGTTTGTATAAACATGTACTTGTTATTTCTTAGTATGAATAAATATTGTTTAAACTAAATGTGGTTGTTCAATTTATTGTTTTCCTCACTTTCTCAACTCTGATATGTCGAAGTACGGATATCTCGAAGTGTTTCAGTGAGCCCCTTGGAATTCGAGATAACGAGAGTCGACTGTACTTGGTAGATAGTCTGACATTTTTACAAAAGGGACAACTTTTGCTCTCTCCTTGCTTTTTTTCCCTTCTCATACCGTTATGTAAACGGGTCCAGATGAAACCATTATCAAAATAAATTTTCTTTTTTTTATTGTCATATCCAGAATTTGCCAAACAAAATCAATTTAAAGGCTCCGTATTCCTCAAAATAGACATTTAATTATCAAAGAAAGGATTGATCAATTGATATATGGTATTAATACAATCAAAATGCGGCACCTGGCAGCCTGTAAAATTTCAGTTAGTCCCTCGTTCTTGAAGTGAAATGATTTTTTATCGTATCTCTGAATTAATGTTGCCACATTACTTCAGAGATACAATGAACAAAATTATTTCATTTTTGATCCAGTTCAAAAACGAGAGACTAAATGAACTTTTACAGGCTGTCAGATACCAAATTTTATGATCGTATTAATACCATATTTCCATTTATTAAACCTTTCCTAGATATAAAAAAAGACAATGTCTATTTTTGCGGAATATGGAGCCTTTAACTGAATTTGTTTAACAGTAACTTGGCTAGACAAACGTACTGTCGAAGTGACATTAAGACTCAACGGTTTTATGTTTAAGCTAGAGGGTGTAAGCAGTGTTGCAAACTTCATTACTGCTTATGAAGAGTCTCAATAAAACCGAGACTCCCGTTTGCTAGCCGTAATGTGTTCTTAGTTTCCAAAGGCAACCTTTTAGATTTTTATTTAACTTCTTCAGAGTCAATATCATAAAAACTCTGCTTTCAGGGATATGTACACGGAGATCCAACTGTAAATCAGCTTATTGATGAACAAGAACAGATCTTTATTGAGAACTCCAAAAGGCTATAAAGCCCATCAGGTGATGTATATACATCATGTAATGCATTTTTGCAAATCCCTTAATGATAAAGAAGTTCGTGCTTTATTTTTGATGTTAGTAAATCGTTTGATAGAGTTTGGCACAAAGGCCTTCTCTTCAAACACAGGTATGTAGGAATTTCTGGGCCTCCGCTACTTTGGTTCACGAAATATCTTACAGACAGACAGCAGTTGTTCTACCTCATGTTACCGCAAACTGGGCCTCTGTAAAATGGATATGCCACACGGTTCCATTCTTGGTACTTTGCGCTTCTTAGCATGATTTTTCATGCGTTAACATTCGCCAGGTCCCGTGGGAGGCCTCGGTTTTCAACATCTCCCAAGGGACCTGGAGAATGTTAATGCATTGAAAAAACATGTTCGATCGCTATTATTGCATGAAAACTGAAAACATTTGCTGCATTTCGCGTTATTTCTTGCGCTATTTCGTTTTGCCTTTTCACCGATGTCTCGCGAACGAAATTTCCACTGACTATGCTCCTTCTAGGGCCGGGAAGTACACATTCCGTAACGGCAGCAAATCTGTGGCCCCGGTACGACCATATTGAAAGTTGCGTAGCCGTGCATTAACAACGCGTGAATTGTCTTGTTAATACACGGCTGTTAATAACGTGCGGCACTGCTTTTTATGCAATAATCTGTATTAATAACATCCCTGAAAATATCAACTGTACTATCAGACTTTTATTTCTGATAACGCAGTGTATGTAGTTGTTGATGAATCTCCCGTTGCGGCACTGAAACTGAACTCTGATCTTTCGATCTTTTTAAATGCCTTGTTAAATTTATTGCTTCTAAATCTGAAGCGCTATTGCTTTTTTGTTTTGTTTTCTGGAAAGATATAAAAGCCATACCATCCTCATGTCTATACGAGTTATCAACAAGTAAATAGAGTAATCTCACATAAACAAATAGGAATCTGTCTATCAAGTGACTGTACATAGCACGAACATATAGATTATATTAAAACTAAAGCTTAGCAGGGATACACGTTATGCGTCGCTTGAAGGAGGTCTATTCAGACTTTACTTCTCGTTTCTTAAAGCGCAACTTTGTCTAGATATGGTCTGGGACAAATGCTTACAATATGAAAGTAATGAACTCAAGAAAATCCAAACTAAAGTGGCGCGTACGGTAACAGGTACTTCCAAACTAGTTTCAATAAATTCTCCTCTAATAGAAACGGAATGAGAAAGTCTTTCGCCTAGAAAAAAAAGGCATGCGTCCGTCCTATGGTAGCAGTGTATATCCTGATCAGATGCTGTGTTATGTGGATCCTGATCTGGATCGCCGCGTTCTGTGGATCCTGATCTGGATCGCCGCATTCTGTGGATCCTGATCTGGATCACCGCGTTCTGCGGATCCTGATCTGGATCGCCGCGTTCTGAGGATCCTGATCTGGCGCGCTGATTTCTCTGAATCCTGATCTGGATCGCTGCGTTCTGTGGATCCTGATCTGGAACGCCGCGTTCTGTGGAGCCTGATCTGGATCGACGCGTTCTGTGCCTGATCTGGATCGCTACGTTCTGTGGAGCCTGATCTGGATCGCTACGTTCTGTGGAGCCTGATCTGGATCGCTACGTTCTGTGGAGCCTGATCTGGATCACTACGTCCTCTGGAGCCTGATCTGGATCGCGTTCTGTGGAGCCTGATCTGGATCGCCGCGTTTTATGGAGCCTGATCTGGATCGCCGCGTTTTGTGGAGCCTGATCTGGATCCCCGCGGTCTGTGGAGCCTGATCTGGAACTATTGTTTGCTAAGATGTTCTATCCGAATTCTAAGAGTATGGTAAATACGGTAGGGTGACATTCATTGCTCCGTTTTTTTACAGGTTGCGCAAGAATCCTCTAACAGTTTGGTATGATTTCGCTTAACCTAACATCTGTTGACATTAAAGCTGAATCGTATGATACAACTACCTAATTATAGGAGTGTCAAAGACGTTAGCCTATTATCAGGTCTTGCTGAAAATGCCATTGTCTTTCCCCTGTATCGGTGCTTCTGGCTGTGTTAGGGTTTAACGACACGTCAACCCTTGTGGATCATTTAGTGTCGTCTCCCACAGAAAGAGAGAAGGGAGAAAATAGAGATAGTAGAGATGAAAGAGAGGGATGAGAGAAAGAGAAAAATGAATGAATGTGAAGAAACAGATGAAATAAAAACATCCCCCCTCTACCCTTACCTTTTGCAAGGATAAAGAGGCCTGGTCCAGCTGTGATCTAATCTCAGTTGGACGTTACGATGACGTAAGATACACGACATGCCTCACCCAGCCCGGAACCCAACCCCATCCCCCCATTCCCCCCCCCCCCCCCACAAACATCTGTGCATACAGTCAGACCACGGCTACTATTTGAGCGCGTCAAGCGAAAATGTGCCTCCAAGCATGCCCAAACTTTGTGGATTCACATCATCCTGCACATGCGTAAAATCTCATCCGGGCATTTGCTCTCAATTGAAACATTCTATAGTACAGTAATGATTCTGTTTGCGGACAGCGAAAGCCCTGATCAGACTGCGCGGACGCGCAGGCTGATCTGGGCCTTCGCTGTCTACACATGCCCGAAAACACATTTTCGCTTGGTGTGACTCATTTGATGCTCACAGGATCAATGGATAAAATTGAATGCATCAACAAAAACAGTGAATGTTCTGGCAGCTTCCTGTATGCGCAGATTGCTCTGGGCTTTTGCCGTTCGCACATGGCATGAAAACCCTTTCTTGTGCTTTTTATTTGTCCTCCACCACTACCGAAGTGGAGGAGGGGTGGGAGAGGAGAGGAGCGTTGGTAATACTGTCCAACTCCAATGGCTCGAACATCTTTGGGACTATGGAAACTTGTTCGAGGCATATGGGTAGGTCGAGCCACTGAAGGTTTTTATGGCGCCAGGTCAGGAAGCAAGTGGTAGTGATTTAGGAAAGTCTGTTAGATCTTCTATACAATAATGGTATGCTGAGTGTAAATAATGAGTACACACAACATACAATCTTATGATAAGATAAAAAAAATCCCCCTAAATATTTGTTCTCTGGAACTATCGGAAGAATTTCGTAGGGACTCATGAAAACACGAGATCGAATTATCCAAGGTAAACGAGCCATCGGTGTTCCGAGTCATCGAAGTTTTATTGTAGTAGGATTCCGTTTGTCAATGGTTCCATTACATTTGGTATCTAGGCTAATAATCATTAACTCGGTAATATTTTCAAGAAACGTCATTCAAAAAAATAAACTTGGTGCGACGATGGTATCGTGATTAAGAAAGACAACTCTTGCCCTCATCATTCTTGAGTTGTGTGCCCTTGCCCCATGCGGCGGGGGACTTGGCCACTTTGTGGCAATCTCTTGCAATCCTGGGTAATTGGAAGGAACGAGATGGTCCCTTGCATTACTTAAAAAATGTCTTATCTAATGTATACCTCTATGTTCCTCCATAACATGAGAATACAGGATTTTGTAAATGCCTACATTATCATAGGGATCAAACATTGTTTTTCATGTATTAACATTCGCCAGGTCCCGTGGGAGGTGTTAAAAACCGAGGCCGAAGGCCGCGGTTTTCAACACCTCCCAAGGGACCTGGCGAATGTTAATGCATTGAAAAACCATGTTCGATCGCTCTTATTGCATAAAAAACTTAAAACATCTGCTAGATTTCGCGTTATTTCTTGCACTAGTTTGTTTCGCCTTTTCACCGATGTCTCGCGAACGTAATTTCAACTGATTATGCTCGGTCTAGGGCCAGGCAGTACACATCTCGTAACGGCAGCAAATATGAGGCCCCGGTACGAGCATATTGAAAGTTGCGTAGCTGTGCATTAACAGCGCATGAATTGCCTTATTTATACACGGCTTTTCGCCGGTTAATGCACGGCTGTTAATAACGTGCGACACTGCTTTTTATGCAATAATAGGAGTTAATCATATTTACGGCAAATGCCCTAAAATTCGAACATTTTATTCCGAACTGTTTTTGCCTTTTCTTTTGTGCATTTGCTTCTTAAAAAAAATTAAACGGAATGGCAAACATTATCGACCTTCAACACGCTGCTCTTGAATGAGCAGTCTGATCTGTCTGCACTGTCTGTAACTGCGATTTTGTCGGACACTTAGGTGTACGAAATTTTAGGCCATTAACCGTATGCGGTTTTAAACTAGTTTTACAAGTCATTCGTTATTTCATGTCAAGTGGATAAACTCGAACGGAATCACGGTACCCCTGTCGGAGATTGTTTATTACGTTTTTTCAAACATGAATACGGATTCTACCAATTCTTCTTCACTGTTGTTGTGAAATTATTATTATTATTATTAATATTATTATTATTATCGCTACTTGAGTATCATAGCCCTTAAGGAGAATATGACCTAGAAATTATAAAGACAAACATTCTGACCAAGATTCATGATGATTACATAAACATGTAAGACAATGTAGCGTGGCTAATGGGTGTCTGACTTTGAATGGGGCAAATTTACCATATACTGTCATACTTGGACAAAGTAAATAAACCTAACCTAAAGACTTTAGAAAGTTTCTGGATCATGAAATATATATATATATATATATATATATATATATATATATATATATATATATATATATATATATATATATATATATATATATATATATATATATATATATAGGTAAAGGTCAAACTGGAATGACTACATTGAAGAAGTCCTGCTAAGATGTAAGCATATAGCAAATATCATTACTGTAGCACCAGTAGTTGTTGGGAAACTGCCCCAAAACACACACACACACAAAACTAGAAATGTATTTGAAAAACACTATGCCCCCAACTATATGCTTGTCGATATAAAATACCAAAGTTGAAAAGGAATATAACTCCGGCCAAAATTTGATCAGGTCATCTACACCTTGGTTCCAAACTGCTTGCAAATTTCATGAGCCTAACTCAAGTAGGTCCTTAGATATTTTGCTAACAAGACTTTCATTGCCCTACTGTTCAAAAGAGGCATTACTCTACCATGAAGACGCCGACAGAAAACAAAAACCAAATTCACAACGGGCCATAACTCAAGAGGTATCTGGCAGTATTGATGCAAATGTTAATCAGGTCATCTAATTCTCACTAACAATCTATTCACTAGGTTTCAAGGCGTTGTTCGGATTCCGCTTGTAGCAATTTGTAATAAAAAAAAAGACTATTTTACACCAACCCTCTTTATATCGACACCCGAAGCAACGACAAAATTCGTTTTAATAACAATTTGATTGTCACGAACCTTCGCTTAAGAGGTAACGTAACAATCAGTCACAAATTATGCAAGAATATTGTATTTAATATTGTAAAAGTAACATATAGTTTGGCTCATTGAGGCGATTCTATCAAATATCCAAAACATACAAGAAAAAAAAGCAAGTGTCAGCTAGTTTTTCATGAGGAATCCATATACGAAATTTCAAAACCCTAGCATGCACAGTTCAAAAGTTAGGCTATGCATTAAAGTGCGCAAAGTAAAACTGCCCAAAATGACAAAGGGCCGTAACTCAAGAAGTACTTTCCAAAATTTATTCAAAAGTTAATCAAGTCATCTACTCATCGCTACCAATCTAGTCCTCAAATTTCAAGGCTCTAGCTTCAATATTCTTTGATATATTTTGCTGACAAGATTTCTTCCATATTTTTTTCAAATGGCTTTAACTAAGGAAAGGAGCATAATCCTGATAAGTTACAAATACGTGTCAGCTATTTTTTCATGAGAAATCCAAATATGAAATTTCAAAACCTTAGCATGCACAGTTCAAATTTTATGCTATGCATCAAAACGCGTGTAATGTAAAAATGCCCAAAATGACAAAGGGCCATAACTCAAGAAGTACTTTTCAGAATTTATTCAAAAGTTAATCAGTTCATATACTCATCGATACCAATCTTTTCCTGAAATTTCCAGGCTCAAGCTTCAATAGGTTTTGAGATATTTTGCTGACAATATTTCATCCTATGTTTTCAAAGGGCCATAACTTAGGAATTAAAGGAGCATAATCCTGATAAAAAACAATTCTGTCAGCTATTTTTTCATGAGAAATCCAAATATGAAATTTCAAAACCCTAGCATGCACAGTTCAAAATTTATGCTATGCATCAAAAAGTGCGCAATGTAAAAATGCCTAAAATGACAAAGGGCCATAACTCAAGTACTTTTCAGAATTTACTAATAGTTAATCAGTTCATCTACTCATCGCTACCAATCGTTTTCTCAAATTAAATTTCCAGGCTCAAGCTTCAATAGTT
The DNA here is from genome assembly GCA_964016985.1 of Anodontia alba. Classification (NCBI taxonomy): domain Eukaryota; kingdom Metazoa; phylum Mollusca; class Bivalvia; order Lucinida; family Lucinidae; genus Anodontia; species Anodontia alba. Next base: position 23,227,954 of record OZ024836.1, on the reverse strand, counting down.
TTTTTAGATGTTTTGCTGACAAGATTTCATCCAAATGTTTTCAAAGGGCAAAAAACTAAGAAAAGGGACATAATCCTGATAAGTAACAAATACGTGTCAATTATTTTTTCATAAGGAATCCAAATATGAAATTTCAAACCCCTAGCATGCACAGTTCAAAATTTATGCTATGCATCAAAAAGTTTGCAATGTAAAAATGTCCAAAATGACAAAGGACCATAACTCAAAAAGTACTTTTCAGAATTTATTCAAACGTTATTCAGTTCATCTACTCATCGCTACCAATCTTTTCCTCAAATTAAATTTCCAGGCTCAAGCTTCGATAGGTTTTGAGATATTTTGCTGACAAGATGTCATCCATATGTTTTCAAAGGGCAAAAACTAAGGAAAGGGGCATAATTCTGATCAGAAATAAATACGTGTTAAGTATTTTTTCATAAGGAATCCAAATATGAAATTTCAAACCCCTAGCATGCACAGTTTAAAATAAATGCTACGCATCAAAAAGTGTTCAATGTAAAAATGCCTAAAATGACAAAGGGCCATAATTCAAGAAGTACTTTTCAGAATTTATTCAAAAGTTAATCAGATTATCTACTCATCACTACCAATTTTTTCCTGAAATTTCCAGGCTCAAGCTTCAATAGTTTTTGAGATATTTGCTTACAAGATTTCATCAATATTTTTCAAAGGACCATATCTCAGGAAAGGGCAAAATCCTGATAAGAAAAAATACGTGTCAGTTTTTTTTTTTCAGGAGAAATCCATACATGAAATTTTAAAACCCTAGCATGCACAGTTCAAAACATATTCTATGCATCAAGTCTGCAATGTAAAAATGCTCAAAATGACAAAGGCACATAACTTGATAAATATTTTTTTCAGAATTTAGTCAAACATTAATCAGGTTATCTACTCTTTGCTACCAATCTATTCCTCAAATTTCAAGGCTAATAGTCTTTAGATGTTTTGCTGACAAGATTTCATTTAAATAAGTCAGGAAAGGGGCATAACCCTGAAAAGAAAAAAAAAAAATATGTGTCAGCTATTTTGTCATGAGGAATCCATATGAAATTTCAAAATCCCAGCATGCAGGGTTCAGAAGTTACGCTATGCATCAAATAGCATGACGAACGCACGGACGAACGAACCAGAAGTAGTATGCCCCTCCAACTTCTTTGAAGTCGGGGGCATAAAAATAATGTCACTGGACTGTGACATGCAGTAGAGGGTCAAAGAAAGATGACTGCATTAAAACTACCACACTAGTATATAAGCATGTGCCAAGCATCGTTGCTGTAGGACCAATACTGAGAAACCGACCTAAAGGAAATTTAAACTTAACAAAGTCACTGAAGCGTGAACCATAGGTCAAAGTCAGCTATGGATGACTGCATTAAAGAGATCATGCTAGGACGTATGTGCAAAATATCATTGCTGTAAAATAATTACTGAGGAACTGATCCAAACTCAAACACTCATTCGACCGTGAAATATAGGTCAGTCAAATATTGATGTCTTGATACAAGAAGTCATGCAAGGATGTATGCTTCTGCCAGGTATCACAGCTGTAGGACAAATACTTACAGAGAAACTACCCTAAACATAAGTCATTAGACCGTGAAATATAGGTCAAGCTCAAATATGAATGACTTAATACAAAAGATCTTGCTAGGGGTATCAGGAAAACTGCTACCTTCTCCCTCGAAAAAGGGCCCAAAAAACTGTCACCTGGATGATTAAAGAAGAAAAACTATTTAGCTACCTTCAAAATTTTGGGAGCTGTCTGCCCTCGCCCCTGGACTATGTACATGTATAAAATCGTTAATTTTTTAAACGTCTTGAACAATTTTCACCAGATTTCAAATGGGGCCTTCGGTCGAAAGGATGTTGACTATTTGTTCAAATGATTCCGCGCCACTGAACGATGGCTGCCATTCCCACATATGGTAAAACACTAAAAAAACTTCTCATCCATAACTAAGAAAGATTAGAGGCTGAACCTTGGTATACAGCATCGGTAACTCAACGTCTATGAATCTTTTTAAATTGATGATACTAGGATGACCCTTGACCATTTTCAAGTAAGTTTGTGTCCTAGTTGCTGTGGCAATACTAGGAGAAGTTGCATGGAATTTGCAGATATGCAATAGCTTTTTTTTTTTTTTTTTGTTTATCAGGTGAGCGAATCGTGGCCCATGGGCCTCTTGTTTACATATTTTGATGCTAGAGTTGATCAAAATGTATAGTTCATGCAGGTCTGCAGTAGATATGGGTAAACTATTTCCTTGAATGATTACTTACAAGGTAACTGAAACTACTATCCTTTCGACATCTCTTGGAAAGACGTTTTTTGCTTGGCGTTTTATTTTAAATAAAAATATTTTGTTCTGACTGACCATATCTTATCAGAAACCATTTGTCTTTTCTGTTTCTATGTTTTGTTTTCAAATATTTACACTAAAATTAAATTTACGATCAAAAGTTGGTCTGACCTATGCATTTTCTATAGTAAAGTGATTTTTTTTTAATTTTTGTCTAAGACAATATTTTTTACTTTTCTTTGCTGAATTTGAATTATTGATGTTTCACAACAATATTGTGAAAATTTCAGAAAATTTGAACAAGGGAAACTTGTTGAAAATCTGGCTCCAAGTTACCTACCCTACAGATTTCTGCATGATTTTGCTTCATTTTTACTATGGTAAAAAGTGAAAATATTTGATTTTTTAAAAACCAATGATTAGAATGAAATTTTTCATACATAGGAAGTTACGACAAATGGTTTTGCATTAAATAATGACAAAAGTTTGCAAGTTTACTTCTTCTATGTAAAGCGTCAAGGAAAAAAACGACTTTCTGAAAGATGTCGAAAGCACAGTAGTCATTTGTAGAACGTATCAATTGGCTTTACACCCGGTCGAGACCGACAAATTAACTGGTCAAGCAGTGGCGTAGCCAGCCCGTAATTCTTCCGCACATTCAGAAAAAAAAAAATCTGGACACATTCTACCTAGTGTCGCTTCCAAACTAGGGGCTGCTCTTCCAAAGGGAGCAAATTCTTTCCTTTAACCCTTGTCCTGCTGAATAAATTAAGATGTCACATCCTTTTTAAATTTTCAGCCAATCTAATTACTTGATCCAGATTGTTGATATAAATTCACATACTGAGTGGCAAATAGTGCAGATCCAGATCAGTTGGCTTCTTAGAAGCCAACTGATCTGGATCTACACTGTTTGCAAAGGCAGGGTATATTCAGGTTCAGCAGGACAAGGGTTAAGAGCATCCCATGATACAGGAGTAAATATTTTCTTAGATGGCCTCCCTTTACTCAGAATAGTTTTCCTTACACCCATGCGTAATGAGTTCTATGCATATGCAAATGCCTATGAGGGTTTCTGAGAAACAGACCAAATCAAACATGGACGGGGAACGTTGTGTTTACGCTACCGCTCTGACTGATGCTTACGCACATGCCAGGGTACGAGGGTCCTGCAAAACGTTTTGTCACTAATAGGCTTCCTTGGTTGTATCCCAGTTGTATTTTAAAATGCTTCACTGCGCTTGAAAGGTGTGTTGAATAGCTAACGACACCCGCTTATTTCGTTCAAATTGCTTTCCAACTGACCGAGTTATTTCAAACTGAAATAGATGCAGTCATATGCAATAAGAAACGACGAAGCAAAGGACGGTCAGGAGTCCACCTTTTACATGACAACGCTTCCTCTCATAAGTGTGAGGTTGTTAAGTCTTTTTTGGCTTCTGAAAAGGTGAAAGTTTTAAACCATCAACCTTATTCACCTGACCTGAGTCCCTGTGACTTCTTTTTATTTCCAAGGCTTAAGAAAATGCTTTCTGGAAATAAGTATACGTCTAGAAGTTTTCTTGGCAGCGCTATTTATCAGTCTCCAACAGATACCAAAAGAAGACTATTTATCTGCTTTTCGCGACTGGGTAAAACGGTTACAAAAATGTGTTTCAGTAAAGGGGGAATACTTTGAAGGTTTGTAATAAAAATATGTTTGATAAAACGTAGCACTGAACTAATCCGAACCCAGTGACAAAACTTTTTGCAGGACCCTCGTAATTGAAAGGATATAGTGTTTGCGTCACTGTCATCCTTGGAAACCAAGGTGTGATACATTAGGAATGAAGTGTAACGTTATGGATCACACATGGGTTACCAAGGATGAGTCATTGTTAGGATGTGAATGCCAGGTTTGATGATTATAGATACAAAACTTGTAAAAAAAATGTAGATTTTTGTTTGCTGAGTTGGGGTCTAACGGTCCTGTTAACATTTCAGCCATGGACCAAGACCCTAGGATTGTGGCATTAAACGGGATTCAGTTCCTTTATGCCATTACGAAAACATGCCTATATAATTTTGACCCCCTTGAACCCCACTTTTATATAGTAAAACTGGGGTTTACAGGGGTATACACTATTTTTCTTATTACTGCATAAAACATTCATTGTGGGTATTCGTAAGAACCGCCTCGCCGAGGCGGTTCTAACGAGTACCCACAATCTATGTTTTGAGCAGAAATATGAAAAATATCAGAGTTTTTTATCTGAAAATTTTCAGTTTTTTTAGAGGTGAAATTTTCCATATATTTGAATAGCGTGTTTTCGTAATGCATTGTCCAAACTGCATAAGCTGGCATATGGGTTCCATGAAATGTCATTTTTATAAATATATTACCAAATTTTAATATCTTAGTTAGGTTTAAATGAAACGTTTGTTAAATGTGTTCAATCGATTTTGTTACAGAAAATAAGAATTGTTATATCTTTCCTTTGAGAAGCTTTCGGAAATATCTGCGATGTATTGTAGACGCCCACTCGAAGGAAAAAAAAAAAAAAAAAAAAAAAAAAAGAAAAAAAAAAGACCCTTTTACATCACACCATGAAAACCTGAATCCAAAAGTTCGAGAAGATCATGAAATTTGTACTGTGTGTTTAATGACAGAATACTAACAATTAATTCTTTTTAGAAACTATTTCTTAGAATTATATTAGCGTATTACGTTCAGTCAAACTTCAATGGCTAAACCATCTTTTTGTCCTTGACATGGGTACTTCGAGCCAATGAGGGTTAATCATTACACATGGTCAGGGGGACAAGTGGTGATAATTTAGGGCTGTCTTTTCGATTTTCTATAAAATGATGACATGTTAAGTGTATTCATTGGAATCGCCTCAACGTGTGTTCCGGTATTTCTATGAACCCCACACAACATACATGTTTATGACAAAATAAAAAAATCCCAAAATTATCCCGAAATATTTCTTTTTTTTTTTTAAGCTCTCGTAAGAATTTCTTAGGGACTCAAAAGCGAGTTCGAATCAGCCGTGCCGGCCTCGGTGGCTCAGGTGGATGCACGTCCGCCTGGTGATCAGGAGGTTGCGGGTTCGACCCGCGCCGTGTCGGAAACATTCTTTCGTGGAGATTGATCATGAAACATTTTCTAGTCATTCTCTTCCTTCCGCTGATTCAAGGAGGGCAGTTGTCAGTTTCTGGCGAGAGAATGTGCACAATACTGGTTAACCGCTTATAGGACTAAGCCTGCCCAGTAGATGTGTGGTTATGTAAACTGACTGCGCTCGATATGACCTCAATGGGTTGACTGGGCCGTAAAACCTCAACACAAACAAGAATCAGCCATAGTAAACAAGCCATCGGTGTTAAGTCAATGAAGTTTTATTGTACTATCTTCTGAGAAGGAAAGATAGACATTTTGCTGATTATGTAGGACAGATGGGTCTATTTTAGAGGCCTCCCAGGGCAGGGGATGGGGGTACCTGTTCCCTTGTTCCCTTAGATATTTTTAAAATCCCTTGTCCTCCAAAATCAAAATCTTAATTTTCTATGTTCCCTGCTCATCAAAATTACCTTCGTTCTCCTGTTCCCTTCATTTTTAGACGTGTTCTCCTGTTCCCCTGAAATAAATGACATTATTCCCGTTCCCCAGAACCCCTGGAAGGGCCTCATTTTACGTTGTGCAGTGCATGTATCTTCACAGCGTATTTTCCGCAAAGAATGTTCTCACTTTCCTTAACAAAATGTTACTTTAACTACAGTCGAACTTCAATGGCTAGAACATCTTTGGGACCATACAAAATTGTTCGAGACATGGGTAGTTCGAGCCATTGAGGGTTAATCATGGTTCCAGGTCAGGAAGTAAATAGCGATAATTTAAGGAATTTTTTCTCGATGTTCTACACAATAATTGTATGTTGAGTGTACTCATTAGAATCGCCTCGATGAGGTGTTTCTAATGAGTACACACAACATACAATTCCATGATAAAATAAGAAATAAATCCCTAAATATTTGTTTTCTTGAGCTATTGGAAGGATTTTGTAGGGACTGAAAAAAAGCGTTCGAATCATCCACGGTAAACGAGCCATCCGGGTTCGCGCCATTGAGGTTATACTGTAGTTTATTGAAACAGAAACTGATGGAAAACTTCAGCTGTTTTCGATTGTGTGTGTGTCCGTTTCCCTCAAGGGTAATGCCTGTCAGACTACAGCCTCATTGTAGCTGTTGTTAGTGTCATGTAATGGCCATAAAATTATAACCTCATGTCTCTATATTGTAGTGTGTATTTTCTAGTCCTTTGTGATCAATGCGACAATTCCGAGACTTTGAAAACTTACAATTGTCATTGATGCCTAACTGGCCGAAACTACAATGACTGTCGAACTTCAATGGCTAGAACACCTTTGGGACCATGGAAAAGTGTTCGAGCCATGGGTAGTTCGAGCCAATGAAGGTTAATCATGGCACCAGGTCAGGAAGCAAATAGCGATAATTTAGGGAAACCTTTTCGATTTTCTACACAATAATTGTATGTTGAGTGTACTCAGTAGAATCGCCTCGATGAGGCGATTCTAATGAGTACACACAACATACAACTTTGTGATAAAATAAGAAAATTCCCCTAAATATTTGTTTTTAAAGCTATCGGAAGAATTTCGTAGGGACTCAAAAACGAGTTCGAATTAGCCATGGTAAACAAGCCATCGGTGTTCGAGCTATCGAGGTTTGACTGTAGCTAGTCTGACCCTAAAACCTGACACTTAACCCTTGTACTGCTGAGTCCGGATATACACTGCCGTTGCAAACAACAGTGTTAATCCAGATCAGTTGGCTTCTGAAGAAGCCAACTGATCTGGATCTGCACAGTTTGCCATTAACAGTGTGAGCTTATATAAACAATCTGGATCTAGTAATTTGATTGACTGAAAATTTGAAGGGGACGTGGCATCTGAACTTATTCAGCATGACAAGAATTAAGCTATTTTCATTTTTGTGTGCGTGTACATTGCTGTCAAAGGTAATGTCTTTTAGCATTTATTGTTTTTGTGCTCTCTCTCTCTCTCTCTCTCTCTCTCTGTGTGTATATAGTTTTATATTGTGTATACAATACTCAAATTGTCTCCGCAAAATGGTTCTGTGCACAAGATATACCCAGCAGGCACACAACGTTAAAATGACGTCGTTTCAACGTCGATGCGACGTGATCACATCCCATCGACGTTGATATGACGTCATTTTAACGTTGTGTGCCCTATGAGTATGTACACGTACTTTTAAAATTATTTTTTTACATTTGAAGTACAATTTATTACTACCCGAACTGTGTTTATTATCTAATTTTAAACAGTATTTTTCATATTACACACTTGTAACAAGTTTTGTAAAGAGTTGACGAGATACGTTTATTTTTTATAGTTACTTTTAACAGTAATAACTTGACTGTTCCAAATATACAGTTTGTTTTACGCAATAAAATTCAAAGTAAGACATTTGATTGTTGAATATACAGTATAGAATTATATGAGAGAGAGAGAGAGAGAGAGAGAGAGAGAGATTTTGATATTTTTGTAGAGAGAGAGAGAGAGAGAGAGAGAGAGAGAGAGAGAGAGAGAGAGAGGTTTTGATATTTTAATAATGTCATGTTTTATGTATAAATAGTGAAATAAAGATATGAAATAAAACATGGTATTCATTGCATTTCCCCTACGACAAACATGGCTTGTATACGGAGATTTCTTATTTCTGCTTTTTAGCATAGTACATAGTGTGTGGATATTTGTTAGGTATAAGTAGGAATGCAAAGTTCAGGGAACGCCACAATCAGAAGATGAGGCCAACTCACGGCACCCAGAGGAAGAAAACCAAAAATGCATAAAATTGACAAGTAGCATTATACGGACATACAAACAAGCAAATGACTCAGCTCTTCTGTCCTTTCGACATCACTCGGAAAGACGTTTTTTGCTTGATGTTTTATTTTAAATGAAAATATTTTGTTCTGATTGACCATATCTTATGAGAAACCATTTGTCTTTTCTGTTTCTGTGTTTTGTTATCAAAATATGTACCCTAAAATTAAATTTATAGCCAAAAATTGGTCTGACCTATGCAATTTCTAAGATAGTAAAGCGATTTTTTGGAATTTTTGATTAAGAAAACAATTTTCATGTTTATTTGCAGAATTTGAATTATTGATGTTTCACAACAATATTGTGAAAATTTCAGAAAAATTGAACAAGCAGAACTTGTTGAAAATCTGCTTCAAAATTACCTACCCTACAGATTTCTACATAATTTGCATTCATTTTTACTATGGGGAAAAGTGAAAATATTTGATATTTCAAAAACCAGTGACTAGAATAAAAGTTTTGGTGCATAGGTAGTTACGACAAATGGTTTTGCATTAAACCACAACAAAAGTTTGCAAATTTTCTTCTTCTGTGTAAAGCGCCAGGCAAAAAATTACGACTTTCCAAAAGATGTTGAAAAGACAGTAATAGTGATTCCCCCATTATACCCTTAACTTATCTCACCCCTACCTAACAAATGACCCCTAACCCATCCCTACCCTATCCTGATCCAGCCTAACGTAGCATACCTTTCCCCACCCCACCCTTCCATGGTGATTTCGGTGATTTCCATGGTGATTTCGATGGGGATTTCGGTTATTCCGGTGACCCCTTAAACCCCACTTTAATACAGTCAAAACTGGGGTTTACAGGTGTATACATTATTTGTCTTATTTTTGCTCAAAACATAGATTGTGGGTACTCGTTAGAACCGCCTTACCAAGGCAGTTCTAACGAGTACCACAATATATGTTTTGAGCAGAAATATGAAAAATATCATAGTTTTTATCTGAAAAAATTCTCAGTTTTTGGAGGTGAAATTTTCTATATATTTGAATAGGCGTGTTTTCGTAATGTAATTGTGGCATTTCTTGGGTACCTTCACTTATATTTTTAGACAGATCCATCGTGTTTCAAGGCAAGTCCAGACCTGACAATTATTTTAAGAGTTACATCTTCTGAAAAAAAAAAAAAAAAAAAAAAATGTCTGTTAATACTTGGAATGATGTTAGGTTCTGGTCAATTTGTTGTGCAAGTGCCACCCCTTGATGATCTTGATGTCAAGGTCGAAGACTCAGAAATTTCTCATTATATTAAAGTTTTATGCTGTGTTTGAAAAAGCCTCTATCTCCTGGATGCCTGGTTGGATGTGTAGTTGATACTAGAAATGATGTTAGATATTGGTGCAAAGTTTGTTTAGCGAAAGCCTTACCCATCTCAGCAACATGGGGTCAGGACCGTGAACTTAGAAAATATCCATACAAGTCAGGTGAGCTATTCTGACCTATGTATGCAATCAAACAAGATCCACATAAGACAAAGGTCGCTCGATCTAATGCAAACTTGGGCAGGTCATTAAAGGGCGTCTGATTTGCACAGAACCTTCAGTTCTGCACGAGTGCAAGTGTCTTCAAACCCATGCATGCATTCATGTGATATAACTCCTTCAAAGATCTAAATAAAGACAAAAACATTTCTTTTGTATGAAAATCCCAAGAGCTTGACCAGGGCCCAGTTGTTCAAGCTAATGATGTCATTAGTTAATGATTCGTTAAAATTTACATCGAGTGATACGCAAATATGATGCATTTATTTGCTGAAAAAATGTGAGTGCAAAATCTACTCACATTTTTTCAGCAAAAAATATCAGAATATATTGTATATTGAATCCACTAAAACAGTTAACGAAATGACCCTTAACGAGTTCGTTAAGCAAACGATGCTTCGAACAACTGGGCCCAGAACGTCATGTAAAGGCTTAGTCTTGCCCTTATCAGCTGAATCCATCCAGGCACATGAGGAAACACAGATCTCTAAACAATTTTGAGGAAAACTTCATTATTCACACATGTGAAAACAGCCTGGAAGAAGTTCATGGATCTGCTACCAGTTCTCTCTTCACGCCACCTCTCTTTCAAAACACGTGGCCATGTGTACAGCTCTTGTGTGCGGAGCGCAATGCTCCATGCCAGCAAGACTTGGCCATTGACAAAGCCAAACCTCCAGCGTCTGCAGGGAAATGACAGGGCAATGATCAGACAGATCTGCAATGTCAGGCCGCAAGACATCGTCACCACCAGGTCCAATGAGCTACTTGTGCGGCTTGGCATTGAGGATCTGGACCTCATTCTGAAGGAGAGAAGACTCTGATGGTATGGACATGTGGAACGCTCCAATGGTGCAGTTAAGACAGCCTTTGACATACAGGTTGATGGAAAGCGTGGGCCTGGGAGGCCCAAAATGACATGGAAGCAGCTGACAGAGAGGGATTGCTGAGAGTGGAAGCTGGACATACCTGGAGATCTGGTGTGAGATCTGCCCTGCGTGCAGCAAGCCAGCTATCTGGAAGGGGGCCCATTAATGTGGATGTTGCCCCTGTACCTGCACGTTAATCAAAAATCCGATTATGATATGATTATGATATGATATATATGATATTCAGGGTTCATACAATTGAGACTGACCAAAATTCCCTGACATTTCCCTGACCTTAATTCAAATTTCCCTGACAATAACGGAGCCAGAAATTTCTTGAATTTAGCAAGAAAGATACATCAGGACCAAACATCCTAGCTTCATCAGGCTGAAATGTATAATTCTCTGACATTTCCCTCACATTTTTGCAAAATTTCATTTTTCCCTGACACATCAGAGAATTCCCTTATAATTCCCTGCACTTGAAAAAAAAAATTTCCCTGACATTGCCCTGATGTGTATGATCCCCGGTATATCTCACAGTTGCTGTTCTTTTAGACTATCTAGACCGATGACAGTGGCAAATATTTTTCTAGTTTGTAGTCAAGCCAACTGGTATCCATCTGTCTGAAATGGGGTGCGATGGCTTGGAAGATTCAGGTCTAGTACTAAACCAAACTTAAGACAAAGCTAAAATGAGACCAAAAGTGGTACCACTCACTAATAATTTTATTGCCCCTACTTAGGTGTTATGCAAGACAGATCAAAGACGTCATAAAGACATGAAGAGGTGATTATGACATCCCCCCAGGGTGTAGTAAAGAGGCCTTCTGAGGGGTAATAAATACTTTTGGAGGGATACTACCTATGGATCAGATAAATAAGCCAGTACTAATTTCCCTTCTACTGAGCCTCTAACTGTCTACTGTTTATTGACAGTATACTAAGTTTTGTTGTGCACAATCTCTTATCAGTGATAAGAAATGAATTTTATTTTTTTTAGAAGTTCATTGAGGTATGACCGCAGTGGGTCCCATGCAAAGTGAATGAACCCCACAGGGGTTCCTTCACTTTGCACGCGACCCGCTGCGGTCACACCTCAATAAATTTCAGAAAAAATCAAGTTCATTACTTATATTTACATTATTTTTCTCGCGTACCTTGGAGAGAACTTCACACTACAGGCTGCATTAAGGGCAGGCGGATTATATTTGGATAGCTTAAGAGGGGCGACGTCATCACAACAGTAGCAGCATCCAAACAAATCTCCGAAAGGGTCAGTTGTTTTGACGTAACGTCACTTCATGTGATCCATTGTGTTCATGGAGGAATGAACTACACTGGGTTCTATAGGTTTCTCTTAGAGTCTTAAATCGAAAATGTAAATATTGACTAATGACTGAGACACACCTTATCTTTATATCATTAAGACAAATATCTAACATCAGTTTAAGTATCAACTACAGCGCAACCTCTCTAAAACAGCCCATTACGAAAATGCGCCTATTCAAATATATTCAAAATTTCACCGCAAAAAACCCGGAAAATTTTCAGATAAAAATTCTGATATTTTTCATATTTCTGCTCAAAACATAGATTGTGGGTTCGTCGAGGCGGTTCTAACGAGTACCCACAATCTATGTTTTGAGCAGAAATAAGGAAAATAATGTATACCCTTGTAAACCCCAGTTTTACTATATGAAAGTGGGGTTTAAGGGGGTCGAAATTATATAGGGATGTTTTTGTGGTGTATAGAAAAACTGGATATTGGAAAAGTGGCTTTTATAAGTAGGTGGCTGTTGTGGAGATGTGACTGTTAGAAAATACTTCACTGTAAATCCATCCAGGCATTCAGTAGATAGCCCTTTATTACGTTTAATGTAAAGCCATGGGTTTGATCCTGATGTTGAATTTATTCAAGCGGTATATATTTTCAACAACTTACATTGCCCTTGAGATGTTTTTTTTTTAATCCAAAAGTGTAGACATTTTTCTTATTTCTCAATGAAAACATACTGGTACCCATTAGAAACACCTTGGTGAAGCGCTTTTAATGAGTACCCACAACATATGTTTTCTTGGAGAAATAAGAAAAATATTTGCCTAATACCCACTCTTGTCTAGACCTTCACAACTTAATTGTAAAACTTCTACATTTGTGTATGTTAACCTTGACACCAACGCTCTAGACAGTACAATAGCGCTTCTTGTACTGTCATACAGGTAAGCTAACAAGGATGGCTTGCAGGATCTAATCAAAATTTAGCACAAAGCTATGACTCAATATAACACTCTAATCGCTTACCATACAAATCCTAATATAGGGATCAAACATGGTTTTTTATCCATTAACATTTCAACACCTCCCAAGGGACCTGGTGAATGTTAATGCATTGAAAAACCATGTTTGATCACTACTTTTGCATTACAACTGAAAACTTTTGCTACATTTCGCATTATTTCTTGCACTATTTTGTTTCGCCTTTTCACAGATGTCTCATGAATGTAATTTCCACGGACTATGCTAGTTCTAGGGCTGGGCAGTACACATCTCGTAACTGCAGCAAATCTGTGGCCCCAGTACGATCATATTGAAAGTTGCGTAGCCGTGCATTAACAGCGCAAAAATTGCCTTGTTAATACATGGCTTTTCATCAGTTAATGCACAGCTGTTAATAATGTGCGACACTACTTTTTATGCAATAATATTTAACAATTCTTAGGAGGACTGGACACACTTGGTAGATTTTCCGCCATTTTGTATAAGAGAACCAACTTTTGTGACTTCCTGTTAGCTTTCCTGCCCACTGATTCCCTTCTGCAAAGTGATCTACCTTAACAGTTACATTTATCCCAAAGACAGCAAGTACATGTACTTTCCTTTAACAGTAGACCCCTTTTCTGAAGGAAGGTTTTTTTGTTTGTGTTGAAGTTTTACCGCCCCCCTCAACCCAATGGGGTCATGTCAAGTCCGATCAGTTTACCTAACCACATTTTTACAGGGCAGGCTTAGTTATCTAAGCGGTTAACCAGTTTTGTGCACATTCTTTCGCCAGAAAATGACAACTGCCCTTCTTGAATCAGGGGAAGAGAATGACCGTAGAAAAATCTTCACGAAAGAATGTAGCCGACCTCGCAGGGGTCAAACCCGCAACCTCCTGATCACCAGTCAGATGCGCATCCAAGTGAGCCACTAAGGCTGGCTCTGAAGGGAGGTAAACTATTATACTGGGCCCAGTTGTTCAAAGCGTCGTTAGCTCGTTAAGGGTCATTTCATTAACTGTTTTAGTGGATTCAATATACAATATTCTGATATTTTTTGCTGAAAAAATGTGAGTAGCTTTTGCACTGCAAAAGCTACTCACATTTTTTCAGCAAAAAATTGCAGCATATTTGCATATCACTCGATGTAAATTTTAACGAATCGTTAACTAACAACATCGTTAGCTTTTAACAACTGGACCCTGGAGTGCTTCCCCCTAAATTGTATCCAATCCCCTTGAAGACTACCTTGCTATGTGTCAAAAAGCTGCTGTGAAACAGCATACAGTGCAGATTGATGTGTTTCTAGATTATTACATATGCTGAAGGAACTATACGCCAAAACAACATCAGACACTGAAAAGGGCCATAACTGTCACAAACTTGGGACAGCCAGTTGTGCTCCTTTGCCACAGTAAGTACCCTTTGTTCTGCCTAAGCCAGGTCACTTCAATAAGTAACTACAGCATAATTTCTCCAAGAGAAATAAGAAACTGTTATATGGCTACACCGATGATCTAGAGCTGCTCTCATGTGAAAACTGCCTCGGCAGTTTGTGTCCGTCGTGAACTGGCACATCCAGGACAGGAGTGTAGGGTCTCGTGCACAAATAAATCACAGTCAATACAGAACAAGCACCGGCACTTCTCACACATATAAACCTGAAAAAATATATATGGTAATTGTATAACTGGGCCCGGTTGTTCAAAGCGCCGTTAGCTTAACGAGCTCGTTAAGGGCCATTTCGTTAACTATTTTAGCAGATTTAATATACAATTTTCTGAAATTTTTTGCTGAAAAAATGTGAGTAGCTTTTGCACTGCAAAAGCTACTCACATTTTTTCAGCAAAAAATTTCAGCATATTTGCATATCATTCGATGTAAATTTTAACGAATCGTTAACTAACGACGTCATTAGCTTTGAACAACTGGGCCCTGTAGTATATATCAAGCAAATAAAGTGGATGTTGTACATGTAAGCAACACAAAATCTGGATGATGCCTTCATGTATTCCGTCTTATTAGAAGAGTCTACAATACAGTCAACTCTCATTATCTCAAATTCCAAGGGACTCTCTGAAATACTTCGAGATATCCGTACCTCGACATATCAGATTTGCAGAATTGAGAAAAAAATAATTCGAACACCCACTTTTAACAAATATATATGCTATTGGACTCTTGAAGTTAGAGATATATTGAAAATATTGTGGAAAAGAGGAGAAATTTTCTCCTCTTTTCCACAATATTCTTTTTACCTGTTGTTAGATTCTCATGTTAAGGCAGGGACCAGATTTTCACTTTGAAATAAGCGGTTATTCGAGATAAGGGAGGTCAAGATAACGGGAGTATATGTTTATTTGGCATTGACTGTGCAAATATGCACTGCACTATTTTTGTATAGTACAACCCTAAGTAAACATGAGGGCCTAGGTCCACAACTTGCTTACCTGAGTGAAACAGCCATTGCCCATCTGCAGAAGCTGTGTATTAGTTTTCCAATATTGTCCTAGCAACTTGTCAAAATAGTGAATGGTCTTTAAAAGTAGAATAATAGATTCTGATTCTTAAGCAATACCCTTGTGCCTCTATACATGCATGCTCAATTAAAAAAATTGTTTCAAAAATGGAATTTACATTGGTGTTTTTATTTACATTATACACTTCAACCTCTTTATAACATGGTTCGTTACAACACGGTTTTGGATACAACACGGTTCAAAGATGGATCCCAAAAATATATAGATTATATTGAAAAATGACCATAAATGGTCATTTTTCAATATAATCTATACATTTTTGTTTGGATATAACACGGTTCTTTAACTAACATGGTTTATGCTTTGGCTCCCAATAATAGTGCTATAAAGAGGTTGTGGTGTATAGCCTAGTGTCCAAAGGTGTCAGATTATGACATTCCCAGTAAGCCATTGTGCAAAACTTTGAGTATATGACTTCAAGGTTTGATTCTATAGAAACTATAGAAACAAACCTTGAAGTCATATACTCAAAGCTTTGTATAATGCATGCTGGGTGGTTGGAACATAAACTGAGCCTTTGGCTCAGGTGAGCTAAAGTTATTAAACTGAGTGCCGCCTAATGCTAATCATAGCAACAGATAAGGCGCTTTTTTCATCTGAAAAATGTTGATATCTTTCTTATTTCTCCATGAAAACATATGTTGTGGGTACTCATTAGAAGCGTCTCGCCAAGGCGCTTCTAATGAGTACCCACAACATATGTTTTCATGGAGAAATAAGAAAAATATTATGTGGATACCCCTTCTTATCTGTAGCTATGCTAATGTGAAATTGTCCGACAAAGAAATATTGGGACTTAATTCAATACATATGCAATACATTTTCCACAAAGGTAACTGCAATCTTTCTGAGCATCCTTATAGAACAATTAATTTGCTATCCTTTCAACCTGACAACATTATAACCCTGGCAAAGTTGAGTGTAGTGCAAACAATGTTACCAACAATATAGTTATATTACAACAGAAAATGCCAGAACAATTCTGTCATTTATGAAACTTCACTACTGCAATACACATAACAGAACACAGCCTTTTTCCAGTTACAAGTTTTACAGATTATTATCACAGACATGCCACAGCATTCATATTTTGCAAATGTATACATTCCCTGTCCTTTAGGCAAAACACAATAACAACCTATGAAAAACCTTGTTGGACAATTCTGTCTGTAGTGCATGGATGTGCATTTTGATATGAAACTCGTCTTTAAATAAATTGATTGGATAAACATGGAATGTAGCCAGAGACTGAATGTACTTTGAAACTGAGTTTTCTTCTTGTTCTTTCCAAAAATTTGTTTGTTTGTTTTATTCAGGCTTTACATCACTTTCAACAATCTTTCACTCATATTGCGATGGTGACTAGATGCGGCAGTGAGCTCAACCCTCACTTTTAGAGTGCTGCCTTGCTGAAATATCATACCCTAGACACTTGACATGATATTCCACCCACAACCTACGCATAGTTCTGTGCAAGAGTTACTAAACTATCTTCCTCCAAAAATTACACTAAATATTTGGACACAAGCTTTTAGTATGCCAAACAGAGCAGAACCTGCAAAAACTGCTCTCAGTTTGATCCTCATTTGCCCTGTCCGCACAGACATATACAGTAAAACCTCGATAGCTCAAACACCAATGGATGATTCAAACTAGCGTTAGAGTCCCTACAAAATTCTTCCGACAGCTCAAGAAAACAAATATTTAAGGAAACTTTCTTATTTTATCATGAAAGTGTATGTTGTGTGTACTCATTAGAATTGCCTCATTGAGGCAATTCTAATGAGTACACTCAGCATACCATTATTATATAGAAGATCGAAAAGACTTCCCTAAATAATAACCATTTGCTCCCTGATCTTGCGCCATGATTAACCCATGGTGGCTCAAACTACCCATGTCTCGAATGAATTTCCATGGTCCCAAAGATGTTCGAGCCATCGAGGTTTTACTGTATGTGCAAATATTTGGGGTGAACACTGTGTTACTCCTTTTATATGAATACTTACATTCTGATCCTGAATCTGAATCTGGCAAGCATAACAGTATCTGAAAAAAAACCAAGGGAGCAACTAAAGGTTAATGATCATACTCCTGGGGAAATTACGCTGACCTGGCAAATATATTTGCCTCAATTCTACAAGTGTCTTTACTTAGAGAAAAGAATCGGTTCCCTCAGTGAAGGGATCCATATATCACAGAGGCAAATTCCCTCCTAGGCCTCATCTTTGCTTTATTAAAGGCTTTATCTGTGAGTTATCTATTGCCCATTATGATTCATAGATGAGTTAGAAGACATCCACATGGACTCAACAAATATGTTTTACCACTATGGAAGCTGAGGGCTAGGGTTGGGATCCCCTAAAGCTAGCTAAAGCCCCCTCCCACCACACCAGTAATACAAGGCGGTACTTTCATTGTGGTACTTTCTGTTAATTGTTATTTAGTGTTTCACTTTCAAATGTTTTTTCTTTTAACAATTATGTAAGTTGATTACCTGTTGATTACATGTATATATTCAGTTAAGTTTTGGTAACAGTGTTCCCACCTTTTGGGGAAAGAGCTGCCAACTCTGCTTGCCATCTGTGCACTTTGTGACTGCTTTATTGTATTTGTCTGCCTTTTCCTTTGGTGATGGAGGCTTGATGTGGATCTGACTGTATCAGTTGCTGAGTTTTCTTATTTACTTTGAACAACCTTCAATCCCCACTTCAACAGAAGGCTCCATAGGAAGGTTGGTGAAAACAGCTTAGCTGTTTCAGAGTTGATTAAAAATCTCAAGATTTTTCCAAGGGGCAGAGGTACTTTGGAAACGTTTTAATCATATCTGAAGAGTTTGCTGCTTAGATCACATGGAGCAAGCTTCTCCTGTCAGTCTTTATTGAATTTTCAGAAAATAACTTAAAGGCATATTCATCACAGAAAAGTGTACAGAAGCAAACCTGACCTTACCATAAAAAGGTAAAGTGAAGAAAATTGGTAGATCTCCTATCCCCAAAAGCAATGTTCAGCCTCAAAATGTTTCTTAGTATGTTTATGTTGAGGTTTTATGGTCCAATCAACCGAATGGGATCATGTTGAGTGTGGTCAGTTTACCTAACCACACTTTTACTGGAGAGGTTTAGTCCTCTAAGCAGCTAACCAGTATTGAGCACATTCTTTCACCTGAAACGGACAACTACCCTTCTTGAATCAGCTAGAGGGAGAGAAGGACCATGGAAAATATTTCAGAATCAATCTCCAACCTCAAAGTGTTATTGGCTGTGGAGAAGATTAAAAAAATATTTTTTAACATAATTATTTTTTGTCTTGGGGTTTAACGGCACGTCAACACTTGTGGCTCATTTTGTGTCGTCTCCCAGAGAAAGGGAGAAAAAGAGATAGTAGAATAGATGAAAGAGGAACAGGGAAGAAAGAGGAACAGGAATGAAAGGGAAGAAACAGAAGAAATAAAAACATTCACCCTCTATCTTTACCTACTACAAGGATAGCAGGCCTTGCCCAACTATAAGCCAATATCAGTTGGACGCCCCGGTGACAGAAGATACATGACAACTTCGCACCACCCGACCACCCCCAATTATTTTTTGTGCATAGGTAGTTATGACAAATGGTAGTGCATTAAATCATAATAAAAGGACAAGCATAGTAACTAGATAAGGTGTCCCAATACTTAGGGTTATTTTGGTAAGTCTGGCAAAGGGACTATTACATAAATTACCAGATATGGATAAGAGAATTTCTGGAAATCTTCTTCAACTTAATGCCCGAGGTCACTGTGTGGGGAATGCACTTGTACTATATCAATGAAAAACAGACCATGTTACAACAAAGACCATCTAGACATTCAGTAGATAGAGACCACAATACTTCTTAAATATTTGTGGATGCTACTGCAAATATTGATGCCAACACTAATTTAATTAGTAAAGTTCCTGTATTTTCTACAGGGAGGCTAAAATGAGACATGGAAGCTTATCTCTAGTGTGTTCTTTATTTCCAAAGGCAATCTTTTCGATATTTATTCAACAATCATGAGATAACAAACACTCTATCTAAACTTTATTTATCTGAGATAAAAACAAAAGTGTCACTTACATATTTTGTCCAGGATCAAGATCTGAGACTGGTACTTCTTTAGACTGGTCCAGTGGAAACAAATGATGATAGGAGCGGGCTAAATGTGGTGCTGAAACTAAGGTTAAACCTGAAAAATGAAACAAAATAAAAATAATACCGTATTGGACCTAATTTACACACTATGCATTTAGGTTTTTGAAAATTACTGGGAAAACTTATGGTAAAATATATATCTACCTACTAAGGGTATAAAAAAAGATCTGGGCCCAGTTGTTCAAAGCGTCGTTAGCTTAACGAGCTCGTTAAGGGTCATTTCGTTAACTGTTTTAGCGGATTCAATATACAATATTCTGATATTTTTTGCTGAAAAAATATGAGTAGCTTTTGCACTGCAAAAGCTACTCACATTTTTTCAGCAAAACATTTCAGCATATTTGCGTATCACTCGATGTAAATTTTAATGAATCGTTAACTAACGACATCGTTAGCTTTGAACAACTGGACCCAGCAAAGGAATTGTTTGATGATGTTTGTATGATATTTTTTTCTGATTATCCCCATGTTTTTTAAAACAGGGAATGGGGATATTTTGAATGCCTCCATCTGTACGTCCGTCTGATGGTCCAACCATCTGTCCGGGAGACCGTCTGTCCATGCATCCGTTTGTCTGTCTGTCTGTCACACTATCTCCTCCTAAATCACTGGGCGGAATTCCACCAAAATTGCTACATCACTTCCCCACATGGAAAGGGTGTGCAAGAGCAACATGATTTTTCTATGTGTCCGTCCATCCATGCATCCGTCGTCTGTCCATTTATTTGTCATGCTATCTCCTCCTAAACCACTGGGCCAAATTCAACTAAAAAAACTTGCTACATCACTTCCCCTCATGGTAAGGGTATGAGAGAGCAATATTAGTTTTCCGTGTGTCGGTCTGTGCATCCGTCCTTCAAACTATCTCCTTCTAATCCACTGGGCAGAATTCAACCAAACTTGCTACATCACTTCCCCTTATGGTAAGTGTGTGCAAGAGTAACATTTTTTTCTGTGTTCTGTGTGGCCGTCCTTCTGTGTGTCTGTTGTCAGTCCATCTGTCCGTCAAGCTATCTCCTCCTAAACCACTGGGTGGAATTCAGCGATTTTTGACAAGACATTTAAGAAGTGTGAATGGTGGGACAGACACAAAGATGGAAAGTTATCACTATAGGAATCCTGAGCCTTGCTCAAGTGAGCAAGATACTTGATATCTGCATACTGAAACTGAAAACAAACAATTTTAACAGGCTGGTTTGTGTATTCATGCAGATGTATATTGATTCATTTTGTTATTCTTTTGTAAATTTTTGTAGTTATGATATAAAGTTTCCAACAACCATTTTTTTTTTTTTTTTTTTTTTTTTTTGAGTTGAGGTCTAATGGCCCAGTCAAACCTATTGTCATGTCCAGTAGTTTTACCTAACCACACTTGTCCTGGATATGCTTAGTCCTCTAAGCGGTTAACCAGTACTTGTGCACATTTTTTCATCAGAAACTGACACCTGCACTTCTTGAATCAGTGAAAGTGAGAGAATGGCCAGAGAAAGTATTTGATCATCAATCATCTTTCTACTATCATTGTCCTATGACCATTTCAAACTTCATCTGTTACCTCAGCATACAACATACTGAGACTCCAATACTGTAATTTTTGTTAGATCTATTCTACCATCTATTCTACCATGAAGATATAGTAGCTGTGAAAACTCATAGCAAGCAGATAAGGCTAGAAAGGACTCAGAGAACTGACCATTTAGAAGGCCCCTGTTATATTGACCACTGGAAAGCCTGAAAACTGTTGTATACTTACCACATGCCTTGCATTCTATAGGAAGTTCACAATATTTGCTCTTGCACTGAGGACAGAAATAACCAGTAGTACTAAATCCCTCTACAGCCTTACTGTCTAGGTGACTGAAAAATAAATGGTCAATGTCAGGAGAAAAACGACTTTTAGGGTTCTACAACAGTACAGGTCCTAATCAGTCTTGCAGATCAGGATCTTCTGTTGACTTATTCCACATGCTTGCTTAGCCCTTGTCCTGCTGAACCCGGATCTACTCTGCCTTTGCAAACAATGTAGATCCAGATCAGCTGGCTTCTGAAGAAGCCAACTGATCTGGATCTGCACTTTTTGCCATAAAGTATGTGAATTTATAGCAACAATCTGGTTCCAGTAATCTGATTGGCTGAAAATTAGAAGTAGGAGTGGCATCTTAATTTATTCCACATGCTTGCTTAAATAAGCATGCAACATCATGGCTTCAGACAAAATGGGAGTAATTTAAAATTAACCATTAAAGCACTTAAGCAAAACTGTAGCAGACAATCTTCTAAATGTTTTTTTTTTTTTTTTTTTTTCATTATCATTATAATTATTATTATTATATTTTTCAGAGAAAAGACTTGGCATTTCATGATTCACATAAAAATGCCAAGTCTTATTTTCTCTTAAAAATACAAAAACAATCAAAAGGTCATCTGTGACTGTTGTGATTAGCACTTCGAGGATTTTGTTATTTTTGAAATCAAAACAGACTTTGTGAGTACTCTCACTGGGCTTGTCTTGGTGAGGTATCTGGAAAGAAAGGCCTGAGAAAACAGGAGAAGACCCAGATCAATTGCTGCAGAATGTGGCATCTGATCAGGAGATGGGACATTTTTGTCTTATATGTCTATAATGGAAATTTCAAAAATCTCAGAATCTGTTTCAAGGGATTCCAATGAAATTTTACAGGGATGTTCATTGGATGACTCTCTAGCAAATTCTTTACTTTTAGGGTAGATTCCTTTTCAGAAGGGAGGCAATACAATTTGTACAGTTGCCTCCCCTGAAAATATATTCTTTCCCCTTAACCCATTTATGCCGAGTAGACTCCTCTTCGTCAACTCTTTGGACAGATCAAATTCTAATAAAAGGGGTGTCTGGTACGTTTTCATTATCATCATATTTTACACAAATTCCTGTATTTAATGCAAACAGTGTAGATCCTGCTCAGATGCTGCATTCTGCAGCGTCTGATCTGGGTCTACACTGTTTGCCAATGTCCCATTTATGGGATGCTAGGCATAAATGGGTTAAAATAGTTACTTTTCATGCAATGGTAACACTGCACATATCCACAGCCTGTATGTGAGTATTCACAGGTAACATCTGCCACAAGACAGCTTTTGTTGTGCTGCTGCTCAAAGTAAAACGTAAACCTACTGAAAAATAAACCTACTGAATTTTAAGGGTAGACATGCTTTCTGGGGAAGTAATTCTGTCAATCTGTTTTGGTCTCCCTTATGTAAATGAGCCTATTCTAAAAGGAAAGAATTTGCAAATTCTTTCCAGTTAGGGTAGACTCCTTTTCCCAATGCCAGCAAATTCTTTCCTTTTACTGTAGAACCCTTTTCTGAAGGAGATTTAAACGGGATCTTTTCTAAAAGTGAAGAAATTGCTTTCAATGAGAGCAAAATCTTTCTTTTTAACGTAGACCTATTTTCAGAAGGGGCTTGGTGTTCCAGAATATGAATAGGAAATCTGTAAACTTGTCTACCTATTAAAAAATGTTGAAAAATCTACCCAGTATACCAGGTCCCATTAACCCTGATATTTTATTTCCCTGCCATAGAAAAAAGGCCCTGACATTTCCTTCAGGTATTTTCCAAAGAAATAAATTAAAAAATATGGGACTGTATATGGAAGACAGGTGTCAAAATTAATTGTGTTGCCACAGTTGTGGTTTAACAACACGTCAACCCTTGTGGGTCATTTCATGTTGTCTCCCTGAGAAAGGGAAAAGAGAGATAGTAGAGGATGAAAGTGAAGGACAGGGGAGAAAGAGGAAAATGACTGGAAAGGAAGAAACAGAAGAAAAAAAAACATCCCTCCTCTATCCTTCCCTGCTGCAAGAGTAGCAGGCCTTGCCCAAATGTAAGCCAATTTCAGTTGGACGACCCAGTGACGTAAGATACACAACAACTTTGCCTCACCCAACCACTACACAGGTGTCAAAATTGTCTTGCCTACCCTCTCAAAATGGAAGAAAATTCTTCCCTTCATAGTTGACCCCTTTCAGAAGGGCTTGATGTGCTGGAAAGCAAACAGGAAGTACCAAAGGTTGTCTCCCTTGTGACTGATTGATTGACAGAGTTGGGGTTTAATAACACATCAACCTTTGTGGGTCATTTTGTGTTGTCTCCCAGAGAAAGAGATAGAAAAGATAGCAGAGGAGATCAAAAAGAGGGTGAGAAATGGTTGTTGTCTGCTCCTACTACTAACTTACCACATGCACATAGAGGGTTTTTCTTCTTTGCCCTTATCACCTCCCAGCTGATGATGAGGAAAGCCCATCCTAATCAAAGAGGACTCTGAGCTAGCCTGCAGAATAAAACTAGAAATGTGTCAGTATGACACAGATGCCCCTGCCCAGGGCCATCCTCACCCACAAGCAGGCATTTTGCAAAAAATGAAGTTGAAAAAAGGGCCATAACTTTTATAATAATTGGCAGATTTTACCCTAAATTGAACTTGACCATATTTTATTATTATAAACGTATGTATAAAATATGAATCCAATACACAAATCAATCTTTTTTAAAAAAAAATATCGGAAGGAAAACATCTTTTGAAGGTGAAAAAGGGCAGTAACTCCAAAAATAATTGGTGCATTTTACCTTAAATCAAACTTGACCTATATTTTATACAATGTAATTATATGCTTGTGTATAAAATATGAATCCAATTCACTAATCTTTTCAAAAGTTATGGAACGAAAACCATTTTCCAAAGTTGAAAAAGGGCCATAACTCCCAAAATAATCGGTGGATTTTACCCTAAATCGAATTTGACCTACATTTTATGATGATATACCTGTATATAAAATTTGAATCCAATACACTAATCTTTTCAAAAGATACCGAATGGAAACCATTTTTCAACTATTTTTCAACACTGAAAGTGGGACGCATTGGAAAGGGGCAACTACCGCAGTCTCAAGCTGATGGAGCAGGTTATGAAAATCCTGGAGAGGATTGTGGACGGCCTCATCAGATAGTTGGTGTCAATCAACGATTCCCAGTTTGGCTTCGTCCCAGGCTGAGGCACTACAGACGCAATCTTTGTTGTCAGGCAGCTGCAAGAGAAGTATCTAGCTTCCAACAAGAGACTCTAAATGGCTTTTGTAGACCTGGAGAAGGCATTTGATCGAGAACCTCGGAAGGTCATCTGGTGGGTGCTGAGAAAACTTGGTGTGGAGGAGTGGATTGTGCGACTGGTGCAGGGGATGTATGCAAATGCGTGGAGCCATGTCCATGTTGGTGAGGGGTACAGTGAAGTGTTTGAAGTGAAGGTTGGTGTTCACCAAGGATCAGTACCCCGCCCACTGCTCTTCATCATTGTGCTTGAAGCATTATCACGAGAGTTCCGCTCTGGGGTCCCCTGGGTGGACCTCTATGCCGATGACCTGAATCGCTTGAAGAATGTGTCAGGAGGCTCTTGATTTGGAAAGAAGCAATGGAGAAGAAAGGACTGAGAGTAAATGTAGGAAAGACAAAGATCATGATCTGCGGTACGGGACTGGACCTCCTGCAGAGTTCAGGTGCATTTCAATGTGCCGTCTGTCGTAGTGAAGTGGGCAGCAACAGCATCTTCTGCAATGGCTGCAAGCAGTGGGTGCACAAGAAAAGCAATGGGCTCAACCGCTTGACAAAAGACCCTGACTACAGATGTACACGGTACCAGGGAACTGCACGCCCCTTGGATGGCAGACAACAGAAGGAAATCCAGGTCGGACCTGACAAGCTTGAGGTGGTAGCTTCCTTTTGCTACCTAGGAGACATGCTCTCAGCAGCAGGTGGCTGTGACTGAACTTTTAACCACAACATGTGTGAAAACCGCCTGGAAGAAGTTCAAGGATCTGCTACCAGTTCTCTCTTCACGCCACCTCTCTTTCAAAACATGTGGCCGTGTGTACAGCTCTCGTGTGCAGAGCGCAATGCTCCATGCCAGTGACTTGGCCACTGACAAAGCCAAACCTCCAGCGTCTGCAGCGAAATGCCAGGGCAATGATCAGACAGATCTGCAATGTCAGGCCACAAGACATTGTCACCACCAGGTCCAATGAGCTACTTGTGTGGCTTGGCATTGAGGATCTGGACCCCATTCTGAAGGAGAGAAGACTCCGATGGTATGGACATGTGGAAGGATCCAATGGTGCAGTCAAGACTGCCTTTGACATACAGGTTGATGGAAAGCATGGGCCTGAGAGGCCCAAGACGACATGGAAGCAGCTGACAGAGAGGGATTGCAGAGAGTGGAAGCTCTCAGCTATCAACCCTCATGATAGACATACCTGGAGATCTGGTGTGAGATCTGCCATGCGTGCAGCAAGCCAGCTATCTGGAAGGGGGCCCACTGATGTGGATGTTGCCCCCGTACCTGCATGTTAATCAAAAATCTGATTATGATATTATATGATGATATGAAGAAAGTGCCATGCCGATGCCAAAGGGATCCACACCAAAAACAATATGTCCCCCTCCCCTTAGGTGGGGAGAAATAATTTCAGGAAGTTTTAGGTATGACCTGACTGGACTGAATCTACAACCTGCTGATCTGAAGGTGGACACCCAACAAACAGATCACCTTGGACTGATTACATTGGGACATAAACACTTTTCAACCTTCAGACTTCAAGGAGGAGCAACAGTTTCAAGCACAGCTCTAAATAAAACACCTTTTCCACTAGAAAGTGTACATATTTTTCTAGTGCTCCACAAAAAAATATACTGTAGGTACTGGATTGAATCATCTTACTGAGGCATTTCCAATGGGTACCCATAGCACATTTTCATGAAGAAATATGTTCCCCAGGGCCCAGTTGTTCAAAGTGTTGTTAGCTTAACAAGCTCGTTAAGGGTCATTTCGTTAACTGTTTTAGCGGATTCAATATACAATAATCTGATATTTTTTGCTGAAAAAAGCTACTCACATTTTTTCAGCAATAAATTTCAGCATATTTGTGTATCACTCGATGTAAATTTTAAACAAATCGTTAACTAACGATGTCGATAGCTTTGAACAACTGGGCCCAGGATACTTCACTAATTAAGTGTGATGACCACATAGCTCCACATAACAAGGGGTACCCACATAATCATTTTCTTATTTCTCTATGAGAACATATGTCATGGAGGGGCTTCTAATGAGTACCACAACATATGTTTTTATGCAGAAATAAGAAAAATATCAGTAATTTTGGACTGAAATAAAAACGTTAAACTATAAAAACCCGCCAGTATCGTGTCGCATCAGATAACTATGTCAAACATTAATGAAATTTGCCCATTAGCAATCCAAAACCAGATCTTCTTAATATCAATGCATGTACCAAGTTTGGTTAAAACCCCTAGACATTTACACAAGTTATCATCTGGAAACAAAAATATGAGCGTGTTTCGAGCAGATAACTCCAACAAAATTTGCCCATTAGTAATCCCAAACCAGATCTCCATATTATCAATGCACATACCAAGTTTGGTGAAAATCCATTGATGTTTACTCAAATTATCATCTGGAAACAAAATACGGGTGGACAAACGGACAGATGACTGACTGACGGACTGACAGACACAAGGACGTCCAAAATGAAATCATAATGTGATCATGTGGCGGGGTATAAAAAAAGCCTTATCTGGAATTGTGTGAACAGCGAGCTCACTTAATGTGAGTCTGGATGGGGTTTATTGACTACTGATTAATGACATTATTTTTTATGACTACTGATTTTTGGCCTAAAATTTTAGTGAATACTGATTTTTTGTGGTGTAGAATTTAACGATTTAGGCCCAAAAAATCCAAAATATACTGATTTTTGTGAAAAAATGCTTTATCGATAACTGATTAAAGTGCTAAAATTTCAATGATTAGCGATTTTTGGTACCCATATCCAGACCCTCCTTAATTTGACATGGTAAAATTTATGGGACTATGTACTCACAGAGGCTGGTGGAGGACTTGTGTGTTGGTTGAGCAGATCTTTGAAATGTCCTTCATCTAATATCACAGCATATTTACCTGTAAATGAAGCATAAAGGTGAATGATTCTGATGAAAGATATTGTAATCATTTTGCAAAGGGAGTCAGAAGTTGCTCCCTAGTATCCGAAACTATTTAAATTTGGGTGGGGCTTCTCTTAAAAACAAAAAA
Organism: Anodontia alba; assembly: GCA_964016985.1. Taxonomy (NCBI): domain Eukaryota; kingdom Metazoa; phylum Mollusca; class Bivalvia; order Lucinida; family Lucinidae; genus Anodontia; species Anodontia alba. The sequence continues at coordinate 23,200,251 of OZ024836.1, read as the reverse complement.
TTCACTGAATGGCTATGTCGTGACTTCTGGTCATGTTCAAGAAATAGAGCTAAACGTACAGACTAAATATCAGTCAGTCGAGCGTGAAAGTAGGTCAAGGGTAGTATTAACAGTCAATGGCAGCAGAGCCAAAATATTTTCATTCAAAATAAAACACCAAGCAAAAAACGTCTTTCTGAGTGATGTCAAAAGGCCAGTAGCCTAAACATTACAAAAACACGCCTATATAATGTTGACCCCCTTAAACCCCACTTTTGTGTAGTAAAACTGGGGCTTACAGGGGTATACATTATTTTTCTTATTTCTGCACAAAAACATAGATTGTGGGTACTCATTAGAACTGCCTCACTGAGGCAGTTCTAACGAGTACCCACAATCTATGTTTTGAGCAGAAATATCAGAATTTTTACCTGAAAATTTTCATTTTTTGGTGGTAAAATTTTCAGTATATTTGAATAGGCTTGTTTTCGTAATGTGTTATGACTTAAAACTTACCATCAGTATCTGTGCACAGTTTCTTACAGATGCGTACTTCAGCTGCCAGCCCTATCATGGAACATCGAATGTGATTTTCTTTTAGGGACTGAAATGAAAAAATAAACATAGCTCAAATGACAGTTGTTAATGGATTGTTGATATATGAAATTCTATGTTTGTTGAATAAAAGAGCTAAAATCTTTATCAAGCTTAGAAATCTTGTAAGGTTATACTTACGGCTGGCTGATCAGAGCTAAAAAGAAGATTATACTAGTTCCAGATAAGATAATTATACAGTTATATATTTTTCTTCATGCAAACATATGTTGTGGCCTTGTGGGTACTCATTAGAAGCACATCCAAGAGGTGCTGCTGGTTACGGCCTAGCACTCTTACCTTTGGTTATCTGCCTATGCAGATTTCTCGTTGTGTGTAGGTATATATTCAATTTCTGACAACTGTGTCAGGCAGTCAACTCTTTGGCTCAGTGGTTAGAGCATTGGATTTTTGTCCGGGCAGATCAGTTTCGAATCACTCAAAAGGCAGGAAATTTTTTCAGCTATGCTTCATTCCTTTGTTGCGACTTTCATGTCGTAAGATGGAGGCTTATCCTGGATATGACTTTATTTCACCGAAAATGGCTTCACGTCACCATAAATGATGACTTCCTTGAAAAGGGGAGTGTTATGGCTTAGTACTCCTACCTTCGATTATCTGCCTTAGACAGATTACGCATGGCTTATAGGAATACATTCAATCTCTGACACCTGCGTCAGGGAGTCGACTCTTTGGCTTAGTGGTTTGAGCATTGGATTTTTATCCGGGCGACTTTCATGTCGTAAGATGACTTTATTTTGCCGAAAATGGCTTTACATCACCATAAAATGATGACTTCCTTGAAAAGGGGGAGTGTTACGGTCTAGCACTCCTACCTTCAATTATCTACCTTAGACAGATTACAGATAGCTTGTAGGAATACATTCAATCTCTGACACCTGCGTCAGGGAGACGACTCTTTGGCTCAGTGGTTAGAGCATTGAATTTTTATCCGGGCAGACCGGATTTGAATCCCAGGACAGGTGGGAAATGTTTTCAGCTATGCTTCATTCCTTTGTTGTGATTTACATGTGCTTCTAAAGCAGGTGCTTCTAAAGAGTACCACAACATATGTTTTCATAAAGAAATTAGAAAAATGGCAGTTGAAACAAGAAAGGTCAATAAGCAGTGCTTATCAGATACCACCCACTAGGACCAAAACATAACGGAAGGACGGATGGATGGACAGACAGACAGACAATGGACATGAAAACAGTATACCCCCCCACCCCACCAAACACAGATTGCTGTAGATGAAGGGTGGGGGGGAGGGGTAGTCTGTAGATGAAGGGTGGGGGGGAGGGGGTAAAAAAAGCTTGTTATCTAGAGCTATAGTCACTTTATATTGTAGTTACATCATTTTTATTCAGCACTATAAGAGTTTGTGCTATGAAGTAAGAGTGACAAAAAATGTATATAAACTTGATGATGGTTTATGTGGGTGTTTCTTTTGACATTCAGTATAGTTTTTTACACTTATTAAAGACAAGAAGTAATAGCATGAAGTTTTATATCTGTAAATATGCCCAAAATCATGAAATGGAGAACTTCTGTCCCCACTAAAATAAATGCAAAAACAGTGTCATAAACTTTTAACCATACTTGTCTTAACTCATTCATGCCGAGTATACTCTTCTACCTTAACTCTTTGGACATGTTCATTTCACTTAGTTTTTATTGTTACCATGTTCTACAGAATTCCTGTATTTAATGTAAATAGTATAGACCCTGATCAGACATCGGGTTCTGTGGTCAGCACTGTTTGCCAACGTCCCTTTTATGGGACGCTAGACATAAATGGGTTGAAATTTGAATAAGTCCATTTGAGTACCTGTCAATGTGTCTTAACCCTTGTCCTGCTGAATAAATTAAGATGCCACGCCCACTCCCAATTTTCAGCCAATCAGATTACTTGATCCAAGTTGTTGATACATATTCAAATACTGAATGGCAAACAGTGCAGATCCAGATCAGTTGGCTTCTTCAGAAGCCAACTGATCTGGATCTACACTGTTTGCAAAGGCAGGATATATCCTGGTTCAGCAGGACAAGGATTGCTAGATGGGCATCAAACAATGTAGACCATGACAAGACACTGTGTCTCATCTGGGTCTATGGTAAATGGCCTAAACTTAAGTACACAAAAGGTTCTGACAAAATGGCATGTGTGAACAGTGCAGAGCATGATCAGACTGCTCCTGAAGGAGCAGTCTGATCAGGGTCTACACTGTTTGCCATTCTACTATTTTAAGAAATAAGTGCATAAAAAGCAAATTTCAGGCAAAAAAAAAAAAAAAAAAAAAAGTATGGAATAATGTGTTCAAATTTTTTTTGACATTTACCATACATCGTTTGTTTAGGCCTATCCGTCTGAATTCTTAGAGTTTAATCCTTGTCCCCCTGAACCCAGATATGCTCTACCATTGCAAACAGTGAAGATCAAGATCAGTTGGCTTCTCAAGATCAGTTGGCTTCTCAAGAAGCCAACTGATCTGGATCTGCACTGTTTGTCATCAAGTATGCAAATTTGAGTCAACAACCTTGATCAAGCAATCTGATTGGCTGAAACTTAGAAGTGAGTGTGGCTTCCTAATTCATTCAGCATGACAAGGAATAATATGGTATTATGGCTGAGCATAAGTGTTGGCCACTAAGAAAGAACACAGCTCCAGACAAGAGGGGTACCCATGTACTATTTTTCTTATTCCTCCGCAAAAACATATGCTGTAAGTACTCATTAGAAGTGCCTCAGTGATGAATACCACAACATGATTTCATGGAGAAATAAGAAAAAGATCACATCTTTTCGGCTGAAAAATAGCTTTATCTGGAGCTATGGAAGAAATCTTACTTTTGAAGTTTCTATAATATCACCGGGATCACACGTCGTCAGACTACCAAATATTACCAATACTTCACGGCTAGCATGGCTAGGCATGTGTCTGAAAATAGATATACAAAGGGCCGCGTGTACAGCTCTTGTGTGCGGAGGGCAATGCTCCATGCCAGTGAGTCTTGGCCTTTGACAAAACCAAACCTCCAACATCTGCAGCGAAATGACAGGGCAATAATCAGACAGATCTGCAATGTCAAGCCGCAAGACATTGTCACCAACAGATCCAATAAGCTACTTGCGCGGCTAGGCATTGAGGATCTGGACCTCATTCTGAAGGAGAGAAGGCTCCGCTGGTATGGACATGTGGAATGCTCCAATGGTGCAGACAATACAGCCTCTGACATACAGGTTGATGAGAAGCATGGGCCTGGGAGGCCCAAGATGACATGGAAACAGCTGACAGAGAGGGATTGCAGAGAGTGGAAGCTCTCGGCTATTGACCCTCATAAGAGACATACCTGTAGATCTGCCATGTGTGCAGCAAGCCAGCTACCTGGAAGGGGGCCCACTGATGTGGATGTTGCCCCTGTACCTGTATGTTAATCAAAAATCAGATGATGATGATGATGATGATGATGATGATGATTATCCATGGGCTAGAAAATTTTCCCTTTTACAATTTGAAACTAGACTGCGCAGTCCATGAGATGCATTCTCAAAATTCCCATGCTCCTTATTATGTTGCTAATAGCATGAGAGATGGATAGAAAAATAATGTTGCCCTTGTACACCCTTACCAAGAGCAAGAGGGGAAGTCATACAGCAAGCTTGGTTAAATTCAGCCTAGTGGTTGAGGAAGAGATAGTGTGACGGATGGACAGATGGACGGACGTACTTACAAGATGTACGTTATAAGGTTATCCCTTTGATATTTCTTTGATCTTTTTAACCCCACAACACCAATATTTTTTACCCCGCAATGCAAATTTAACCCCACAATGACAGAATAAACAGAAATCAACCTCATAATGTGAAATTCTACAGAAACGCTAACCCTGGAATGTCATGTGGGCATGTACGGATAGACAGACGCACAGAAGCATTCACAATATCCCCATCACCAGGCCAGCACCTCTTCCTTGTAAGACAGTTTCAGATTATCATGGTTTAAAAGTGGATCCAAACCTGTTGTGTCAAAACAAAAATTATAGATTAGCCTGGAAACCATTAACTCCATTCACCTAAGGTTGAACAATTCTGCTTTCAATCTTTTGTTGTCAGAATGATTTTCTGTGTATATATTTTAAACATTTGACTAAACGCCTATGAGGATCTCAAAACTAAAGTAAATAAAAATCACGGCCCAGTTGTTCAAAACGTCGTTAGCTTAAGGAGCTCGTTAAGGGTCATTTCGTTAACTGTTTTAGCGGATTCAATACATAATATTCTGATATTTTTTGCTGAAAAAATGTGAGTAGCTTTTGCAGTGCAAAAGCTACTCACATTTTTTCAGCAAAAAATTTCAGCATATTTGCATATCACTCAATGTAAATTTTAACGAATCGTTAACTAACGGCGTTGTTAGCTTTGAACAACTTGGCCCATATCTTTAATTTCTACAACCTCCTAAAAATGAATGGGATGTTTAGGACATGTTCTCATAACTTGGTTCACTCAAATTTCCTTGATTATCATAAGCAACCAGGTACACTGTATGCATATTTTACATGATGAGCATTTTTTTCTTATACTATAGCTGTTCTAAATTCTTGATACTGTTTACATTAAATCACATGCTTGTCAGTGGTTAGTGATTCTTTTAGGGTACTCACTAAATAGTTAGCATTTTGGGACACTTTTTAATTTTTATACAGTCAAAGCTGGTTTTCTTCATCTTCAGCTGTATTGTTAGTTATTTTTCTATTAATTTTAATGTGACATAAATTTAAGAAAGATTCCTGCTTGCATTATTCAAATAAGAGGGTGAACAGAGTTATGAGAGTGAACAGAATAATTAGAATATGCCATATATAGAAAAATGAACAAAAAATGTATAGATTATACAATGTTTTTTTTTCTATATAATCTATACATTTTTGTTTTGATACAACACAGTTATTTAGCTAACATGGGTTTTGTTTTGGATCCCAGCAATAATGTAATAAAGAGGTTGTGGTGTAATTGTTATATGCCAAGTGCAGAAGAAAACATGATGGTGAGAATGCTTAAAATGCAACAATTTTATTTGGTTATGAAAATTAAAACATTTCTAAAACAAACTAGATTGTGCAGTCAATGGCACCCCATTGTAAAATCCCCATGCTCCGTGCTAATCTTGCTAATAGCATGATGGATGGACGGACAGAAAAATAACGTTGCTCTCGCACACCCTTACCATGAGGGGAAGTCATACAGCAAGTTTGGTTAAATTCCGCCCAATGGTTTAGGAGAAGATAGCATAATGGATGGACCGATGGATGGAGGCATACACAATATCCCTATCATTAAAGAGTAGGGATAATTACAGAAAACTATCAGTTGCTATATCTTGAGATAATTTCCCAAGTCATTTACTTTATAAAATCAAGAATGTATGCTCGTTAGTGGTCAAAATGTTAAAGTGTTCTAGTAAGTACAATATCTAATTCACAGCTATTTTTGCTGCAAAGCTACTCTCATTTTTTTCAGCAAAAATATTAGCATTTATTCCATATTTAATGATCAAAGTTTTAACAATACTTTAACTAATGACATTGTTAGTTTTTGAACAACTGGGCCCAGGATGAAATCTACGTTAGGAACTATTTAATCATTGTCTACAATGTTTTCTCAGGCATCACCGCCATGACTATATAAAACAGTATCCAGATAACTATTTTTTATTTCTCTACAAAAACATGACTGCCAGCAAAGGCCTTCTCTGATTGGCTGAAACTAGCCTGACCAAGGTCAAGAACCAGTCAACATCACTTTTGTCATTGCTGCCAGACAGCTATAAACAGTAATATAACAAAACAATTGATGCGTTCTGTTGAGGTTAACATCAGGTTTTGTCAACCATAGAAAGTGAAGTTCACCTCGGCTTTGCCTCAGATTACATCACTTTCTCGGTGTGCAAATCGCTAAGGTGACCGTTACTTTCAAGGCATGACAAATCCTGCTGTTAACCCCAATACAATGTATCAATTGTATTTTGTTTTGGCTACTCATTAAAAAAGCAAGGCACTTTTAATGAGTATCCAAAATATATGTTTTTGTGGAGAAATAAGAGAAATATCCAAAAAAGTTCAATATCAAGAACTACAGTTTTGCTGTGCTAAGTTTCTTTTAGCCATTAACCCTTAAAACGCCAAGAAAACCTGCATCTGAAAATGTCGTCTGTTTATGTCGTCTGCTGAATATTCTTGCAAGCTTTTCAAAAACCTATTTTTGCATACAGGCAAACAGTGTGAACACAGATCAGACTGCTCCTCTAGGAGCAGTCTGATCTGGGTCCACACTGCTTGCAAAAATGACTTTTAAAATCACAAGCAGATGATGAAG